>OZ043927.1:11510474-12710474 GCA_964056405.1 Acronicta alni
TGTTATAAAATTCTAACCTATTAGGTATAAGGAGAAAACACTGGCTCCTATACAGTGTACACTTGCGGAGGAGACAGGGAAATCTATTATAACTTGTATATAAAAATTATGAAACTAAGATTATTATTATTAGATGGCTGGGCTGCAAGTGGTCAATAGCCGTATCGTTCATAGCGTACATGCCGTTCATCGCGGCGCAGTTCTACCCGCGGCTCTACACCCTAGTGCCAGCCGGCATGATGGTGGGTTTCGGCGGAGGACCGCTCTGGTGCGCCAAGTGCACGTACTTGTCCGTGGTGAGTTATATTTTAACTTTGACTAGCCATCATCCTATCCTTTTCCCAAATATGTTGGGGTTAGATTGGCCTTGCTTGTTGGCCAGCCGGCAAGGAGCTGTATGCGCTGTATGATCATTTATAAATAGCACTTGGGAGGATATTTTAATGCACCGCAACGTAATTAATAATAATGTCAATCTTTTGAGGAGGCACGATGGACCCCTTAGCTCCCAACTAGCAGAGTTATTCTTAAAATACGTTGTTTTCGCAAAGTATTTATTGGTATATAGATAAAATACAGATATAGAGATATTCATTTTTATTGTACACCAAAAAATACAAAAAATATGACACAGTATCTACGTCATATAGGTCGAAAGTCAACGCCCGGTTGTCATTATCGCGTGGGTTGCTTGAGGGCATTAGAAGAAGAACTATGTCCAGTCGATACTTTGACTTAGGAATGTTTCGAGGACCCCTTGGGTTTAGTGGACCGTCAATTACCGGATGGCAGAGAGAAGTGATGGCAAATATCTTGATATATTGACATATTACAGGCGACCTTATTTACCCGCTCTCTTTCCAGCGGGCAGGAATCTAGTGATGCGAATACTTTGTACTTTAGATAAATAATAAAAGTCATAGTCAAATATTTTATTTAAATTCGACCATCCGTTACAGGTAGTTTTAAAATGTCAAATACCCCCATTTTTTTAAGTGACATTTTGCAGGTAGCAGAACCGTACGCGAAACTGTCAGGGGTGTCGGTAGAGGTGTTGGTGGTGAGATTTTTCGGACTGTTCTTCATGTTCTACCAGATGGCACAAATATGGGGAAATCTGATATCATCTGCCAGTGAGTATAAAACATACCTAATTTATAAAACAGCAATAGTATCTATGTATATAGTTACAAAGAAGGATTGAGCATTGACATTCAAAAAGTCACATTGGTAACGCACGTGTATAAATAGCTAACAAACTTTTTGCATTATACTGCTTGGAATTAAAAAAAACAAATGGTTATGTAGCTTTAACACAACAAAATAATTTTGCCAAGGTCACGCCTCATTCGGAACCCACTTCCTTTGCAAAGACAACGGTTAGGTGAAAGTTAAGTCTATATTCACGACACGAGCGACCTTGTAGCTAAATAATGTAATCATGATCAAATTGAGATAACAATAGGAAGTGACAATATAAAATATACAAGAATGGAAATAGGTGGACTTAAATCTAGATTCTAGATTTGTTTTTGATAGCTATATTACTGGTGACAACCTTGGTTATTATAGAATAGATGAATTTTGTTCCTACAAATCTATGTAGAGTATTTAAAGTCAATAAACTTTTTGACAGATGGAACTAGTGATTGCAGCAAAGTAACATTTCGATTATCGATTTGGTTATTGACACTTTAAGTAGTATAAAGTATCAATTATCGACTGATTTAGTTGTTTAATTTTCGATATACAAAATAAATATAATAAATAATCATTGTCTTCTTTTTAAAATTATTGTTTAATTTATATATCTTATTGGTATTTGAGTGGAGGCAAGGTTTTTCCTGAGCGATATACAAAACGATTATATCCGATTTATTCATTTGAAGCAATTATATTCGACCTCAAGTGTGATGATATCTGCCAGAAGTCATAATTAAGATAATTCAATTAGATTAGACAGTATTAAATCTTACTTATAAACGCATTTTAAAGTTAACATTTACGTAATCAGGAACACTTACGTCCTAAGGCAACTGTCAAAAAGTGAATAAACGAGTGGACAGAGTTTAACAGTTCGTAGTTGCTGCGTTCATTTTTTTCAATATTTCCGGCAGGAGAATACCTCCTGTACGGATTGTTCATCTCCACTGTGGAACTGTTACCGACTAAAACCACACTTGCCTACTTTTGGCCTATCATCATCATCAGCCTATAATAGTTCACTGCGGGACTTAGGCTTCCCCTAAAGTGTGCGATATCAGCTTGTCCTTGGTTTAAGTTAAAAAAATAAGTTAAGTTCTAGTAGAACGACTTCTTTTTAAAACACATATTTTTATCTTTTCAGTTCTATCGTCAACCCTGGGCGATGAAATCAGACTTTCGAACGACACGACACCGACTGTTGCAGCCCTGTTTAGTAACATCACTAGTTCACCGCCTATGGATATCGGCGCCACTTGCGGCGTCAACTTTTGCAGTTCTAGTGCTTCACATGGCGTACGTATTTCTAGTTCTTTGTTAACTTTGCCTTGCAGTAAAGCTCTTTTAAGGTGAGCAAGGTTGCCAGTGCTCCACGAGGAAACGTTGTGTTGTGTGGCAGTGGAGGGACTTTGACCCTTATACTGCCAACTATTCCTCTTTCATTTTACAGGGTCGTCAACGCGCAAGTGATGCTCCTGGTGTTGCAAGCGTCTATAGGCTACGGTAACCGTTTACGATCAGGTGGGCCGTATGCTTGTTTGTCAAGTAATGCGCAATGATAAGCTTCAACTAGCTAGGCCATTCTTTTAGGAAAACATTACAACAATTTTCTACGTAGAGAGTCTTGTAAATATATTTAAACGCTTTTTTTATAGTTATAAAAATTACTGCCTTGAAATTTGGCACATAGGTTCCATAAATCGAGTTTATAATATATAACATAACATACCTTCACGCCTGTATTCCCCGAAGGGTTAAGTAGAGCTATACCAATGTACACACACAGTTCGCCGGTATGTTTTTGGATGTAATAGGGGCGAGCCTACTGCCATTACCCGGGCACAAATCCAAAATCCGAGCTGCTACTGAATTTCATAGAAAAATTCAAACACTGCTCGACCTGGGACTTAAACCCAAGACAGCAGACAGCGTAGCAGTCGCGCTTAAGACCGCTAGACTAACGAGACAGTTGCTATTTATAAAAACAATTATGCATACAACTTCTTGAAGTTAATTATTGTTGAAAAATAAAGACAATAGCTAATAGTGAGTCTCGTCATTCTCATTGCTCTCAGAGATCACTGTTATTGTTTCCAGGATAACACGAACTTGGAGCCTCCGTCAGCTCTGAAGATCCAGGTGATAGCGGGTGTTTACCTCGCGTGTATGGTGATCGCCGTTCTACTGGTGGCTGTGGGTGTTGACTCTTCGAAAAGGTACACTGACATCATGGTGATAATGGACATAAATTATATACCTATCCCTTGCGGACCAAAGGACCAAACGAAATTATAATTCGTTTTCTTTGCATTTTTTGAGAAAACTTACCATAGTAATGTACCTATATTTTTTTACAGCATCGTATAGTAGAGATTTCAATGAACAAAAAGCTCACTGCCTTTTTAAAAAAGCAGATATTTCGACGTGAGAATTTTCGATTGAAAATTAGGGTGCTTTTTCGATATTAAGTCAAAATAAGGTGAAAAAAAAAATTTAAAAGAAAAAAATAAGATTGTTTGGGACATAAAAAGGGAAGTTTTTAACAAATTATCTTATACAATTTTTTTTTGTAAAAGATAAAAGTAAAACAACAAAAACTTGATTATTTGAATTTGTCACATAAAATTTGAGGTTATGTGAAAATATCTTTTTATTACCTACAACTTCTTTCCATAGGAATTGTAGTTTCGCCGGAAATCAAGATAAACCGTTTTTTACCCTTAAAAACTCACCCCCATCCACATCCCGACCTCAGATCGCCGATTTATTATAATTGCAGCACTGTTTGTGCAGGTACACGTCAGGGCGCAGCGCGTGCTCGGGCAAGTCCGGCGCGCGGCTGCTGGCCGTCACGCTGCGCCAGCTGCGGCACCGGTACCAGCTGCTGCTGCTGCCCGTCATCGGATACATCGGCGCCGAGCAGGCCTTCATGGCGGCTGACTTCACTCAGGTTTACTTTCATCAAATATAAGTCTATGCTAATATAAAGCTGGAGTACTTTTGTTTAAAAAAAGCTTTGCATTTAATAGCCCAATTCTTGAGGAACGTTTTAGGGTATTAAACATCATGTTAGGACCCTTAGCCACTACTCCACGAGTCTCTCAACCTTTTAAGCCTCCTGTATTATTTATAACAAAGTCTTCAGAACTACATTTCATATTACTTATAGCAAACCCAAAATAGCAACATGCTAATAATTATTTATTAGGCGCTTCGAGCCTTTAAAAACATATCGGCGAATTGTGGATGTACCAGTAGACTTCTTCCTCATCATTATCATCAGCCCATATTTGTCCACTTCTGGACATAGGCAGAGGCCTATGTCCAGAAGTGGACAAATATGGGCTAAGCCGAAGATCGGGCTATGTGGCGTTCACTAGGAGAGCCTAGTGAACGCCACATAGCCCGATCTTCGGCTTTCCTTCCACAAGACAGACTTCTGACTTCTGCCTAATCCTTCGGAAATAAAGGCATGTTGGTATGTTGTGTTTGTTAATAGTAGCGACCCGCCCCGTCTTCGCACGCAGTTGAGAAGGAAAAAAGGTGAAAAATGTTCCCAGTAACGCATTTTTACGGAATTAAAGAAATAAATCGTTACTGTGAGTCAACCGTACCTAACAGATATGTCATCAATTCTTCTTTAGGATCTTAGAAGAACTATATTTCTCTATTATATAATTATTATGTATCTCTTACGGCTTAGCCTACAATAAGCATGTAAATTTATTATTCGGCGACTTGGTTTTGTGTGATGTTGTTTGTTTCTACTTACATAAAAACTTAATTAGATATAATATATTTTCCTTCTGGGTAACATTATCTAGCAAAATAATGGTGAAAACCGCATCAAAATCCGTTACGTGGTTTAAGGGGGAGTTAGCAGATATACAGACAGATAGGCGCGGAGAGCGACCTTATTTGTAAAGATGTACCTGGCAAAATTAAAGGGGCCATGGGAATATTGTCTTAACAAAACTCTAATTTTATTTATTTCTTTGTCACGATGTTAAATCGCAATAGATAGGGCAATTTGTTACTTATAAGGTAACAAGTATTAGATTAAGATTCAGTACATGATATCTATGTATAGCAATATTAAATAAATAAATATTTTTGGGACATTTTACACAACACCATCTTGTCCCAAACTAAGCAGAGCTTGTACTATGGGTACTAGACAATGGATTTATTACTGTAGAGGTCGCATAATGTAAGGGTCCTATAATACTTTTATACTTTTTTTTGGAAATAAATACTTATAATATATAAAAATGTCTTCGGTACCAGGCCTTCATAGGTTGTGCGTACGGCATCAGCAACATCGGCTACGTAATGATCTGCTTCGGAGTGTTCAACGCGTTGGCCGCACCGGTCGCAGGGGCGCTCGTCAAGATCACCGGCAGATTCCCCGTGATGGTCACTGCGTTGGTAAGATAATGTCATATGAATGTTTTAGATGTTTCTTTTATTTCAATTGTAAGTATCAGATTGGTCGTGATATGACAGATAGATAGATAAATAATTGGTCTTTGTAGACAAATCTGTCAAAAGTGAACAATAATGAAGCCATTTAATAAAGATTTTCACATAGCATCATTCTATAGTCTTGCTTTTCGTTTTTTTATAAGGCGTACTATGGAAAGTGTGTCCAGCCATTTCATGAGCTTATCCTACCTTCTACTTTCTTTCATCGGTCTACCAGAAGCCGTTTCACCAGTTCGCACGAAGTATACTGCTTCGTGCTTCGTACTGCGTTTTTTTTTGTTTGCACTGCAAAGGAGTGGAATGCTCTCCCTGCGTCTATATTCTCGGACTCAGAAACCATGATGTCTGAGCAGCCATTTTCTGGGTAAGCATCTTGGAACTTACCTTCAACCTCGTCGTTGCTTTCCAGCAGGTGGGACTGAGGTCAAATGCAAGCTCTATCTTCTATAAAAAGAAAATCGCTAGCGAATCTGACAAGTAATTTGTATGGAAAACGTAGTTCTTTATACAGGTTTATGTAATTTGTTTGTTCAGGTACCTTTAGGAACATTGAATATGTTTGATCTAAGTAATGTTATTTCTTCTGATATCCAGGTGCTCAACCTGTGTCTCCTATCGGCATTGTTGTCGTGGCGACCAGACCCCGAGCAGTGGCTGGTGTTCTACGGGTTAGCAGCCATCTGGGGCTCTGCAGATGCTGTGTGGCTTGTCCAGGTCAACGGTACGTCCACTTAGTTCATTGCAGTCTACTTTAGGTTCTTTCTAAATATTCTAGTCTGTTCAAGTTTGCGATAATGTCATTCCATAGCTTAGAATAAAAATGAGGTTTTAATGTATAACTTTTTTTTTTTAAATTTTAAATCATAGTTAATTCTCAGTAACAGCTCGGAGTCTGGATTTGTGCCCGGTTCATGGCAATAGGCTAGGCCCCTATTACATGGGACCTAAACATACCGGCGAAATGTGGGTGCACATTAGTACACCTCTGCCTAACCCTTCGGGGAATACAGGCGTGATGGTATGTATGTAAATCATAGTAAGTGGCGGTTTATAATAATTTCTGCCTAAGATGTCCAATGAGTGTATCCATGTAGTGTATGTATCAATCTTAATTTTATATATAATACGCCAAATTAGTATTAATAAGTTATCGTGATTTTTTACAAATTAGGATAAACATCTCCTGTTCATCATGATCATAATAATTGTTTTCAAGTCACCACTTCTTTTTATGTAATAAAACGAACATGTCCAAACACTGATAGACTATCTGACAATGCAAAGTGTGGAGAGGCGAGGTGTGTTGCCCCTCCGACGAAAAGGGAGGATCCTCCAACCAGGCGGGTGTTGTGCCTGGCGGGCCACGGCCCGACGGTTGATGTCGGGCGGTTGTATATATGCAACTTTTCGTTGCGAATGTTGCTTGCGCGATTCAGGCCTTCGTAGTTCTATGTAGCGCGGTAGATGTCGCTACATCACTCCCCCCCGAGACCGGAGGTCGATGATCCAGATGAGACAGCGGTCAGTGCGTCTGAAAAGCTTGCCAGTGCCAGGAGTGCGAGTTCCAGTGAGTCGGAACGGATGCCGCGTAGTCCGCAGTGAGTCGGGACTGTGAGCGGTGAGTGCGATGAGTCCCCAGTGAGTCGGGGCGATGCTGCGTAGACCTCAGTGAGTCGAGGTAGTGTAGTGAAGCGTAGCGAAGCGTAGTGGCTGGCTGCTGCGTCGACCAGGAGAGACGGCCTCTGCTTGTTGACCGGCCGAAGTACAGTGTGCTGTGCCAAGTCGCTGATGTCGGCTGAGGGTTCTGACCAGGCTGCATATCTGCTGCAGGCATGTGGTCAGGCTGCCCGTTGAAGCCGGAAGAGTGTTGGCTGGCTGTGTGACTCGCTGCTCGATGCTGTTGAAGGCTACTGGTCTCCGGAAGGCTGCGCTGATGTTCTGCTTGGGGTCACCAGTGTGGAGAGGCGAGGTGTGTTGCCCCTCCAACCAAAGGGGAGGATCTTCCAACCAGGCGGGTGTTGTGCCTGGCGGGCCACGGCCCGACGGTTGATGTCGGGCGGTTGTATATATGCAACTTTTCGTTGCGAATGTTGCTTGCGCGATTCAGGCCTTCGTAGTTCTATGTAGCGCGGTAGATGTCGCTACAAAAGCTTTACCGGGTAGGGTGAAACATGCCTTAAAAAGCAGGTGAGCACAAAACGGGATTTACAGAAACACTCAATGGGATTAGGAAAAACGGTTCACTGTACAAAGTTACGTAATGAAACTTCCTTGGTGAATATTTCAGCACTATCGGGCATCCTGTTCCCTGGCAACGAGGAGGCGGCATACTCCAACTTCCGGCTGTGGGAGTCTACCGGCAGCGTGTTGGCGTATGCCACCGCACCCTACTTGTGTGTCAGGACTAGGTTAGTACCATCAGCACCACTACATTCCTAGACCTTGAAGCTTGGATAAGGGAGAACAGCTGCAGTTCGTCTAGACTGTACCAAGTTATTTCCAGATATGCCAGAGGCAGACAGATAGATGTCTGTAACCATGGCCTGGAAATTTCACTGGATACATCACGAATTCCACTCAAATTGGAGCTGCCCGACTGGAGAAGTTCCTCCGCCTTGCAGAAAATCGAACTAAAATAACACTGCTTTGAGCTGTGTTGTGTTTCTTACGGTGGAAAGGTTGCCAGTGCTCCACGAGGAAACGTTGTGTTGGCAGTGGGGGGACTTTGACCCTTATACTGCCAACCCAACTATTCCTCTTTCAATACAGGCTCGGCAACGCGCAAGTGATACTCCTGGTGTTGCAAGCGTCTATAGGCTACGGTAACCGCTTACTATGAGGTGGGCCGTATGATTGTTTGCCACCTTAGTAGAATTTAAAAAACATAGACTAACATTATTATAAGAATTCAATTCCAAAATCACCTTTTTTAAGTCACTTGAAATGATCCCCTGTGGTTTGTGGTGTAGAAGAGGGAGGGATATAATCTCCTCCGTAACCCAGTAACAAAAGTGTTGTTTGAGAAATCGTAGTTTCAAAGAAGCCATCTTTTTTTTGTGATAAAATGACACACAAGCATAGTCACCCATGGTAAGGGGTAACGAACTCTACCGGTACCGACCATGAGCATAGCCTAATACCTTAAAAAATGCATTAAAAATCCTCAAATTTGTTTCTAGGTTGTACATCCTGATCGGGTTCCTTCTAGTAGGCTTCACAGGGTACAGCACCATAGAGCTGATGGAGTACAGAGCGAAGAAGGCGCATCACATCGAGAGGAACTTCGAGCTCGTTCATAAGAAACCTGAACAGGAGGCTTTTCAATAATTTAGATAACTAACTGCAGTGGTAAGGTAGTACGGTCGACAAAAGAGTTAAGTATACAGGCAGCTTATTAAACATCTATGTTTTGTTAAAGATTGTGTAATAATGTATCACACAATATGTGTCCAAACGCAGGTATTGTAAGCTGATATACATCAAATCCTTTGACGGGTAATTATTTAAATCATAATCTGTGAGAGATGCAGATTTCGTTGGCTACCTGTATACCAATCTCTTTTGTTGACTGTACATCTGGGCCTTATTTGATGTATTTAAGAAGATCAAACAAGGCCATACCAACAAATAATTAAGAACTGCTTTTTAAGTAAGTCATGTCATTAACATTGTTCATCATCAGCCCATATTTCACTGCTGGACAACTGCCTCTCCTAGTGAACACTATAGAACCCGATGTTCGGCTGAAATTATCTGGTGATAAATACACGGACACTAATTTGTCACTGCTTCAGAACTTATATAGAAAACAACTCAATTGTGTGTATAATGAAATATCAATAAGTAAATGTAAATAAATACTCTTTTTATTTAGTTGTAAGTTTTCTACAGAATAAAATAAGGTATGAGGAAATAATGTCTAGAATTTAGTATCCTAAATACATACGAAGCTTCGATAATTTCTAGATTATATCTTCATTAAAAGAATTTAGTGAGATCATTTCATTAGTATGCAATCTAAGCCACTAGTTTTAATGTTCAAAGATAACGTGTACATTTTATTATATTAGTTTTTAAGTATATTTATGATTTTGCATCGTGTTTTGTAAAATAAATCAGCTTTTATATTTAATTGGATGTGTTCTACTCCAAATATTTTAATTATTCCACTTTCTTTTTGTATTTTTTTTTTGTATTTTCCGTGCTAAGATTATAGTTATTTTAGCGAAGGAAAAATTCTAAAACTAACTATTAGTTTTTGAATTTTTAACTAATGGTACTAAGTTAGTTCAAAATTAAGTATGATTTGTAGAAAACGATATGTATTATGTAATTGTATTGTTTCTTTTATAACTAAAATGTACCTATTGTTTTTAAATAAAAAAATAAATTGACTGGTATTCACACGAATGTTTTATCCTTACAGGATTGAGAGTCACTAATAAAAGTAGTCTCTCAAGACTCTGTCTCTGTTTAGTGAACAGATAAAAAATATGTGTAACGGACAATTATTTTTGTTGGTAAATTACACGGGTACTATCTGTGAACAATGATAAAACTGAATATATTATAATAAATAACTCTATTGTCAAAATATATGCAGCAGGATACGATTCATAATGATATTTGCGTACAAAATTTCACCATTTTGATTCACTATAATAACCTCCTCCCTCACTATAAAATACGAATAGGACTAAAAATTCACAGTAAAGCAAGAAAACACCGTTGTCATATTGATTTAACATGCCTAATAGTGATGAAATAACACTATACAATTTTTAATTCGATAAAAATACCGTATCGGTAATCTACTATCATTTCAAGTACGTACAGGCGCCAGCTATCCTAAACTGTCAAATTTTCCCAATTGAACATGAACCTTATTGCTTTGTATTAAAGTTGAAAATCTATCAAAGAAATTTGACAGCAGCTACCCCAGCTAGATGTGCTGGCCTGTGTACAATCACAATCAGTTCAATTTAACGTTTGATGTAAATATAAAAATGAAAAAAAAAGCTACTAAAGATAATTTATTGAACGTTGGCAACTTGTTACACAAGGACACACTACCTTGATGCTATCGCACCATTTTCGTTTTTCTGATTAGAATAGTTAGTTATATTCCAAAAAGCCGTATTGTAATGCCAAAAAAAAAAAATGTTTTAAAATGCACGCGCACTCCTGTTTGAGTAATAAATTCGTGGGGTTTTATTTCATAGTGCGACGCAGGAGTCGATAACGTCATTTACAAATGTCATTGTCATTATTACAATGAAATGAATGAATTTCTGTGTTGAAACGTCGTTGACGCTACTAGTCACTGCGTAGTTCTTAGGTTGCGGCATAGATGTCGCTATGTACAAAATCAATTACCTGTCATCTGAACTCTTTCGATCCATGCAATCCTGGTACCGGAGAGCCGAATATTCAACGAATATTAACAAAACTACTGGCCATGCCCATGCAATTATTAAAAGTATAATCCACTGATCCTTTCCAATTTATGCGACCCTGGTATAAGAGCTGATGTTACAACTAAAATCATCCTTACCCAACAATTGAGCTACTGCACACTAGATGTCGCTTATTATATTATAAATACTAAATAACAACTACTACTTCATCTCTTGCTGTTTATGTTGTCCTAGTACCTGAGAACTGAATCCCCAACAAAAATCATATTTGACTGTCAAAAGTGACTGCTAGCCATCCCCTATCGTTTATGCTACCCTGGTACCGAAAACCATTTCACATATTATTTTGTTCGTCTGTAACCTCTTCTTTGTACATGTTGTCCTAGTATTGTGTAAGATACGAATAAGGACGATATTAAAAAATTAAATGATTTTGTTCGAACAAATCATTGTTTGTATCTATTATTTTAAAGAACGTTTGTTTACTTTAGATAAATATTTACTAAGACTTTGTTTTATTTAAATAAAGTCATGTGTGATTTGTATGTAGGTCCTTACATATATATAGCCAGGACTGCAAATAAAACAATGCAATAGTTTCATTAAATTGTCGCTTTTATTTCTCTTCACATAAATACTTAAAAGGTTGGATCAAACTCGACCGGCTAAAGAAGCTAAATCATTAACTAAGTACATGTTCGCAAGGAAACTAACAAAGTGACTAAAACCTTGTTATACACAATAATTATACATTAAAAATAACAATAAACAAAGTCTTGTTGATGACAAGTCGCTGTTATAAGGGCGTTTTTTAACACTAGCTAGATGAATAAAAATGAAGCTGTCATTGTAAAATAATGAGACTCCAAATAAAAGTTTGATAAAGTAATTAAAAAATATTTAAACCCAAGATTTCTCGTATTTCTCATATTTCGGTCAACTGTCACCACAGTTAACCGGAATACGAAAAGAAATATATAGAAATTCAGCCAGTGTTAAGAAAATCCTGTGTTGTATCTAACCTCAACTGACACACACGACAGTGATAAGTATCACGGATCTTGTCGATGTTCCTTTGAAATTCAAATAACAACATCCGTGACACAGGTGTCATCAGATGATAAGTAGTTGGACTTGTCACACCTCACATTGTTATTTTCATAAAGTACTTAACACAGAATAACCATAGGTACAAATTTACACACTCTATTACATTCAGTAAGTCACTGGTCCACTAAAACGTTAGTTACGTAATAAAAGCTGTGATCTATAAAGTTCTATTAAAATAAACACTTATCAACAATAATTCGTCAAGTAATCTATAGAAAACTATTTATTATCATTGTATTATTATCGTCCAATTTAAAGCGTACAACCGTAATACTTTTATGAAAATGTAATGATTATTATAATTATTGTAAAAATAATTATTATTCTAATTTTTAAGGAAGACCGTTTAAGGCACAGTTTTAAAATCTACGTTTCGAAATAGCACCTTACGTTTTAGATATGTTGGTCACTGGTAAGAATTTAACAATCTGTAAAGATTTTGCCATGAGTATAACTTATCTCAAATTTATTTTAGACCCAACATCAGATCGTTATATAAATTGTTACAGTGAAAAGAGGGATACAGAGTTAGTGCTGTCCCTATCCTTCACCCGAACTTGAGTCTACTTACACTTTCCAGTACGATCCACGGGGTGCATAGGAAGTCCTTACAGGTTTAAGGCAAAAAAATCCCAAACAATCACTGGTATTCAAAAGATTTTTATCGAATAACTTACAAGCCTAAAATGACTTGTATATAATAAATAGTATTTTAAAAACATATATTGCCATACTGGAAATCAATCAATCTTAACCACATTTTGTGTTATATAAATGTGGATTATCCTCGGTATCTCACGTTATCTACTAAATAACTATGTATATTGTTTATTTAACCATACTATTTTGGCAATTAAGGAGATTACCACAGGAGAACCTTTTACAATATCTGTAGAAGTTACTATCTAGCTTATCAAACGACAATTGTGGTCATAACTGGTATGGATAACGTGCAATAATAGAACTGAAAGGCATAGCAAAAAAAGAGTTAATAGCAGAAATAAACAGGAAAATGTCTATAATGATGCTCAAATCATGAACCTTTCTAGAACATAATATCTGATATTAAAGTTATCATATTTTGTGAAAGAAAAATTCAACCTCAGACAGGATTAGTAACCATATCCTCCTGATTAGTACACGGGATTTTAGCCAACTAAACTATACAGATCGCTGCCGATGTCGAATTCGTCTTCCACATTCTTCATCCTAAGGTGATGTTTCTAGATTTATAATTTTGTACAAAATTACTTATAGACTGAGCTGTGGGTCGGCGTGATTAAATAATACAAACCATACAAGTTAAAAGTTGAAAAATCAGAATTTAACAATATTATTTTTTTCCGTTATTCTGTCAAATTAAAATTGAAGGATAATTAAAAAAGGAATCTTCCTCTCATACCAGTCACACCTCACAAAGATTTCGTTACAAAACATTTATTTACAGATTCTCATCAGAAAAATAATTACAAAGATAATATTATGCTCATTGTGAAGTTACGTTCTTTATACAACTAACTAATCATTTTACACTACAATATTATTGTAGAACGGTATTTAGTGAGCTTTCTTCAGGTGTGGTGTAAATAAATGCTATTATAAATCCACGTATATTTATCTGTACACCTATACAAACTATTGTATGTATATACACACCGTTTATAACTTTGTGACCCTGTAGACGTATAGCCTCGATTATTTAGCAATATTTTTTACAAAAAGGCCATTATATACAATATATTAAAGTTATACAGGGTCTTAGCACCGAAATAATTTCGTTGTAAATAATATATTTTTGTATGTTTATGATTTGGGTCCGATATTTTTAAAGTGACTCCATATTTTACACTTCAATATTTAATTAACATACAAAAATATTACTTACGCAAGTATTACATTTAAAACATTTGGACGGCAACTCGTTTATATACAAAACAAAAATCTTATATAACTAAAAGTAATTCTAAAGCTTCTTATAATAACTAAATGCAAATTCTATGAACAGGAAGACTGTACGAATGCAGGCCGATGACTCAATAAACTAATATTATTATGATTGTTAAACATGTTGCGAAATGGGTCAAATGGATATAAGGGGCAGCATTACAAATTGCAACCCTACCAAATAGCTCCTGATGTAAATGTTTCTTAGAATTATGTATCTTATAATGCTCCTTTTTTCCGTAGAAAATATGAATTTCACAACAATATACCCCAACTGGAACAAATACTCAAAATTGTTTTTCAAAAGTCTTTTATATTTTCTATGCAAACAAAAAGCGATTGTGCAGTTACGATACGCATTAAAAGTACTACGTTATTGGGGTTGCCCTAACTGGGGCTGGTGGTGTTGCTGCGGGGCTCGGCCTTGAGCGCGGCGCCGTTGATCCGTGGCGCCGGCGCCGCCGCGGGGCTCGCGCTGGCCTGGCACTGCGCGCACGGCTCGAGCCGCCTCGCCAGCACCGCGCGCAGTTTCAGAGCTGGCCCCAGCTTCATCTGCAGCATCCCGGTTAGGTGGTCCTCTGTGAGAAGTGGTAGGCCTGAGCCGTCGATTCTCTGCTCACGGAAATTCTGTCAAAAGAAAATTTTATATTTAGCTCGGAGTCTTATATTATACTTTTAAAATAAATATTTGGAAAATCTTACATAGCATCATCTAGTCCCAAACTAAGCAGAGCTTGTATTATGGGTATTAGACAATGGATATACCTTTATACTTTTTTTTTTAATATACACATCATACAGAAACACCTAGACAAACAAACGCTTATGTTCATCATATAAATATTTGTGTCCTCTGGGAATCGAACCCACGAACTTCGTGATCAAAGCAGTCCCGACACTCAAACCACGAAACCAAAGATGTCGTCAACAATATTAAAATGATCGTATGTAGATTTGGTTGACAGATAGTAAAACACATGGACTAAAATCCAATTAGAGTTTAGTGTCATTAATGCACTCTTATTTTACAGCCTTTTCATAAAATCAACATAACTACTCGCATTACAAAACTACTAATAGGCGACAAAATCCTAAACTATTATCGTCTAAAAATTACAAAGTTTCTGTTACAAATAATTTGGAATTACAAGGTCTTAACAGTTTATATATTAGACATCAACGCGCTGCCCGAAAAGGTGCACCTGTCTTCAATTTTGTATGCGGATTTATGATTTTGATATTTTATGACTACTCTTGTACTACTTTACTAATGTAATTACTAACATTCATTAATGAAATATTTTCTTAATACTATGCCTACCTAACATTACAGTGCAATTATTAAATTGATGTAGGTACGTGAACATTAATTATACTCCGGAACTGTGTCAAGTCACATAGTGCTCGAGCTACAGATGTGAGGTGTGCTACTCCATTACTCTAATTATAGTTCGGAACCGATGTATTCATGCCACATCATAAGCATCAGCACCGGATAAGCTCAATTTATGTCGGATGCCGATGCCAGTCACCAGCACTGGTAATATTTGATCATAAAATGATGTTCCTACCGAGATATCGCCTATAACTTTCTAATAATCGCTTTGAGGTTATTGTATTTAATGGAAAGCATCAAGACGTCTTGCGGACAGGTCGCGGCCGGTGCGTCCAGCGACCTGTCATCTCCGCGGGAACGTTGACAAAAACCGCGCCGCCGCCTACGTGACGTCCTGTGGCACCCCGGCCCCCGCCCCCGCCGGTCGCAGCCTCACCCCCTCTCGCCACGTCCACCGCACCGCTCGACCACTTTTTACTGCGCGACATTTGCCCGGAGTTCGATCCGTGTCATCCGACTTATTTCTTTTTTAAATTGCGCCGGCGTTCGATTATTTTATTTTTTAATTTTATAAGGCTTCGACCGGCCGTCGAGCGGTAAAAAGCGATAGCGTATAAAAAAGTCTATGAATAATTAAAGTGAGATAGCTACTGGCTAGATGATGGGAACGGAATTATTTAGCGGGGACAGGTCGGCGCGGCGCGGCACGGCGGCGGCTCGGCTGAGGGACAGGTCAATTTGCGGCGCTCGTTTTGTTCCTTTTGAGATTGCCATTAGCGTTATCCCGGGCTTGGGAGCAAATTTACTTTTATGCAAATGCGAAACCATTCCGCCGGCGAGCAAGATTAGACAACTTCACGTTCTAATGTATCGGAATTAAATAAAGTGGAACGAAAGGTCCGATTTCGCTCCGAGTGGTTTGGGGGCATGTTTATGTTTAATGGGGTTTATGGAATGGGTCCGGGACCCTAATGTGTGCCCCGGGGTCAAGAGTGACCCTAACCGTTCAAATGAAGCGGAATGATATTCGAGAAAATTGTTTAATTGTGGCTCAAATTACTGGTTCGGGGAAGTGAGCCAGACCTGTTTCGGTTTTGACCTTTTTATCTGACGATCCGAAGTCAGAGGAACAGAATACGTTGAATTTATGTTAAGGAGTATTATGTACCATGAATATTATATTTTTTATACAATACAAGAGGGGCTCGTGACTAGTAATAACTATGCTGATCAACCCATCTGCAAGGTTAAGCTGCGCTAGTCGCGGTCAGTCTGTGGATGGGTGACCATTCTTAACACATCGAGACCTCCGTGACTCGGAGAGCATGTAAAGCCGTCAGTCCCGGTTGTCTAGTAATTGTTGGTGGTAGGCAGACGCCCAAAAAGCCTGACAATCAGTCTCTCCTGAGGGTGTCAGTATTAACCAAAAATTGGGTGCGAAGGTTTGATGGCTGTCGCTTCGAGTAAAATACTGATATTCAGCCGCATATGGTTAGACTTGAAGCCAACCCCAATATAGTTGGGAAAAGGCTCGGAGAGAGAAATAAATATTATATAGATATACCTACGTACTACTAACTAAAATTCCAATAATATTACAAGTAGGTTACTGGTCGTAAACTATATAACAGTTAAAGCTACGACTACTATACTAGAGGTCCTGGGTTCAATTTCTAGGTGAAGTAATGTTATTAGATTTTTGTATTAAATTCTCAGTGGCAGCTCGGAGTTTAGATTTGTGCCCGGCTAGAATGAGAGGGATATACGGGTTGGCAAATTTCACACACCGTCGAGAAAATCTCTAAGGTATGCAAGTTTCCTCACCATGTTTTCCTTCGCCGTTTAAGCGAGTGATAATTAATTATTAATACGCACATGATTTCGAAAAGTCAGAGCTGCGTGCCTTGGATTCGAACTCGAGATCATCGACTTGGCAGTCCAATGGTCATACCACTGGGCTATTACTGCTAACAATAGTGATATATATGATAGTGTGTAAGTATGATGTCATCTCTTGCATCTTATATGCATGTCTAGACTATCTATAAATGTAAAATTAAAAATTCAAGAATGAATGTTGAACAAAGACGGATAGCTTTTTTGAACAACCGTGAGTTATTATTATTTTATTCTTTTCTTTATTAAAATAAACAAAACTTTCTCGACAATCATTTCATACAACTATAACCTTTAGTACAGTACAAAATCATAAGTTTATATTGCATTTTGACGAGGACAGCTGGCTTGGCTATAAATTGGTTATTATCACGTAACGCTGCGCTCGCGCAGTTGTTTTACTGCACATTGTGGAGCCTGTGGGTAACTAACGTTGCTCCTGCATTATTACGCGCCCTGTGCACTTAACAGGCTGCGCAGGGCTGGTGGAAACGTGCTAGGGGCATTTTACTGTCTGAAATGAAGGCTAAAGAAGTGAAAGAAATAATCAATAGGCGTAAAAGATGAGGTAAGAGAGGGATAAGAAAATGCCTTCAATTTTCATTTCATAGTTGACGTTTTTCAGGTAGGAATAATAAATATGTTACAATATGTTTTAAAAGTTTAAGATTAAGCAAATTGAGACAGGTCAGTTTCAAAATATGGGAATACAAATATCTGCTACAAGAAATGTGTGCACGTTTATAGCAACATTCCCTTCCATCTCCATATAATTACAACCAGTTACGAACAAAAACAAACGCGTATAGTTAGCAGCCCTATTTCGCAGATACTGCGTATCGCCCGCGGCCATGAACCGCAGCGCGCGCAGCAGCCGCGTCCCGAACAGGTTGCAGGGGAGCAAAAAAGGTTAAAGTATGTTCCCCCGAGGTCGAGAGGGGGGCGGCGGCCAGGGGAGCAGGGGCTAATGACAGGGGCGGCGCGGCGCCCGCGGCCGCTACCGCGCGCAAATTGATGCCTGCGCCCTCTGCCAAACCTTTGCTCCCGGCTAGTGATGCGCCGCAACGATAAATTGTGACAAGCACGTTCTCGACGTTTATCGACAGAGCGATCCGAGAGCAAGTTATTGAAGTGCTGTTTGTAGCTCAGTTAATTTTACAAGTGAATATTTTATGGTAAATAGCAATCAGTGGTTTGAATTTTAAATTGCCGAGGTCTAGTTTGTAGGCTCGTTATTTATATTAAAGATAGGTTATCATAAAACTGTGGAATAGATAGGAAAACCATTCTGAATAGAAAACATAATAAATGTGTTTATGTAATTTTTGCCTATATGCCTATGCCAATAAGCTTGATGATTGCATAGTATATTTTCGACAAACGAATTTGAGAACGCAGTGAATGATAAGGACAGTAGTAGAGGGTGAGGTAATATGAGGAGCAATATAAAACAAAACAAAGCTTAAGCTTTGTTTTATTCTATGTCTCAGATTTCGATCTCAGACGTATAATTAAACTGTCTGCCTATAAGAGCTTACTAGAAAATGAAAGCACAAATCACAGTAGCAACTACTACCTGTAATTTAATCAACACACGTTAATTACGTTTAAAAACAGGTTGCAACAATTAAACAATGTTACAAAGAACAATACGTAACTCGCAATTGTACAATGTAATAACACATTATCGACATCGAGTATCGAATGATAACATCACTATTCAGAGGCCGGGCTATAAAGATTGCTATTAAGTTTAAAGCATGGAACGCACAGGGCTTCGGTTAGGGTTGGCACACGTACTTAGGAGTAAATATAGCACGTAGTAAAGTAAATGTTAGGAAAACAATGGGAGGTTTGAATTAGATCAAGTGTGTGAAGGTTAGTTATGTGAACACTCCACATAATAGGTGATTAAATAGCGATGTTTTTGTTTATCGTAGCGCTATATAAGGTAAATGTTTTAGCATCGGATCCGCATTTGAGCTGAATATATTGGATGCCTCACTCTGCACCATGTATTTTTTTACGTCATTAAATGACAGATTTTATTTTAACAACGTAGTATGTTGTTGCTTTAAATTATTAATTAAGAATCAGTATTTATTATAAGTCCTACACTGTATTACTCAAGCAGACAAGAACCTAGAACTGAAAATTCATTCATTCAAATTTGATACGAATCCAGTTGTCAAGCAATTATTGATAGATTGATTATTGAGAAGTCCATTGCCTAATATAAAGTCTTTATCCAGCTATTTATAAAAGCTATACATATCTATATTTATTTTAAACATTATATTATATAGTTTTAAATATATTAGTTAGTAATTATAATTCAAAATCTTAATTCTAAGAAAGTTCTTCATTGATTCCATCGAAATTTTGACACAGTGACCTCGAGTTGCTGTAACTGTTGCTTGAACTCCGAAATTAAATAAAAACTCGGTAATATTTGTATGCTAGAATAATAGCGTGTTCGGGTACAGTTTTCAATAAAGTTTTGTTACTGGTAACCCTGTGTATCTTATATTTAGTGGTGAGTGACGGTGCGCGGGTGAGCTCTACCAACTCTACCGTAATTATAATCTGAGTCCATCGCCATTTCTCAACACAGCCTTTTATTTTTAGGGTTCCGCACTTAAATGCTGGAGATTACCGTGTGACTTAATGATTTACCCTTTGGGGACAGAACTATTTGTGGCGTATAGGTACCTACTTACTATCATAAGGTCAGACTCAGGGTTTAAGTACCTAGTCAAGATTTCAAATTATAATAATTGGAAGAAAATATATGTATATATGGTAAAGATATCATCATCATCATCAATCCATATACTCTCCCACTGCTGGGCACGGGTCTCCTCTCAGATGGAGAGGGATTAGGTCAGGGATTTATAGTCCACCGCGCTGGCCTAGTGCGGGTTGGCAGACTTCACAAATCATCGAGAAAAATCTCTAAGGTATGCAGGTTTCCTCACGATGTTTTCCTTCACCGTTTAAGCGACTGATTCAACGGTGAATTAAATTATTAATACGCAAATAGATTTGAAAAGTCAGAGGTGTGTGCCTTGGATTCGAACTTGAGACTTGGCAGTCAAATGGTCATACCACTAGTCTATCACTGCTCAAGTAAAGATATAAAGAGACAAACCTGACACTGTGAAAAATAAATTTGACATCCCAGGCAGTGATTTTGGTAGATTAGTTGGCCCCCGAGTACGAAGCGGTCGACGCAAATATTTCTTTTTCACAAAATATCATGCTATGGATAGCATGGGAAGTGAATATGTAACGTTAGTTGGCAACTAGAGTTTATTTATTGTCTATGAAATACTAAAGATTCTTTTGAATCGTTCGAAGATAAACTGTTTTTTTTTTAAGTGACATTGTGTAAAATGGTGTACTACGATAGTAATTAATCAATGCTACGGGTACAATAGTAAATATCTGTTAGCTATGGTCTGGTTGAAATACTTCGTTGGCACTATTTAGATCAATGTTAGATTTAGATATTTCTGTTATCAAGATCTGTGTTGCAAACTAAAAATATTTAGGTTGCAAATATTTTACGACCTAAAGATAAAGTTGCTAGACAATATAATTGCTATGAATTTATATTTCATTCTGTTGTTGGTTTAATAAACGTTTCCAAATATAGGTATTTGAGGTATATTTTTTTTTATTGTGTGATTTTGAAAAGGCTTTAAGGGTGGACTGATATTGAAGGTGGCGTGATTATTGTTTGATTAAGGTTCAGATTAATAAAATTGTAAGTCGTGAACTACTACTAGAGCCTCGATGAGTCAGACTAATTGATTTATACACACACAGCACATTTATTTATGAAATTGCCATGGTTAGATATTTATTGTCCACCAAATGTATAGCGACAATACTTTTCTCGAAGAGATAGATATGTCATAACTGTACAGACGCCAGCAGGTCAAGCTATCCAAAACTGACAAATTTTCCCAATTGAAAATGAACCTTAATAATTTGTATTAAAGTTGAAAATCTATCAAAGAAATTTGACAGATTGGGGTAGCTTGATGTGTTGGCCTCTGTACATCCAATGCTTATGTATGTTGTTGTGATGTTGTTTTTTTGTAAGCAAGACTTTAACACAAATTCTAACTCCTGATCAAAAATTCCTAACAAATCCTTGCCAAATATCTAGGGTACTACTGAACGATTTTTAACACGCATGACTGCCATCGAACCCAGGAACTCATCGCACAATTTGCAAATGCGTCCACTGGGCCAATGATGTGAAGATTTGTATTCGCGTACTGAGCACTTAATGATCGATATTTGCCAAAGTAAGAGGTCAATGAGGGCGCTGGGCGTCCGCCATTTTTTTATCAATTGTCGTTTTGTTCAGTTGTACAACTTTCTAACTTTTACTCGGTAATGGAGTCCATTAGAAGTTCGCCACTTATGTTATTAATTTTTTTACGTCTTTAGTAAAAAAAGTGGTTTAATTGCGTGAAGGTATGCCACCGTGAACTATCACTTTGTGCTGATAATTGCATTTACGTTCGTATTTTTGTTACTTTAAGTAATTCTTTTACTTTAATAATACATTGACGTAACTAAACCATATTGAACGTTGCGGTTTTTGAAGGGATTGCAGAGATGTGCTGCAGTACATTTTTTTTTTCAGAGTGTGGCTTTAGAAACTATTTATGACGACGTCTGTGGTCTTGTTGTTCGCGTGTCGGACTGCTGATCACAAGGTCGTCGGTTCGATTCCCACAGAACACAAATATTTTATGTGATGAACATTGAGTGTTTGTGTTTGTCTGGGTGTTTCTTATGTAATAAAAGTATGCATTTACAAAAAAAAATTATTTATGTATTATATCCATTGTCTAGTACCAATAGTACAAGCTCTGCTTAGTTTGGGACTAGATGATAAAATTGTATTGTTGTGGTGCTGTGTAAAATTGTCCAAGAAAATATTTATTTTATTTCATACGTACGCCTAGAGTGATCAAAGTTTTTTTTATATATATACTTAATAGGTACAGTAACAGACAACAGATTAAGTTTTACACAATATTCAATCAAACATCATAATATTCCACCTGAAGTCCAATTAAAACTATACACACCGTCACACGATTATTGATAGATGAACTTTGTAAACAAAGCTTTCATAGCATATTTATGAAATAAAATATATTAGCTGACGTCTGTATGCCTAGTGTTCGACTGTTGGACTACTGCTTGGGTTGATTGACTTAGGTTCGATTCCCACAAGACAAATATTTATGTGATGAACATAATAAGTGTGTCAGTTGGTCTGTGTGTTTCTCATATATTATAAGTACGTATTTACAAAAAAATATATACTTATGGGTTTGTTTATCCATTGTCTAGTACCCATAGTACAAGCTCTGCTTAGTTTGGGACTAGACGGTGCAAAAAATATTTTTATTTAATTATGATTTTAATTTTGGTATCATAGGTGGCTGCTTAATATTATTTGAATAATATTAAAATTATGCCAATTTTTGATATTGCTAATTCTAAAATGTTAGTAGATGTAGCCGTTTGTGATTATATTAGAAATTTACAAAAGTCACATTCTTATGTTTCTGGCTTAGTATTCTTTGTACGTGTTATGAATGAGAACATAATCTGTTTTGACCGTATAACGCACTCCGAGCTATGTTTGGAATTCTTTATTAAATGTAGGTATTTATTCTGTTTACATGAATATATTATTTTACTTTTTACGTTATAAGATAAAAAACACGTTCAATGTGCTCTTATTTTGCATGAAGTGTATTTAACGACCTCTGTGGTCTAGCGGTTCGAGTGCCGGACTGCTGATCATGGGGTCTTGGGTTCGATTCCCACAGGACACAAATATTTGTGTGGATAAAACATGAGTATTTGTGTTTGTCTGGGTGTTTCTTATGTATTATAAGTATGTATTTACAAAAAAAAAAAAGTATATAAGTATTATATCCATTGTCTAGTACCCATAGTACAACCTCTGCTTAGTTTGGGACTAGATGGTGTTGTGTGAAAATGTCCCAAAAATATTATTAAAAATATTATTAAGTGTACCTACATGTAATGTTAGGAATAATCATAATTTCTTATATTTTGGTTGTGGTTTCTTGTTGATATCTCTAGGAAACAACATATTTTAACTGGAGTATAAAGTACCTTATAAACAAGTTTTATAAATAACTTCAGTCCAAATTGTTGTCTGACAACAACAACATTACCTCACTCATTTTGTTACTAGAAAGCTTATCATTGTTGGCATCGGCGCGCGCGCAAAAAGCTCCTATATAATAATTGGAAAATAGCCTAACGCTGATCTGTGGGTGGGGCGACCGGCCGAGCCAGCAGCGCGAGATAGACTGACGCAGGGCTCCAAGAGAGACAGAGATAGGGCCAAGCACGCGCGCAGGTGGGCGGGGTTAACACAAGCGAGCGTTGCCGACTGTTCCCGAACACATCCGAATAGAAAACGCCCAGTCGCTAATGTTAGCGTACTACCGTCTGAGCAACTTGAACTTTTATTTTCTGTTCGTGCTATGTATCAAGGGGTTTTGTTATACTGGTGTTTTGAACAATGCGAACTATGTTTGAGCAATGTAGTGCCATTATATAGGTATTATCAGGGTAATATAAGTCTGGATAATAGATTGTTTGGAACAAGTATGTGTTGTGATATCCCCTATTAATTTAAATTACTCATGTGTAAAAGCATTAAGCATGGCTATTGTTAATTTGTTTAATGTTATCTTGGCTTTTGATTTGCGATTTGTCGGATTTCTCTTTATAGGGTTTGAATGTAGGGACTATTTCACATTAAGAGATCATTGTTAACATCTCATTTCATTTTCTCAAGTAATAGTGTTACGCATGAGAATGATACCGTAGTGCAGGTGATGAAAGGAAAGGTGCATGCCTGAGAGATTTCTTAACCACCTGTGAAAATTTCTCAGGAAGGTAAAGTTTTATGAAAATCAATATTTGTGATTGTTATTGTTATTCATATTCATATTCATTTATTTCATTCCATAATGTACAAAAATATATACTTAAAACAGATGGTAGGATTAAATCTAGGAATCAATTATGGACCCTGTTGGGCACAGCACAGCTTAGTAGGAGAGAGGAAGACGTGTCTATATATTATATTATTTTATTCTATTTATATTTTCCAAGTTGAAGTCAATATTATTTATTATTATACGTTTTATTTATTATATTTACGATTTTAATTATAATATTTTATTGCACTATTTATTTTGTTATTTTAGGCCTTGTACACGAAGCACAGCTGCATAAGCATAAAGCTAATAAAATCGTTCTAATTCCTTTCCTAGTTCGCATTCCCTACTAACCGGGCAATATTCACAACAGCTAATGAAATAAGCTATCGTGCTACGTTCGTAAAACATAATTGATTTACTCGTTGCAGCTTAAATGAAACAAGCCAGAGGTTAAGATAGGTTATTTAATAGTTAAACTTAATTATTGATTCCACAGGGGCTTACTATGAACTTCTTAGAACTGAGGAAAGGCTAAGTTGAGGTTGGTAAGCTATAAATTCTTTAGGTTATTTTAAAGAAATAAGTTACGGGACATCAAAGTCAAATGTTTTATTTCAATTAAACCATTAAAATAGCACTTGAAAAGTTAAAACTATGTAGTCGCACGGTTCCAAAAATTGGGTCTTATGGAGAAGAACCGGCAAGAAACTCCATAGACACTCTTTTAAAAAAGAAACATGATTACAATGTTAATCTCGATTTACAATGTTTGTTATGAATAGTTAATTATTATTCTAAACTCAAGTTTTTATTCCTGAACGAACACTAAGTACTATAGAAATTCACTTCAATCAAACATCATATTTCAAAACTAGCAATATTTTTTATATCATGTTTTCGTAGTAGCCCTCGTCTTCGAGGCGGCGCGACTCCCGTTAAGCAAACAGAGTTGCGCGCGCAGCCCGTTACTCAACCACACCAAGTTATTGTAAGTTATTGCATTGTTACACCTGCTTTATTATGCACAACTAAGTGTTTCCATGTTGCTATTACTGCTCCCCATGAGGTATGGAGAAAGCGGGTGTAACTTAAGTTAGATGGAAGTTATTAAAATTTGTTGTAAAGTTTTGATTGAAGTGGACGACTTAATTTTTTTTGGGTTTTAAGGAGGAAACGAAAAAGATATAAATATATGTTTTTCAAGACACTTTTACGAGACAATGTCTTAGAATTTTTGCACTATATGACATCAAATCAAATCAAAATTTATTTCAAATAGAATACACAGAATGGTTTTGCGGTGGTTACTGCACTAAGCTCGGGGCTTGTATCGCAGATACCAACAGAGTTTAACAATTCCTATTTTAACATTGTTGTATTATGGACTCCGTAGACATCATAGGCAAGTCGCAAAAAATTAAAGTAAATTAAATTAAAATTACATTAAAATTAAATTAAATTCAGTTACAGACATCGTAGGTAACAATAATTCACGAAAGAAGATCACTAAAAATACTTAGTCCTGGGCTTTGGGCCGCTTAACCGCATTTCTACCATGAAGACTGTAGAAATTCAGATAATATTAACATAATTAATAAATAAATCATATATTTTTATAACGTAATGAAATATTATTGCTAGTTTGAACTTATTCATATCTTTACTATATGGTTCTTTACTTTTGAAAACTTTTACTTTACTGATGAAAAAGTGGTGATACCTAAGTAATTTTTATATTTTCAAATTCTCATCATTAATTATTATTAAATAGGTACATATATTTTATATAATAGAACCTAAAACTACCGACCTTAGAAGCTTATCTAGGCTTATTCATTTACTATCATAAACGAAATTACAGATATCATACAGGTACAAATTAACAGTAATTAAGTGCCTACCAATGCGTGATGTTACAAGTCAGATAACATTATAATAATTAACTGAATACACACTCATTCCACCTAAACTCCAACCGCACATTTTATTATTTCTCTATTTAAATCAAAAGCAGCACTTTCGAAACGTGAATCGATACTCACGATTAAATCGTATTATTAACAATCGAGTAAATAGTTCTCGGTATCTGTAGAGCGGTGTTCCGGTGAAACAATCTACTTGTATCATCGGTTGCTAGATTCTATCGGCTCGTGCCACTTGTGTAAGATAGGGATGTGAATGATTTATTGCAAGTTTTTAATCGATGTTAGTTATCGATAAACAAAGTTACCCAAGTTAATTTATCGATGGATTCAGAACTTAGTGAATAGTCATAGCGACAGTTTTGTGATACCACTGGTATGTACCAGAAAGTACCTTATAGATTTGATTGATCTTAATTTACGAAGTGATGTAAGGGATTCATATTTTATCTTAGGAGTACCTACTCTACTATGACTTTTACGTTGACAATTTATACAAAATAATTGTGATCGTAACTGCATATGCCAAGAAAATTGGTGATTGCGTTGTTATAGTATCGGTTTCGTATTGTTTTCACTGTCAGTAAACATGGTAAAATATCACCTATTATATTGAATTTAAAAACTTTTATCGATCATCTTCAACCAAGCTTGAAAGTCATTGAGCTTATCGATAAAACATATTCCCATCACTTTGTTGGCACGAGTAGCGGTCGCGTGCCGGCGCGCCCTCTTGCGGCCGATTGAAGAAAGTACGCCGACACTCGGACACGGGACGTACCGCGGATTGCTATCTACGCGTTTTACTTTAATCGGGCCTCTTATAGCGTTTAAGTAGTCGTTAGCTAGTGGGAAAACTACTGAATTAAATGAGATTAGAGGAAAAACTACTGAATTAAGCGTTGTAGGTTTTGTAGAAAATCTATTGAGGATAAGACAGCCGTTGGATATGTAAGTACGAAGTGAGTAAGGTAAGACTAAAGAAACAATTGAATGCAGTGAAAGATGTCCTCCTAACTTTTTAATTATTAAATTTATACTACTAATCCGTACACTCCTTATCTCTACAGCGAGTGTATGGAATGTATTTCCTGAAGTGTACAATTTGGGGGTCTTTACGCTTTTACGCCTTTACTCCTGAACCTATTTTGATAAAATTTGGTACGGAAATAGTTTAGACCTTGGAGAAGGACATAGGCTACCTATCTAAAAATCCTTTAGACTAAAAAATCCTTTGAGATGCGAGTGAAGTCGCGGGAAATAAGCTAGTTATTAATAATAGGAGGGCCTATCGTTGCACAATGTTTCTAAACTAGACATTCCCAAATAGGAGAGCTCAAGATCTTAAAGCCTTATTCCTAACACGTTCGGGTAAGTGGGTTTAATGTAGAATTTGTTAACACGCTCCGCTTGGCGAGAGCACCCTTGTTGCGAGCGCAGTATCCGATAGTTGCATTAGCGGCTTAGCTTTATAACTAGTTCATGATACATAGGTTCATGTAGTGGTACGGTAAACCGTTAGAGGTGACGACTATAGTATAAATACAGTTTAATGAGTAATGCTTGCATTAGTCCAGTGGTCGTAAGTGCGACTACGCTAGAGGGTTCGATTAGCAAGTTTAGCAGCGTTATTGCGGTTTTCTATGAAATTCTCAGTAGCTGTTCGGAGTTTGGATATATTGTCTCCAGTTAATGGTAGTAAGTTCGCCCTTTATTACAAGCTATATGGTACACGTCTGCATGAACCTTTCATCCATCAAGTTATAAATTACAGACTTTGTTCTCGTCCACCAGGTTCATAGGGCTCTTTGCGTTTGCGCTCCTACAACCGGTTATCAGCACTTCGCATCTACCTGGCCTGATCTACCCACTCCACCTAAAACCCTAGCTGATGCCTACATCCAAAATAGTGGTGCATTTTCACAGATAGATACCAACCGAATATAAATAGGTGTCATCATCATCATTATATCAGCCACCGGAGACCCAATGCTGAACAAAGGCTCCATAGACTTCCACAAGGACCAGTCATATGCTGCCTGCATCCAAGCGACCCTCCCAGCGACTACCAGCGAACTAACTAGGTCGCCTGCTCATCTCTTTGGAGGCCGTCTTACGCGATGCTTTCCTTTATGTTTCTACTAAGTATATTTTACAAAAAACAAAGTTTTTAAAGGAAAAAGTTATGAGCGAACATAGATACTAAAATATCTATCGACGAATTGCGCTCCTTCATCTTCTTTGACGTAAAAATAAAATCTGAAACAGTTTTTTAGCGGAGTGACGGAAACGCAAAACCTCAATCTTCCTAATATCTATAAGTCCAATCGTTTAATTACTCCCACTTAAGCTAACCACATAACTGATCGGTGTAGGCTGTAGGTAGCTATCGCATTATAACTGGTATAGTTATTAGCTACGCTGCTTTCATCCACAACTAGTTCGGTGGCAGAATTCATAGCCCTTATACGGTGCACGCGGATATGCCGACGACGGTGACCATGGCGACTGGGAACTTGTTATTTGATTATAATGGATGTACTTTGTATCCGTTAATTATATTTTTGTAAAGTCCTCTGCGATACAAGGCTTGTTATCTAGTACAGGAGCTGTCTTTAAAAAACATACCATCACGCCTGTATTCCCCGAAGGGTTAGGCAGAGGTGTACTAATGTAAACACATTTCGCCGGTATGGTTAGGTCCCATGTAATAGGGGGCGAGCCTATTGCCATTAAACGGGCACAAATCCAGACTCCGAGCTGCTACTTAGAATTTCATAGAAAAACCCACTAACACTTTGCTCGACCTGGGGATCGAACCCAGGACCTCTAGCGTAGCAGTCGCGCTTAGGACCACTAGACTAATGAGGCAAGTCTTTAAAAAAAAAAATTTATATCTATCTACTCATTATTCTCAACGTTTTAACGCGATCATTAGATTGTGAGAAAAGGATAGCGCTAATTACTGCTTGGAGTGGTATCCTTCTTTCTCAATTGCAAAATGATCGCAATAAAACGTTGTTGTACAGCCTCTGAACCTATCAGAGCCGATAGGAGTGAGATACGCTACACTTTTTTCAGAGAATTTATAATACTGATTGAAAGAATGATTTTTTAAAAGCAAGAATATCATATTATAGAATTTTCTAGGATTCCGAAGTTTTAATTGGGTAAAATATTCACAGCCAAACTTGGGACCTATGAACACTGTAACTGGGGAATTGATATTGTATAACACAAATCTCTGGTTTATGACCTTTGAAAGTAAGTACTTTAAAAAAAGAAAAATATAAAAAAAAAAACAGTCAGCAAATTTTGTATTATGGCATGTTATAGGTACTGCCTGATCTTTTTAGATTGTTAGAGTACAATTTTCCGAAAACCTTATATGGTACAGCAATACAGATCCTCTACGGTGAAGACCGTCGTCCCCGATTCGTGGTCCCCCTACAGATTACAAGTCCATATCTCTGGCCGGTGTGCGACACCGACAAGATAGCTCATGCGTTCGTTTGTTTGTACCATTGAATATACATGAGGCTTGCTTTATTCGCGAACCTACGCTGTCCTACTACGCATTAGTGTCGGTTCGCGCATTGTATATTGTATAATGCGCGAATTGTATCGGGAGCGAATTTGTACGAGATTGGAACGAGATTTGGATAATCAGATCATGCGATCAGGCGATCTCTGTAATTTTTTTTCAACTAGTGGTGGGCTAATTAAGTTTTTCTGTGTTTTTTTTATTGATACTACTTTTGCGTATGGATTTTCTGGGTGAGGAATCATTATTATAGCCGTAAACGACTGAAATGATGAACATGATCTCCTCATAATTACTGGAAGGGTTACAGATGGAACTACCAGTAAATTCAACGCTCTAGATGAATTTTTGATTTTACTAATTTTTAAAAGTACACCGATTCCCATTCTATTGTGTGTCCTCATCATCATCATCAACCCATATACTGTCCGGAGGAATTAAGGCTACCACGCTGGCCTAGTGCGGGTTGGCAGACTTGACACACCGTCGAGAAAAATCTCTAAGGCATGCGGGTTTCCTCACGATGCTTTCCTTCACCGTTTAAGCGAGTGATAATTAATTATTAATACGTATACGAATTCAAAAACTCAGAGGTGTGCCTTGGATTCGTACTCAACACCTTTGACTGGGCAGTACAATGGTCATAATTATCACTAGGCTTAAAAAAAATAACAATGAGACTTAAATTATTTCCAACGAATTATAATTTGCCGAAAACTTAAGGATATATAAATATAAATAAAAATATATATCTAATAAAAATTAACATGAATAGAGTTACACCTTCACCCATAACAAACGTGTTGCTTTTCACCTCAGATCAGACTAGTGGGGATATTACAAATCACCTTTTACGGGTTAAACAGTCGATAAATCTGCTCAATACACCCACAGACCGATACTATCGCGCCTCTAGTCGCTTTGTGGTGTCTCAGGCACTAAACGAAATTGCCTTTGGCCACTTAGATTTAAGAACGATAATTATAACATTTTCAAAAGTGCGTTCTGAATTCTGGTTTGGTAGTACCGTCATGCTTGTTATGATTCATTCTAATTTTAAATGGTAGTCTGTGTGGCCAGTTTGAATAAAGGAATTTGTACGGCGAAGATCGTATTCTTTTTTGAATCGATAAATAAATTGTAATTTTTATGTGGCAACTAACCGGTATTATATGGAAGAATTTGCGTGTCTCTAAGTTTGCTAAGGAATAATATTATGTAGGTATAGGTATTATTGTTGATTATTTAATGATTTATTCGTTTTAAAATATATAATGAGAAATGAATAAATTACGATAAAATGAAGGGGTTAATATTATAGCCAGTTAACTAACTACTTAACTGAGGGTCGTAAACGTTATCAACAAGCTCGTAACCAAGTAATGATACGTCAACAGACAGTTCAACTAATAATTGCAATAAATTATTTAAATTCACGAGAACTTTGTGCGAAAATTAACTATAAAACATAGTGTAGTTAATTTATTTTGTTGTTATTTTAGATTTTATGGACTTTGTTGTATTTTCATTGAGGTTCCAAGCTTCGAAACAATCAAGGTGTTACGTAAATAAGATGGTAAGTAGCGCCTCTTGTTTTATCCATCAACAAATCAAAGGATACATTTTAGATCTGTATGACTACCGACTTATATTAAGCATATTTATAACTTTCTAAACACATTTTCCAGACCACACTACAACAACCGTGGCATCGCACGCGCACCTAGTAATTTGTATTACATGTAAAAAGCCGCGCTGCGCGGGCGCAAGTAAATAATGACATCTATAACGCGTTGGGAGCAACAATCATGTAGGTTTCCTTTTACAGAGCCATCGACATCCGGCCGGTAAACGGACCGGTCAGGGCTGCCACGTAAATATGGCTATTACAAGACTGGAGTTGCCATAAGAAAAGTGATCGAAGTCAAAAAAGGTTAGATTTCAGTTGTAGGCCATGATTCGTAGAAATTTATGAAGGAGGATTTTTAGTATTCAGAACAAAGATTTCGATTTTATAAGAAGAATAATATTGAGAAATATAGCATTTAGGTGTTGCAGTAGGTATTCCCATATCAGAGGGCCGATCTTCAAGAATCTAGCCAACAACTAACTCGAGCCACAACCTCTATATTTTCCAATATTTCCACCAACACACTACCGTTGCTTCTTCATCAAATCATAAATCTGATAGTCCAGGAGCCCAGCCCTGCGACCGATCGGATCGCTCGATCTCTCTTTAATTATATTGTTATAGCGGCCGACCGGGAGGTCGTGAGGTTATACCAAATAGATTATCTCTAGATGAGACCGGCTGCCGCTTGTGAATAGCCCCCTTTCATATCTGTTCTATCGAATTCTTTTTCTACCCGCAGGTCATTATCGTTACAGAGTGGATCACAAGACACTCTGATTGCTTTTTGTAATTTGGAGCATTGAATGTTTGAATTATTTTTGAGAATTCTTATTGTGGTGTTGGCACGGTTCGCTCTGGTCAGTGATCGATATTTTTTTGGTCGTGAATGTTGGGTTGATTGTCTGCGCTCTAGTTTGTGTAAACTGTTATGTACAGGCTGGTGTTTTCAATTTTGTTTCCAGTTAATAATAATAATATAATATCTTTAATTCAGGTGGCATAGACCCATATAAAACTCACGTCTCCTGTAGTGGTACAACATCAGAGGTCTGGCACAGAGCTCTAACACCTTCCCATGATCTCTTGACCGATTATACCAAATAAGTTCTTTGTCCTTTTAAATCTTCATTATTATTCACACTTTCTTAGTCCGTTGTCACATTCCTCATTTCTTGAAAATTGACAAAACGCCTAAAGGAAATGCCTAATGGCCACAGCTTCTCATCCAGAAATATATCGAATTTATGCTTCACAACGTAGGCTTTATATGCATTATAGTTAAGCAGTCAGAACAAATGCTGTGGCGGTGGAACGCCTTTTAAAGATCTTCGATAGGTTCAGACCGGAATGAAAAGAATAATATATAATTTGCTGAGAAGAATTTAAAAGTCGAATCTCAGCGGAAGCGTCGCTCATAAAATATTTACCGATCTTATTGGTGAGGTTCATACACTCAAAGAAAAAAAGCGTGAGTGTGTAAAAGTATGTATTTAAATTTCATTCCATTTTTTTTGTCTCCCATATCTATTTAATTTGCGCAATAGTGTAGCTACAGTACCAGTTACCGAAATGCTTTGAGTGTTTTCGAAACAATCTGCTTTGTGAATAAGAACAACCAAAATTATTTTTTTCAAGATTAATCAGTAAACAACAGCTGTCATGCGAATTCTCTAACAGGTCAAGAGGCGATCACAATAGATCGACTACGTTCGCAATTATTATTGCGAACGTAGTCGATCGATATAGTATTCTATGGCCTTAAAACAAACAATAAGTAATATCAACCGACAAAAATATTACGATTACGCAACATGTGTTCTTATGGTTAACATTATAAATAAAAGAATATTAACACAAAGGTTAATAAATTGCTCCTGATTAATATCGACGCGAATAATACATAGTAGGCACCTAGTAGGAAATGGACCCATTTGTTGGCAATACAACATCTGTCAGTTTGCGTCACTCACTGCGGATGTTAGCACCAATATTTGGGCCAATCGGAGTTGTTGCCAATGTTGGCTCTGCATTTGGATAAATCTAGATTGTCATTTGCCGATTTGTTATAAAAAATACGTACTATGGTAAATCTATCGGATAGATTCTGCCAAAAGAAGTGAAAGCCTACCAGTAAACTGGGAAGGCTCACTATGACTATAATCAATACTGATAAATTTATCACACAAAAGCAAGGCTTATTGTTTATTGAACAGATTGCCTTGATTGCAGAAATAATAAAAAAAAAAAAAAAAAAAACTATGGTAAATTACTCATACTCGGTGCCATTAGTGAAATCAGACGTATTTACGTCATAGGCGTTATGCACGCACGTGAAAAACATTACCCTCCTTTTGTCCAAATAAAAAATTGGTTTAATTTTTTTTGTCACTAATAAATAACTCGGTCTAATGACATCGCATATTTTATATCGCGGTTATAAAAAGCGTATGACCGCACATTCCATGGTTTGCATAGTTGTTACAAAATCGCTGCGCAAACGCACCTGCCGTACAATTACGAGTGGCGACACGCACGCGACGACGACATAAAAACAGACTAATTTCGGGTTTCGGTCGTTTGAGATGATTTAGTTTTTAGTAGCGTGTGGGTTTAAACTTCTACTTAATATTGGCGGTTAAAAAGATGGCGTTATATGATTAGGTGTTGGTTGGGGTTCACATTAAAAAACATTTTTAAGACAGTGTATGTTTTTTTAAAGTGGTTTACAAATATTTTGTTTACATTCATATAAAGATCTACAACATACATATTTTTGTTAAGGATTTTAAGTAGGCAACACTTGTAACATACATTTTTAATTTTACACTTTCTAAAAGTTAAGAGTTACAGAAGAATGAGGGTTAAGTCCAAAAAACTCAAGCACATTTTTAAGTCTTATTAGTAACATTTTCCTTTAACTGCATCACGTTTTAAGGCGGGGCACAGACAAAGATGATGTCGGCATTGCTAGCCTTTTGAAAGGCTTTAATCCATTATTCAAATACATCACATTGCCACGAGCCAAAATAACTCATAACTAAGCATATTGATTTACAATTAATAGCCCGGAGGCCTAGACAATGCGACCTCGCATGTTTCATTTGACATTTAGCCCGAACGACCTTTCGGGCCGTTTCGGACCACATCGGGTACACCTACGTCCGAACTTATTATTCGAAGTAGGTGGTATGCGAAACTATTTGTGTGCTTTTTATTAGATTAGCGGTACAATCGGGTGGACAAGCTTTTGTGAGTTTTATTAAATACGTTTTATATCACTAAAACATGCGCCAAAGAACTATATAGGGAACTATATAGAACTATATAGGGAGGTCGCCTCGTCGCAAGTGTGGCTGCCGAGGATGACTTTGAAATAACTTCATTAAAATAATTAATTAATTGGTCCCAGAGTCAATTTCTAGGGCAGTTTTATTGGATTACTTTATCCTCAGTACAGATTTATTATCAGTCAATAGCAATATTAATATTATTATAGCTTCTAAAAATTCAAATCATATCACAAGAATACAAAATAAGAAAGAATAAAAACAAGCAGCCAAAAAGGTTTTAAATATATTAGGCATGTTAGCAATGAGGTTTTACTAATAAGTATGAATGTCATGTAAAAAACTATTAGAAACTATAATTATGAAGAAATTGAGTGCAAAATTGATGAGATCTTGACAGATGAAAGAAAAGACTCCAGCAGGAAACCATGGATCATCCACCACCAAGGGAGGTGGCGGGGTATGTCGAACTCCTACAGACTAAAAATCGCACTTGCCTTCTCTAGTCCTATAAGTCACGGTTATGGGATTAGTGACATTTGCCACGACCGTGACAAGTCCAGCAGGAAACCTGTACATAAATCGAATATGTAACGATAACTTCTTGCTCCGTGCCTTTTCCCAACTATATTGGGGTCGGTTTCCAGTCTAACGAGACACGGCTGAATATCAGTATTTTACACGAAGTGACACAGACTTTCGCAACCTAATTTTTTTTACCTACCCTGAGGATAGACTGGTAGTCAGGCTTTTTGAGCTTCCGACTACTACTAATGATTGTCATAGGAGCTCGTATGACAACCGGGACCGACGGCTTTACGTGCTCTCCGAGGCACTGAGGGGTCTCGATGTTAAGAATGGTCACCCATCCGCAGACTGACCGCGACCAGCACAGCTTAACCTTGTAAATCAGTTTGTCAGCTTAGTTATTACTTATGAACGTTAACATTTCGATAAAATCCTTAAAAAGTAATTTTATTTCAATGTATAATATTCGCGTAAATGTCAGAAATCAATATGATAAAATTTCTATCAATAATCCTTGTTTGTACATACATATCGTACACCCATACTACGCCTATCACGATAGGCACTAGTATAAATAAATAACAAGTTTCATATCGCGTTAAAACATATCTTTTCACGAGTACTACAATGTGGCGGGCGGCCCACTCTACACCCACGTAGATACAAACTAGATCTTCAATTGTTACCATCGTCACTTTTTGCTTGAAGAAATCCTTTTATTTATTTGCCACAGGGCTTAGATGGCTATTATCGATTTTGAGTCCGCTAATTAACTGCTAATTCGTTCTTTTCGTATTTTATATGGTGTTACTAGTAAAAAAGAAATGATTTCGTATGTCGTACGGTGTTAATAGTAAAAAAATAATGGGTAGTATTTGAATTTCTTACATAAGGTTATTATATTTACAAAGGTTGTTTTGAAAGACACGAATGGGTTGAGCGATTGGTCTCTGCGCTATGAGTCGCGGGTTCGATTTCCGTATGAAACAAATATTTGTATGGCTTATAGGTTTGCTTCTGGGTCTGAATCTTCGTTATAGGAGAAAAACATAATATGAATAAATTATAAAAGCTAATATAACGTTGATTAATTATTTTAATCAAGTAATTACAAAGTCATCCTGTTACTTCTGTTTCTGAATATGTTTGAATCGTATCTTTTTAATTGATTCAATATCTATGCTTCTTCACTTTTTCTACACTACATAATTTCCTTTAGTCGAGTTATTAACTAAAATTAATTAGCAAACTAAATTAGAAATTAATTTAAAAAAATAATTTCTCAAAATATTCAAAGATATTTCTATTTCACCTATAAATAAGAAATCAATTTATACCAATTTCGTAGATAATTATAATATTTAAGTGTGTTAGGCGCCGATTTGAAGTCGTTAAGTAAAAGTAGCATAGTCGTTGGATTGGTTTATAATATTATTATTAGCATTAATTAAATCTTTACATTAATTTATTATATAAGTTTATAAAGTAGGAACAAATTTTGATACCTATAGTTGTAGGTTTTAAAATCTTTATATTCGATATTTTATAATGATACTAGCTGACCCCGCAAACGTTGTTTTGCCATAAAAAAAAAATTAGGGGTATGAAAAATAGATGTTGGCCTATTCTCAGACCTCCCCGATAAGCACAAAAAATTTCATCAAAATCGGTCAAGCCGTTTCGGAGGAGTATGGCAACGAAAACTGTGACACGAGAATTTTATATATTAGAAGATACCTATTTAATATCCTACTAATATTATAAATGTGAAAGTTTGTGAGGATGGATGGATGTTTGTAACTCTGTCGCGCTAAAACTACTGAACGGATTTTGATGAAACTTTACAGTGTTATTGATTGACTGATCTATCAACATAGAGCCTAAGACGCTGGAGCTACAAACTTGAAATATTTCATGACTTTTATGTTGTAAGCATCCAATAAGGAAGGACTTTTGGTTATTTCACCACTAAAATTTAAATGAACATACCGTGCGAAGCCAGGGCGAGCGGTTATATTTGCATAAAAATAATTATTTTTATTAATTAATAGAAACACCTGTGAATTCCGAACAGCGATATTTGCAAATGAATTCTTGGCTAAATAATTATTAGTAGCTAAGATTATGACGCTTCGATCAGCAGCGGGATCACAGAGGTTAGATTAAAAAAAAGATGTATACGTAGATAATGATGTATACATGAATTAACATACATTAAATTGTGACGATGCATTTTTTTCATCATACGAATAAATATTAATAAAGGCTCTGATAAAATTAAAAAAAACAGTCACAGCTTCCAAATCAAAAGCTGAGGCCGTACCACCACATAATTATTGCGATCGTTTTCCGATTGAGAGAGAGGGATGTCACTCTATACATTAAATAGCGCCATCCTTTTCTCACAACCTAAAAATCGTCGCATTAAAATTAAAACGTTGTGGTATGGCCCCTGGTCTCACTTGCACTATCGATCATTATCATAATATTAGCACGTTCACAGTTAAATAGGTGTAGAAATCTGCGCGTGAGTGATCTGCGGATCTGCGGTAGGAAGCGACATCCGCCATATATCATGTCCCAGCATGGCGGCGGAAGGAAAGCTATTCTATTACCGTACTGTCATTAAGGTTGTTGTGAGCTTTGAGATAAAGTGTTTTTAGTGTTACTTATATGCCTGTGTGGTTTGTGATTGAATTCTAGGCTGCGAATATTTAAAATCATCATCATCAACACCCTGCGAGTCTTTTCTCAACTGTTTGGGGTCGGCTTTCAGTCTAACCAGATGCGGCTGAATATTTCAATTCGATTTATTCAGTACCAAAAGCCATTTGTACAGACGCCAGTAGGTCAAGATATCCAAAACTGTCAAAATTTCCCAATTTAACATGAACCTTATCACATCGTATGAAAGTTGAAAATCTATTAAAGAAATTTGACAGATTGGGGTAGCTTGATGTAGGCCTCTCTGTACACGAATAAAAATATGTCATTAAAAAAATATTTTGTATAATCGAGTGGGTAAAAATTAAAATATCAATAAAATTAGATTTTGTAATAAAAAAATTGAAATTGAGCAGGATACCATGCACCCATAAATTATTATACTTAAGACCAATTGTCATTAAAAAATTAATGGTCAGACATTGATATAAAAAATACAAACATACAATTAATACAAAAATAATGTCAGATTTGGACTTTTGATTATTATAAATAATCTATGGTGTAGAGACTTTTTTTTATTATTATTATTAAGTAGAGTAAGTTTATTGCCCTCTGATTGTAAAAGAGTGTCTATTATGGATTCTAGAACCGTGCACCTAAACCTCATTAACGTTGTATAAAGTGTAAGTAGGTAGATTATTATTTGAAATAAAAAAAGAAAACAGAACTACTTGAATAGAAAAGTATCCCTGAATTGTATTTACGAATAATAACTGCAGTAGCATAGTAGTAGGCAATCATGTTCAAAATTCAGTCCTCTTTTTAAAATAAAAATCAAATTTTCCATTTCACTCATATTACATTGAACTCGGCAGAACGAGAGTCTCCATTTTCAATCACACTAATCGATCATCAAGCACAAAACTTGACGGCCTGTCCAAACATTATGGATTTAAAAAGAAAAACTCCATTTGAGGATTGTTAATAAAAAAGCGTGTAACCGATAGTTGGGCACCGTTATAGTTAGTACCTAATAGTGGCTCGATCTGAGCAGGCACAGGCCGCGGGCACTCGGCGCGTGCGCCAGGCCGCGATTTACAACAAATATGGTATAATAGTTATGAGCCAAAAGTTTGTTTGTTCGCTTAATGTGGGGTGTGGGTAATGATGAAAATTGGGTATTGGGTTCTGTTTTGGCAAGAGAAAGTTGAGGCAAAATTATAATACTTAAGGATTACTTATTCAATTTAAAAAAAGAAGTAGGTTATCGAGCTATTGAACTAAATCTTTCAATAAATGTACATATTATGGAAATATATGGAAATTCAATGAACTATGGTTAATTTTTTTATTCAGTCCCTGTCAGTCATTTTTGCTAGGAAGCAAAAAAGCTAGCTTAAAAACAGGTAACAACAAGTTACACCGGTGAGAGCCTATTACCATTAACCGGGCACAAATGTAAACTCCGAACTGCCACTGAGAATTGCATAGACAATCGGGGTTTGATTCGAAACTTAAAATGATCATTTAGAAACCAAGATACGTCACATTAGTTACATTATAGATAGACCCTTCCATAATCGTAGCACCTACAACGACGTAAAGCATGAACATTGTGGTATTCAAATGTCTCACTTATACAAGACCTATGTATTTATTATGTACCTATATTGTACACAGTGTTACTGACAATTTATTTACTTTCTATTGGTCCAGCGACCAAGGTGGAAACTTTAGTTTCACTAGTTATACAGGGTGGAGACGACAATACGACAATCTATGTGTACAAGTCTAAAAACACTATAAATTAGAAAATATAATTAATTTATATAAAAAAAATCAATTTCCCAAAGCTTAAAGTTTTTTTTTTAATATATTATATGCGTTTAATATTTTAAAAGTGACTTAGGCCCAATTTTACTATAGTAAAATAGCTCAGAAGAATTTATTAAACATTTTGGTAGACATTGTAAGCAATTTGTCCAAAGAAAATGCAATGGAAAAGAAAAAAAACGATAATTCTTCTTTATCAGCGTTTGATCACTCAATGTTGGCTGCCGATCCAAAAACTATGTAATACTTAGAAAAGATAAAAGAAAAACGAAGTAACTAAAAACACCAATGAATCGTTCCTCACTACAATACTGTATATTAGGGTTCAATAAAAACTAAAAATCCTATCACTCAAATATAATCTTAGTTAAACCTTTCACTTTGCAATGAAATAAAGGGCTATAATCTATGGTAAGAGCGGACAAATCCATGAAACTGTGAAACGCGGCAAATGACCATCATCTGAGGGGTGCGCCTGCGACGATCCGAGCCGCGCCGCGCGCCGTGTTTATGTCATTCTCATCACTGTCAGCCATTTCACTTTGTGGGTGGCTAGAGGTACAGTACATTATACAATTATTATACGGAATATTTTAAGAAAGACCTGAGTATGTAACTCAGGTCTTTAGTAAAATACAGCATTTTGGTAGGTATACTCGTGCAATCGGGATTACCTAAAACTATTTTGTATATGATTTTGAAAAAAAAAAACAGCTCGTTCTTAAAATTCATTCATCAGACTAAGTTTTTGTAAGCGGATTATGGACACTTACATATGCATAAGTAAACATTATCCTACTCTTTTTCGTAAAAAGTGTTAAGAAATTTCCGTTCCATTTTAATCTATTGAGGAAATATAATTATATTGTTAAAAGCTTCATAGCTTTTAAAAATATCTATTTTCTAAATGATGATGTTGGTGTATTAATTTGTTTTGTGTTATGATGCTTTTACAAAAACACCAATTTAACGATCCAAAACCTCGACCCAAAATATTTGCTTTTTGTTAATCGAAACCCCGTATCACAGAAGCCGGTCGCTCGAGTCTAGCAGGGTTATTGATTTTTTTAATTAAATCGAAGCAAATATAGGCAATTAAATTAACTGCCTCGACAATTTCAGGTCAGTTTCTATTAACTTCAACGTAAAGCGCAGTAGCGAAGAAAGGCTAGGGAACTATAATTTATGATTTTCCAGCTCATACGAGTCGTAGCCGATAGCTAGAAGGTACCAACGTAATAGAGCAAATATAAATTTATGTAAAACTATGTAAATTGTACAGATTATTGTATCAAATTGCGGGTTGATGTATAAGACAGCATATAATCTATAATTAAGCTACATCTAGCTACATGAGTGGCTCGAGTTTTATATATTGATAGCGGCCCTGAGCAGGATTTTTGAAAAACATTTTTATTCTGCGCTTCGTAGGAAGGAAGGACGAAGGATTAGGTAGAGGTGTACTTATGTACGCCCACAGCTTGCCGATGTTTAAGTCCAAATGAATATTGCATTTTCACTAGGAATATTCCATTTTATAGAGCGACTATCTCCCAATACACAGTTCCTTTCCAATTACGTAGGATTGGTAGGTTGGATGAAAATTCAAATGAACTTTGTTAAACGATCAGTTAGGATAAAAAAAGTAAAGCGAAATTATTACATCATGTCATACGTATGTATAAGATGGATGGCATTATCGATGAATGATGTTTTTTTTTACTTTCAACATAACCAAAGGTTTTATTAGGTATATTTCTCTGCTTAAATCCACCATGATAAGATCGAATCTATGGTACACAAAAAGGTTACCAGGTATTAAATTAAACACATATCTATCGAGCATTCTTTCTACTAGAATATTTTAATTACTCGCTTTATTACTTGTCGTAAAGATTAAATAGGAACGTGTGAGATATCTCGCATTAGTCTCAATTTATACGCGATCATCATCATATCGTGCACAATCAACTGAGCCTGCCATACGTATGAGCTCCCATTCACCGTTAAGATGGCTTCTTAAATATATTGATATGCATCTATGGTATACCAAAGTGAGATACCTATTACGTAAATGCCTGCTACTTGGATAATAATTATTATAGAAAAAATACTTGTCAGCTATCTTCACTGTATAGACAAGTATAGGTCAAATTATCCAGAACTGTCAAATTCTCACCATTGAATATGAACCTTGTTTTGTATTAAAATTGAAAATCAATCAAAGAAATTTGACAGATTGTGTTAGCTTGATGTGCTGCAAGTCAATTATTTAAAGAAAATAATATTGAATAATTTATAAAAACAATTAAGTATTCAGTTTTAGGTAAAGACGTTTTTTTAGAAACTGTTCTGTACATTGCAAAGATATCGGAATTTTTAGCTTATTTTACGAGGTATCAACACAGAGTAGGTAATAGTAGCGAGTATTATGAGTAAAGGTTTGATGATTAAAAATAAAACAAAAAGTATTGATTCGAATTGGAATAAAAAACAAAATACGGTACAATACAATACGGAGCGGTCATGTCAATAGCGGTCATATAAAGTGTTACACAAAAAAGGAATTTTCAGAAAGCGATTTGATTTTCCTCACAAGTTAAACTAGACTATATGACACACATAAATCCTAAGATAGTTCGATATTGGCGGAAAAATAAATTTGGATTTTCCTAGCAGCAAGAAGCGAATCAATTTGAATTTAGAATATCGAAGCTACATCTGTAGTAATCCTTAGCCATTGAGACGACCATGAGGATACGGAAGACAGTCACCATTCTAAATACAAAACCTACATAGTATGCAGATTTACTATACATACCTACATAAATTTAGTGAAAGGCGGACAATATATTTATCTTCCGTCGTTATCATTGACGCAGGTTCGAGTCCCAGTAGTGGAGGTTTGAATAATGAGTGTGGTCCGGAGATAAACTCGTTTGGCCGCCGACAGATGTCACTGCGCGACTTCGACAAATGATAGCGCCTAAAGCCTCGCTGTTTTACATAACGTACTTGCTACTGGTTGTCTGTTGTTCTACATGTATGGAGCTAGCTTTTGCCTGCGGTTTTGATTGCATGATTTATTCTGTCATCATAAACAAACTCGGTATAACTTTTTATTGTACTTATTTGATCATTGAAATTTTAAGGGGTCTTTATCGTCACCTTCTTAAACTTTTAAGCCGACGTTTAAGTCAACCCAACATAGTTGGTATGTTCGGGTCGGCTTACCAGTCTACCGAGATGCAGCTGAATATCAGTATTTTACACGAAGTGACTGCCATCAGACCTCCGCAACCTAATTTCTGGGTAATGCCGACAATCTGAGGATAGACTGGTAGTCAGGCTTTTAGGGCTTCTGGCAGATATGCATGCTCTCCGAGGCACAGAGGGGTCTCGATGTGTTAAGATTGGTTACTCATCCATATCCTCACCATGGCTAGCGAAGCTTAACCTTGCCGATTGGTTAATCGGCATAGTTATTACGTAACCACGAGCCCAACTAATCATTATGAACTACTTTAGCATGGGACCCAACCTGAAATCGTGAAAAAAAATAGCTGTGTTACATTACACATTTTGTTTGTTAGGGTTTGTCCCATAAAAATTGTTCTTATTGATTATAGTACAGACGCAAAGCAGGTCAAGCTATCCAAAACTGTCAAAATTTCCCAATTGAACATGAACTTTATTTATATATATTAAAATTGAAAATCTACTTTGTTGTACTGGCCTTTTTAAAAAGGACACCTACATTTGTTAAAGTAATTAAAAATAAGGAGGTACCTATATTTGTACAGCTACAGCAGAAGCGGAAATAAATGCTATGCATAATTATGTTAATAATAAATGTAGTGTTAAAACAAAGAAGGCATATAAGTTAGGAAATATTACTCACGACAAGGTGCTACTGATTATGGACGTATAATATATATATGGGTAGTCTTAATATACAAGTAAGGACATCTCGTAGGTAGAATTGTAACAGTAAACACAGTGGCAATATTAAAAACTTGAAAAGAGGTGATAATAGTTTTTAATGAATAACCAATAGAAGGACCGCCATAGACCGTCCTTCTGGAAGTCTATTGAGGCTTCTTATCTTATCTTACTGGCATAGCCAGCAACACTTCGACCAAATGTGATCTGTCTCTATGTTATTTATAAGCCACATAAATACAACATGCAACATAAATACAACATGCAACATAAATACAACATGCAACATAAATACAACATACAACATAAAATATTATATCTTTATCGTTGTCCCCAGCATACTCCTTATACTTCAAAGACGTGGTTCATGAAGGCGGATAACCCACTAAGAGGAAGGCACATATATTTCTCTGGCTTTGGGTATCCATAGCCGAGATGAGACATCCGTTTCATCGCCAGGACGTCACAATCACACAAGATGTGCTTTGTTTCCTTGAATTCACCACGAGGTCTACAATCATTATTCAAAGCAGCATTTAATCAGCTTCATTTTATAGAGCATTTCATTTTTTGCATAATGAAAGGTGGCTTTGTTCAACAGTGGACCTGTTGTGGCTGATATGATGATGATGATGAACCAATGAAAAAGCTATATTCAAAAGTGTAACCTACAATAATAATGACAGTAATAATGTCACCTTCAGAAAATATGATGTAAATAAGTTATAATTAATCTCGCATTTACAACATCACAAATATATGTGTAATTAAAAAGTGAAATTCTCGTTTTATAAAAAACGTTTACTTAATTTACAAAAATGTTTAAATCTGATACAAGATAAAACTGGAACTAAACCAGGTTTATGTAACAATTTTCATGTCAACGTCAGTTATGACATGATTTGCAATTTTGATGCAAATGATATTCACATTAATGCTATTACAGAAGTAAATGACAGTAATGTGTACCTATTACGAAATAAAAAAAACTTGAGAGGTGTCAAGGGACACCCGGATGGAACGAAGTTCCTTTCATTAAAATTTAATAATAAAAAAACCTGTATACACTCAACAATTCACAACGCGCGAAATTCAAATATTGTAATTCACTCAATAATATTTGAATGCTTGTCAACAATATTTGAATTTCGAAAAAAGTGTCGTGACAACTTTTCGTAACATTTTTTTCCGTCTAGCCCCCTTTCACAACGCGCGATAAGGAACTTCGTTCCAAAAAGTTCGAAAGATAAAAAACGATTGGAGAAAATTTTGTCAAGAAAATAAACTCCAGTAAGAGGTTAATGTAACTGGTGGTATCCTAGTAGATAAGTACTAACTGCAATTATTTTAGTTTAATATGGGTCTTTAAAGACAATATAATTTATCCCAACTTATTACAAATGCGAAAATAAGTCTGTCTGTTACGCTTTCAAGTCTAAACAGCTGAACCGATTTTGATGAAATTTTGTACATAGATAGATTAGACCTTCGAGAGGGACAAAAAGCCCTTTGGGATGCGGGTGAAACCATGGACAAGAGTTAGTATGGAAATAAATAAAGAATCGTTAAAATGAATTCTTGTATAAGAAATTTGTGCGCAAAAATGCATAACGAGTATGAACAACTTGAAGTCGGTAAAAAGAGTAACGTTATCTTTGTCAATAAAAAATCTATTAAGCTACTGTTAGTAACAGTTGTAAATAGTCCATTAAGTTTGAAATATGATCACTAACCCTTAACAGAAGAGGAGTTCATTGAATATTATATTTTACGATGAATTTAAGTGTTTATTATTGTTTTAAAGTGAGCATGGAGAAAACTCGTGAAATAGATTTTAAAAATAACTATATCCTTTTCGTAACTACCTTAAAGTAAAACCATTGTAATAACAGGTTATTATTTTTTTTAAATTGTGGGCAGATATTTCGCACCGCTGTTTAACAATTAACGATGGTAACTGACATTAAATTTAGTTTTTCAAGTTTTCTGTAAGTAAATGAATTATCCTTTAAACTAAAAGGCCGTGTTTCTATTTTACAAGAAATAGTTTACAACTGTAAATTCTTACACTTGGATAGATAAGTCTGCTAAATAGATTATTAGAAATACAAAACATGAATGTGAAATGATATCAATTTTCGTAATATTCCACTGCTGAATTTCGATCTTCACAATAAAACACATTCAGTCGCGATGATGTTAAAGCAATAGCGATTAATAGCAATAAACCGTTTTCAGCACAGAATCTGCCAATCCCCTTAAAGTCAATAAGTTTTCTCCCGTTAAAGTCAACTAAGCGGTTAAAAGTAACACGGTTTACCCAGTAATCAAACCCCACAATGAGATAAAACTGTATCATGAAATAGCACCGGACAATCGCGGTCGTTACTGCATTATGACTTGACATGCCAACAATGGTGAAATCGATGCAAAATAAACTTTAGTATAGTGTAATAAAGTGCATGTTGACCGCACGTAAACTATAGCAGTACTTTCAAAAGACCACGGGCGACGTCATGGTAGGGTTGCTGGAGGTTCAAAAATTGAAAATTTATGAACTACATTGTTTAAATTATCAAATATTTTTATTTAAAGAAACAGCTGAAAAATATTTCTTTCAAAGTGCTTCGAAGCTATGAAGTACTTTTGGTGGTCTTTGCAGCTTCAAGCTTAAAGTACCTTGTTAATTTGAATATACCACAATTAACTATCATCACATGTCCTCATATCTATATCTATCAATTTTATAATCTATCATCCATCTTACCATCATAAATTACCCATACATTTCCTAAGACGGCAGCCCTGCTCTAAGTTGACATTCCTAGATTGAAAGGTCGCAAACTGGTTCAGCTATTACCACAACCATTACTGGCGGACGCCGGCAGTGGTCGCGCAGATTGCCGGCCATTCCTGCCATCTGCGACCATCTGCCGGGATTACCACGGTATTACCGCCGCCAGATTACGGCGTATTATGCCCGCACGCGTCCCCAACGTTTCCGTTCAAAAGTCGCGGTAATACTTATTGGCCAGCGTGAAATGATCTGTCGGTATGGGATCGGTACCATTGATGAGTTTTATACGTATTTTTTTACATTAAATTCCATTCACTGATGATTTGAAATATTACACTAGTTGTTGCCCGCGGTTTCACCCGTATCCCATAGGGATTTTTGAGACAAAAGGTACCCTATGTCCGTTTCCAAAGTTTAATCTACCTCTGTATCAAATTTCTCATAAATCGGTTCAGCGGTTTATGCGTAAAGCGTAACAGACAGACAGAGAGACAAAAAGAGTTACTTTCGCATTTATAATATTGGAAGGGAGTAGGAATTTTCATCAGAATTTTGTCAGGCTCAGGATTTCAAGTCAAAGTAATTTTATTTCAATTAGACTATTACACTAATGCTTGCAATGTAATGTAATGTATAAGGTGTTTTTTTTATATTTAGCTTAGAAAGAACAATTAGGAGTAAGGAAGTATATAATTATATAAAAGGCATAAAAGTTCAGACTAAAATTTTGACAAACCTTAAACTTGCATAGGAACCCATAACCATACATTCAAGATGTATTCAAAACATGTGCATACATTGCTGACGAGGTGTGGTCGAAGATATTACGATTGTTGTTTATTCTCGGCCATACTCCCACGTGGGCGGCTGGCTATCTACATAGCATTAAATTAGTTGTCTTGCTATCAATAGCATGATTGATCTTTTGCAAATCTGTTTTGACGTTAAACATAATATTATAGATCGTCTGAATTGTTATAAATTGGATAACTTTACCAACTAGATTGCAAATAAAACCCCTCTATCAAACGATTAGTTTGATAGAGGGGTTTTATTTGCTCTCTACGTACGTACGTACTCTCTCAGTACGTTTTATTAATTAATGAAACACTTAAAACATGAAATTATGAGCAGCATTTAAGAAACATATGCAATACGTATCAAATGAATTTCTCGGACCTAAATGACATTTCACCCTTCCGGGGTGAGTGCATCCAATATATTCAATGCCAATGCACCATCAGGGACATTTTGTCCAAGATTATTCCACATTTAGTACGTGATACAATTACCTAGTGCTCTGTCGGCCACATGTCCATTGGTGTCGCTTGGATCCGAAAGGAATTACTCCAAGATGAAGGATGACCGCCCTACGTGATGACCGATCACCGAACGATTTAGAAAATTATTTTATAGCTTAGCAATCTTGAAGGAATTTGATTTAAAACGCATAGGTATAAGAATCTCATTCACGGATTTCTTATAATAAAATATTGTAATCTTTTTTGAATTTCAATACTTTTTATTATGTTTGCAAAAATGCTGAAAAGAATATAGCCACCTAAGTCATAATATTACGGTGCCTAAAAAGTATTAAAAATTGGTCAATTTTGTCTAAAAATATTGCAACAATGCGGGATAAGATGGTGGGCAGTAACGTTATAAATACCGTAGTAACTTTATTTCCTCAGTTATCTTTATGATTAGTGCCGTAAGAAATATAACGCTCTAGTGCACTCCACATCTCTCTTTTACTTGCATACTTGACGGCAAAAAGTTCAGAATGCTCATATTTTTTTAGGAACATTTTAAAAACAAGTTCTTAAAATTAAGTGATATAAGTCTCTACAGACAAATTCATCGAACTAACATAGACTTAGAAAAACGATGGTTGCCTCTCGCCTCGGAGAAACTTACAAACGAGGGCTCCAACTCCAGAGATAGCATCTCTGTTGCCCGCTCCCAGCTCCTATCTCGGCATCTAGACGTCTCAATTTAAATACACGCCTTCCGAGACTCGATTGAGCTAAATTAAATGTTCTTACGTATAGAAGCTTATTCTATACGCTATTAGCTTGGGAAGTCATTAGATGGGCCGCTCAATTTATGGCTGAATAACGCTTATGTGGTTAGTATCTGGGTGGTGGCATTTTAGTAGCAGTTTGTTTTTATTTTTAGAAGGGCATTTTGATTTTCTCATCCACCGATGTTGTTTATTCACGTAATAATGAGATCATCTACATATATGAACATTCATGGTCTATGGAATGTAATTAGTATTCAGATTATATCATAAAATTGCAGTTGCTTATTGGTAATATCAATATTTTTAATTATCTGCGTTTCCTACATCATTAAGACTGACTTCTACTAGTTTTTAATACACCATAAGATTTAATCGCTACTTGATAGTAAGCGAGGTCGAGATCATATATCTTTTGTAGCGCAGAGGGGGGTTGCAGTTCCGTGGCTTCTCAAAGATTATTATTATAGGCGATTATACTGGTCAAGTGTAGCACTGTAACACCGTGGTACTTTAATTACACTGCCTTTCATGGGCTTGCTGCGAGAGGAGCAATTCTATAAGGGATTTACGATCCAATATATTCGCAACATCAGCGTGAAAGCGGTAGGCGAATAACTATTACAGCAACGATTGAGCCTGTGCGGATATAAAGTACTGAATTATAGTGAATTTAACGATCGAATAATAGATTTATGTAATAGTGTACTAAGTTGTTTAATTAATTGTCTGCTAATCTAGTAAGCATTGTTATTGGGTCTTAAATTGTGTGATTAAAGAGAATTATAATAATTCTGTGAATTCGTTATCTCACAGGACCGACTTGATGGTGATTCTAGATTCATAGGTCGTATTTCTAAATAATTAGTTATATACTTAATAGTTACAACATATTATTAGTTTATCTATTGTGTTTCCTTAAAATATAAATTACCCAATAATCTAAGGAATTTGCTAATTCCAATTAATAAAACAGTAAATATCCAATGATCATTGAACATAGCAATAATTATAGAGATATTAAACGCGATATCATGTCGCCGTTAAGTTAGAGCTAAGTTCAACTTAGTTCACGGCTTGCATGTTAATTAGAATTCACGTTCAATTAAAATAATCTATAAGTTACCGTACTATAACTTCTGGGTTTAAATTAATACATACTTGTTCAGATAACAGCTATTAAAATTCTATCTCGTAACGTTGTATGAAACATATAGCAGTTTAGTTTTAACTCTAAGCTTATATAATAATCTCTCTGTTATTGTTGAGATTTTAATTTTAGATGTTCTGGTATTGTACTTTCATGTTTATTTCTCACTTAATAACGTTATTAATATGGATAGTATTAGTCGTATATAAAACAATTACAAGGAAAGAATCCGAAATGTAAATTAGCTTTTGTCTAAACTTTTTCTAGCAAACAGAGAGCTCAATTAAAACCAAACCGGAAGAGCAGACACTAAGACACAAAACGCTATCTGGACCGCCATAAAATAGAACTACCATTTATAAATTGCGATTCTAATACACATCCGAGTTGCGATACCGTGTCGTAGCGGTCGTCGAGTCAACTTTATTGGTGGTCCCCTATTAGCCGGCTCTTATCCGACATCGGACGGACACACACGTTCCAAGAACATTCGCTTTTGCAACTTTTATTACGATACAACTATTGAGAGGTTTTTGGGATCGAAGGTTTAGAATTTATGGTTTTTTGGATCTTTTTTTATGATAAAAAAATAATTGTCTCTTTCCTACGAATTGCAAAAAGTTACAACATTATTAGAATAAGAGTGGGCAATTTCTGAATGCAAATACTGAGATCGGTAATCCGTCAGTCAGTACAGAATATAACCATCGATTACAGCGGTAACTAGGAGACCCATATTGCTGTACCAGAAAGGTTTTATTTGCTTTCATTCTAAGTTAGAGGGACACAGGTGTTTGTAATGGCTGTAGAAAGCTGTCATTAATCATACATGCGTTATTGCATTCTTCATAGACATGTCACATGCCAGTGACGAACGATGCTTCGGGAATTGTCGGTATCGATTAGAAATATGGCAAGAAATGCATAGAAGAAAATCGTTGTTAAATATTTGAGGACGCTTGAAGCAAGGAGTATAAGATAGTAGGATCTAAGATAAGTTCCTTGTGTACTAGTTTTTGTGGGTGGCCGTTCTTTATTGGTCATATGAACCACATTCGTTTTTGAGAGACTCCATTGTCGCAATTAAATTTATTTAAATTCAATAGCCCTAAATAATATAGTAATTATATCATCAGAATAAACCAATATCAATATTTTCTCAAATACATACAATTAATTGGACCCAATTTAACAAATTACACGTTCAATAAATATGGATCGATGGATAAACTCGATTGTAAGTTAAATAGTTAATTAATCGATTATTTTAATTGACGTTGAATATCGGTAATAGCTCAGAAGTTACTCGATACAAGCATGTCGATTAAATGAGTGAATAAATAGTTTCTGTAAAATCGTTGTGGAGGCAGGTCGTATCGGGCATTTAATTGAGGTCAGGGGTCGAACGATACTCTCGGGACGATATAGATGTCTGGACAATCAAGTAGATTGTCAACGGTAGTTTAATTTTGTGCAGAACATTTGAACTGAAACTTTTCAGTAAAATTATAGTCCATTTTTTTATTAACGGACATCGAAAAGGAGGACATTTTCAGTGCATAAAAAAATAGAATTACGCTTTTTATATAGATTTTCTACGTTACGTGTAACATTTTATAGTATTGTACTTACAATATTAAAAGTGGGATTCCTTTTTCAAAAAGTTGATTATTTAAGAATTCCTGAGTCATTGTCTGCTTTAAAATGCTATTTAAAAGACAATTTTCTTTTAATTTATATCTTGAAGACAAAACGTAATGAATGTGATGTTTTCAAGGTATATATTGAAAAAGATATCAACCAAAATAAAATCATAGAAACAATGAAAAAGTAAATACAGCCAATATGAGATTCCAATTCTTCTGTTCCACCTTCACAGTAAATATTTCTTCAGCAATCCAACTGTCTAAACTTGTTAACGACGAAGACAGTGACTAGACGACACACTTCTAATGGATATAGTGCTCTTGTTACGTATAATGCATACAATAAACACTGATTGATGCCTGAACTGTTTACGACTTGCCCGTGTTTGGTCCACTGAACTATGTGGGACTGTACACCAAATGATTGGTAATCTAATTCTATCTGTTTACTTAGCATGTCAGGGCATTTGATCAGTACCATTAACGACTGAAGTATGGAGAAATTGGAAGCTGAATACAGCAGTATTAAACTTGTCTAATGACTTATTTACTTTAGTTTTGTATTAACATTTTAAATTTAGCTGTGTTTTGTTTTATCGTATTGGTGTTTCGACCTTTTCTTGTTTAAAGTTCGAGTTGTCTTCACTGCGTCAAGTGTCATTTGATTCTATGAGCTGTTAGTAACTTGTTTACATAGGTCAAACAGCTTGGAGTATTGAGAAATAACATAATAAACATTTAGAAGTCTAAAAACTTCAAATTTTAATATTTTTGCCCGTGAATCCTTGATTTAAAAACCTAATATTTTTATGTTGTATGTATAATAAAAATGCAAAAAATAACATGCAAGAGATTCTCAATTTCAGCCGTAAATCTTTTAAACAGATAGAAGCCTTTCCGAAGACGTTTACAAACCGGATGAATTTATATGTAGATCACCAACAACTTAACATTTAAAATTATCTAACACTAATGACTGCAACACTTAAATTAAGTGTCAACCATTAATCTGCCCAACCAAAACGTGATATGCAAATATGGTAAGTATGCAACAACAGTCGTCTTATTACCGATCGATTACACAATGTCAGGTGCTTCAGATAATCGCGGGTGTGTCGCAAGCCTTAATGTCATCATCTTTTCAACTGTCACTAACTAGTAGAGAAAGCTGTCATGATTAAATTTTGAGCGTCTGATAACGTCGTGTGACCATTGGAACTAATAAACTGGAGCTTGCTTATAAGTAGGTTCTGCAGTCTAGTTCTGCCTTAAATGCAATTATCTTTTTGTATATTTTTGGCATTTTCCATGCTAAGATTTTAAAGTTATTTAGAAAAGGAAAAATTCGACCGCGGGCAGGATTCGAACCTGCGTCTTCTGGTTAGGTACACCAGATACTACGACCACTAAGCCACCGCGATACCTACCCGTCATTTCGAATTTTTCCTTCACATACTGAATTTACGTCTTTATGTATTTATGTCTGTAACACCTATTGAAAAGCAAGCTTTTTGCTTTTCAATAGGTGAATAATTTTTCGCGGTCGAATTTTTCCTTTTCTAAATAACCTTAAATGCAATTCTTATTCTAATACATGTTGGTGTCATACTAGATAACTTTATTAGTAAATGTTTTGCCATCCCTCTGGCTAGGGTTAACTAAAGATAATGGTATATCTCCTTTTAGTTTAAAATGATTTAATGATGTTATGAGATTAAAAAGAAGGTCAGTCTAACAGCCTAAGAACCTACATGGTACTGTAAGAGTTTGGAACAATAAGTTTTTAATGTTCACGTTCTGGCCAGTTAAAAATGTGGCCAACGAAAAAGTAAGTAGATTTTGAAAGATGTCTAGAAAAGAATTTAATTATTGTCAGATTAATTATGAATTCCTTTTGGAATCTAAATAGAAGTCATATATAATACCATTATTGCGTTTTAACTTATAATACGCCCCCAAGAAGTAGTTACCCGGATACCACAGTACTACAATGCACGAATAACGAGGCAGTTGATTTTAAAATTAAATTGATTGACTATCTGCCAAGGAACCCAAAAGTAAAAAGCAGCGGCTTCTCACATCTAATTTACTAGATCGCAATAAATCTAAAACATCATTAGAGAAAAAAACAAGATGAGTCCAGTTGCGGTCCATGAGCGTAAATTTATTAGTGTCGCGGAGAAATTCTGTTTCACCGGCCGACGCCATTTTATGAAACTACGGTTCATAATTATGTGTAAAATAATAATTATTGCTACTTAATGGTTTTTAAAGAAGATTTACATGTTAAGCATCATTTCCTCTAGAAGTGTTTGTTATTTGAGTTGGGACAATATGCGGTTTGCCAAAAATGAAGTTAGTTTTTTATTCACTTAAGTCAAGCAGGTTAGTTTACTTGGATCAACCCACATACTCTCCCTCCTCTGGGCAGGACTCTTTTCTCTGATTGAGGGATTAGACAAGAGTCCACCACGGTGGCCTGGTTCGGATTGACTTCATAAACCGTAGAGAAAAATCTCTAAGGCATACAGGTTTCCTCACGATGTTTTCCTACACCGTTTAAGCAAGTGATAACTAATTATTAACACGCACACGATTTCGGAAATTCAGAGGCGGGCCTTGGATTCGTACTCAAGACCTTTGACTTGGCAGTGCAATGGTCATATCGCTAGGCTATCACTGTTTTTTGTAAATTATTTAATTATATACTTAGTTACTCTTTCAGTAAATATAACGTTTTAGTCGCACATCGTGTGAGCAAGGGCATCGAATTATCGTCGCTTCTTTTGACACGACGCGTTATAAATTGAACCCATTTACACCTCACGACGCGAGAGCGGCACGGATGCGATAAGTAGCAGTAATGTCCTGTTGAGTAAACGGGCTTAATGAACTGTCACATCATAATAAATATAATGTAAAATAATTAATATTTACTATGAGTAATTATAGAAAGTTTGGAGAACGGAGGAAGGTCAAAAATCTGTTTGGATTGATTGTTGTTACAGCATCCTAATGCAAGGAATATTAATTATTAACATAATACAATCAATTATAAAACGGCAATAAGATTGCAAGTGAATTGCTTAAAGCAATAGTTTGATTAATATATCAATAAAAAACTTTTCTATCAATAAAAAGTCAAAGTATGCTTTGGTAGAAATTCTGTTATTAATTAACTTTTTCATTAGGGAAAGTGGCATTGAGTGATATAATTATTAACGCTAATTATTATAAGGATAATTAAGAAATGACGTCAGATTTATTTATAAAAACTAGTTTTCCTTTAGTGTCGGATAAATCAGAACTAACCTTGCAGGCAACGGTAATAAAGAAGTAAAATGCTTGAAATATACTATTACAATATTAAAATTTTGACGTTATTAATAAGGAAATGCTCCATAAAACAAAATAAAGTGTTCATAAAACGTCCTGTCATTTTAAAGCGGTAATCGAGTGTGGCGACTAAATTTATTTTCGAAAGAAATCTCAATTCCATCACATTTCACATGTTGTCGTGACAAATGTTGATAAACGAGTAATAAAATTGGGAAATAGTGTTGGGACGTTTGGGCTCCACAATTATTTTATATTATTCGATTTGTTATTCCATAAATCAATTCGATTTTTTTAGGACTAATGGCGCTTATATTAAATTGAGAAAAGATTTGTGAATGTGTGAGCAGCCAAGCATAACACATAACTCAAGTTACAACTTCATTCATTATAAAAACTCATTCACAAAACCTATCAAGTCGCTCCGTCTGCCAGTCTAATTTCGGCGATCGATTAATCGACTAGGTATAATCGAAATGAATCATTCGATCGCCCACCTCTAAGTGAAATCGTGTTAGCCCCAATCATTTTGCGCAACAACTGCTCACATGGAGATGACCCGTGACCATTTTCGATTTCATGTCTAAAATCATAACAATATACGTCGACTGATCACGATACAACGCCCATTATAGTAATTACATTTCAGACAATACCAACTCCTTTTTGCGGTTGCAATGACGTACCGAACCTGGGAATGAGGAATTAGTTTCTATTGCGAGCAGTTTTGGCATGAGAATATGTAAGTTTGTAATCTGTTTAACAATAGTTGAGGCTTTTGCCGTATGGGTCGTGTATGGCTCGGGGTGATGAACATTGTTTGTTTTGGGTGATATTTATGTTAGTAATGGATGTAATAACATGATTATGAATAGCACTGACGGATTGTCTGTGTGTGGCATTTTGTGGACGTGATCTGCGACTTAGAAGGGCTCGGAGTGAAATATGTTACTGAGTGTCCTTTCTCTTTGTTGGTAACATTCTGAAACCGTACATGTATTGAGATTGTTTTGTTAAGTAATTGTCAGTATTATTGGTTTCCTTATCTTTGAGATTGCGAAATATTACAGAAATGGAACAGAATTGAAATATTTATTTTATTAGCGTCCGGGATGTTTGTATTTAATAGAATATTTGGTACCAGAAGCCAATTCATTAGGAAAAGTATCGAAAGTATTCTTCATGGTAATGGTTCGGGACAAATTCCTTTCAAATTTACGAAACGTATTATTAGAAGTCCTTCTATCGACACTATATTAATGGGCTCCTTTCATCTCAATCAAGCTTGCACTATTTATCATAGTGTTACAAATGCGTCATTTATCAGCGCCCTCTGTCGCACGGTCGCGTCGTGCACAAACACTTAGCATCGCTGCTAATTGCGCGGGCGCATGCTCTTAGCCTCATTTATTTTCATACGGAATTCCAAGTCACCGATATGTACTGTTGAGAAGTAAAGTGCGTAATTTACAAGTATTTAAGCTATCTTCTACAGAGTGGTATTTATTGATTTATAAACTTTTTGGAGCAACCTTTGTAGTTGTTTTTCATAACGTCAGGGGTATTTACATTTTCAAGGCATTGCTTTTGTTTCTCCTAACAGTTCGTGAGCGGTATATGACAATCGTTTAGTGTAAAAAATGACTGTATATCTTCAGTCAGTATTTATTTTGATTTATTCTACTTTGTTTTGCTCTCTTAAGAGCATTTGGCGTATAGACCTCATCGGACATTGAATTCAACTCTCTTCGGTTCCAACTGGAGTTTCCATCTTAATATTTTCGGTTGAACACAGGCACATCTTTTATAAAATGTTTTATACTCTTGATTATTATATTTATAAAATTTGGCAAGTTTACACCCGGGGTCACCGGGGTTCCTTAGGAGTTATACTTACCGGATGCAGTGCACTTACTTGATGAAATCCATCTTTAACTTGTCCAGAGTGATTGGTATAATCGAATTCGGCTTTACAGAAAATGGTCAATCACCAAGTTGTACGTCAGTGCACAACACTGGCAGCGTAATTTCAGAATGGCAGAAGGCAACAAAGCACATCATTTACCACCATTATGAAAACAATATTACACACGGCCTTATTACACCACTGTCCCAGCAAGCGATCCCGATCGAATATCGCTATAATTTAAGCGTTATATATTTCGCATACACACTGGTAATTTGTATAAATCACGGTTCGTTGCGACACTACGTCACGATCGCACGAGCATCCGTCGTTGCGCCGGCGCAGGTGACAATGCGCAATTAGGATTATGCGCATCTAGATCGGAGTATTTCAAGTCATATTAGAGGGAACGGCGTGATTTGTGATTGGGGATTAGTTTCTGTGTGAAGTGTCTGGCCTAATGGTGCGACCAAGGACTAAGAAGCTACTGGGGTGTGTATTTGTGTAGGTCACTGTAAGTCATGAAGGAACCAAGTAGCGTCAATAAACCATTCAGTTGTCAGAATTAAATAACTGGTTGGTTTTTGCTGAAAGACTTTTGAAATGGCACGACAAAAGCTTTCCCCTTACTTCATCTATTTTGGATATTACTTATTTGATTCGCAATATTTTGGTCCCATAAAATTCAATTATTGCGCTACTATTAAGCACTACGTGATAGGTTTGGTGTCAACTGCATTACTTTGTTTTGATGGTGTGAGCGCACCGTCTCGCACGACATCTTGCGCAAACGCAGGATTTGACGTACGGTGCGCGGGCGCAGAACTCGATGCCATCTACAAATTCGTGGGGCAGGTTAGTTTGCGTGTCTGTTTGTTTATTACTCACGACGTTCTCAGGACGAAGCTTCAATTTCAATTTGATTTATTATAAGTATTATTTATTTTAGCGATATTGAGCTTTATTTTTCATACGCTGGTGCTGTTTAGTACTGTGAAAGATTTTAAAACCAAAAATATTGTTTGCAGTTTTTCATAATTAGTTGTCAGTTATTGTAACTGATGCGTATTGCTGTGCTAGCATGTTAAATTATTCATTTATAACCACTATCACTTATTTTTATTGGATTTTTATGTATTCATGGGAATCTGAATACATATTCTCACGTTTCACGCCAAATGATATTCTAGTGCGAAACCACGGGAGATATGTACTTAATTAATATAATAAAAGTCATTTGAATATTTATTTATAGTCAATTAATATTATTCAAATTAAACGATATTGACCGAAATGCGAGTTGTATATATGAAAATATTGTATAATTTGTATTTTTGAGATATATTCTTAATTATCAAAAGAAACTCAACAAATAAATACATAATACGTTAAAAATTTTGCCCACAAACTAATTCAATACTTATCCAATAGCGATTTATATACTAAATCTTGTCAATTATTTACTTACCAGAAAACACAACGACTATTTTAAGATACAACTATTGACGTTTATAGCAGTAGATAAATAAATCAACAGTTACCAGGATACTCAATGGACCACAAAAGTTACAAAAACATTAATCATTGGCGGCTAAACGATATTATTATCAAGCGAACAATTAATTCTGTAGCCACAATTCGCGGCGACACCTCTGCGTATAAATCATTTGGTAATCCGATATTGCTACCGTAATGTTCTGAGACACAGTGTTTAATTCTTCGGAGAACATGCTCGCGACGTTTTTTTTCTTAGAAATATTACGACAGATCGCCTCTTTGGTTTAGTGGTCGCTGAGCGTGAGGGCTCGATTTCTAGGTCTAGCAAAGTGTCATCGGATTATTCTATGAAATTTTTAGTAGCAGCTCGGAGTATGGATTATAGGACTAAGTGCTAATAGGCACACATTATGTTTGTAATAGACATACCAGTGTACTGTACATTAGTAGGGAAAACAGAAGAAGGAACACTTTCCCTTAAAAGTACTTCTATCACACTAGAAGATATAAACCCCATGGGGAATGTGTTAGAATGTATCATTTCTACTAATGTCACGACTCTCACCGTGGGGAGTCTTGTTTTATAATTATAATTACTTTGTGTATACATTTATACCGCAAGTTATCATGATCGTATGTGAATTTATTGCCCATACGGTCCATTACACTAATTTGTGTGTATTTGCGTTTGCTATTTTATTATTTATATACAACTAGGAATTCAATTAAAATATTTTTTATGGCGTATAAATCTCGACACAAATAATTCAGAATACAATCGTATACATATTTTCTTAATTCATTAGAGAACCATGATGCTCCAGAGAGCACCGATTGTTTTTTTTTATTGTGTCTTGACAGATTAAAGGAGGACCAATTGAAGTATTTACTATTTATTAATTAAGCTAAAAAAATAAATTGGACAAGTTTTAAGTTAAAGCCCAAACTGTCTTTCACCAGAGTTATCAAATTTAAATGCAGAATCGTGTTTGTCTGCCATATTGGGTTTTTAATAAAATTCTGGTAGGCCAATTATGGTGTCATGTCATATGAAATAGTATCTATAATACGAGTATGTAATCATTACGTGTTTTGAAAAGAACATAATCTAAAATTTTGGAGCGCTGCTGTGTCAGCAAAGTTACTATCGGAATGTTGCTGCTGTGATTTGATTTGTCATTTATTTGTCAGTTCTTCACGCCTGTATGTAACAACGGCAAGTGTCGCTTCGCGTCCCGTTCACCAATATTGCACAATTTCGCGATACAAATATTATTGAAATTTAAAATGTTCAGTTGGTTTCCCACGTCTGTTGCCTCACATTGACATAATGCATGCGATGCCATGCTCGACGCTTTGTGCATTATACTTTGTTGTGTAATGTGATGCATGCTCTTAGGGCTGTATGTTGAGGAACTTGAGCGGTTAGTTGAAGAGGATTTATTGTTGTACGGTTTTAAACGTAGTTCGTTATACATGTTTATTATTTCCGTTCAATTATTTCCTTTTCATAAAGGTGCGATTTTATTACGTCACCTTAAGTAAAAGTATGTAAAAGATACCCTGTTTACTCATTACTAATAAAGGAGTACATTCAGTGAAAATAATATACGAAAATAATATATTGAGGCAATGCTACCAGTTTTCTGGAAACGTTACCAGATGACAGTGATATGGAGGAGTATTTTGACTAGCATTTATGTAAATTATTTTTATTGATTAGTCCCTAGGAAGAATATAGGCTAAGTTTTGTTTCAGTTAGATACAAAAATTTACAAATAAATTGTATGTTTTGGTTTTAAGAGTAGGTATAATTGCAGAAATTTACCTATTTTTGTAATTATACACTTAAAACAAAACTATCCGAGCATCTTTCGGGTAACCTCACTAATACCTACTATAAGTTCAATATGTAGATAAAGTCCACATTTTATTTTACATTGTACAGCCCTAAATAGCGCAATATTATGGTATGATTCGCGTCACGGCACTCATTGTGCGCGGGCGCCGCTCCGAAAGCAACATTTATTTTATTACTCAATCAGTTAATAGAAATGTTTATAACAATATGCTTGTTAACTTACATCCGTTTTAACGGCGAGGTTTTTTTATTGGTTTAGATATGTTTTTTTATATTCTTGGGCTTCTTATTTTAGTATGGTAGACGAGTTTTTATTTAAAGCGAGGATAGTTAGATCCTTGGGACATCGGTGTTAGCCAATATTTAGGTTGTGGAGGTCAAATGTTGTATAATCTGCTTTATTTAGCCAAAAATTAAAAAATATGTAAGTACATCAATATACTTACGGGGGTTATAGTATTCATGATAATTAACAATTTACTGGTAATTACCAGTATTACTTTTGTGTAACAGAAAATAATCGTTTTCATAAGATTAAGCAAATATTCCAGTTCAGACTGGATGCGGAAGGCGCAGCATTGGGTGTTGTGGCGCGATTTGGGAGAGGCCTGCGATAAGCTGATTTGATTGATTGAAGCAGATATAATATTAGATCACTATTCCGTCTTCCCTAGTAATAATAAACATGGTTAACATTTAGAACAATATTGTTTAGTTAGAATATTAAATCACATTTTTACAGTGTTCATAAAATAAAATCAAACAAGGTAACTGGCAAACTGTCTTTATTATGAAAACAAGAAGATGCATTGTAGGTACTTACAATGAATCTTCTTGTTTTCATAATAAAGACAGTTTTACACACTAAAGTATTCAACCTTGTACATTTTATATAATTTGCCACTTCATCCAATATCCCCGTTAATCGGTTTATTTGACAGGTGCTAGTAAGAAAGCTAGATTTCAGTAGGTACTGACACGGTCCAAGGATAGTAAACATATCTAACTATGAAGACGGGTGCCATGCAGGCGCTATTTGACAATAAGCCTTAGCTACTTAAAGCTGTAAACTTTACTAATAGTCAATAGAAACCAGAGTTTACTGCCGACCAATGACCGCACAATAATGAATTTGACATAGAACCGATGTAACGTGGAAACACAATAAACTGCGAAGGTACATTGGCATTATATCGCAAAAATTCTCGCATTTACTATATCGTCGGGATGAGTTTCAGTCGTTTATATAAATCATTACAAGCTCTAAACTGCCTCGTTGGTCCTGGCGACTGCTAAGCTAGAGGTCCTGGGTTCGATTCTCAGGTCGAGAAAGTTGTTATTAGGTTTTTCTATGAAATTCTTAGTAGCCCATTTTCAGTAGCAGTTCGGAGTTTGGATTTGCGGGTTTAATGGTAATAGGGTCGCCTCCTATCACATGGAACCTAAACATACCGGCGAACTGTGGGTGTACATACATTGGTACACCTATGCCTCAGGCGTGATGGTTAGTTTTTTTTTTATGTATTATTAGAACCTTAATTGTATGCATGATACTTGTTATTTAAACGCATAAATTAAAATATTGGTAATTTAAAAGGATCATTGAGGAGTCCGCATGTCCTGCACACTTGCGACATGCAGCAAGCACATTTTCCTTTTGGTTATATACGAATGTGGAGTTTATCCGTATTAGAGCTTGACGCAGATGACTCATATGTTTCAAAAGAAACTCCAAATATTTTTTTTTAATGTAATACGCGGTAGCTATAGAAAGGTCTGTGTTAACAAAGATGGACTTACATAACATGAGCGTCCGAGTAATTAAAGCAAGTTATGATTCTTTTTCAATACTCTTGCTTCTTGCTTGCTTTATTTGTTCCCTTTCACCGCAGTACGCAATTATAATTAATATAAAAAATGAACAAACAAAATGTATCAAAAAACATGTAACACAAGTTGGCTGCTCACTTTGAGACTTCGGTTTGTATTATATAGTATGGAGATTGTATTAGAGTGATGGGTCTTCTTAAAATGGTGAGTAGGTGCGGAACAGTGAATAATTATTGGTAATCATGATTATGGCTTGAGGTGATGATGTGACGTTTCAGTGTAGTGACGTGCACGTTTCTATTGTAAGGCCCATTTAAGTAAGGACGACTCATATGCTGATGCAGTTGATAATAGTTACGATTATGGAAGACAAGAAGTGTCAATTAAAAAGTATTAAATCGATTAGGAACGATTGTATTAATCGATTGTCAATCAACTTACAACACTAAAAAAATTTAAACGAATTAAACATTTTTTACTATAAGTTTTGCGCATTGTAAATGACATAATAATTGTAAAGATTTTTATTCCGTCGATATATTTCAAGCCTTTACATTACTTAGACTGCACGTTTGATTTTATCTGCGCACGCTCCTTTAAAGATCCGTTGGCGTGTAAATCGACCCTATCTACCGCCGTGAACGAATTTGTTTCGACCTATTGGACTTTAATACTTAACTATGATTGGATGCGATTGCCTTTTGATGAAAATACTTAATGGTCGATGAAAAGTAAGTATCTTATTATATTTGTAATGGAACTATATTCCAGTAGGGGCTTAATTGACGCACCTGATTGACGCCTTCAGTTCAACTCTCTCGCGATATTTACGACGCATTCGACCAGTTATAGATCATCGTGTTATAAAATTTATAGATGCAATTTCCTGCTTATAAAATACTAGTAGATTGTATCGATATATTTCACGTTTTATTAATAATAAATAAAATGTGTCTTCACTATAATGTCTGTCAACCAATCAAAAAGTATTTAACATAGTTTTTTTGGAGAATAGTGAGGTGCACTTACCGTTGCGTATTCGGCGCAGATATCGATGGAATTGATGAAGTCACAGACTTCATCGACGGACCAGGCAGAAAGTCGCGCGCGCGCTTCGGCGCAGAGGCACTCACCACGCGCATCACTACGATCTAAGGGAAAAATTAAAGTCATATAAATTTAATTTATTGCCACTTTAAAGGCTTTGAAAATCATTTAAATAGAAATTAAATATATCGAGTTAAGTAATCGAACATTAAACGAAAACGTTCGGAACGTTCGTTAAATAATATATAAGTACCTATACATGTTCGCCTGCCTAGTTTAATAAAGAATACTTATGTGATAATAATGTTAATACTACATTATAATTAGATGATATTTAGCACTTTGACATTTTAATAGCCTTAAGATATATTGTAATCAGAGAGATGTTGTTGCTATTATGATTATTTATGAGATATATGTGAATAAACAGATATTATCAATTCGTCTTATTGTATGGGTAGATAGATCAATTTATAATAAGTAGTCGTGAATATCTTAATGGTGATATAATTATGGATGGCTATTTTAACGTTTTTTTTTTATATTGAGAATAATAATATGATTAATCTTATGCTATTACTATAATCTAATAAGTAGTAAGAACTATGCTATTCCCATATTAATAACTTTGTTGAAAGTTCTATGATTTGAACACATAAGTAATATTTCTACTATAGATGCTCATACTATATACTAGATACAGCCAGAGGCTAAAACTTAGAAGCACACTCATGCGCAGCTCCCGAGGGAACCCCTTAAGCTGCCTAGTTAAGATAAATGTGTGATCTTAGTACTTATATTTGAAGACTGACAATAATATGACCACATTTTTTACACACAGGTAGTTCATGAGAATGACTAAGTACAGAGGCCAGTATATCAAGCTACCACAATCTGTCAAATTTCTTTGATCGAATTTTAACTTTAATTCGAAACAATAAGGTTCATATTCAATTGGGAAAATTTTACAGTTTTGTATAGCTTGACCTTCTGGCGTCTGTACAAGAGAAAATACGTGGTCAGCAGTTTTTGCGTGAAGAAAAATGCCTCCACAAGTGTTAGTTTAGATGATCAACTGATGCACCTAGCGAAACTGACTGACTAATCATGACTGATGATTGGCTAATCATTTTACTGCAGCATTAATTTATAACTCATACTTTTATTATAGAAGTTACTTATTTACATTCCTTACCATCATTAGAGACTCTGTCCCTGTCATCACTGTCGCTCCTAGTGCTGGGGCTGGCAGAGAGGCGGGCACGCTTCGCGGCGCTCTCGCCCGCTGCGGAGAGGTCCAGAGGTGAGTGCTCCGGTGCGCCCGCGCCGGTGCGTTTGCGTCGCGACCTCCCACCTCGACCCACCCGCGATATCGCTAGTAATGTCTGCGGGGAGATACAAGAGTTATACAATATGGTAAGGTTATGGGCATGTGGTTTAATTTTTATAGCTTCAATGTTTTTACATAAGAATTTAGCGCCATGTTTTTTATAATTTCTTGTCGGATCAATATCAAAACAAATATAACCAAAAGCTACCTCCAACGTTCAAGCAATCAATATTTTTGATGGAGATTTTCGAACTTGATCACTAAGCAAGCCCGTAATAAAAAACTCAATTACTCAGAAATCCATCAAGCGGCGCATACAGTACGACGTTAAGCAAACATGAAAGGCGAGCCACTAGGCTATTATCTGATCGAGAGCACTCTCGTATCGTAAGTGGCGAGCATTCATCATAATAACGTTCTGAACGTCACGCTCTGCGCCCGCGGGTCAAATTGCAATCTATCTTTTTTAATTGCCACGCGTACTAAAAAAGGCGAATGCAGGGTAATTCCAAATAAAATTCAGACGGAGGCGCGCGCGCGTGAAATGAACACGACTGTTATTGTGGGCGCGCGTGCGCACTGGGCACACCGGCCGCGCGCCTACCGGCTACGTGCTGAAGCAGAGCACCCGCCATAAATCTTACAGATTTATTTCCGCGTCGCCCCTGTTTCTCTTTATAGATGAAAATAAATTTTAACTACTATTTATACATTGCTTAAACCGTAAAGAGAAATGTAACAAATCATGCCCCGACGGCTATTTGATCTCGATTGCGTATCATGAAATTACGAAAAAACACGTGATGATCACTTTATGTCGTTGCAATTTTGCTAGAAAGTTGAAATCGAATAACTGTTATGATTCCACGCTGCAATTTTATCGTGTCTCTTATTGCACTCGTGTGCAAAAAGTCAACTAATTTTAAAGTCGAGCTGTGTTTCGATTTCACATCCCATCACTAGCGTGTCGCGGGGCGAGATGGCGCGCATGCGCGGCGCGTGCCGCGGCCAATTAGTGCAGCTCCAGTTCCTTTTACAGTGGAGAGTCGAGTCGAGACGGTTCGCTGCCGAGCAGGGGGCGGGGCAACACTATTACCCTGCCGATTGTGCGCACACCGCGCGCTCTGCAGACGAACAGCAATTAACACTCTCTCCACTGTGTCTATGCAATAGCAAAGGAAGTGTAAAGGTCGTGAGCCTTATCAGATTTAATTGCGTCCATTATTACTGGAAAGGAAGCGGGGTGCTCACCGCGCATTATGATTTTAAAGAGGTTCAAATTAACATAAACGAGGCGCGCTCGATGGAGATGCCTCGCGCGATAACGCCTTATGAATTTTACGAGACATTTTAATCACAGCCGTGAACTATGAAACAGTGAATAGTGTGTAATTAAAACAGGAAGGTCAGTGAGCACTTGTGTATATAATTAATATGAATTACAAATGTACTCTTTTGAAATGAAAACTCATCTGACCGTAAATTATTTCATAGGGGCAGTGGCCTTGCCTTAAGTAACGTACATTATGAAGTAATAAATACGAAACTGTATTTTTTTCTTAAAATATAATTACTTTAATAAATAGCTTGAAAATAATGATAGGGATTTACGTAACGTATATTTTTCAATTGTTTTTGATTTCGAACTTCCTGTTTGGACGTAGGTACCTACTTTTAAGATTTCGAAAAAATATTAAGTATACTGAATTTTGAGAAGTAGCCAAATTACCTTCTATTATCTTAAATAAAAGAAAGTAAAGTTTCTTTTACATTCAGGGTAATAAAAACCACAATGCTTTACTAAATTAAATGTAATAGTTTTGGGAAGTCATTACGAAATTACTTACTATAAATAATCTCTCGAATTGATTGTTCTATACAATTATTTTTGAGAAACGGAAGTCTTCTAAAAAGCTATTTCAGAACAAATTAATGAAAGTACTTCAACCCTTATTATCTGCCATATATCTGGGTGTAGGCCTCGTTCTAGAATATATAAATGCCACAGTATGCTACATGGTATGGCAGCATTTTATATAGTCGCACCATCGAAACAACACAAATCCATACTAATGTTATAAATATGGATGTTTGTCTGTTTCTTTTCACGCTTTAACCGCTGAACAGATTTTGTTAAAATTATATTGGTAGATAGATTGTACCCTAAGGACGGACACAGGCTGCTTTTTGTTTTAAAAAGTCTTTCTGAAGATGCAAGTGAGCAATAGCTAGTCGATATCTAATTCGCGCATGAGTTTGGAAAGTCGGTTGGACATGAAACCGAGTGTTTTAAACTCCATAAGTTTCTTAAAGTTAGTCCGTGAATCCCGACTTGGCCAGCGAGGTCGCCACTACCTTAAATAACTTGCCTTCCTTTTCTTACCTTAGTGGAACTCATATCCAGCATGACAGGAAAAGCCGGCAGTCGTGGCGGGCCTCCTTGCTTGCTCGCGAGCTTTGTGAACAGCCCACCGAGGGGCGCGTCTGTGGCTTCCTGTGCGGGCGCCGCCGTGCGCACCTCGCCGAAACCATTCATGCGGTGGAAGTAGCTGCAGGAAATACGTATGGTTAAAATAACAAGGAAGAAACTAGTGGCAATATATAAAAATGGTAATTTGTGCGATTGGACATACTGGTCGCTTCATACAAAAGTCATTATGCCAGGGTCATTCTGAATACATTACTATTCAATTTTGTTTTGAAATTCGTTTACCAAAGATTATTGAGATTCCAAAAGAAGATCACCACATTTCCAGAATCGAGGGAATTTATTAAAATAATTAATTAATTTAATTAGACAATTTCATTCGAGCAATAATGTCGTAAATAAATGTAATTTTGTTATGTTTAATTTTAATTACTATTTTGAATTTATTTTCTTTAATTTAATTTAGTTTATTTTAATTTGAGTTAATTAATATAATATATAATGCATGACGTGCTAACCTGTAAGGGATTGTTACACTAGACTAGATTGATTGAATGTTATTCCATAATTGTTTTAGTGTACTCAATTGTTGGTGAGCCAAATAAATAAATAAATAATAAATAATTCAATTTAACCTGGATAGATGATAGCTGTTGATTTTATCGAATCAATCTGATATTAATATTATAATAAATAATTGTATGATGACTATCAAAATATGCTAATACAATATTTTTGTCAATAAATTAACTATGCAGTGATAATTATCTATGCTAACAAAACAATCCTACTGCTACAGTTATTTGATTGAAATTAATGAGTATCTGTTTAGAAGTTAATGTCGCCTGACCTCAATAAAATATCTAATTTATTACCTAATCTTACACCCTGTTTTATATATGTTTAGTTTTTACCCACGGCTCCGTTTGTATCAAAGAGAAAAGTGACAAATTGTTGCGATGTTTTTATTGAATTCACAAAACTATAAACAAGAGAACGAAGGAAATATTTCATTTTAATTTATTACAGTCACGTGAAACAAAATAAGCGTTTCTTGTCGAAGTTTTATTTCTTTAAGATTAGATTGAAACGGATAGAAATTCCGTTTTAATAATGTAAATTGATGCGACAACTAGCGCTCATGTTGTCGTATTTGGTAATTAAAACAGACAAAGTTCAGCGACCGTAGATGACCAATTCATTAATATAACATAAGTTCACACGGAGAGCTTCGGTTCTCACGAATCATGTAAATTTGTCGACTAAACGTAAGTTTTCAAATCGATTAATATGCTAATCGATGTTGGGCATCACTAGCATCGGTCGGTGAACCGCGGGTCGCATACTATTGTGACACCGACCGTGTGAAAAATGATTGATGACTGCGAGTATCAAATTGAGAATCGATAATCGGAAATGAATTATTTGATAACGACAGCGTGTTAACTAAGGAATTTCATACATGTTTCTAGATGGTTACGAATATGGGTAATAATAATTTTTAATTGAAGCAAGGTTAATGTCATAATTTTGGACTACAAACGAAGAGTGTAATTTGGCATCTTAATTTTGGAGATATGCATCAGTAAATGTCTAATTAATTATGTATTCGCCTGCCATTACGTGATACGTAATATTTAGGGAGTATTAGTTGACTTTTTGCCCAGCCTTTTTTTGTTAGTAATGAATATTCGATTCAATTCCGATTGTTAAACGTTATCGAATAGGAAAACGGGCTCAAATTATTATATATCATGCGTATTATTTTATATTTCTATGTCGTACGACAGTAATCAGGAATTTTAGTCGACGGTAAATAAAATCAATATCGTTAAAATTGCTTATTTGATCTCAATTTTCGGTTTACTTTCGAATTTTCTCCGATTTTTTAGCAGTTTGAAAATAATGCGACATCTATACCTGCCTAACGTGCCTTTTTGTGTGCTCTTTGGCAAAGGCCTCCTCCAACAACAACACTCTCCAATCTTCTTCCTCCCGCGCCAGTCTAGTCCAGCTTTTTCCAGCAGTTTTAATCACATCATCTTCCCATCTTCTGAATCGTTTCCCCTTTTTTCTCTTGAAAAAAAATCCCTCTTGGGTACCACAGTGTTACTGCTTTGTTCCATTTCTCTTCTCCTCTTAATACATGGCCAGCCCATTTCCACTTTAGTGTTCTTAATTTATTTAGTGTGCCTAACTAATATAGGCAAGTTTAAATAAGAATACTTACTCGTTATTGTTGTGTGTATTGTACCGGGCGGCAAGCGAGCGCATGATGTCGGAGTAGTTGCGCGGCGGATGCGCCGGCGCCGGCTGTGGGGGTGCGTGCGGGCTGCCGCGCTCTGGTGGCGTGCCCGGGTATGACGACGTTGACGGAGTCACGCTGCGCGACCTTGTAGGATTAAATTTAATTAATATTAAGAATATTTTTAAGAATTATTAACTGCCCCATTAGTCTAGTGGTCCTAAGCGCGACTGCTACGCTAGAGGTCCTGGGTTCGATCCCCAGCTCGAGCAAAGTGTTATTGGGTTTTTCTATGAAATTCTCAGTAGCAGCTCGGAGTCTGCATTTGTGCCCCGTTAATGGCAATAGGCTCGCCCCTTATTACATAGGACCTAAACATACCGGCGAAATGTGGGTGTACGTTAGTACACCTCTGCCTAACCCTCCGGGGTATACAGGCGTGATGGTATGGTATATTAAGAATATTGCTCTTTCTATCATTGACTTACGTATCAGGTAGGTCGGGGTGAAATGTATTTAAAGATTTGGAAGTCATTAGGTTAGGCCTTCCACTGGTTATAATCTAGCATTATTTGGAGCTTGGGAGGCCACAGTTTTCAAGTATATACAGTGGCTCTTTTGACCCTACTAACAATATTGTTGGATAACAATAAGGGCTCTATTTTTTAGGGAGCAACAGGGGGTTAGGTAAAGTGTGAAATGTACGCCTTATGTATATTGGTAGAACTTCATTTGGCATTTATCCGGAAGCAATGTGGAGTCCATAACTACCTAAAATTTATTTCTCGACAAGAAAAGTTACAATACTTAAGTCGCCATGTTTTTCTAGTAGGTATATTTTTGATATATTTGTTTTGCGACGGTTTTGAGTACAGACGCCAGCAGGTCAAGCTATACAAAACTGTCACATTTTCGTAATCGAACATGAACATTAACGTTTTGTGTTAAAGTTGAAAATCTATCAAAGAAATTTGACAGATTGTGGTAGCTTGATGTGCTGGTCTGTACATGTAGTTTCTTATTTACCTGGAAGCGTTGGAGTCGTGCGGGCTAAGGCGCTCGCTCTTGACGGGCGCGTGCGGCGCTGGGGTCGGCGTCGGCGGCGGCGCGTGCGCGGGCGACGCCGCATCGCGCGCGCACCGCCGCGCTCCCCCGCCCCCGCCGCCTTCACCTGTACGACAAAGAAAAATACCGATTAGTCAATGAATTGAGTTGATTGATCATGATGACATGAACAGTGGTACAGTAAAGGATTGGTTATTAGGATATCAAACCATTTATGGCGGATAAACGTAGCTGTATGACAGAAAATGTAAAATGGAATTTAACTGACGTTGTTTTCTCTTAGTCATCATCATCAACCCATATACTGTCCCACTGTTGGGCACGGATCTCCTCTCAGATTGACAGAGACTAGGCTATAGTCCACCACGCTGGCCGACTGCAGGTTGGCAGACTTCACACACCGTCGAGAAAATCTCTAAGGCATAAGGTTTCCTCACGATGTTTTCCTTCACCGTTTAAGCGAGTGATAATTAATTATTAATACGCACGACCTTCGACTTTGCAGTCCAATGGTCATATTACGAGGCTATCAGTGCGGGTCTTCCTCGTCTTGCCGTTCAAGTGAGGCCCCGGCATAAAATCGATTACCAACATCGCAAAGTTTCCGCAAAATCCTTAATATAGGTACGCCGACTATCGCGAGTGTAACAAAATAATCGCAACTGATTAAAAAAATCAACCTTACCAAACAATTAGTATCGGCCCCGGGACCAAAGTCGTGTGTTAGTGAACAATCCGGTTGGTGGCAGTCACGGACGATAGAGTAAATAAAAAACGGGTCAAGCGTGAACTTGGCACACCCGTACGCGTTCCACAGATCATACCTAGAGCACATAATTAGATAGGAGGGTAGATTCGAAGAAATAAATCAGATGTTGGTAGACTTATTTTTGATGATGATGAAGGAAATAGGTAGACTACGCTTTTACTCTTTGGAGTATCCAACGAGTAAAGAAAAATGATGAAACCCATGATAACCTTTTACGATTGGAGGGATCCGGTCACTGTTCACCACGCTAGCCTTCCACTAACCCAGTTACAACGTGATAGTCTTCATGCAACTTCTTGAATTGTGTGGAAATCTGTACAGCATTTCCGTCCTTCAGCGTAAAAAAACCAACCGTAAACCGCCAACTTTTAATCTTCTCGTGAATTCAAGACATTTCTAATCAGTTAAAAGACACCTACTATCTTATACTGGACTTCTTGACTCCTGAGTACATTTGCGGCACTTCAAGGGCAGCCCCGCAATTTATCTCGGCCTCATGTTTATTCGGACGCCGGCACGGATCTCCGCAAGTGTCAAAAGCTCAGTGGCCGAGGCATCTCTACATTCTGATAGAATCTCGCGGTCCGTTTGATCGTGGACCGGACTGCAAACCTCGCGATACTTTCGTCCCGATCTCTGAGATCTACGGAATTAATAAGCACTGAGGTGTTAAGTGTCGGGCTGATAGCAAGTGCGTTGCGCAGGTTTCCCAAATTCCTCAGCAATTTTGTAAAAATAAAGTCACATTTTTGCGGAGTTTTTCCACTTTTGGGTAATGTTAAATGTTGTGCCGTGACATTTGTGAATCTTTTAGTTTAATCAAATTACACTATAATTTATCATTCACTGTCATTCTACAGAAGGAAAAGGTCCTTGACTCTCAATGTAAGTAGTGGTAGGACTTTGCTGAGTTCCTCTGGAAATAATGTGCTTACATTGTTATGTTCTAGTTTGACGTGTAATATGACGTGAAGTGAATAACATAACATACGAGTAACACACCATCACGCCTGTATTCTCTGAAAAGGTTAGGCAAAGGTGTACTAATGTACAGCCACATTTCGCCTGTATGTCTTAGGTCCCATGTAAAAGGGGGCGAGCCTATTGCCATTAACCGGGCACAAATGCAGACTCCGAGCAGCTACTGAGAATTTCATAGAAAAACCCAATAACACTTTGCTCGACCCCCAGGATCGAACCCAGGACCTCTAGCGTAGTAGAAGTGAAATTACTTAACAAATAAAGTATCAAGATGACAACGCGCTGATGTTGCGGGCGCCTAATATCTGCGGTTCCCGCTTATCATCAAGCAGTCCGTATGTTTGTTTGTCATGTTATCACTATAAAAAAAATACTGATCCGGTTCGGCGGGGTTAATGGAGAGTATGCTTGTTAACCATGGAGCTCTTTTAATACTATGCATTAAAATATATACCCATATAATTGTAAACATACCTATAGACACGACTTTGCTTTCACCAAACGAAATTCTATCCACTTTGTAATGTAATCCATTGTTGTTTCCTTACTGTAATCTTAATAGGTATACTACTGGATCAGATTAAGTATTTAAATCAACTTTTTTGCATACAAAATAGCGTGTTAGATTTCAGACACCGTTTTAGTGAGGGATTTAATTAAAATCATCTTCTTAGTTGCAAAATATATTGGAGTTAAATTTCAGTCTAACCGGATGCGGCTGGATATCAGTATCTTGAATGAAGCGAAGAACAACCCAATTTCTGGGTATCCGAAGGATAAATTAGTTTTTAGGTTTTCCGGGCTTTTGATCGCCCGAAGAAGAATATGCTAAGATGGTTACGGGCATGTCGAGAGAATGGATGAAAGGCGACTGACAAAAAGGATTTATATGGCGAATGTCAGTGGAACCGCCGAGAGGGGACGCCCTAGAAAAACTTATAACGACCTTATTGGTGAGGTTCTTCAAAAAGGTTAGGTGCGTGGTACTCGCAACCGGCGTGTATGTATGACAAGATGTATGAATGTGTTCGAAGCGAAAGAAGTATGCATGAATCGTAGCAAGTGGCGTTCTTTAGTTTCTGCCTACCCCTATGTAAAAAAGGCGTGAGTGTATGTATGTATGATCGCCATGTAGGTAGATGTTAGTAGGTATGGCAAAAGAGATCGACGGCACAGAAGAGTCGCGATGTAATAAGATAAAAACTACCCACCCACTGACTGACGGCAAGTACCTACAGCTAAATCTTACAGATTGATTGGTGAGCGTGGTTATTACCTAGCTACGTTTCCTCTTTAATTACGGTAGCAAACATAATTTTAAATGTCGCAGTAATTATGCAAGCTTGTCACATCCAGTCGCTGGTTATAAATCACAAATGATTCATTGTGAGAACAGCCTGCTACTTGTCGCAGTGAAATAAGTATTATTAATAACACCTTTTACGCGCGTCGCAGTTTCACTCTTTTTACGCGGAACAATATTTTGTCACAGGTGTTCTTTTGATAGCAGTTATGATAATGTTAATGTCATTATTAATGTAGGTAAACACGCAGATTTGCATGTCATTTGTAAGGCACTGACCAAAAAGATATCTTTGTAAAGTTAAAAAGAAAGTGATGCGAGTAGTTTATGTGAGAAAAGGTACATTATAACGTGTTCCAGTGACTTTTTAACTGTTAATTTATGCGTGTTGGCTTAGAATTTAATAAATTTGTCTGAACCGCAAATAAAAATGTCAGAGTTGAAAAATATGTTTGGCTTATTTTTGACGTTGTAGAGACGATACAAGAAGTTTAGCTTGTATACATTTAAAAGACAGATAAACAGGTTAAACGTAATATTAAACAAAATATCTGTTAAACTGCTTCATTGGTCCAGTAATCGTTAGTGAGACTGTTAAGTGTGAGGTCCTGGGTTCGATTTCGATGCCGAGCAAAGTGCTTGTAGAAATTCTCAGTAGCAGTTCGAACTTTGGATTTGTACCCGCTTATGTCAATAGGCTCGAGTTCTGTTATATGGGACTAATACCACACCCGTAAACTTTGAGGGTACAGCAGCAGGTACCTACACTTCTGCTTAACTTTTTAGGAATACAAACATGATGGTATGTTATGTTATTTTTAATACAAAAACTCGTCAATTAGCTAAGTTTTTTAAAGTAACGGAAACATAAAATAGTTGATATAATCTTTAGTAATCTCCCTCTATCATATTACTTAACAAATGTTACTGGCTTCATATTAAGTAATAGTCCTATAATATTAAAAAATAGACTATTATCAACCGCTTAAATAGTAATATCAGTCTCTATTGACCACGCACAATGGTGTTACCATAACGCATTAATATTATGAGAAATTTATAATAAATTGTCATTTTTGTATGAAAAGAACCGTCGAGCGTAGGCGACAAACATTTTGTTAAAGAATTGATATACACTACTGTAATGATAACATAATATTTATAAAGAGATTATAGACCACATACGTAGAAAAATGAATAGTGTAATATATGGACAGATCCGGTCCGTATTTTCTAAATTTCGGATTTAGGATGTCATAGTGGGTGTTCGTGGGCTAAATATATGGGATCAACTTTTTGATCCGCATAAATACAATGGGAACTTGTTGTAATTTATCAGATGAAAGGTGACAATGATCTCCGTTTTTGTCATGTTATGTTGATATTGAGCAGTATCTTATAAAATATATCTGCTCTTGTTGTTAAGTCTTGTTTTCAAGTTAATTATAGACCGGGATTATATTTTATTTTAAATTTATTAGGAATCTTTTATCACTTTGTATTTGCAGTGATAATGCCTAGTTGCTATATCGTAACTCGAAGTTCGGATCGGACTCCGGAGACGAATGAAATCGGATCGTGGGATCATATCATATTTTCTGAAAACCTACATAATTTCACATACCTATCAGTACGTTCCTTACATTATGAGTAAACTAGCTTCTGCCAGCAACTTCGTCAGCGTGGAAAACTTACTTTTAATTATCGCTGTAATTTGGTTTATTAACTCAAAATCATTAGAAATTATAGCCTATGTTATTCTGATGTATAAATAATAATACTGTAAAGTTTTATCAAAATCCGTTCAGTAGTTTTAGCGTGAAAGAGTTACACGTCCATCCATCCATCCATCTTCACAAACTTTCACATTTATAATATTAGTAGGATAGGTACTTGTCACTTTGCGTATTTTAAAAACCTCTATATTATTAATGTGTCACTGTATTTTTTAAATTAAATAGTTTTAATTATAATAATCATAAAATTAATTTTCTCACATAATTTTTAATTCCATACACAAATCAATTTTCATAACCATAATACTAACACACCGGATCAACATTTATAAAAAAAAAATGTTGAAATTTTGCAGGAAGTCATCGGTATTTACGATGGCGACCAATGAACGGTGGTTTCCGGCGCCGAAGTGAGGCTTCTATAATAAGAGGAAATGATCCGTTAGAGGTAGCCTTGTGTGGCCACTGACCAGCTGCCCATGTCAACTGATTAGCCAAATACTTAACATGAGAATGTAAGTATTAATATGGAAGCTTGTATTCAAAATGGCCGCCTGATCTTTTGACGTGAAAGAATCAAGGTTAAGATTCACACGATAATGTTCGAATAATGATGAAAAATCGATTTGTTTATATTATATTCATATTTTTGGTTATGCCACTTTTGCAGGGTTTCATATTTTTGTGGAATGCGCTTTTTTATTTCTTTTTTGTTCAGTTTTGACAGATGTGACAGTTTTGTTGTCAATGGGTAAAGCCGTTTATCTTTGTAAATACAATTATTGTAATTTTACTAGTTTTTTTGTGCATTGGCGTTTAGTTTATAATTTTAATCTTGATAGTAGCATTATTTAGGACCATCAATCAATATTAATAAAATAGATGATTTTAGACAGCTTGAAAAGAATGGACTTCATGTATTTAAGTACTCGTTTACTCATAATGATTGAATACTTTTTAACAACATCTTATTATAAAATACTATAGTTTACTACCGACAGTTCAATCAGCTTTCTAACAAAATAAAACTCGTAACAATTGAATAACTACACCGCTAGTTAACCATTTAACCGTAGTACAAGTTCAATTAACCTTTGGTTCAAAATAACCGGCGTAATGCACCATGTAAACCTACATTGTTACCGGCCGAAGCGTTTGACTTGACACCTCAGTTGCATGTGTGGTCCAAGTGAGGAACGACAGCGGTGGCTATTTTATTTTGTTTATTATTGATGCCTGCAGGACTAAAAAGACCAGTTTTCATAACCATTAAATGATTTATATTTAAAAAAATATTATAAAGTCAATAACACTCAGAAGCTTGACCTGAGAATTCACCAATTCACCTATCTATTCTGACTTCTGACAGTACCTCTATTAAGGTGGCACTTAAAAAAAAAACAAGTAAGATCTCTACATTTTCTAAATATGAATTGTATTCAGAGGAATTTCTTTTTAACACCGCGGAGCGAAATGAACGTTAGAATGACCGAATCGAAACAAATGGAAATTACATAATTAATATGCGTTTGATAAATCGGGTTATGCAGCCCGATTTATCAAACGCTATATATATATTTATTACTTCGAACGGTAGATAGCCACTTGTCTAGATCCACTATCTTTTTAATATTTCCTGATTAATATATTTCTTGATATTTCTGTTTTTTTATGAAGAATGTTAAATTATTCACATTTTATTCTAATTTCTGTTAAGTTTGATTTTCTGTATCGTCATGAAAATTTGATATTACTTAAATGGAATCCTTAATTTATCATGATGGATATTTAAGTTAAATCATATGTCAAAAGGTTTGAAGGCGTGTTAATTCCCTTCAGGTGACGATAAATTAACTTTTTTTTATATTTTTTTCTTATTTTGGAAATTTATACTCAAGCGCCTTACCGCCTCCGCCAATGTTTTGCGGCACTCGCGCTGGTAGGGTCAGCAGCGTCGTCAAACAAGGTACCGTTGGCAGCGCACCTGACACGAATGAAGGCACGTCTACCAAACAGCCTGCCTAAGTGATCGGTACCGTTCACAAATATGTGCGCGGTACCGCGACAGTATCGCGTGCGGTACTTTTTACTGCATGGATGCGGTATTTCAAGGTTGGGACTTTGTAATTTAGTACCTATAGCTAGAAGTGAGATTGTAGAGATTGCGATTGAAAATTATTTATAACTGAAATAATAATTAGATTTACTTTTATCGGATTCTACCGCGTTATACTGATTAATATTATTTTAAATTACAAAATATTAGCTCATTCTCGTGCCATAATAATGAAACTAAAATTGAAAGGATACACAATATTACTATTTTCTTAAGACCCAGTAGTATTGAATATCTCAATCATTATTGAGATCGACTTTATAATAAATATTTCGATTCAAAAAAGATTATCAACCTATCTTATAGAAGCTAATTTATATCATCGCAGCCCATTCAACTAATTGAATGTCTCAATAATTTTGTTTTCCTAGTACCTCATCCACTCCCGCGCATCGTGCGCTGAAGATGTTTTACGTTGATCAAACAAAGATCGGCATCCACAATGAATGTTGACGTATTGGTCGAATGGCTGTGTGCGGTGAACCGAGGCCGGTTCGGGGAAATGAAGAGCTTTGAGAGAATGACAAACTAACTGTGTTTGGGCCCTCAGACTTGTTTGAAATAGCTCTGATGATGTTGACTTCATAGTTATTCGATTTTATTCAGTCATAATCATCCCACTGCAGGGAAAGGCCACCCACTGCTCTTGATTTAGACCTTCCTGCGGCTAATCCTTTTCCAATGAACATCATCCTCGTTTCTAAAGGTTGTCTGAGCTCGACTTATGTTGAGATTTGATATAGTTTATGCTATAAAGTTACAGAAGATGACTGAACATTCAAAGCAGTAGAAACAGAGGATGGGAGATCATAAGATACATGTAATAACATTGCTGGAATGTAATATTATGATATTTTTTTTGTTTGGATAAAATATTGTGACATCCCTATGCATGCCATGCACACCCCGCAGCCTGGGTGGGGGGGACTGACCTCCCGTGAGTTAGGGTTGACACATTTAAATGTTTTCTAATACGATTGATTTTTTTATTCAAGTCGTTTGAAGTAGAGGCAAAGCCTAATCTATACGTACTTAAATTAAATTTCTTAAAAGATATATATTTAATATGTTTACCTATTTTTTTAAATTAAAATGTAAAAAAAAACACACTTTTCTTTGTATGGTCTATTCAATTACTGTCCAAATGTTATCTCTTCGAAATGAATGTATTTGTCGATAACTTGTGATGTCCTAGTAACCACAAGAACAATAAGTGTATTTTCTGTAAAATATGTTTTTTTGTGTTTTTTTTAAATCATATTTTAATTTCTGACATTTACGCGAATATTATACATTGAAATAAAACTACTTTTTACGGATTTTATCGCGTTATATTGATATTATTAATCCCGACGCCGACGTTTCGGACCCTTTACAGCGTCCATGGTCATACATAACATATTTTAATTTTTTTTTCCTATCAAATAGAATTTACGTAATCAATCACCATAATGCATGCATACTTATTTTTTTCAATGACCACTCAGCAAGTCTCCCAGGCGGTCACGTCGCGCTCACCTGTTGTTTGCCCAGCCGAGGGCGGTCCGGTGTTCAAACAACGTTGTTTGTGTTTGCCAATCACCCACCTGCAGGCTGTTGCCGGTAGTGGCAGGTTCAGTATGGCCTTGTAGGTCGGAGACCCGAAAAGCAGTCGAGAGAGAGATCGAAGTAGAAAAAGGGGATTTTAAAAACAAAAGTTATTCTATTGATTTCTGATATTTATGCGAATGTTATACATTGAAATAAAATTACAGATACAGCAATAAACTACCCTTTACAGCGTCCATGGATCCGAAACGTTGGGATTAATAATAATAATTTATTTATTTTATTTTTTTATTTTCTCTCACAATGGTTTTGTACAAAATACAAATACAAATACAAAATTTCTTTATTACATAAACAGGTATTTTCTTTACAAAGCAAAGTGTAGGAAGCTCCTTTTAGGCATATAACAATGCCTGTGCCAGAAGCCCCCGCTCTTCCGTACATTATTTTATACCTATATAATGTATATAAAGTTTTGAGCAAATCTTAACTTATTAGAATGAGACTTAAAAAGTGTGTGTGTTTGTATGGATGCGTGTGTGTGTGTGTGTGTTTGTATGGATGCGTGTGTGTGTGTGTGTTTGTTTGTTTGTGTGTGTGTGTGTGTTTTTGTGTGTGTGTGTGTTTGTTTGTGAGTGTGTGTGTTTGTTTGTGTGTGTGTGTGTGTGTGTGTGTGTGTGTGTGTGTGTGTGTGTGTGTGTGTGTGTGTGTGTGACTGTGTGTGGGTTGGTGTGTGAGAGTTTGTGTGTTTGTGTGTGTGTGTGTGGGTTTGTGTGTGAGAGTTTGTGTATGTGTGGACCACCATAGGTATTCTATTTAAATCACGACTCTTAATAATTTCTCAATTTCTTCATAGCTTACAGTCTTTAGCCAGTTTATTATAGTGGTTTTGCATTCATGGAGACTTTTATTATAGATATGAAGTACTTTGTTTACCCTATTGTAAACAAATGCAGAACTGTTAGTGCATTGCATACTAGCGAAAACTGTTCTAGTTTGGGGCACTTTAATTACCATGTCTTTCCTTCTTTTTTGTTCTATGCCTGGATCGTATGTCTGAGATTTATGTTTTATCAAGGTTGTTTGTAAGATGTATAGTTTACGAACAGATAGAAGGCCACTTTCATGGTACAGGTCCTCTGTGGGGAAACGTTTCTTTTTAAAGTACATGGTTTTCAGTAAAGCTCGTTGGGCTCTTTCCACATCTAATAAATGTGTTTTGAAGGCACCTCCCCATATGGGGATACAGTAGATTATAACAGATTGTACTAGGGCTAAGTATATATCATTCAAAAGGCTTTTATTAGAATCTGATACATGGGGTTTTTTTGGAGCAATATGCCTTAGGGATTTAAATATCCAGATAAACTTTCTGATTTGCGTAGATAATTGCTCGATGTGTGGTTGCCAAGATAACCGCTGGTCAACCATGACTCCCAGATATTTTGTTTTATTAGCTTTGTTTATAGTAGGACAACTACAGTTGTTGCTGTAATTGCTGTTGCATTCGTGAATTTGTATTTTAAAATTCTGACTTGGTTGTAAATTATTATAAATACTAAAGCAAATAAAGTTTGTTTTTGCGGTATTTAGTGTAAGAAGGTTGTATTTCAACCATTTTGCCACCGTTGCCATACCCTTTTCAGTATTATTTTTAACGTTATCCCAAGAAGAGCCAGTAAAGACAATAGCTGTGTCATCAGCATAAGAGAAAATTTGTGCATGTTCAAGGCGTATGTTGCAAAGGTCATTAATGTATATGAGGAAGAGGGTAGGACCTAGAACACTCCCCTGGGGGATTCCGCATGACACTTTTATGTCCTCACTTTGATAATAATCAAGTTTGACCCTCTGTTCCCGATCCGATAAATAACTTTTAAAAAGGGCCAGTTGATTATCCCTAATACCTAGTTTTTCCAATTTTTGTATGAGAATGGGGAGAGAGACGGTGTCAAATGCCTTTTTGAGGTCTATAAATACTGACAGACATTTATTACCCTTGTCTAGCTGCTCTGTTATACGGGTACTGAGTGATTTTACAGCGTCCTCTGTCGATATGCCTTGCCTAAAGCCGAATTGAGATGTAGATAAAATGTTAAAGTTAGTTAGGTAATTTAGTAGTCTGGTGTTTAATATTTTTTCTAGAATTTTTGATAGGGCGGGTAAGATAGAAATGGGCCTATAATTATTGATATCGTCTCTCACTCCACCCTTGAATACAGGTGTGATTATTGATTTTTTTAACGATGTAGGAAATATACCTGATCGGAAGCAAAGATTAGCCATGTGTGCAATTATTGGGGATATTTCATGGTTTATATGTTTTAGGTATCTAGTTGAGATGGTGTCCCACCCAGGGGCACTATTACTTTTCAGGTTAGATATGATTCGACTTACTTCTTCGGGATCTGTGTTTAGAAGCACAAAAGATTGAGGTAGGCTCGGTAAATTTCTTATGTAATTATTAATGTCGCCTGTAACAATAGAAGATTGTATGTCCTTGGCCAGGACTTCGCCTACGCTGGAGAAAAAGGTATTAATGTAATTAGCTGAGTCAATGGGGGTAGACTTTAAGTGATATAGTTCTCGATTTAATTCATTATTTTTACTTGTATAGGTTATATTTTTTATATTTTTCCAAAGTAGTTTGTTGTTATTAATAGTTTTTGTTAAAATTTCTCTATCGTATTTTCTTTTGAGTTTCTTTATTAAGCTGTTGCAGAAATTCCTGTAACGGGTATAGGTGATTTTCTTTATTAGATCATGCGGCTCATCGCGACTCTGTTTTTGTAGTTTGTTGCGGTTCCTAATACACCTTAATATCCCAATAGTGATCCAAGGCTTCTTAATACGCTTGTTTTTAGGAATTGGTATCGTGACAGTGTTTTCTTTCACCGATTCAACAATCATATATATTAAACAGTCTGTTACCTTATCTGGATCACTACAAAAAAGAAGTTCAGGTAGATTTTTAGTTTGTAAGTATTTTAGAGCACTTTCAAAGTTTATCTTAGTTGTAGATTTGGGTGCGATTATATTATTTTTAGTTTTAGATAGAGATAGGAAAGTAGTAAAATGATCAGTAATAGTAGTATGCATTATGGCAATAAAGGCCGATGACTTCTTATTATTTATTTTTAACATGAAGTGATCGAGGCAGCTTTTTTCTCTTGTAGGTAACATATGACCTGCCAAGATACCATAAAGACCCAGGGAATTAAGGTAGTGTGTCCTATTTTTGTACTCATATGTTTGCTCCGTAAGTCTAGGTAAAATATTAATGTTAATGTCGCCAGCTATTATAGTATTTTTTTGTGGATTTAAGGTGGCGAGATGACTGCATAATGAATTGGTAAAGTTATCCGCATTTGTAATTGAGGGGGAGCGGTAAATACATAATAAAATGTTATTTAGTATGTCCAATTGTAAACAAGACGATTGTACTAGTTTAACTTCTGTCACATTAGCTTTGATAGTATTTTTTATGTATACTACAACCCCATCGTTTTGGTTAAATTGACAGGACGTGGCATATGATACATAATTTGTTAACTTAGGAATTGGTTTACTAGAATTAAGTCGACATTCTGTGAAAATAATGACATCCACCTCAAATGTTAGACTACTAAGGTTTACAACAAAGTCGTCAAAATTACAATAGATGCTCCTTATGTTTTGTGAAATTATTGTAAAATCGCTTTTATTGAACTTGCAATGTTTAGGAAGTTCAGATATATCACACTCAGTCGACCTCGCGCAGTCCAGTTGATCTAATTCGTTTATAGTTTGTACAATGTTATTCATTTATAATATGTGTAAATAATGAACGCAGTTTTCATTTACGGTGTTATGAACGTTATTTGTGCGGATTATTACTACATAGGTCATACGGATTGGTAGCTCTGCATACCAATCACTTGGTTCTATGTTACAAAAAATATTAAATAAGTAGGGTAAGTATTGAGATACCGAGAAACGTGAGTCCGTAGTTGTTATTATTTGTGGTTGTATATGTGTAATTGTGGTTCCGAATGTGTTATTTTGTACATACGTACCTTGTTTTTTATTATTACGACTGCATAAATAAGCTTTTGATAAGTGTGAGCATGTAGATTTCATGTATGTGTGTTTTATTTTGAATGTGTTGTTTAGTATAAGGATTTGTTTAGTTAGATAGATGTGTGTATTGGTTTTTGAATAAATTGTGTCTAAAGTAATATAAGTATGTTTGTAGTGTTTGGCAAAAGGTATGTGAGAAAAACATAGATTACATAATATTTGAGTTACAATGGCGGTGTCTAAATTTTTACTATGAGAATACAATATAATACAAGACAGTTCTAAGTATAGTCACTTATCACTTCCAATCTTAAGTAAATGAATTTGAGACTCACTTTTTATTTGAATAGATACCGAACCGTCATCCTTTTTTACATATATTTTGCCATACGCCGTCCAACAGTACTTGTAGCTCCTAGACTTCACAAGGTCACGCGCGAGGAAGTGCAGGCGAGCAGCTTTTGCCGTAAGGTGTTCTGAGACGAAGATGGGATTAGCGCCAGCTTCAGTCGATTTAATTCCGAGGTGGGTCGCACACAGTTTTGATTTTTGTTTCAAATTAAAAGTCTTGCAGGACTTTTGGAGGTCATTCTTCAGTATCGTCGAGGAAGTTTCAATGACAATTGGTGGGTTTTTTATTGTGTCCTTTTTACCTGGGATCCTGTACACGTCTTTGATGTCAGACTTGTTGATGGGACAACTGGTAGTGTTTGCAAGGCACAGGACCATACTAATCAAGTCTTCCTTTGTTTCGTTTTGTTTCTTAGGGACATTTTTTATTTCAAGATTTGATTTCCTATGATCTTGCTGTAGGCTTTCTAATTTATCCTCTAATAATGTAATGTATTTTTTGCTTTCATTAATTTTTCCTTCGAGAAATTCGATTTTCCTCTGAAACTCATCATTTTGAGCAGACAGGAAAGCAACGGACTTTTCTATATTAAGGTTGGATTGCTGTATTTCCTTTAGTGTAACAGCGTTTTTTTTAAATTCTTGTTCTTGCGATTTCATTAATGTTGCGAGCATAGCTTCATCTCCGTTTTAAATTTAGTTAGCTCGTCGGAAAAATCGTCATTTCTCTTTCTCTTAGGGCGACACGATATGTAGTTTGAAGGAGTAGCGCTTTCTTGTCCGATACGATGCATTTCCGTATCAGAGAGTGATTTGTTCAAGCTATTATCCATGTTATTCAATGTTATTATTGAAAGTGTAATCGTTGAGAATAGATAAGTCTTGCTCGCGGCAGGTAGCAGAGACACTCAACTCAACTGTTTTGTAGCACCTTACAGTTCAGAACTTTACAAATTCACATTGTGAGAGCTGGTGCCTGAAGTAGGTTTTAGTAAAAAACCTGTATTACAGTATTAATATCAATATAACGCGATAAAATCCGTAAAAAGTAGTTTTATTTCAAAAGTTACTATTCTAAGATCTATAAAATATATTCGTTTGTTGATTCTCTATGCGTCCCTACTACTATTCCGTTAACGACAAAACTTTGGTGTGTTTTTGTGTGTAAATCCAATCCAAACTCCGAGCTGCTACTGAGAATATTATAGAAAAACCCAGACTGGGACTCGACCTGGGAATTGAACTTCGATTCCAGCGTAGCAGTCGCCCCTAACACGCCCGTAACACTAGGCTTATGAGGACGTTTGGCAGTAATTAGCTGCCAAACTCCCTCATAAGCGTAGTGTATGTAAAATAATGTAACCTTAGTTTCGGCATAAATTCTCGTCCGAAGTTTCAATGTGTTCAAAACGGTCAGAAAAATGTTACGGGTAAATGTGGGCTCCACAGCTTGAAGTGGCACCGAGGCTTAAAGAGGCAAAAACATTAATTTCTGCCTACACATAACGAAAGAACGCGTGTTATTTTTCTTCTAAGCATATAATATAATTATGCGGAACACAATAATTTAATTAAAATAAAAACGTGCTTAGCTGAATTTAGTACGATAATTCTAGCGTTGTTGTTTTCTAATCAAGTGCCTGCATTTCGAGTAATAGTTGCTTGCCTTACAAGGCTGCAAAGCTGTATGAAGGCTTTGTTATCGTAGTGTACAGCATTCTGAGTCTTAACTAGAGTTAAGTAAATCTTAGCAATGGCGGAATGGTGACCGTATTATTAAGTTTTAAAGCTATAATTAACCGCGTTGCTCTACTTGTCTCTTGCTTTCTTGTCTTGTTAAGTCCAGGATTCGATTACGAGGTTAACAGAAGTATTATTGAGGTTGCCGCCGCAGAATTATCAGCCGAAGCTGGGAGCTTGGTTTCTGGCGAAGGGCTCGCCTTAGTAGGTACGTAGGACCTAAAACATACTGGCTGTAAGCTGTGTAGAATAATGTAAATAACTCAAATCGTGTTGATTTCTGACACTTACGCGAATAATAGACATTGAAATAAAACTACAAACTACCCTTTACAGCGTCCATGGTTACGGGCAAACGGGCGGTGGGAAACGTCGGGGGGATTAATTATATCAATATAACGCGATAAACTTCGTCAAAAGTTATTTTATTTCAACTCTCATCGTGTTCAACGCCTTTTCCCAACAATTTTGAGGTCGACTTCCAGTCTAACCAGTTGCTAGCTAAATATCAGTATTTTACACGAAGCGACTAGCCACCCAATCTCTGGGTAATACCGATATCCTGAGGATAGACTGGTTGTCAGGCTTTTTGGGCTTCTGACTACCAGTATGGATTATTATAGATGTTGGTATGACAAACAGGACCGACGGCTTCACGGGCTCTCCGCGGAAACATGTTCAACGAGGATGATCGTGGAATATGTTTCCACGGAGCCAAAGCCAAAGCCCAAATAAATAAAGTACTTCTTCTATACGCTTCAAAAACAAAGCGCAGCACACGATGCCATCGGGCCGGTACACAAACTAATGTAACACACTTACACAAACATTGACTCACTACGTCACCTGCTTAACGCTAAACTGTTAGCGTCGTTAAGATTCCGAGGAACCGCCGTCTCTCGCTTACTAGTGATGCGGCCAGTCGATAATCTCAACGGTAATCGACTACTGAATCGTTTAAATATTTTTGTAGAAGGAGGTACTAGTGTGAAGCGTTTAGATGCTGCGTGTTGTGTATGTTGGTATTGTAATGTTTACGCTGCTTTCTCACAAACAAGAAAACATCTGAACGTTTTCCACAAAAGTTTCTACAGGATAAACGATACGCATTAGCTTACTAAAGTCGTTAAAGAAATAAGTCACGATACTGCCATTAATAAAAAGATTAATAAAAAGTAACAGACTTTTTTTAAATGTAAGTAATCAAGGTTAAACATATTAAGCATGGTCGAAAATGGGTACACTGTCAACATTATCTAAAAAAAAAACAATATAAATTCTTGCTATTGATTCTTTTATTTTTTCCAACATATAAAGTCATATCACATAACCACTTCCACATTCCTAGTACTACAGTAAAATTCTAAACACATATTATTAATTTCAATTCAAAACATTTTTGAGCCAACAAATAGTATACTGAATTATTTTGGTCACGTTCCATCACTAGGCCCTTTAATAAGGAGTGCCCTTGAAGTGTGGCCAAACGTTTGTGTCCAAAGGAAAACATTTGCCTCCAAGTTGGAGGGCCAACCTCTCGACCGGACGAGAGAGCACCTGTGTGGTAGCATGTGTAGGGGTTATGTCTTGTTTTCATAATACAGAACAAGTTTATGCGGTAACAAGTATTTTGGAACCCGGAAATTTTTATACGCAAAAAATTTTAAAATCTTGAGTCTAAGTATTTTTAACATGAATAAAGATGGAAAATAATAGATAAAACAATTTAGGAATAAGATAATGTATAAAAAATCGGTCTTGTTCTAATTCAAATCAGTGAGAAATAAAATTTAGCTCTAGCAGGCGAATGCATAGTAACTATCAAAAGTATTTTATTTATTCTCAGGGCTTTAAGACTTACTTACTTACTTAACTAATAATTCAGTTTCGATAAAACTTTTAACTTTACAAAGTTTTATCGAAACTGAATCAGTAGTTTAGTAGTAAAGAATATACTACCCAGGTGTTCAATTTGGTCAATTTTTCACACTAAAATTGTCGACACTTGGATAGGCTGTCCCACTGACGGGAAGGGTCTCTCAGAATTAAGGAGAAAGGGCCATATAATTATATATCATAATAACTAATACTTACAACTCAAATACTGAACTATTTTTAGTCGGCATTTTAAGATAATAAAAAGAAATAAACCACAAGCGTACAACTAACTGCTAAACAGCTAACTGCTAAACAGCTATCTACAATACCGCCACATAATCAAACCTATAAAAAAACTTTTTAACGCAGCAAAAAGAGGTTTGAATAGCGAGTTTAAATTCCACTCGGGTCTCGGTTTTCTAAAGGCAGGGTCGTTCTGAATCTGCAATTAACCCGTATTTGCATTCGAACCGACGACCCGGAGGCAGGCAAAGACGGCGGCGTTCTTCGGACACACCGTTGGGTGTTTAGCAATGTTTAAAATTCGATTTTTTTTTTTTTTTTTTATTTCTTTTTAAGGCTATAACTTGAGGATTAAGAATGTTTCGGATCCGCAATGAAACCCAATATGGGTTTTATTCCGACAAATGGAAAAAGGGTTGTTTCTTGCAGCTTTGCCGGCAATGGTGCCGCCATCTAACGTGTGTAAAAAAGTGATGCGATTGGCGTCAACTGGATTAGACTCCTAAAACTGGATTGGATAGATAAGATAGGTTTTTAGAGCCTTCAGACCATGTTTCGCGTTTAAGTTTTAAGTCCATTACTTAATTGTTATATGGAAGTTTTCTTGAAATTCTTAATGATAAATTATAGCAAAATTATCAGTAAATTTGTAAGTAGTCACTATATACTTATGACGAATATAACAATACTTTTAACTGTCGAAATTCATCCATAATCGATACGAGGTAATAAATAAATTTACAAACATACATACATAAAAGATACGCGCGAAAAACATAACCCTTCCTTGGCAGTCGGGTAAATAGGTAACGAACAAAAATCTGATTTTCATTATTATATATTTTTAATTTGTGTAATTAAGTCCACAATTTTTCTTCAAAACTTCTCATATCAAGTCAACAAAAACTAATAATTTAAATGAAGATAAGAACTGTTATTTTTATCATTAACCACCTTTTGAACTTCGAACAACCTTTGTATAAAACTCTGAGAATCACGGAAGGTCAAACAAATATTAATAATTTATCAAAATGCTCATACGCTGTTTAACCTGTTGCCTACCGCTCATTTACTTAGAACGCGCATTCAAAACCCATCTCTACGTAAATTAAAGTGTGCTTAAACAAATATATATGTGAATATCAACATAAAAACGAGTAAACACGATTAGGCATTAAACGTAATGCCATTATCGATTTACATTTAAAAAAAGAACACATGGAATAGGGATAATCTATGAATTATTTTAATGTTTGTTTTTTAAAAGCCTTAATTATGTAAATTATAAATCATGTCTATTAATTTTCAACACAGGTTCTGGGTTCACAGGTCGAACATTGTTGAGTTTTTCTATGGTAGCTCAGCTCAATTATCCAAAGTTTGGATTTGTGTTCAATTAATGACAATAGGGTCGTCCCTATTATATGGGACATAAAAAACATATCGGCGAATTGTGGGTCATTGTCTACATCACAGAGGGGGTACACCTCTGATTAAAAATTCGGGAGTGCAAGCGTCATTAAAAAAATCATCAGCCCTATTAGAGATTTGCATCTCTGTGTAGAAACAGGCTGAAACACTATTATTTCTATTCGTGTAGAGATTAATGTGGTTAAACAAATTACATTATAAATAAACTTTGACTTGTTTCATTAATTTTGTGTTTACTGCACTCGACTCGTTTGCTTACAACTTGACGTTTCGCGCTGAAATGTCAGAGGTTGCCAACCTCTGACCGGCTGTGAATCAACAGGCGACGAACCCGCGTCTCACGACCCAACTAACCTTGAACTTGACCTTGACACTCGGACGACAATTTCATGTAAATATTACGACTTTTGTGCGGTGTTAAATTGAGATTGGAGAAAATTTTCGTGTTGTATTTGCTTATTGGTAATTTGAGACTTATTGCTTGTACCGTATTATGTATAATATATCTTGTCATTTACCCGCAAATATTAGTATGAAGCATTAATTATTAAGTTAACTATACAATCTTTAATTTTGTTGAATGTGTTGATAAAAAAATAACACGCCTATCTCCGTAGGTTTAGGCAGGGGGTGTCTTCAATGTACGCCCATAGTTCGCCGGTCCCCATGTAGGTAATAGGGGGCGAGTCTGTTACCATTAACCGGGCAGAATTCCTAACTCTGAGCTGGTACTAAAAATTTCATAGAAATACTCAATAATACTTAGCTCGATCTGGTTAATCGAACCCAGAACCTGTAGCCTAGCAGTCGCCCTTACGACCACTACGGTAATGAGGCAGTCAGTGTGTCGATATTACTTTTATGTTGAAAGTCCGTAAAAATCCTAACCTATTTTTACAGTGCTGGGCCATTAAGAAGATGGATGAAAGCACGTGATGAGGAGGGATGAATTACATGTGACTCAAAGAGTGACGAATATAAATGCGGAGGAATGGAGAGGTAAGAGAGAATAATTATAATTCTGTTAGAAAATATAATAAAATAGGATTTAGGTCAAATATTTGTATGCCACTCCGTTGCAGGACATAGAGACGCTATTGTTTAATTAACCATCTGTTTTTACCCGTGTACATTGATTTTATTAGATTTACGTTGATAATCACCACTTTTAAAAGTTGTTGGATCAGTTACCGTTTCAACACACATTGACAATTAAGTACGTTTCTGTACAACATTGTATAGGGATGTTCCGTTAAGCGATTACGTAGGAAATGTCAGAGGTGTTGAACCTTTGGCCCGAATGAATCAGCGCTCATCTCACGACCCCTGACTCCCACCTTGACCTCTGACGACGAACATTTTTACGTTTCAACGATTAACATGAAGATTGCCCAGTTTGTTTTTACTATTTTTGTTGAATACTGTGATTAATAATTCTTTATATATTTAAATGCCTTTACTAGTATTTTATGTGATGTTTCAATGCATGTACTTACCTTTGTACTCTATAGTCCTATGTTCTGAATTTTTTTTTTTCTTAAGTGTGTACATAAATAAATAAATGACCCCTGTCGTATTGACAGAAGGAAGATAATTTATTTATTAGACGCTGAAACAGGAGTAGGTAATGCTACAGGATATCATTCAGGGTTGGATCAGGTTTTCATTTGGATCTCATTGTTTAGAGATGATTGTCAATGGGCTTTGTAATCCTTTTTTTACACGTTTTTTTTTTATTTCATTATAGAAACACATCGGTATTTTAGTAATTTAAAAACTTTTAAATGTACACCTGAAAAAAAAAACTTACAAATACACACGGAGAATGGACCTGACTGTTTAGCTAATAGCTCAACCATTGCACCAATTGTGGCTTAAATCTCTTCTCTTTATACCAGCACGTAAGATAACCATAGCACATTTGCTACCAAAACCTTTACTTTGTCGACAAAGGTTGTCAAAAACTTCAATCAATCATCTATAAATATCGTTTCGTCGACTCAAGCACCTGCTGCTGCTAAAATTATCTTATACAACGTTGCTGCGTGGTACGTGTATGTGTCAATGAACATTGACATTGCAAATACAAAGAGCATTTTAAGTAAAAAACGGATGAAGCGTCATACTTGGATGTGAATCTCTGACGACCTCTTGCCCTAGTAGACCTTCACCTTGACAAACGACGGTTATATTTACGTTGCCAATGATAATGCAGATTACGTTGTTTTGTTTAAAAAAGTATAATATTAATGGCGTTATATGACATTATTATTGTATGACATTTTGTAATACATGTACACAATGTTTTGCATATTTGTCCAACTAATGCCGCTTAAATGGTGAAGAAAAACGTTATGAGGAAACCTGCGTGCCCTACACATTTTCTCGACGGCGTGTGAGTTTGCTAACCCGCATCGTCCACCGTGGTGAACTATAGCCTGATCTCTCTCATACTCAGCCGTGGTCATCATCAACCCGCATACTGTCCGTATGTGGGTTGATGATGACCAACTGCTGAAGTCAGAAGTGTAGAATTTACCAGGGCTTATGTTCACTATTACCCTATTAAAAACCTGTACACCCAAAAAATACAATACAGAATTAGAATAAACGGCATAAACAAAAGGAAGCATATAGTCAGCAATTCGTAGATTCGGGCTGATGATAATGAAGATGAAACCCAAAAAAGCGAACAGCATCTTCTGAATGCGCCTTATCCATCGTAGACTTCATCCATTGCTTGCTATCAGATGAGATGGAGCCCAAGAGTGGATTAATTCTGAGGTGGTAATGGCATAACTATGCTGCTAATTTTGCAGATACAGTGTTTCCATCTGCAAATAAACATCAGAGTTGCGCGCCCTGGATTCGAACTGAGCACGTCAAACGACTGTTCTATCCAGTAGGCTATTACTGATTTTTAAGCCTTCACATATTTTACTAACACAATAATATAATTATCCCACAAAACGGCAGACGACAACGCGGCAGGCCTAGATGAAGATGGCGGGATGAGCTTGACTTTTTCTGGAAGGATTGGCCCAAAATAGCCTTGAACCGTGAGGAATGGAAGGAGGGTAGGGAGGCCTTTGCCCTGCAGTGGGACGACAACGGCTAAATTAAAATAATAATATAATTATCTTGAAATCTAATTACAAATGACGTCACTTACTCGGTTGGTAGGTACATCGACTAATCAAAAGCAACGAAATATTACATATATTTCGTTGCTAATGTGTTTTGTATTTATAATTCAACTTAGAATTTTTCATTACTTAGTTTTTGCGTTATGAATGTTATTGAAGTTGAACTTGAGGTTTGTTACTACAACCGTGTTTCTAATATCATAATTCATTGGAGTGATTTAATAGTATCCGAAATATTATCTTTATAATTTAATAATTTTAACGTTCAAAAGTGTTCATCATGAAGCGAAGAGAGAAAATTAAGGAGTATTCTAGATTAAATTAAATTAAAATTACTAGATTAAATTAAAAAAAAAACAATTACATTCATGAACAGTTTGAAGTGGGCTTACCCACGTAAGCCCAGTGTCGTCCCTGGTTTTTTAATAGACAATACAACAATATATATATATTGAGGTGTTAAGATTATAAACAGCATCGGTCTTTTTCTTAAAAATATATTATAAATCTCCTATTGCTAAAATGGGTTTTGTTTTATTTTGACCTTTATACACTTTATTACAGAGAAAAGAATACGAAATAAATATTAGCGAGAGAGAGAGATTGAGATTTGAGATTTTTAAGACATTTTATATTTGTATGAATAATACCGATACTGTTTAAAATTATTTACACCTTTAATATATGTAGTTTCAAGACATCTTTAATAGTTTTATTAAAATCCCTACATTCTTACTTTGTTTAGTCACATAACATTAGCAGTTGAACAAGACTTGAAATCATACATTTCAAATATACATACATTCCTTCAAACAGCATGACTCATTTCCCGAAAAGGCGTTTACGATTCAATCTGTACTTTACAATAGATCTTTGCGCTATTGTTCAACTCATGCGCACTTATACCAAACTGTGACCGTTTCGCCCGCATTGTCGCGATTTCCTGCCTATTTTGAAAAAAAATCACCATTCAGGTAAGGTCAGGTACAAATTTTTTTTGAGACAGGTACATGGTTTCTAAGAAATGTATGGAAAAAATTGGTAATTCGAAAAATTCTGTGTCATTTATGTCAATAGTTTAAGGTTTGAATTTCGAAATGTGTTTTGGTTGTATGCGTTGGAGAGGAGGGTGTAATATGGTGATGTGAAGTGAAGTAGGCAAGGTATGGTTGCTTGAAAACGTGTGCGTTATTAACTGTGAATTATAGGGATGCTTTGGCGGTTGTCAATACATACTTTATCATGAGGCCGTTGGTCGTCATTTGTACTGCATTAAAAATTACGTATCTTTGTCTTATAACGCAGCAATTCAATAAGTAGTTCTATGTTATTTTTGTGTAGGTACTTACAGTATTTTCAATAAAAGAAGGATTTATTGTTCAGTTAAAAAAATAATTGGTACAATATTAAATGAAACATATTTTTAAAATTTAAAAACTACCTCGTTTGTCTTGTGGTATCTAGCTAGTGGCGGGTGCAGTGTATTTATTACACTTGAGGTCGTCGGTTCAATTCTCAGGTCCAGCAAAGCTTATAGGGATTTTTAATATAAAATTTACAGTACCGGAACTTGGGTTATTGCACGGTATAGGCAAAAGGTTCCCCACCTATTATATGAGACCTAAAACATACCACCGAAATATGTACACCTTTGCCTAACTAAAAGAATAACTAGCTCTTGAAATAATCATGTTTTGTACAACCAGTGCATTTTTTTTTAAAGCACGCTAGGAGTATGGAACCGGAGGAGGTTTTAATCAATAACATTTAAAGTTCCATATTCAAAAAAGCATGGACAGTTTGGCAGCCTAATAATGAGGACAACAATATCCTTTTGATAATCCATCAATTGATTTTGACATGCAAAGGATGTCAACCCGAACTTGGAATACTAATCAGTAGGCACTGTCGAAATTAATTCAGTATTATATTTTAAACATACATATTATATACATATATGAGTAATACAGCATAACCGAGATGGATGAACATTTAGGTACCGTATATAGCATACGATCAGGCCTGTTTTCCTCCAAGGGTCAGGCAGAAGTGTATTAATTTACATCGACAATTTGCCAGTATGTTTACGTCCCACGGGTGATCCTATTGCCATTAACAGGGGATAAATCCAAGCGCCGAACTGCTTCTGAGATTTTGATGACATCTTTCGATCAATAATTTATTGCCAATAACACTGCTTGACTTGTGAATCGAATCCAGGACCTCTAGTGTAGTAGTCTCGCTTACGACCACAAGATTAATGAGGCAGTAAATTTGGGTACATTTCAGAGTTAATATTTAACTCATTGAGGATCAATTAACAGTATATGCTCCGAGCCTTTTCCCAACTACGGGGTCGGCATCAGTATTTTCTACAAAGCGACTGCCTCCGCAACCCTATTTCTGATTTGGATCAATTAGCAGTAACAATAGAAAAACTATTGTTTCGAACCTCGAGAGAGTAGGTAATATGACACTATCAATAGAAGAACCACTTCTGCTTTATTCTTCAGGTACAGGCGTGATGATATATTTTTTTTTTGGGACATTTTTACACAACACCATCTAGTCCCAAACTAAGCAGAGCTTGTACTATGGGTACTAGACAATGGATATAATTCTTATATACTTTCTTTTTTGTAAATACATACTTATAATACATAAGAAACACCCAGACAAACACAAATACTCATGTTTTATCCACACAAATATTTGTGTCCTGTGGGAATCGATCCCACGACCCCATGATCAGCAGTCCAGCACTCGAACCGCTAAACCACAGAGGTCGTCGATATGTATGTATAAGATGGATGAAACTTTATTAAAAACTTTGTTACGATTCAGAAAGAAAATGTTCTTTATAAATTGCATTTTACACAAAATTGAGACAGCCCTATTAAGTAATATAAATACTTGTGTCAGGGTTGGCTCGATTCTTCCCTTATTCGCTATCTAGACAAACAAGAAAAAAAATAGAACCAACAATAGAAAACATCTATGGTTGATTCTCGAAAATGTAGCTTTTCTTGGATTTGTGCCCGGTTAATGGCAATAGGCTCACCTCCTATTACTTGAGTTCTAAACTTATCAGGAAACAGTGGGTGTGCACAGCCACGAGCATTAATATGTATCATCATCAGCATTAACCCATATACCACTGCTGGGCACGGGTCTCCTTTTCAGATTGAGAGGGATTAGGCTATCGTCCACCACGCCGGCCTGCGAGAAGGTTCTCTGCAAAATGGAAACTATGAACAACCGAAATTTTAAATCTGTTACGTTTTTCAAAATCACCAATGTGGTGGGTCTTTAAGTCCGAACAGGAAATCCAAATCTTGCAAACAATTGACCCTATTGTTTAGCAAACCCTCCAACTAATCTCCCGGTCCTTTATACCTGTGCCTTTCTCTATACATATAAACCTTTCTTTGTCCCTAATTGGTCTGGTCGAAAGGACCCTTTGTACCGTTCGCAGGATAAGGGTTGACCATAAGGGATTTCGTTTCGCGTTTACCTGATTGTTATTAAATTTGAAAGTGAGGATTATTTTGGCTTTGTGTTACTTTTTGGGGATTTTTTAAAAGAGGAATATGTAGTGCACGTGAGGTAAAATAATTTGTAATATAACTATGTATAACAGAAAAAAATCTTTATACCCTTATTGTTTTTTTCTTTTACCTGACACTTTTAAATCGTGGTCTTTTAATTTGCAATATTTTTATTGTTGTATTTGTGTTTTGAAAAACTTTTGCATTATTTTATTAATGTGTTTCTAAAATTGTATTTTAATACTTTAATCCTTTTTGTAATGATTAAGTAATGGACAAGTGAAACTGCAATAATTAATCATTTCAATCATGTTATTGATTATAAACTAAACCAAATAATATTTTTATAACCTATTTATATTATGTATAAATTAGTTTGCTATAAAACAAAAATAATTATTAACAATAAAGACTAAAATAACTATCTCTTCACTATAACTTTCCGTCGGCATAACAACGTTGTATAAAAGACATCAACGCGTTCACGCGAAGAATAAATTCAATAAAAAAATGACTTATTTCGTTCAACTGAATAATAAATATTAGTAGAATTATATTTTATAATATTATTATAATGTCTACATAAAACAAAATCTTTGTAAATCATACGCCAGCTAAAGCAGTGTACTAAAAAGTCAGTTAAATGACATTAAATCATAATTTCCCTGTTAAATTGATATTTAAGACTAATATTATTTAAAAGTACTACTTAAATTAAAGCCATTAAGTACTTACGGTCGTCTAATTCCTCTTCGTAGTCTGAGAAACACCTGTCTTCCTTCAGCGCCTGATTATCAGGCTGTTGATAGAACCTCTCCGATTTTATGTACATTTTCAGGTACATTACTAATCAGTGTTCGCACATAAAGATAAGGCTATGAAGAATAATTAGAAATTACTGTAATTGTCACTGAGAAACGAAGGCACTTATTTTATCAGTTAATTGTAGATACAACAGTGTCACTTAACAACACTACTGTCTTCCACTTTTAAAAGTTACAATTAAAACAAAATTGTAGCACTAAAATTATTTAAAAATGGAATGTCATAAATAATTATCACTGGCCAATGTCATCACAGGTCATAACCTTACGTCCTTAAGTCCAAACAAAAGTGTTTATAACCAAAAAGTTCACAACACAATTAAAAATCATCCATGAATTGAAAAAATATCACCATTAAATAATTAAAGTCACTATTATAAAAATACCGTGTTAATTCTAGGGTAGTCGGGAATAACAGCGGAATTTGAAATTGGAACGGTACGCGCGGCCGAGCCGAGGTGCGCGCGAGCACTGCCGACCCGCCTCACCCGAGCAATTGGACCTTTGACAAAAAAAAACATACAGGTAGTGGACGAGGCTCCGCTGGCTATAATGTTTGATGCTCACGTGGTGTTTTGTTTGCGAGAGAACACTAACACTAACATGCGCGCCACGAAATAATTTGTCGTCTTATATCTCGTATCGAAACTATGGTTGAAGACGAGATAATACGACTACACAATTATGTCACCGGACGCATGTTAGCCTGGATGGCGGTGACGGCTTTTAATTGATGTGGGAGTAATTTTATAAGCTTTGTATGAAGTCGAACCGGCTTGTTTGGATTTTTCATGTGAATATAATTTTTAATGAATGGTGTTGTATAAATAATATAAATAGTTAGGAAATAAATATAACCAATGTAGAAATAAGTTAAAGACTATTTAAGTCCCATTTTACATGCAAATAATGAGCATAATGGGACTCGATTTTATCTTTTAACTAGCTTCTACCCGCGACTTCGTCTGCGTGTACTTTACTTAGATAAAAATCTAATCTAAAATGTAATCGTTAAGTTTTTTAATGTTTTTTCAATTTCCTGCGCAATTTTCTTATTTTTTCCGTATACATGTGTGTATGTTTATAAATATACACACATTTACACGTACATGTACAGAGGGTAGGTATGCCCTAGGTCTGGTGTGTCGAAGTGCGGCTGCCCAGAGTGCCCTGCGCGGTGTCATGTAAGAAATAGGGAGCAAACCTATAAGCATTAGCCAGGTACCAATCCAAACTTATCAATATAGTGGTTATAAGCACGACGGCCTTATTCAATTCTCAGGTCAAGCAGTGTTATTAAGTATTTCATCATCATCAACCCATATACTGTCCCACTGCTGGGCACGGGTCTCCTCTCGCAGACTGAGAGGGATATAGCCATAGTCCACCACACTAGCCTAGTGCGGGTTGGCAGACTTCACACGCCGTTGATAAATATAATAAGGCATGCAGGTTTCCTCACGATGTTTTCCTTCAGCGCTTAACTGATAATTAATTAATTATTAGGTATTTATATTAGAGATTTTCAGTGGCGGTACGGAGTTTGGATACCGATTTGATTTATCATCTCTCTTTGTCAGGTTGACATATGAAACAGCATTTTGTTTTTAATTGGAAAAAAGAAATAGATTATAGTTGTGTTCTTGATGTCCTGTCTATCGCTCAAATCAGCCTATCGCAGTCCACTGCTGGACATAGGCCTCTCCCAAATCGCGCCACAACACCCGGTTCTCCGCCTTCCGCATCCAGTCTGACCCAGCTCTCTAGAAATGTCTATCGCTAGTAAATTCAAATGTCCTGATACAGCCTGGACATCAACCGTATCGCATAGATTCATTTGTGTCTAGATCACGCCATTAACATGTCCGTATAAATCATTAGATTACGACATTCAAAGTCAACTAAAACTGTCCAGTTTTTGTGTAAACCTATTATACATTTAATGATATATGACAACCATTTCGCTAAGCCGTCATTCCTGTGGTTTCCTAATGTTTGTAAAACCAGACCATTTTGTGAAGTTCAGTACACACTACAACCTATACAGTTTGCCCGTTACATCGACCGTATTCCGTCGCAATAGTGGTGATTTTTGTAGTACAACTGTTTCTTTTCTAATTTGACGTGTTGTGTATACAATCATTTGTATGGATAAACTCATTAACAAGTTACGTTTACGTCACCGTTTTCAACCGCAGTGTGCATTGGTGGAAGTAGTGTTTAATGGTTATACCACAAAACCCACTCAAAAGAAAAGTTGTGAGGTAACATAATATACCATCACGCGTTAACTCAGAAGGGTAGAGGGTATTCTAGTGTACCCCACATTTCATTATGTCTATTGTTATTGGCTCGAGTCCAGCATTCGCTGGACTCGAGCTTGATGATTTTCCATACTATAAAAAAAAGTTCCATTTAACAGAGGCGAGTCTATTGTCATACATTGTAATTATTGCCGAATATTTTAATCCTTGCCATACCCACTTAAGTAAGTCCCATCAAAACTGTAGATAAATTAATTAAATTAAGGTAATCATTTATTACATTACGATCGACTGTATCGATTTTAATATTACAAGATTTTTATTTTTATTATCAATATGAGATATTTGGTATTTAAAAGCTTTATAACAATATAATATACTGTTGTCATAAATACTTCTGTATAATTTTGTTTATGCGTATAATTTAAGTGTTAAGAAAAGAAAATAATTACATATATTTATTTGACCACTGAAATATGTTTTTTACTGGTTAAGTTATAGCTCCAGGAGGGTTACTAAATAAATTGTCCAGTAATTGGGATGCTAAGGTCATTTGGCGGACGCCTCATTAAAATGATGCAAATGCGTGTGATGACGTTTTAAGATTTATAAAAAACACTTATTATAGGTATTCAAATCAACAAAAGCAACAGACATAAAGCCAATTTAATCTCCACGGGGTATTTCCATTTGTCATTTTACAATGTTCACACAATAATCAGTAAATAGTTCTAATATTGACGTTTATTGTTAATCAAAACTAAATTAGCAATCAATTTAATTTATATTTTTATTAGCTGATAATTGTCCGAACAATGCTAAACAGTTACTTATTAGTAAATTAAAAAAAATAGACTAATAATGTAATACAATAAGGTCGATATTCTAATAAAATATTCATTTATAAATTATGTATTGATTCGTGGTTCCAGCTACTGTGTTACCGCCATTATAGATGGATAAAAGATAAATATACTTAGCTTACGTTATGTTATCAATCAGCAATGGATATTCAAATATCATGGTTCTGTCAGGTGTCGTCATCTCAATATCGGTTTATGGGATGAAAATAATTATGTAACATTGTGTTTTACATAAATATACTTTTTTTTCAGAGCTTTTTGTAAAAATATACATTTATTTAGTGGCCTATTTTATTTTAAAAGTATTCGAAGAAGTTGAAATATTACGGTAAAAATAATTAATATTAATGGTATGACCAGCACATAAAGCTGCCACAATCTGTCAAATTTTTTTGATTGATTTTCAACTTTAATACAAAAAAATAAGGTCCATATTCAATTGGGAAAATTTGTCAGTTTTGGATAACTTGAACTGCTGGCGTCTGTACAGTCGAACTTTCTTAAGCAAGCTGACAAGCCTTTCGATATTTTTGATTTTCAAAGTAGCAATACAAGGCCATAATTTAAAAATGTTCTATTAAACAGCTACTTTTATATTGCCGTTCAACAAAAAAATACGATAAATAAAAAATGTAGTTTACATTCCAATTTATATTTTACCGTAGCGTATGCTGAGAATGTTTTAAGCTCTATATCGCTAGTTTATGGTAAAATCACAATAGGTTGTCGCGTGGGCGCCGTGTCACATTCTACAACTTGCCAAGGAACTTTAAAATCATATCGTTTTTACCCAATTTGGACACAATAATGTCCGACATGCAAAAATGTGCCAAGTATTATTAAATCATAGAACTATTAGCTTCTGTCCGCGACTTCGTCCACGTGGAGAAGTTACTTTTAATTATCGTTGTAATTTGGCTAATTAACTCAAAATCGTTATCAATTATAGCCTATATGTTATTTTTGATGTATAAATAATAATACTGTAAAGTTTCAACAAAATCCGTTCAGTAGTTTTAGCGCGAAAGAGTTACAAACATCAATCCATCCTCACAAACTTTCACATTTATAATATTAGTAGGATAGGAAGTAGGATTCAGGCGTGTGTTTCCAATATATATATATATTGGAAACACACGCCTGATATTTTTATTTTGTTTTCTAGAAAAGGTTGAGTGGAACCAAGAACCAGCATTTGTGTTGTTTAAACGTACTTTTTTAGTTTGTTATAAACATGGCTAGATATCAAGCTATACATATACCTCGACATATAAGCTCATTTATTTATTTACCAAACTTTATAGGAACGAGATAATATTATGGATTAGGCGTATTTATTGCCCTACACAAGTATGCGGCTACGGAAGTGAGGTCGTGGTTCCGATTTCCAGGTCGAGTAAAGTTTTTAAATTTATTTTAGTGTAAGGAAATTCCCTGTACCAGCTTTGCGTTTGGAGAAAGGCCCGTCCCTTAATACATTGGTCCTAAAAATATTACTTGGAACTGTAGCTATATAACTACAATAACGTTATTTTAATTTATCATGTTAAAGTTTAGAATTGATTTCTCTCATTTTATAAACTGTAATTATCAGCCTACGTCTCTCAAGCAATCTAAAAGCTTTGCTTTTACCATTTATATGAAAATCAATTATAATATATTCGCCAGAGAAGGCAAAACAACATTTTCTAGCATTTAACACGACAATAGCCTAACGGGTAAGGTGCTGGCTTGCGATTCAAAGGTCGCGGGATCAAATCTTAACCCCTCGTAGTGCTATGGCGAAACTACATACTTTGGGGATAGGCTTATTCATAAGGACTAGTGTAGTGTTAATGGCGAAACATTCCATAATTTATGTCTGTGTGTGTGATTACTAAATTGACCCTGCAAGCCTAACACGCCACAGAATTATTTGTCGTCATTTATATCGTGCTGAAACCATGGCTGGAGACCAAATATTTAAATCGATAGATGCGCCCTAGCGTGTCAAATAATGGTCACGTTTCCGTAAGTAAACTGGTTTACATCGGAAGTATCGTATCTGTTATTGTCTCGTTCACTCATACTGAATATTGCACACTGTCGTTCTCTGTCTCTAATACGTAATGTGTTCATTCACTCATCTCTATATGGACACGTTTTCGAGTGGTATAAGGACGGTGAAGGCAAATCTACTGATTTAAATCTTTGCTGGAGACGTTGCGGATGATAACTAATGCACTTTGGTATATCACGAATAATCAACTCCATCGCAACCTGAAAATACCAATGGTACATCAGGAGATACGTACAAAGCTTAAGACCTACGCAAAACGTATTGAGGTTCATCCCAACGCTCTAGTCCGCAACCTGATGGATAAAAGCACCAGCACTTTTCACAGCGATTAAAGAGGAAAGACCTTAAGAACGTCTTGGCATTAACAAAATGATTAGTCGCTGGACTGATTCCATTCAAAACTCTTAAAACCTTATAACCTCTAGCTAAATGCCAGCTATTCAGGCAGATTGCAAAATCCCTATATATAAAAAAAAAATTTTTTGCTGGAGATGAGATAATATGACTCATCGTTCTCTGAGCTCCATTTCAAACTATGTAGGGGTCGGCTTCCAGTCTAACCAGATGTGGCATACACGTAGTCACTGCCATCAGACCTCCGCAGCCCAATTTCTGGGCAACACCGATATCCTGAGGATAGTTGTCAGGCTTTTTAGGGTTCTGACTACAGAAAGGATGTCACCAAAATCTGCCCAAATCATGTACTGTGGATACATTTATTGGAAAAAATACCCTGTATTACGCTGGTTAAAACTCGTCATACTTTTTTGATGCTAACTAGGGGATGAGAAAAAATAACTTTAAGTTTTAAAAAACGCACGCCATTTTGGCACAATAATAACAGTTTCATAGTGATTTCATAGTAAAAACTGTCAACTTGACAACTGTCATATACCTCAGGTACAAATTTGGGCTGAGTTGTAAGGACTTTTGATGACCTCCTTTATTCTGCTTGTTACAACACAAGACAAAATTAACCACTAAAGATTGTCATAGGTTCGTATGACAACCGGGACCGACGGCTTTACGTTCTCGATAGGAAGGGTCTCGATATGTTAAGAATGGTCACCTATCCACAAACTGACCGCGGCTAGCGCAGCTTAATCTTGCAGATCGGTTGATCAGCGTTGTTATTCGAGCCGTAACACCAATCGTGCGTTTAAACTTTGATAGATAAATAACTCTAAAATACATTTGTTTGACCAACAACTGCAAATAATAAGTTCACGGAAAATAAATCTATTCTTTAATGTTATTTCATTTAAATTATACACAATCTAGTTTATAATACTCATGTTATTTTAATAACAGTCGACAACCCGACATCATTATAGTATTATCCAAATATACGATGTCAACTCCAATTTAAATGTTATAATGGTATATTGATTTCTGACATTTACGCGAATATTATATACATTGAAATGAAACTACTTTTTACGGATTTTATCGCGTATATTGATATTATTAATCCCGACGTTTAGGACCCTTTACAGCGTCCATGGTCACGGGTAGACTGAGGTGGTGGGCGTCTTGATGATATAATTACAGACAGCTACCCTACATTTTTTTGATTTTTGATATTTTTGACCATGGACGTTGTAACGGGTCCGAAACGTCGGGATTAATAATATCAATATACGCGATAAAATCCGTAAAAAGTAGTTTTATTTCAATGTTATAATGGTAGTTTAATCATTTTGGCGGAAAATCCTGATTTATGTGACAAAATAGTATGTGGAATTTTATTCATATGGACAATATGCAAGATATTAAAATTTGAAGTCAGATAATAATATGTATATTTGAATAACATATTTTTTGTGAATCATAGCAATATCCATAATTCCGTACTGATATTCTGAATGCGACAGTAACTGTCCATCTGTTATCTTTTCACGCTTAAACAGATGAACAGATTTCGAGAAAATTTGACAAGGAGATGGATTGCATCCTGAGAAGATGAAGAAGAGAAGATAGATAATTACATCACCAATCCATATGCTGTCCCACTGCTGGGCACGGACAGGTCTCTCTCATTTTGAGAGGCTAAGTCCACCACGCCAGCCTAGTGCGGTTTGGAAGACTTCGCACACCGTCGAACAAAAATCTCTTTAAGCATGCAGGTTTCCTCACGATGTTTTCCTTCACCGTTTAAGCAAGTCATAATTAGTCCTTTACATAATTATCTTTTGTCTTGAAAGTCCTTTGAGATGTTTTGGTTGTCTACATCTCAAAAATAAATAAAGAAATGAAGGTTTAAAATAAATATACATACATATTATTATTATTTGAATTTCTTGCGCTTTATTACGTGGGACCGGTAAACTATGGATGTACATTAGGACACCTTTGCCTAACCCTTTGGGGAATATACGCGTGATGGTAAGTTTTGTATATGTTCTCATGTGCATGTTGGCAATATAGAGATTATCGCAGGTATGAAGCTAGCCATACAAGTTCATATTTTCAGCCATTAGGAGGTGTGAGCTCAATGAGAGTCTTCAAATTTTAAATCAAGTGTAAGTCAGTAATGCGATTTGCAATTCAATTCACTGTAGATTTCCATTCTCCTCTCAAGCAACTAATGTACCACCGATAGCCACAATTGTCTTAAGTGTAAAATACTTCAAGATTATCATCTTTCAGACGATCATTTATTTACTTTACGCTGGGACTGTCAAGCAATCTATTTATTTCCTCTAACGCCTATAAATTTGCCATTATCAATTTTAAAGGCAATATTATAAAGTGTAAAATAACCATTATGTTCAGAAGATTATCATTTGACAATTTTATGGTTTAGTTGAATGAATAAACAATGTGGAATGGACAACGAAAGTTGGTGTAACTTGAGATTAACTTAAAAAGTGTTTGTATGATGTATGGATGTAAACATTGAATTGATTGCGAAGTTTTTGTGTTGTGTTGTCTAATCATCGTGAATTAACATAACGTATAATTTCTCCTGTATTACCCGAAGGGTTTTGCAGAGGTATAGCAATGTACACCCACATTTCGCCGGTATATTTAGGTCCCATGTAATAAGGAGAGACCCTAATGCCGTTCTTCTTCTTATTCAGCCTCTGTTCAACTAATGCTAAGTGTAGGCCCCCTCTTTTGCATGCCATTAACCGGGCACAAATCATAACTTGAGCTGCTACTGAGGATTTCATAGAAAATCCCAATAACACTTTGAATTGCTAAGGAATTCCCGGGAATTTCGGATTAAATGTGGTCTGGGGATAAAAATGATCACATTTAGTAATTTTCTCTAAATCCATTCATATTTAGATCCCGTAGAATTTCTTAGCAATTTTGTATGAAAAATTTTGACGGCACGTTTGGTCTAGGGGCTTTCTTCGCCACGGGTTTGATGCCTACACGAAACAAATAATTGTATTTCCAGGTCTTGGTTTGGGTGTTTGCTTATGTGAAAATTTGTGTTTGCAACCGCACCCACGATACAGGAGGAAATCCTAGTGTGGGGCACTGATTTTTTTAAACAAGACGTTTAATTATGATTCATCAAAGCGGTTATACACAAGTGGTTATAAAGTGGTTAAAATTACCATTTAGCCACTAGGTTGTAAGCACGACAGCTACACTAGAAGTCCTGATTTCTATTCCCAGGTGGAACTTACGTGCGTAACAGCGTTAGGTACTGTTTTTTAAATAACATTCTTAGTAACAACTCGGAGATTGGATATATTGTCCCTGGTTATTTGTAATAGGCTCGCCCCCTATTACATGGGACCTAAACACACCGGGGAACAGTGGGTGTACATTAATACACCTTTGCCTAACCCTTCGGGGAATACAAGCGTGATAGATGAAATGGTGTATTTAGATCACTATACTTATTAGTAAGATTATTTGGTTCAAGCAGTCTTTATCCCTTCTCCTTGTAAGGGAACTGCACAAAATCAGAGTCATTGTTCCATCTATTCGCGCCCACATTACATTTCTATATCCAAATCTCAATAGAATTGTTACTTTGCACAATCCTAGCTTATTTACTACCAATATGGTCGAACTGAGTGATTTATGTACTTATTTAATGATACATTTAGTTCTGTAAGCCGGTAATAAGTAATTTCCCAACTCTGACCTCTGAGAAGACATACCGAAATAGACTCAGAAATTATTTAGCGAAGGAAAAATTCGACCGCGGGCAGGATTCGAACCTGCGTCTTCTGGTGAGGTGTACCTCACCTCTTACCTTAGTGGTCATAGCGTCTGGTGTACCAGACGCTATGACCACTAAGCCACCGCGAGTCCCACCCGCAATGACGAATTTTGCCTTTACATTCAGAATTAACGTCTTTACGGTGATGGTATGGTGGTCGTATTTTTCCTTCGCTAAATAACTTATAAATCTTGTCATGGAAAATGCCAAAAAATACAAAAAGATAGACTCAGAAAGTTATGGTCTTTGAAGTCTAGTATCAAATTTACAGATGTCTGAAATGACTCGTCGGCAACGCGCAAGTTATACCCCTGGTGTTACAAGCGTCTAAAGGCTACGGTAACCGCTTACTATCAGGTGGGATGTATGCTTTTTTGCCACCTTAGTAGTACAAAGAAAAATAGACTTGTATGTGAGAATGGATCAATTATAACGCTGCTCAAACGGTCTTCAAGATGAAGCTGCGCGAGTCACGGACAGACTATGAATGGGTTCATGGGACACTTCTTAACACATCGAGACTCCTCCGTTCTCGGCTTGGTATGTTAAACCGACACCGTGCCTCAGAGAGCACGTAAAGCCGTCGGTCCCGGTTTTCATGCAAATATCTGTGACAATCTTCAGCCAGAAGCCGAAAAGCCGGACCACCAGTCCAAAAGTTGGTTTGCGGAGGTCTGATGGCATATTCAGCCTACCCCAAGATTTGAGAAAAGGCTAGGAGGAAGGTATCTTAAACTGACAGACATGGAAAGTATAATATGAACACAGTAAGTCGTAATCTGAAGACCGAAAAGTATGACAACCAGGATATCCCCCTTAACATTATGGTATTGCCCTGAAATTGGGTAACAGAAATCTGACAGCAGTAGTTTTGAGTAAAATATTAATATTCAGCTACACTTGTTTAGACTGGCAGCCAAATTTAGTTTAAAATTAATACTTTAATCGAGATTATGTATCATCATCATCAACCCATATACTGTCCCACTGCTGGGCACGGGTCTCCTCTCATATTGAGAGGGATTAGGCTATAGTCCACAATCACGCTGGCCTAGTGCGGGTTGGCAGACTTCACAAACCATCGAGAAAAATGTCTAAGGTATGCAGGTTTCCTCACGATGTTTTCCTTCACCGTCTAAGCGAGTGATAATTAATTATTAATACGCACATGCATTCGAAAAGTCAGAGGTGTGTGCCTTGGGTTTGAACTCGAGACCTTCGACTTGGCAGTCCAATGGCCATACCACTAGGCTATCACAGCTTTTAATTATGTATAATAAATGAAAAAATATTAAATCATCTTTATGGATAGGTACATACTTACATTTATACAGTTTTGAGTGCATTGCAAACATTGAAAATGATTATTAGAGACAAGTCAGCCAAGACTTCGTCAAGTAAACTATAAACTAGACATTTGTATTAATATAATTATTTAGCTTGTATGCTGTAGTTCGTATAATATGTACTTAATTTGCACCTGCCAATTAATATGTAAGACTATTATTTATTATGTGGTATATGTACTATTTGAGTATTTCTCTTTTACGGTGTGTTTTCTTCTTGGAAAATCAATAAAAATAGTATTTAATCTACATTTTTAAAACGTCTTTTTTATCTGTTGACCGGATATATTTTTGTTCTGTTTATCATAACAACTTATGATACCAAAAGAGTGGAAAGGTTATTAAGTATTAATAAAGGAACTCAATTAATGGTAAACAGTGTCAGTATAAAGATCAACTTAAATATAACATAACCAGTATTTTATGTTGATCTGATTTGAGTGCTCCATATTTCAACAACGAAGTAATACTTTTTAATTATATATAGCACTTGGAAACGTTTAACTATTAAAATATAAGGTCGCAATAATTTCCGGGTGCGGTGGTACCCGCTCGTGCGCCGTCTCATTGTGCGCGGCCTGCGCAGGCGCCGATTAGCATTGAGAAGGTCGCGGGGTGCGTAGGCTAGGCGCGCCGAGGAATGCCGAACGCGCTTCGTGGCATTTCGGCTCACTCAACTGGTTATGTGATTTAAAACGCCCTGTTGTTTTTACACCCTGGCATGATTGTCATTTAAGAGTTAAAAATATCTGAACCTGCTTGGTACTTTGGTACAGATTCAAAAATGATTCTTATTGCGTAACATATACAACCTTATGTGTAACCTGCCTCATTAACCTTCTGATCGTAAGCCTGGGTAAGGTACTGCCCGGGTTAGATTTGCAGGTCGAGAAAATTCAACAGAAACATAAATGATATAAAAACTAGATAAGTAATATATAATTGGATTCAAAGTGCCAGAGGCATGCGCAAGATTACAAGTTTTGACAGAGGATTATGGATTTCTAAACCAATCATAACATTTTGTTGTATCGAAAACCTAGTTCCGTAGATGACCGCTAGAGGCGCTGGACAGGTTTACCACAGGTACAAAATATTTGACAGATACGCTAACGGCTATTGCTCACAAAATTCCTGGTTAGGGTCAGTGCAGAGTAAGAGCAGATGCTCGTGCATCCTTACAGTCATCCTATTCTGTGTATAGGACTTAGCCTTACGGACAAGAACATGTTCGAGAACTCGAGAGGAGTTCTCCACCTACTCTGCGCTGACTCTTAGGGTATGACTCATCAGTCCCACATAGGCTTCTAGTTGAGCCTCGTTACAAGTATCATCTGTAAGAAGTCGCCTGGGGAGAAGGTGCGCCAGTGTCGGGCTACAGTAGCCCGATTCACGTAATTAAAACCGTAGCGATGTCGCAGCGACTTAATCGTTGAAACAGTTTTCTTATTCACATCCATGATCGAATCGTTTTCAAATCGTTGAACTGTGTGATACAGTTCAGTATTAGTATTAGTACCTACAGTCATTTTTCAATAGGACGACTTCTAAATCACTCCGGTTGACGGATGTGAATAGGAAAACTGTTTCAACGATTAAATTGCTGCGACATCGCTACGGTTTTAATTACGTGAATCGGGCTACTGATCTTGCGCAGTCTCGACGCGCGAATGACGGAACACTACTCTGTTTTTTTTATATTGTATAGGCTTTGACCACTATCTTACTTGATGATGCGGTCGACGATGAGTTAATGTAGTGTCCTTAAGTTACCTGAAACAAGAGAATAATTAATTTTATTACAATGTTTTACAGATAAATTTATTAATATTTATAAAATACACTGGGGGAAAACTCTCATGTAGATCACAAAATCTGAAGATTGAATGACATTAGCACAGTGGTAGTGGTAATGACGTTCGATTCCCAGGTCCTCCAGTGTTATTGGATTTTTCTATGAAATTCTCAGTTACAGCTCAGCGCACTATGGAAAAACCTCTTTAACCTGTCAAGGATCATTTGGAAGGCACAATAGAAAATCAATTGTTTAGACCCTCTGTGTTTTTTTATTAATAATGTTCATTTAGCAAATATTTTGCGAATATCAAATACACTTTTTACATTTTCTACAAATAAACATTTTTGTCTGCTGACAAAAATGTGCTCTAGACCGTACAAACAAAGTTAGAGCGTATTAATTAAAAAGTTTATAACTATTTACTTTCGCAACGAAGAGGTCATTCTTTTTTTTTGTAACTACTTGACAAACACCAAGGTGAAAGTCGTAATTGTCAGTTCGGCTTCTAAGGATTATTATAAGCGTTGATAATCTGATGATGGCATACCATTAGTGGCTTGATAAGCAAAGGTCAGAATGGAAACGGACGCTGAGCCCGCCAATTGACGTGGTGTTGTTTTTTTTATCGTTCTTATTTGTTAAGGTAAGCCGACCTATTAGATTATACATTTAGATTGGTATTGCATTGTGTATTGTTAATGCATATTACTTCCAATATTTTATCGCAAAAGTCTCATTAGCTTAGCAGTCGCAAGCGAGACTTGTGTTGCTCCAGTGCTCCGCGAGGAAACGTTGTGTTGGCAGTGGGGGGAACATTGACCCTTATACTGCCCACCCGACAATTCCTCTTTCGTTTCACAGGGTCGGCTACGCCCAAGTGATACACCTGGTGTTGCAAGCATCTATAGGCGACGGTAACCGCTTACCATCAGATGGGTCGTATGCTTGTTTGACATTTTAGTGATACCAATAAAAAAAAAATTACGTAGTGTTCTGGGATGACTATCTATATTATATTGCTTCAATCATCATTACAATTTATTATTTGAATAGGCACGATATTAAATTGTGTATTATATAGGTAATAGTGAATTTTATAGGTATCATACTTATTGCACACCTTTGTGATTGGTGTGATGGGTTAACTGTTATTTCTGTGGCTCAGCGAAGGTTTTATTGGATTTGCACTTAACGATCGATCGATGGTTATTTGCGGATCGATAAGTTTGTAAGGTTAATCTGTACATTTGTTGTGGGCTAATATTGTTTACACAACAATTTATGGAGTATCCTGAGCTGGTCAAAGAACAGTATTTTTAGAGAATTGACTTGATACTTACGTAATCAAATTCCGCAAAATCATGGTGACAAACTTTGTCATTTGCTTTATATCGTTTTTTGACGACCTCTGTGGTCTACCGGTTCGAGTGCCGGACTGCTGATCATGGGGTCGTGGGTTCGATTCCCACAGGACACAAATATTTGTGTGGATAAAACATGAGTATTTCTGTTTGTCTGGGTGTTTCTTATGTATTATAAGTATGTATTTACAAAAAAAAGTATATAAGTATTATATCCATTGTCTAGTACCCATAGTACAAGCTCTGCTTAGTTTGGGACTAGATGGTGTTGTGTAAAATGTCCCAAAAATATTATTATTATATTAGTCTCTACGCTTAGTAAATGGGAGAACTGTATCAACTTTTCTTTTATTCATAACTGTATTTTATATGTTTATAATACGTACAGAGGCCAGCACATCAAGCTACCACAATCTGTCAAATTTCTTTGATTGATTTTCAAGTTTAGTACAAAACAATAAGGTTCATATTCAATTGGGAAAATTTGTCAGTTTTGGATAGCTTGACCTGCTGGCGTCTGTACAGTATGTCAACGTTGGTTTTCTGATGAATATCTTCGTTGCGGCTTTTAAATTACAAAGAAACTCTGAGCATAGCTATCTTCTCCTCCTCACATAGATTATGAAGATCAGTGATTATATACGAACACAGCAGTCCATTCAGTGCACCACTTTATTATTTTAAACTCAACGGTATCTATGTGTACGGTCAACAAAAGTCGCTGAGTACACCTAAATTTTGATAAAATGACAGCTCCAAAACTTGTCGAGATATTTTTTTTATTATGAAGGTAAGGTAAATATTTAATGGTCATCTATGCAATCATTTCGTACAACCTTCACAGGTCAGTAACTTCATATTAAAAATCGTATTGAATATTGCAACATGTTCAGCGACTTTCGTTGCTGACTGTACCAATGCTAACTTTAATAAGTTTTAGTATGTAGCTCTGCCCTCCATTTGGACATACTTTTTCTATTTTTAAATACATTAGTTGTCAGTTTGTCAGCACTGGACAAATGCAAATTGGACTTAGTTTAAAAGGTTAATATAATTCAATACGTGTTGCCAGCGTTCTAAGAAAAATGTGAACTGACGTCCGACTGCCAATAGATTTTCTAATGTGTTTATATATTAGGAATTAACAATTAAGTTACATCAACTAGTGTGGGAATACTGTTAACCGTTGGTGGTTCATTCAGTAATAAACTTTTTATTAATAATAATAAATACTTACACTTAATTTTTTAATGGCAATGTTTATGGTACAGGTGACGTGGAAGAAATGGTCATGGGTAAAAAGTGAATGTGACCATCATCAACAGCCTATATACTGTCCCACTGTTGGGCACGGGTATCCTCTCAGAATGAGAGTGATTGCGGGTTGGCAGACTTCATACACCGTCGAGAAAATCAGGTATGCAGGTTTCCTCACGATATTTTTCCATTACAGTTTAAGCGAGTGATAATTAATTATGAATACGCAAGGGATTTCGAAAAGTTAGAGGTGCGTGCTTTAGATTCGAACTCGAGACCTTCGACTTGGCAGTCCAATGGTCATATAACTAGACTCGTTCTGTGTATAATAGGTCCAAAAGCCTGTTCCTCAGAAGTTCTGATTCGGTCAATTATAAGAAATATTATTACAAAAACCGGAGACCCTCCAGAGGGTCAAAAACATTTGTTTTGCTGTTGAGTCTGCTATTCTAGGATAGAATAGGATCCTTTATAGCTTAACCCCTTGCAGATTGAATTCTAATCCTATCCTAAAGCTCAGTCTATCGTTATTTGAACGTAACCCATCCTTACATTTCCATAGCTCCCAAAAAACCCACATAATTAATTCTTAACACACTTCTTAATCAATTATCTCCCGTTACACCAGCTTTATTGAGCGAAATATTCTATTAAAAGCCTCCCTGCCTTCTGTAATCTATTAGATATTTCATTAACCGGAAAATTACGTTCACTAGAGTAATAATTATCTAAAATCCTGGTGGTAAGGTTACCGTTGCAGGACTTTAACCGTTATTTTAAACTACAATAGGATGGAGCGTGGATAATTGGTTTTGATTAGTGACCTCGGTCATTGTGGCTGCTTTGGTGTTGTGTAAGTCATGATAATCTTCTTGCTTCAGTGGACTGGCTCCGAATGCTCTAGTGATGAGCGTGAGATTTCCGGATTCATCTGGATGATGGTATAAAATCTGTCATCCTAAACCTCTTATTTCTTGTGGTCCTAAGCGCGACTGCTACGCTAGACATCTTGGGTTTGTAATACATACTTAAAATACATATGAAAATACCCATAAGTTCATCATTTGTGTCCTGTAGAAATCGAACCCCTCGTGTTCAGCAATCCGACATGCGAACCACAGAGGTCGTCCTAATGTGTGTACATTGGAGGCTTCAGTGGATAAGTCAGAATTTCTAAATCGGTGTCACAGCGTTAAATACCCTGCTTCATTATAAGCTTTTAATTTAGTGCGGAATATCCCCTTAGATCCTGTATCAGCTGGAGCCGCGGCAGGGTACGTCGGAGTCGTACCGATTAAAAACCGCATTTGGCTCCTCGTGCCCAAAAGACTTCAAACTTGTGTGTGTTACCAGTGATGACAGTGATGTGAAGTTACTCACTATGGGCCTCATAAGAAAGCTCAAGGTCACAGAGCGAGCTATGGAGAGAGGGATGCTTGGTATTTCTCTACGCGACCGAGAAATGAGAAGATCCGTAGAAGAACCAAAGTTGCCGGCATAGCAAGCTGAAGTGGTAGTGGGCGGTTCACAGAGCTTGTAGAACTGATGGCTGTTGGGGTAAAAAGATTCTTGAGACTGGAAAGCGTAGAGTAGAACGCCTTCAACGAGATGGACAGATGACTTAGTAAAGGTCGCTGGAAGCCGTTGGAGGCAGGCGGTATATAGTCGGGCTTTGTGGAAATTTATTTAGACCTTTGTTCAGCAGTGAACCTCCTGTGGCTGATATGATGATGATGATGATGCCCAAAAGACACGGTCATGGGATTCGTGACATCGACGAGGGGTTCAATATTCACTGGATTCCATCAAGGACGCGACGACGCGACGCCTTACCTTCCTACTCATATGGGACAAACGCGTGCTGCGTGTCAAGCTCAACTTATATCTTAATTTCTTTTTTTTTTTAGGTCGGACTTAGTTATTAGTTCGGGGAACTTTTATATCTTAACCGTACTTGGCATCAAGGCACCGTATGCCTCTCAGCCTAATCCCTCTCGTTCTGTGGTTTAGGAGACCCGTGCCCAGCAGTGGGACAGTATATGGGTTGATGATGAAGATGTATTTTAAATCATTTCGAAAGTGAAATACATCTATAACCATAATAGTAAACATAAAAGACGGTACAAATGATATTTACAAAATAATCTCTAAGCGATTTGCACGTAGGCGCAGCGGTCAAAAGTCGCGGACGCGTGGGATCTTACGGTCAGGTCCCTGGTTTGACATCTGCGTTACGTCACCGTCACCCACCAGTGGGCCTCTTTCCCACGCCGGCCCTAAACAGATCTGAATTAGTAATGCTATCAAACCGTTTATGAAGGCATTGTTTGGGTGATTGTAAGTAGCCGTGTTAAAAATATTAGTCGGTCAGCAAGATGATAGGAAAGCCGTTCGGCGCACGCACACCCTGAATATGAATATAAGATTAAATTATACCTATATCATTATCCTGACTGCTGAAATGCACCAACAGAATCCAAGAAACTAGTAACAAAAGCTAAGATATTTGATGATAATTAATCACAGAACAAAGATATACATACCTAGATGGATGTCAGTAATTTTCTTTTTCAAAGAAAATATAGAATACTATCCCACAGGAGTTGCTAAGAGCAAGGGATGAATTTTGTATTAAATCAGCAAGATACGTTGTGTACTGCCTAAATATCAAAATGATGAACAATGAAATAGGGATTCACCGTGATTTTTAAGTAACACAGTCTTAAGGACCTGGAATATCTATAGACATAATCAATTACAAACAAATTACCGTTAAAAACAAAATTCGTGAACTAAAAAAATCTCCGCACTTTAACAATCAAGACAGCATTTGATACTGTAGTGCATATTTGAGTATAGTTTATTCGCGACAGACATAATAAGCCGCTAACGCGGTGACCTGCGCCCACGCAGTCGCGGACGTGTTTAGACACGGCAGTGTTGCATGGCTAGAGTTAGGCTGACTGAACGACTGCGATTTTTTGTATCGATAGATTAAGATGAAAAGATCATAATAGCAGGACAACTATAAGTTTTTTCAGTGGACTGTGCTAGTCCGCATAAATACTAATAATAATATGCGGAAGTAACTCTGTCTGATTGTTTTTTGTATGATCGTTTTCGCGCCTCAACCATTGAACCAATTTTGGTGATTTTTGGTATAGAGATTGATGGAACCTTAGAGTAGGATAGCAATATGTCTCACAAGTAGTAATAATACTACTACAAACTACTTGTAGTACAACAAGTTGTATTTAATAATTATTTGATAGCCAATGTCTGGGAACGCGTATTTTTTTCCGAATAGTGCGTTCTTGTTATTATTTCTAGTAAATACTTGTTATTATTTCTAGTAAATTTCATTATGAACACGTACCTGAAGTTCTATGAATGTAGCTAGCCTTAGTGTTTAATCATATTTTAGTTTTATTTTTAATTCTATATTTTTTGTTATCTTCTCTTTGTTATCCTCTTTGAATATTGTAATTGGTTGTAAACCGTGTTATTCAAAGTAAAATAAATAAATAAATACAAAAAAAAAATGCACAGTAAGTAAAAATGAACTATAGACCTACCTAGAAATAAAAAGGAAAATTTACAAAGCAATAAAAATAATGTATGCTATTTTGTACTACTACTAAATAATATTTTGAATTTAATGAATACTAATATACTTTATCAAATTTTATTTCATAATCATAACATTACCATTTGCATTTGAATTTATTCGAAAATTAGTCTTGAAATGCTCAGTTGTCATACAATTTAACTACACATTGTCGACTGCACGGTTTTGCGACAAATCGCGGACAATTATAATTTACTAGTCGACTGGTGTGTAGGCGGACGCATTGCGGACGGCCAACCATTCGGATCTTAATGTCGCCTAAACAGTCTGGATGGCTTTCAGCCTTTACGTCAACTTAAGGCGGAGATAGATATACGACTTTTAATGATTTTAAATTATAGATCACGTCTAAGCGAGCAGTGATTATGATTAGAAAAAATGACATGTTAATAAATTGCAGCATTTCCTGAATAATTTGATAATTATGTGAACATTTTTTATTATGGTTAAGGCGTAATTAACAAATCAATCAAGGGATCAAAAATGACAATTATACAATTTAATCTATCTCTATCAAGCGTAATTTGCTATGAAACCTTATTTATCTTTTAGTATAGGTATTTTTTAACGGAGGGAAAGAACTTCTAACTCGCTTTTTTTTGTTATTTAGTTAAGGAAAAATGCGCGGTGGCTTAGTGGTCAAAGCGGGTACCTAACCAGAAGGCGCAGGTCTTCTGTCAGGCATCCTGCCCACGGTCGAATTTTTCCTTCGCTAAATAACTTTAAAATCTTAGCATGGAAAATGCTGAAAAATACAAAACGATAGCTTTTTTGACTAAATATTGTGCGCGAATTAGCAAAGCTCTTCGCGGGATTTGTTGGCTCAAAGTCGCTAGCGGTTATCGTCGCCTTAATGTCATGTCACCGTCTGGATGGCTTTCAGCCTTTATGTCAGCTTAAACTTGGTTTTGTATTTGACTATAATTTGCGATCTATGTCGAATATCATAAATTTTTATGTGTTTTTTAATAGCCAGGATATGATAATTGTTGGTTATAAATATCATGCAGGATATCTATTACTGATTTGTTGTGGCACGTAAATTTATGTTATTATGACCAGGTTCGTTTCAATAGAGTTAGAATGTTCCGCTGTTAGTTGGTACTAATATAATGATATATAAATAACATAATATACCAACACGTATGTATCTCCGAAGGGCAGATGTGTACTAAAGTGAAGAGTAAATTTAACAAAGATCGCAAGCGATTTTTTCGTGAAATATCGATTGCAACTTTGAGATAATACTAATATCATAATACCTAAAGTAAAGTTTTGAGAATACTATGTTCGTAAGACCATACAATTGAGTTAAACAATAACAAGACAGGTAGGGCATAGTGGGAGTAATTCCACTCAAATTGGAGCTGCCCGACTGGGAAAGTACTTCCGCCTTGCAGGAAATCGAAGTGAAATAACACTGCTTTGAGCTGTATTGTGTTCCTTATGGTGAGCAAAGTTGGCATTCTCCACGAGGAAACGTGTTGGCAGTGGGGTACCATAAGGGTCAAGTCCCCACCCTTATGGTGCCAACCAAACTATTATTACCAGCTCTGCGACCACTAGACCGAGGAGTTCTCCTATAATTATAACGAAGTATTTTTCTAAACTCCTATTCCTACGTCTAAAACTAAACTAGCATTATTTCAATAGCAATGCAGAAATGCCTTCAACACTAGCAATCCATTAAATCTCATAATACATTAATTGTAGACCGAAATTATATATTTCACGCGTAAAGTTCATCAGATAATACAGAATTAGTTGATCCTCATCGACTATACACAATACTTACCTAATCTCGGCGACATTACCCACGATCAACAACACGTTTGCCTATAAACGGTTCCTAATAAACTCCTAACATTATCGCCTACGAGCGTAATATATAACATACAATATATACGCTCGAACTATACACAGGCGGCGCATGCGGCGATGACGTCACGTTGCACTTACGGGGCAAATGTCACGCCCGCGGCCCACGTGCGAGCCCTGACGTGCGCCGCCGCCGCGCCGCACCCACCTAGGGTTGTTCAAGTTTGATTTAAGAATTGTTTTTTATTATTTTTGCTTAACAATGTTGTGGGTAGGTTGTGTGAGGTTACATGTGGGCTTTTTGTACTTGTTGAATGTCATTACTAATGGATTTCTTCAAACAATTATATTTTAAATCCCAGTTAAACATTTTCTGTTTGTATTGTACCAATTTTATGCTCAGTTATAATATTAATTAAAAATACCATTTTGAATTGTTATAACTGCAATCCATATTTTTTAATACCTAAGGAAGTGTTGTAGGTAAATTTAATAGCTGGTTGGTTATGAGGTGTAGCAACCCTATCTAAACACCCAAAGTCCGTAAAAGATGATGATCGTGTAGGATTCAAGAATGGAAATTGAGATGTATCTTTTAAGATATTTGGTGTTTTCGGCTGATCTGACTCATGTGTTTTGTTCCTATTGATTTATTTAGATTTTTTAGTCATTTTCACAGTTAACATAATCGCCGATGACGTGAGTTTATTGTTAGAATTCTTATTCTTAAATGGTTCTGTTAATCCTTGTTCATTGACCTGTTCTGAGAGCATCTTGGGCGCTGTTGCAATATTCAATTTCACCTATTCATTTGGCAGTTCATAATTTCGTTCTACGTTGATCACATCTGCAAAAATAAGCTGCGTTTCTGGATCACGCGGATATATATGCGGATAGTGTGACCATTTTTAACTCATCGAGACCGCTCCGTGCCTCGGAGAGCACGTAAAGCCGTCTGTCCAGGTTGCCTTAAGAACACCTAAGACAATCTTTAGTGGGAGCCAGAAGTTCAAAAAGCCTGTCTGGTCACATTAGCGTCGTACCGGCTCAACAATATTAGCAATAGATTGTATTAATTAAGTATTTAGCAGCAGGACCTAAGCTCTAAAAGTGATAATAATATTAAAAAAATATTGAAATAAAACTACTTTTTACGGATTTTATGGTCACGGGTATACTGTACCCGGACGCTGTAAAGGGTCCGAAACGTCGGGATTAATAATATCAATATAACGCGATAAAATTCGTAAAAAGTAGTTTTATTTCAATGTATAATATTCGCGTAATTCAAGAAATTTAAGAAAAAGACGACAAAAAATTCCAACGCAGGGGGGTCCAGAATCATGTACTGAAGTCATGGTAAGCCGTTGCGCGTCGATGTCCCTTCCACCCTGTATTCTTCGCATATATGATATACCGTGATCTTTATGTGTAGCATGACAAACATATCGGTCCAAACGAATTTAAAAGATTTAAAAAATCTACGTATATGTAACACTTACGCTTTCTAGATTAAAAAGTTAGCGTCATTTTTACGCTTTCTCGAAATTGTGCGCTTTAGATTCACCCATAATTGCGCGCTGGCATTTTTGATTGACTATCCAAAATACTTCACTACAGATATATTTTAGATATAATGTATTTAGCTTCAAGTGAAAAAAATAGTATTTTAAAAATTAGAACCTATAAAATTAATGCATTGTCTTTATGAAGTCTATATGATGATATATCTAAAATATATATTTATGCTCTTAAAATTATTTTAATTTAAAAGTAAGTAGGCATATATCTTCTCAGCTATCATGATCTTTAATTTTGTCTTCATTTACCATCAGGCGTAGCTACAAATTCTGCGAATAAATGGCCACTACAGCAAAAACACGCATGCATAATTTATATGGCAAATCTTGACACTTTAATCGATCATAACCAACACCAACACAAAGGCACATTGACATTTCTGTAGAAAAATGTCACGACGCATTACACACGTTATAATCTCGATCGCCTGACGCATGCGCCCTACCGTTCTCGGAACTGCATGCGCACCTTGACATTCGCATGTCAAATGTCAACCGGCCGTTGACCCCATGCGTGATAGTTCACCACAGATTACTGAGACTTTATTTTGATTTTTTTTTGCTTTCGATACGTCTGTGTTATTATGACTTGAGATACCGTGTGAAGCTTTTGGACAGTTGACATTTCAATGGCCAGACATTAAGCCGCAGGCGGCGTTTTATTTGTGGATTTACTACATAGTAAATTCTAACTGATATTTGACAGTACATTATATGGGATTTTGTGTTAATCCGCTGTAATATTAAAAACTTTCTCAAAATTTTACATTAAAAACACATTAACCGAGTTTATTGGTAATAGGACTAGTATTTAGGATGTTATTTATAGGTATTATTGTTATTTTGTTCACCATTTATATAATATAAAATATGGTTTTAAGCCACAAATTAATGAGTCTTATGTGTGGCTGATTAGTATTTTAATAATTAATTAGTGCTGGTTTGACTGGTTGTTTTTTAATACATAACTGCACTAATATTTTTTCTTGACCCTGAACCTATATCTAAAGCATTCGTAACTGTATCAGAATTACTGTCGACCAGCAAACGAATACGAGACGAATCGAGAATCTCGAATCGATTAAAACCAATTAAAGAGATGCTATTCAATTACGTAAATAAATGAATTATTATTATTTATTAAAAGGATTACAGGTTTATTCGCTCAATATATCTACCTTCTAACTGTAATCTCTGCTTTACTGCTAATATTAGGGTTTCCACTAAACCGTTCATTAATTTTATTGTTGTAATTAATTGTTACATGGTCTAGTGGATCTAAGATTAGCAGTAAATGTTAAAAGGATAATTATATATTATATATTATGTTAATTTTGGTAGTTGCTCGGGAAAGTACTTACTATAATTACTATGCAATACGTGAGATTCTAACTTCCACGTTCAGAGGCATCACTTGACATCAATCGTCAAAACAAGTTGGTATATTTTGCCCTACTTTTCCGTATTTGAGTTTTATCTAATAATTATAATATATACATATATAGAGACTGCCTCATTAGTCTAGTGGTCCTAAGCGCGACTGCTACGCTAGAGGTCCTTGGTTCGATCCCCAGGTCGAAGAAAGTGTTATTGGGTTTTTCTATGATATTCTCAGCGGCAGCTTGGAGTCTGGATTTGTGCCCGGTTAATGGCAATAGGCTCGCCCCCTATTGCATGGGACCTAAAACATACCGGCGAAATGTGGGTGTACATTAGTACACCTCTGCCTAACCCTTCGGGGAATACAGGCGTGGTACTATGTATAATAATATTACATATATTATAATTATTATTTATGTCTCTAAGTGTGGTCATTTGCCAGACCAACGATACCTTCCTGGATTTTTCAACGACTAGGTACCTATAACGACTGAACGTCTAGTTTTAAAAAAAACTTCTGGTACCTGGAGTCCTTATGCGATACTATTCTGATATAAACCAAAAAAGGTCAAGATCTGAATGCACATTATCATAATGAGTGATAACTTGTCACATATGGACTATTATAGATAAAATGACTGACATTACATATAAATTATTTAGGAAGCTATTTACCGAAGTTCAATCAAAAGGTGAACCAGTTTTACAGGATATAATTTGTTATTTGATTATGTAAATGCGTATAATGGCATGTAATAGTAAATTAAGTCGGTTATTCTCAGCCTTTTGGAACAACATTGTCCTCTACCCCCTTTATAGTGCGGAAAAATGTCACGGTTTTCCAAAAGCATCTCTTTCGCGGGGTATGTTGGAATTGTACCGACCTAAAAGCGTATTGCTTTCGTTTGCTCTATGGTCCGGGACACGGATACTTGATCACGTTCTCCACAACCCCGACAGATGGTCGCGACGAAGGTGAAGGTCTGATCGTGAAGGGAGTCACTGGACTCCAGTTGAGTGGACCCTTTTAAAACACACAACACTCAGTGTGGTCTATGAAAAGGGTCATAGACGACTTGAACTGACACTGAAAAAGATAAAAAGGTCCATATTAGCTGATCTCTCATTCTACGAAAACACTACACAATACGAGTTCAGCTTATGCTGGTGATTTATATATGTAGCCGTGCTTACGTATTTCGCTACCATAAAATCAATACACCGTGGATCTCGCAGTTAATTCAATACAGAATCAGAATTTACTATCTGTTGCCGCAACTACAGCAGTATTCAATGAGCTATTGTAAATTAGTTCTTAGCCGAGGCTGCGGTGCTGAGAGGAGGATGATATATGGCCGAGAAGGGTGGCACTATCTACACGCAGTTAGTAGGATACATAGATGTGTATCAAGCATATGATTTTATTTTATCGTGGGTTCTATTCTCACAAAACACAAAATATATTTATGTGATCGTGTTTGTGTTTGTCTGGGTGTTTCTTATATGTATTATAATTATGTATGATCTATTTTATTACAAAAAATACTATGATATAAGTATTGTACCCATTGTCTAGTACCCATAGTACAAGCTCTGCTTAGTTTGGGAGTATAAATAGTACAAGCTCTGCGTGCTGTATGAAATTTCCCAAATATTTATTTATTCTTTACGTCTGTTTATAATCCCTGATTGTTATTGCTTGATCTTGTTTCTAAAAGTGATTTTATTGTTACGTTTCGCCTATAATGTATCAAAAATAGGTAGGTATATTTACTAAAATAAAAGTCGACTCATTACTTTTTGGTGTGCAATGAACAGTGTATTCAGGTCGTTTCCGTAGTGTGATGAAATGAATAAAATTTTAGATTTATAAACAAAAAATAGTGAAATTTGTCCTTATAAACATCTGAACATATTGGCCCTACTCAAAGAAACACCAGTTTTGTTGCATTGCGGTGTTAGTTCGATTGTTACATTACACATAATATGTGGTTACCGCGGCTTTGTGGAGAGAACCCTATTCGGTTAGTATTGAGTTATCAAATATGGCTGTAAAGATATCAATCAGGAGGGTTTAATGTTAACAATTTTGTTTCAGTTTCAGTCTCACTTTCTTGCTTTTAAAGACAGGTATTGGATGATTATTTCTGTTATTTTTTAAACAGCAAAATATAACACGACAAAAAAATATACTTTTGTCCTGAATAAATATATGGTCTCAATAATTGGTGCCGTAAGCAGCATAATGCTGGCCTAAACTGAATGACTCGACATCATTGACCTCAACAATTACTTACATCAATGAAAATGACGTTACAATTATTTACAAACACAGTTTGGCCATAACATTGGATCATTGTTATGTGCAGCATCCACGTTACCTCACTGGTTTGTTTGTTATCTTATTCGGTAACATGTTTTGGCATCTCGCCGCGTCCGACTCGACACGGTAGGAATTATGTCAATAACTTTAGTCAGAGACAAACATGCGAATTTTGTTTACACACAAATTGTCTTGAAACATAGCTACATAACTTTGGCAATTGTGTGTAGTCTTGTATGTGCTAGGTTAGAGTATATAGGTATAGGTTCAGAATAGAGGAAACTTCAGCCCAAGAACGAAAAGTGTATCAATTCTTTTCCAATTCGTTTCAGGATTTGTAGCAGATCTTTAGCATTTTATGATCTATCGAATAATTGTATAGTCCCAATAGAATAAAATATTAAAAGAGGTCGTACTTGGTCGCTGTTGAAGTCATGTTGAAAACTAATCCTGTATATTTAGACTGGATATTGGAGGTACATTAGTCAAGTGACGATAGGTTAAATAATTGAAGACAATAATTGTATAAAATGCTGACCGACATGATAGAATTGACGTAACGAAAAATCGTCAATCTGGGTCAAATTAGTGTAAGGTTCATTCGAGGAGTGGTGCAATAGCTCAGGGCTAGAGCATTCACAAAAATTTTTCAAATTCATACTTAATAATAGACGGAACAAAGCCCGAGCTGTCATCGGAGCCCTTACAGGGCATTTTACAACAAATGACATGCTCCATAAAATGAAGCTGACCTTGAACAATGATTGTAAAGTTTGTGGTGAATTCAGGGAAACCATGCAGCAAATCTTGTGTGATTGTGACGTCCTAGCGACGAAACGGATGAGTCATCACGGCAACGGATACCCGAAGCCAGAGGACTACAGGTTCCTTCCTCTTAGTGGACTAGCCGCCTTCATGAACCACGTCTTTGAAGAGTAAGGAATGTACCATGCTGGGGACAACGCAACAGATCACATTTGGTCGAAGTGTTGTTGACCATGCTAGCCCCCACTGCTAAGATTAAGGTTTATTTGGTGGGTATTCATTAGAATCTCCTCAAATTAAATAACATGACTGCAGTCTTACATAAGCAATGAGTCAAAGGAGAACGACCTCGACTCCTCAGTGACAAGCCTTCGATCATTGCACCGCCATTGTTCAGCAGATACGTTATAGGTGTAACCTTTGGGACGGCGCGTGGGCAGCGCCCGCCCTGGGCGTGACCTGGACATAGATTAACTGGGTGCGGCTGAGAACAGGTTTGTGCCTATGGAAATTAGGGAGAGATTTATTTCTGCATAATTTTATGGTTATGATAAAGATTTATAGGAATAGGCAAAGGTGGTCTAGGAACACAAATAGTCTCTATTATAATAGTGAAGGCTACATTTAAAAACAAAAAAGTTAAAAGTTATAAGAATATTTTAGAAAAGAAAGATCCTGCGATCACTTCCCGACCGAATTTGTTTTTTTAAGTTAACTGAATATTTAAGATTATGTGATTGATGTCAATGGCATAATTACTTCTAAAAATCATTTTTACTAGTGCTATAAATTATTAGGCAGAGCTCAAATAAAAACTCATAGACCTGAAGTTTATCATGAATTATCCAACAGATGTCCCAGCAATGATGAACTTCTCAAAACTAGTTCTTTTTCACTCATCATCATACCTAATAGAACATTCCATTTCTATCACGGGTAATGTATCATTACACTCAACCAATAAACCAAAAAAGCCCAGATAGCAAACTAACGATATGAACGCCCAACACCTACAAAGTACTACAAACTAAGTCGTTGTCTTATAAATTCAAGTGTCGTATCTGTGATAATAAAGTCACCTCTTTGGTAATAAGCGCTGCTTAGTTGCGCGTGGGCAGAATAATGAAGACATTTGTCGCGCGCTCATACATGTGTTATCCCCTTATTCCTCTTGTATTTGGAATAACTATAGAATTATCCATGTATAGCGTGCTATCAAATTTTAAGGTTTTATTCAAATTGTTTAGTTTTTATCGAGAGGTGTTGAATTACGGTCCCACACGCGTTTTGGATGGTGAATGGATCTATAGAAAATACAGATTTAGTAAAAGATGATTTTAAGGTTGGAAAAGAAATAACTAATGAGGTGAAGGCTTATATAAATGTATGGGAGAGAAAGACCCAAACTAAATTAGGAAAAGTCCGAAGATTGAACGTTTATACGCTTAATGTATCTAATATTAGGTTTTGTGACTATGAATGAGTTGAACAGAAAATAAATGTTATTAAAGGAATGATGTGGGATGTTAAATGTGTTATTAAAATATTAAAGTGATTAATAACTAGATCTATATTTATATTTACAGGAGGTTTATGCTAGAGTCTAGTTTATATTCAATTTTAATCGATTTTGATTGATAAATTAATATAACTACATTATACAGTATGGATTGAATTAAATTGTCAAGTCAATCAGAGTGCCTCAAGACTGGTATCTTATTGTTTTCCTTAAGGTTAATCCGGCTTTGCAGACTTGGGTCTAATGGCATTGTAAAGAATACGCTTGAGATCCTAGGATCAATTCCGTGGCCGAGCAACGTGTTATTGTGGATATTCTTTTAGAAAATTGTCAGTAGCTGTTTGGAATACAACTTTTAGAAAATAAAATTCGACTTCAACTGACTGATTGAAAGTCCCAAAGTCACCTACTTTGGGAATTTCAATCAGTACTTCCAACGCTTTCAATCTTGACATTATGTATGTAGAAACACACTAAGTTAAAGACTGAATTAAAAATAAAGTCATTATCATAACATTCATACTCAACATGAAATAATACCGATGGAAAAGGAACCTCCTTTTTGGAATTGGAAAAAATAATAAAAGGTATTGTGACATATTCCCATATATACGAAATGCCCCGGAAGCCGTACCATGATATTTTTACCAGGGTTACATAAAACGCAGAGGTAATTACGTCATACAATGCTCGTATCAATTTAATGCGACATAATGGCGCGGTTTCACTTATTTGGAGCAAAACCGATCGGTCGGTGAAAGGTGGCGGCGATGGTATCGGCTCTACTTTCGACCGTCTTTGTCTTCTATATATATATATGTATATATATTATAGTATGTTATGTTGACCGTGGGTTACGGTAGCTCGATACTTTGTAAGTGGATACTGCGGTTTTGCTTGGCTTTTTGTTTTTTTTTGGAAAAATATGGTCTGTTCCAATGGGACCATATACCTACATATATGTTACATAACAATACACTCGACGGAATGGAACCATAACATATATACGGATATTATATTGTAATATTTATTTAAATAATAATTTGAATGACCGGTGTTTATGGACTTAAAGAGACCATGGTTCTCTGAGTTTGTGTCGGCGTTTCTTCTCAGAGGTCGTCAGCTAGGAAATGCCAGTGCCATCTAGTATTACTTAAATATTGTCTTGTAAATGTGTCATTAAAAGATCTATTTACAGACAAATATCATTTATCATTATGCTTTGATGAGAATAATTAAATATGATAGAGATCAGTGCATGCAACCTGCATGCCTGAGAGATATTCTCGAAGGCGTGTGAAGTCTGCCAACGAGCATTAGGCCAGTGTAGCGGCCTATAACCTAATAGCTCACAGCCTGAGAGGAGATCCGTGCCCAGCAGTGGAACAGTATATGTGTTGATGATGGTGGGAGATGAGTGCTTGTATGTGCAGCAAGTGCCAATACTTTCTAGCTTCTGTCTTCGTTCTGAGCTCTAAAAAGGTTATAAAAACGATATTTTTTTACTGCTAAGCTAGCTTCTAGCTTTGTGTAAGCTATTCAATAAATAGTTCGTAGTTGATGTACAAGTTATATGTACTCGTACATCAACTACGAACTATTTACAGGGGTGACGACATATCGACAATCGTATTATATATATATATATATATATACTAGCTGACCCCGCAAACGTTGTTATGCCATAAAAAAAAAAATTTAGGGGTATGAAAAATAGATGTTGGCCTATTCTCAGACCTCCCCGATAAGCACAAAAAATTTCATCAAAATCGGTCAAGCCGTTTCGGAGGAGTATGGCAACGAAAACTGTGACACGAGAATTTTATATATTAGACTAGCTGAACCCGCAAACGTTGTTTTGCCATAAAAAAAAAATTTAGGGGTATGAAAAATAGATGTTGGCCTATTCTCAGACCTCCCCGATAAGCACAAAAAATTTCATCAAAATCGGTCAAGCCGTTTCGGAGGAGTATGGCAACGAAAACTGTGACACGAGAATTTTATATATTAGATTTATAAATTTTATCCAAAACTGGGGAACGCTTAGTTTGATCCGTTACCCATCTAATCGCCTGGCAGATTAAGTGTGAAATTGAGATGAGAGATCAAAATGCCCGGTTAATGAATTCGTCATAGAAATGAGTTCACGGTTGGTCAGTCAAAGGTCGTTTGTGAAGTTAAGAACTTTGATCTTTGGCCGACAATGGCGAAGTAATCACAAAAAAGGATGGAATGCAAAATATAATAAGTACCTAATACTTTAAAGAAAAACGTGTCCTCATACATTGCCTATAAACTTTTCATAATCGTTTTTTGCGTGTATCATACTTAGGTTTAATACTCACAACAATTTGTATGTATGTTAGTGCATACTAGCATACCTGAAATAACTGTAAGTCATACAAATAATAATAATAAAAACGTTTATTTCTCACCACAAACCAAAAAAAATAGAATAGAATAGAGACAGTCACAAAAGAAAGCTAAGATTGCACAATTTTTGGTTGTGGATCGCTGGTGCCTGTGGTAGGTAGTACACCTGTAATACAGGTCACCAGGTCCCCACCTCTTTCAAACTAACTAATTTAGTTTAATGTTATACATTATAATTATTATGTTAATCACAAACAGAAATAGCAAAAAAAGTGAGTGAGCTAGAATATAACTAAAATAGTGAGTATCTATATGTGTGTGTATCTGTGTGTGACTGTATGTTTGAGTGTTTGTGTGTGTATGTGTGACAGTCTTTGTATATACGTTCTTGTAAATGTTTATGCGGTGATAGTGATGTGTATAAGTAGATTGGGTATAAATACTTGTTCTGTGCAGGAATTGGCGGAAACCGAAGCCCAGCAGCTAATTGTTTGACCGCTGCGCCAATTGAGATTATGACTTCGATATTTACGTCAAAATCGATTTTTATGAGTCATATTTTAAGCTGGGCAACATAACAATGATTCAAATCTTAATTTACCTTAAAAAAATTGTGTTTGTCAAAATAAAACATTTTTCAAAAGTCAGTACCTATATTTGTGTCATGTTATCATGTATGTTCGTTTTTTAAACCAACTATTCCCCTAAAACGTTGTGATAAAGTTCTAGAATAAATTTCATTCATTACCGAATACATCTTTACGACATACCAGCCATCTCCAACTAGTCTTGTATATTGCTATTTCAGTTAAACATTACTAGTCTATTAGCTATCGACACATGTACTGTCGTCCATAAACTGATGGTGTTTTAAGCCCTGAACTAGTTTCCCGCCTATCTGCGGGACAAATGGAATGTCGGGACAGCTTGCAGCAAAACAATGGTCTGTAGGCGAACTGGAAAGCTCAGAATAGTTTGCTCGGCCGATGATAAAATGAAGTAAGTGTAAAGAGGTTTGTAAGGTTTAAGTGGATTTACGACCGCTTCGAGGGTAGAGTGGAAAAATATTAATGTATCAATCAATTGGCGACACGTTTGGCGCAGTGACTCAGCAAACGCTATGACCACTAAGCCACCGTGAGTCCCACCCGCCATGACGAGTCGGTGTACCTAACCAGAAGACGCAGGATCGAATCCTCACCGAAGTCTAATTTTTCCTTCGCTAAATAACATGGTATCTTTTTTTTTGTAAATACATACTCATAAATATAATACAAAAGAAACAACCAGACAAACACAAACACTTATATTGATTTCTGACATTTACGCAAATATTATACATTGAAATAAAACTAGTTTTTACGGATTTTATCGCGTATATTGATATTATTAATCCCGACGTCTCGGACCCTTTATAGCGTCCATGGTCATGGGTAGACTAAGGTGGTGGGCGTCTTGATGATATAATTACTGACAGCTACCCTACATTTTTTATTGTTACATGATCAATGACATTAATTACTAATTATTAATTACAACAAACACTTATGTTCATCACATAAATATTTACACAAGGAATTGAACCCACGGCTTCGACCATTGTAGCCTTAGTTTAAATAATTCCTTTTACTTTGAATAATTGCTTCTTATTATGGTATGCAATAAAGATTATTTTATTCTAATCTAGAGTAGGTACCCACAAAACTAGAAAAAGTCTAGTGTGAAAAGTTACGAAAAGATTTCACAACAAAAATCAGTATCCGACAACACCAGATCAACATATTACGAGCCTTTTCCTAATTGTTGTTCCTTGTGGGTCGGTTATCAGTCTAATCAGATGCGGCTGAAATCAGTACCATCAAACTTTCCCATCCCAATTTCTAGGCAAAATCGATATCCTGAGGATAGACTGATTGTCAGGCTTTTTGGTCTTGGACCACGGCTTTATGTGCTCTGCGAGGCACGACGGGGTCTCTATGTATTAAGAATGGTCACCCATCCACTGACTGACCGCGGCTAGCGCAGCTTAACTTCGCAGATCGGTTGATCAGCGTAGTTATAACCACGAGCCCCGCATATCTGACAACATCATAAATCAAAGTTCCTACCACAGTATTTACACATCAGTGTCTCCATAATCCCACGATTGACGCTTAAATAAATTAATCTTTAATTGGAACGATGCTATCTGCACCGAAATGTCGAATCGATATAAAAATGTCACAGCTACTGACATTTGGAAGGTAATCCAAGCCAAGAAAGTGGTCGGGTTAGACGGTTAGACCTTTAACGGACTTCTGCCTAGCCTTGGTGGCGATGGATTGAAGATAAAGATCGGTCTCATTGTTGTCAAATGTCTGTGGTTCATGAGTAATTGGGTAGTCTGTGGTTTCGTAACAGTTTAGTGACGAAAAGGTGTTACAAAATATGCTTTGTAAATCATAATTATGGTTGTAGGTTCAATCAAAATCAATTACTTTACTTAGGTCTTCGTCCAACCCTTTTCCTAATTATGTATTACCCAGAAATTCTTCGTGTAAAATACTGATAATATTCAACCGGATTTGAAGTCGACCCCAACATTGTTGGAAATATCTAAAAATCTTTGTCTTTGACTTTGAAAAAGGTTCGGCGAATTATTAGGTTGAATAGTAATGACAGCACGAGATCAGAATAAACGCTACACTATTTAAAAAGTTCAATTTCTTGAGTTCGAAGTTCCGAGGTCAAATTGGTTTATTTGCATATTGTGTTTTTTGACTGTAGTGACCGTGTTATTTGTCGGGAATCCCACAATGACAGTATAACAAAATAAAGCAATCATTTTACATTATAGCCATTCAGAGGTAGGTATTTGTCATTGTTACTTTTTTCGACAGCTAAACAAAAATCATAAACGGCCAGTTGTCACGTCCTTAGAAGCGAATAGTCGATTATTAAGTCAAGTCTGGTGAGGTCTCGAATCGATAAAGTTATTCGATTATGTCCATTGTTCCGAATCGATGAATATCAAAATCAATAATTCAATTATGCTGTATAGATATTTGAAACTGATATTATGAATTGTTTAAAGGCATCAATAGTTCGAATTATGTTAATAATGGTTGAGTTAAAAGACATTAAAAGGCAAAGCTTTTGACTTTCAAGGTTAGCTTTATAAAATTTGTCGTATACCTAACAATGAATTTTACACGAAGTTTTCCTAAATTTATTGAAAGGTGTAATTTTTACATTAAAAGAGTTTGGGGTATTAATGTATAAAAAACTATATGTAATAACATATAGTTTCTTATATTTATAATTATTACAAACTGCCTCATTGTCATGCCTACGCTAGTTAGTGGTCCTGGGTTCAATTTACAGGTTGAAAAAGTGTTATTTTGGTTTTTCTATGAAATCTCAGTAACAGCTCAGAGATTGGACTTTTTCCCGGTTAAAGGCTCACCCCCTGTCATATGGAACCTAAACATAACGGCGAACTGTGGATGTTCAATTAATACAACTTTGCGAAACCCTTCTGGAAGTACAGGCGTGATAGTATGTTATGTTTATTTACAGTAGAAGATTTGTAGTAGTATTTGAAAGAAATATTTTTTTTGTTTGTTGAAAGAAACTTAAACAGAACTTTTGGCTAATACAAAATTTAAGCGACACATTCAATTACATGAGCCATTTTGTCAGTCAAGCGCTTCACTTTTTCCGAAGGCAACTAGGCATGCGCCTTAAAACACATTTATATTCAATTACTTGCTCGTTTCACACTACATAAACAACGAAGCAACAACACTATTATTCCCATTTATAGTTTAAAGGATAAATTTGCGAATAAATAAAAGACAGAGTAAAATATGGACTGTTGGAAGCTGCCAGTATTGCAGTACGTTAAATAGGTTTAGTACGAACTGCAGAGACAATTTGAAGTTCTAATAAAATTGTTGGTAGTGAAAGGAGTGGACAAGGTGGTATTTTGAATAGAGAGGTTCTGTTGCATAGACAAAATAAATATTTTGGGACACTACTATGGGTACTAGACAAAGAATATAATAGTTATATTTATTTTTGTAAATACATATGTTCTTATAATATATATATATATATATATATATATGTATATATAAAATACCCAGACAGATACTTGTGTTCATCATATAAATATTTTTATCCTAAGGCAATCGAAACCATTGTCCTTGAAATACAAAACAAAACAGACGGTATGAAACAGAACCTTAAGAGGTTCTGTTTCATACTGCAAATTGTCAATGTTGGCAGTTGTTTTTGGTAAATATGATTTTGTAAGGTTTTAGTAGTAACCCTTCTTTCGCATAATGTGTAGTTAATGACGCGATTACTAATTTCATATTTCCCTATCGTGAATGTGTATAAACCTAAGATTTGCGAAAAAGAAACTTGGCAGGAGAGATCTCACCGTAATAATATGTTGTTTTATTTTAAATCAGATTTCCTTGCATTCTCTACGCTACCATCGAAGAAAATTAATTTTCCCGGGCAAATAGCTAGTATAATTTAGTATCAACCAAAGTCCCGTACACTGTCGGCCATAGGATAGTACACCACGCCTACGCGCAGTTCGCACAAGGTGCACAGCCTCCGGTCAGCACATTACTTACATAACATATGATTTTCGATCCCGACCTAGAACTCTGCACACCCGACCCCGGGGTAATATGTTTAATAATAAAACTGTACGCGAAATATGACGCAACGCAAAAGTTAGGTTTGTGTACGAATGACTTCTGAGTATTTTTTCACAATATTTTTAATCTACCGTTTAGCATATAATTAATACTATGTGCAATCCATTCATTCTAATTTTGCCATTTCTTGTACCTACTGCATGCGTACACAGGAATCTCTATGCCCTTCATTTATTTTTACCTAAGTGATTTTGCCCTGTATATTATAATGAGTAGGTTTTTACTTCAAGGAGGCCAATTTAAATAAGGTTATGCTTCAATACGTTTCACAATTTAGTATAGAATTTAATTTCTCTTTAATTTCTGGAAGCTGATCTTCGGAAGCATCAAGGTAAGGCATGGTTAAAAACTGCGGCGTTGCTATGAAGTTTTGAAAAAAAAAGTGCTTTAATTTCTTACATAAATACGTCGCTCAACCGCTACTCGAGTTGCGATCATCACTTGAGTAACATTTACAGAATACAAAACTAAGATTTTAAGAAGTTTTTTGTTAAGATTGAAACATCATCATAGTATACTGGCTTTAATAAATCACCAATAACTGATCAATGCTTATTCCTTCTCTGTGTAAGGAAAGCCTTTTCTGTGCCGCGGGACATTAAGAGGGTTATTATTTTGCTCTCGAGTGTATAATGATTAAGAAGTTGAACTATATAAAAGGCCAAAAATGCGAGTGTAATTTTGTTAGTTACAGTCACGGCTTATTCATTTGTTGCCTTGAGCGATAAAAATCACCTAGTTCACCGTTAGAAGTATCAGCTGCTCGTTAAGGAAAAATCGGTCAAAATAGATGTCAAGCTAGAAAAAATACTTCGGTTACATAATTTATAGTTAAGGTAAGCGAAGATGCTAAATTCTTTAAATCTGTTTCGATAATAATTTGTTTTTCCAGTGTTAAAATATACTTATGAAGAAAATTTTAACAAAATAAGCATGAAATGAATATTGTATCTTATAGAAATAATTTTAATAAAGTGGAGTGGCATAGTGGGAGTAATTCCACTCAAATTATTTGCCACCTTAGTGGTATAAAAAAAAACGAAATTTTAATTAAAAAAAAAAACAATTTATTCATCAAAGAACCGTGACCTTCCAGAGGGTCGTAATTCTATTGTGTCTGCTAAGTGTTTTTGTATCATAAAGGTAAAAAAATAATTGTCAACATAAATAAGGAACCCGCCGCCTCGGGAACGCGAAAAACCTAATATCGGACCTATGTCAGAATCCCGGGACTCAAAATTAATAAATATTTCATAGTAATTGTTACTGAAATTACTATGACCATAATGTTTACTTTTTTTCCGTAAATGACAGGATTTTCCTAACAGAACAGCGGCTGCATTTATCTATACCTACTAATATAAAGAGGTAAAGTTTGTGAGGTTGTAGGGGGTAATCTCTGGATCAAATGAACCGATTTTCAAAAATTTTTTACCATCACAAAGCCACATTATTTGTGAGTGTCATAGGCTATATTTTTGTATAATAGATGCATGTTATTAGGTTGCTTGTTGTGTGGTTTTGTTGTTGTTGTTACATTTCACCCACATTGTATTGCTAGTGCATTGGGTCGCTAGTTATTTCATAAAGTAACAAAGTATTATAGAAAATCGCCTCTAGCAAAACAGACCAATAGTATCACCTGTTAGTTATAAATCTAAGTCTCCACCTACATCGGCAGCCGGCACATACAATCCAAAGTATTGTCGAGTGTCGAACAGTAGCTGTGATTTGTATCGCTAAGTATCGACGTGATAACAAGTACAGATTGTAGTAATACATCTATAACACTAGAAATTTATGGGCGGACCTTCAGGGCTTGTTTAATCCGTACCTTTTGATTTTGTTGGTAGTAGAATTGTGCTCTAGGTTCGTCTGTCACCTAGTAGTAATGTGTGTAGCATTATTGTGTTCCATTTTGTTGACAGTAATATTATTAGGCCAATGAGGTTACAATGATTCGAGGTTGTATTGCTGGCGTATATAGGCAGCGGTTGCCGCTAACCATCAGGACGCTAGTATGCTTTGTCACCTTAGTATAAAAAACTGATAATTTTGCGCCATTTCGGATCTATGCGTAAAAAGCGGAGTGTCATTAGGTACTCCAAAGTATAAAACTACACTAAGGTTCAAAGCTACAGCATAATAAACAGAGTACAACTTCTGCCAACATATTATCCTCAGTTACATAACTCTTACAATTGTAGCAGGTTCCTCCACTTTGTAACGAGAAGCACAATAATTTGTACCCAGCTAAAACCGCAGACATTTTGAATTTCAAATCGAAGTATTTATAATCAGTTTGATCGTTATCCGCGAGGGAAAGTAACAGAAAATGATCTCTCCCGTGAAATCTAAGTTGGTCCTATCATAATTTAGCACTTGATTCTACAATAGCAAGTCCTGTCTATTAGATAAAGGTCTTAGGAACGGTCCACAGATTAATGCACGCGCAGAGAGTACAGTGCGGAATTTATTTCATCGATTCCACGGTTGTCACACTGATGATTTCTGGTCTGTAACTTATCTATGCATTTTAATGTACAATAGACGTCGCAATTAGAATTTAACTGGTCGTATTGTGTGGGTAGGTTATTTAGAGGAGATTTTTTGTACTAGTATTTAGTTACATGTAGGTATTATGAAGGTTGTTGTTATATTGTGTAATTATGTTGTTATGTGAAATGTTTTAGCGTTATATGGAAAGAATGCTCGATAATTGAAATTCAGTAGAATTACTTTAATCAATTTTTATTATTAAGAAAGTTATTGAAAATTATATTAATAGTTTAGCATGAACTGACTCATTTTATCTAACTTGACGGACTCATGAATTTTAATTTTTCCGCAATCACGGATTTTAATATTCATTCCACTCTACTATATTGTAATTACACTATATTTCAATTACAAATATTTACGATTTATTGATTGAATCAAAAAGGTCGTATGCAAACGATATCTTAGTGCAACTGTTTTGCTTACTCTGCGGTGTTACCACCCACGCCTGTCGCGGCCAGCCGCGTAAATATAGCGCAGAATTAGAACTACCCGCGGTTATTTATCGCTTGCGCGCGCGCAGGAGAAATCGACGCACGCGGACCGCTCAGCGTCACTTCCTGCTCGGACGTCGCCGTCGACGCACGCTCGTGCCGCAACGCTCATGTAATAGTCCTTTATTTGATACCATAAAACTATATCAGCCTGCACCGTAATGCCGATCGTAATCGTTTATCTGATTGTTGTTTGATGTTTGTTATTTATATTTTCAAGTTTTCAAGTGAATGCACCCGGTTGTGTAACCCATAGCAAATTGAGTCGGTAACTTTGTTGTGTTGTAATAAAATTGTTAAGTGTACCTTATGCCTTAATTATTTTATTGCAATTTGCATGTTTTGTTATTACAGTCACGATATTGATGGGTCGTGTTCCACGCGTTTAATGTGATGACTAATATCAACAAGTATCTCAAACAAAGCTTAATGATTAACCTCAAAAATTAGTCAGATATAATGAATACCTCCATCATAGTAGGTATGTGGAGATAAAATAGACTTAACCATTATCACAATGCAAAAGAATGACACAAAACGGCAATTGGAGAATATCGTGTCATATTTTACATTTAATTTATTACTCTAAACATAATGTTCTGCAATTTCAGGTGATTCATACAGACTTAAATGCCCATAAAAACTTGTTCGGTCATAAATCCAATGAGAGAATTGTCGTAATGTCGTTATATGTCAGAGTATTGTCATTGCCACAGTGTAGCGACTTGTCAGAGACTTGCCACAGAGTAGGTACGGAAGTAGGTCCTTATGTACGCATGACCGATGACTTTTTATGGGTTGGCATTTACTCGACATTTGACATTACCGCCCGCAACACGTCTAATTATTATTTGTGGGTGTGGGCTGTTGGTGCTCTGGCCTAACTGGGTTATTGGGGTCCAACAAGAATGGTTCAAATATTGTAAGTGATAATTTTACTATGATAATATAAATTAACAACCTTTTATTCATACTGGATTGAGGTCTCTCTAGATATTAGGGCCCTTTTCCTGTCATGCGGATTTGCGCACGCAAGCGAGTTTGGACCTCCCCGCCCACCCCTGCCACCTGGAGTCCACGCACGATATTAAAATTTTGTATGAAATAAATGACACGCGCGGGTATGGCATGCATGCGGGCGTGACAGGAAAAGGGCCCTTAGTGCATTATATAAGTACTAGACAGGCCAGATTTATTAGTATTCTTTACATCTACAATGCAATTTATATTAGCTCTGATACAATTTAACATCTAGAGCCAACCCGCAACCGGGGAAATCGAATATTGTATTGTACTTGCTTCGTAGCCTAAAGGAACGCTACATCGAGTTTAAGGACACCAATAAAACAGTCCATGACAGGTTATTAGTTTAAGCCCGCAAACACTACAACGACCTACTTTTATTAATTGTACAGATGGTCGCCCCGTGGCCAGCGACGGTGACAGGTTAGCGGGGAAACTAGCACATTTTATGGTTTTACGATTATTTAACATTCAAATGCCTCCGGTGGTATTGCTCGTGTTAACATTGCATGCTTCTTGAATGTTGATAAGCTAATTTAATGGCTTTAGTTTCATAAGTTAGATATGTTTCTTAGTTATCTGTGGTCGAGAAATATACGTTTGTAATATTTATATAAAGTGTGGGTCAATAGCGAAACTATTTGCAGCACGATTAGTCTTTGAGGTATTCAGTATATGCTGCGGGAAATATGATTCTTCAATTATATGACACTGTTCACGGTCCTCTTTGAATATTTTTTTTAAACGGTGAACTGTTTACCAAAAGAATTATCTTTATATTATATTCGTTGTTCCTCGGTATTAACTGCTCTATTATTTTCTCCAAATTGCGTCTTAATAGTTTTTTTATAATAATATATATTGTACAATTATTATTTTTGTTTTCACTACAGATGTTTACGCATTGTAAATAGCTTGTTTCGGGTGACACACTTGATAAGTCAACTTGAGCAACATTTTTGTTTATAATTCAATAATTAGCCTCGTTTTCCGTAAAGTTATTAGGTAAAATAAACCTGTAAATGAGCAGACACAATAGAAAAACACATGCTACGATCCTCCTGAGGGTCATCGTTTCTTAATGAATTACATTTTTTTACACCATTAAGGTGGCAAATAAGCATACGGCCCACCTGATGGTAAGCTATTACCGTAGCCTATAGACGCTTGTTACACCAGGGTATCACTTGCGTGTAGCCGACCCTGTAAAACGAAAAAGAAATGGTTATGAAGGAAGTCCCCCACTGCTAAAACAACGTTTCCTCGCGGAGCACTGGCTACGGAACCCCTCGCCGGTTCTAAGTGTCGTGCCGGGTCAGTTTTTATGATGGATACAGTTGTCTCACAAACCAGTCTGTGTGATTAATGCATTACCCAGCGAATGTCATGCGTGTTCTGCACTAATTAAATCTCTTCCTTTGTGAAGCAGTGCTTGTTATTTATTTTGGACGTTGAATATTTATTAGACCTTCGAGTCTTGAAGCTGTTGGGTGAAAACAGGTTATTAATCTTAAGTCGTGCTGCTACTGGTCTATTTTCTGAGCTTAAAGTTCAAATTGTTTGTTCTGTTGTAACAATTACATATCTACGTATTTGGCATGCAGAAACTTTGATGTATGCAACTTTTTTTTCTTGGTTCACTTTATGTCACGCGCAGGCACTGATTGCGAGTACTCCGTTACTTGAAGTTGACTTACTAACACTTCATGGGAACATTAGCAGCAAAACATAGAGGTGCTTCAGGAACTATGTTATTCTTCTAGGACCTCACAACTCTTACGGTTTTATAAGCATAAGGAAAGGTACAAAACTGAGTACACAATTTGAGAAAAACATGCTGTACTGGTCCTTTTTCTTTTATAGCAGCGTATTTCAGAACGGAATTTGGAAATTAAAAATTTTTCAGAAATTAGTCTGAAAAAGTTAGGTACTTACTACTAAACTGTAAGTTACAGTTTAAATTTAAACATTATTAATAGTAATTTAAATGAAGAAACATTTGAACAAGTGAGATGGCAATGTTTTTACATTAAACTGGATCAATTCCGTTGACAGGCACGGAAGTATAGAAGTTTTTATCACCTGTTACTGAGTTATGTCTGTCGACCTCGCCCTGTCGCGGTAAGCACAAAAACAACAGATTAATTTGTGTGTGGGTGACCATACGTTTAAAGATATTAGGAGAAATATTTAATATTGTAATATTTACACTGCAGAGCGCGGCAGACGGATTATTAATATGATTGGTGTTACAACAACTACTAATTTTCTTCACACCTATTTTAATATATTCTTGTAACATGCATCGAATGTCGAAGATAAATCTTCGATATATAAAATTTGCATGTGTGATTAATCTTAAATGAAATTTAAAATGAATAATACATTTAAAATGGTCCTTGGAGACGTGGTATAATTCCAAAAGAACGCAGAGAATAACAATCAAATGCGGACCGCAGGTTCAATCTCCTCACGAAACAAATATATGACGGTCTACAGACAGTTGGTCCAAGTCTAGGTGTTCGTGTAAGTGTGGTTTGTGCTTATAAACGCATACATTACCGGAGCAAATTCGTGTGTGTTCATGAAAAATAAAGAAATATACTTAAGTATCAATATTCCATAGCATTCTATGTATATACCATTTCTGTCTCTATTTATTATTAAATCTAAATGATGTTGTTCGTTTGTTGCCCATTTGAGGAGACGATGTGGTCTTGATTTGTGATACTCAAATATTTGATATCATTATAACTGGACTCTAAAAGAAATCATAATTATCTGTCTTTGTTTCTTCTAAGAGGCCGTCAGTTAAGAAATGATAATGCCATTTGCTATTAAAGATTTTAAACGTGAACTTGTAAAAGTGTTTTTAAAAGATATTAAAGAAATATATATCATTATAGACAAAAAATAAGCGCAAGTCTTGTATAATGCCAGCACATGGTCACATTACAAGTATTAGTCATAATTGTAAGTTTTTACTGGTTATGCCTACAAGCTATGGCGAGTGGTCAATCGGTTTTTTTATCTCGCATAGCTCAACTAGCATCGGTTACACTGACAATACAAATCTATACTAGAACATGTTTTGAGATAAGAATAAGGAATGTACTCAAAATAGATTAGTTCGCATAGATTAATTAGAACTTTAAATTACTTAAATTAATTAAAACTAGCTTTTTTTAATTTCAACCTAAGTATAATGGACTGCCTCAACAAACTATTCATCGCAAGTGACCTCGAGGTCCCCCGGTTCAATTCCCAGGACGTAAAAAGTGTTATTAGGTCTGTCTATGAATTTCTCTATTTTTGATGTTTTAATTGGTGATTATTTTTGTATAACAATTATTGATATTTATTATGTAAATATATCTTTTGAAAACACTTTTACAAGTTAATGTTTAAAATCTTGAATAGTAAATGGCTCCGTCATTTCTAAACTTTAATAAAAAAAGAAATTATTTTAAATTAAAGGAATATGTGTGTTGTATTTTAATAATTCGTTATTTTGACATTATTCGTATAACATTATTTTTATTTTATTCGTACTAAATTAAAACATGTCTACTGCTTTAAACAACCTATTTCACATCTCTATAATATCTCAGAACAGGTAGATAATAATTACACATGCTAATATCTTTATCAACGGCAAGTTTACGGTCTCGATGTTTATTACCGTAATTGGTATTCGGTATCGGTACCGGTATCGAGGTTGTGGCGCGTCACTAGTCGATAAAGTGAGGTGTCAAACAACGCGGGCTTAATTAAGGCGTGCACTCCAATTTGATTAAATATACATATTACATTATGAACTTTATATTATGGGGGCGGAGTGTCATATATTGGTTAAATGCTCCGTAATTATATTTAATACGTATTTTATTATTCGATTTATCGTGTTCCCCCACACGATATTTTAGTAATTTTATTATAGTTGGATAAGAAAATTTCATACTAAACTGAACTATCCACGGGCTCAACTCTTTTATCTACAGTAGGTACAGAAGTACTTAGGTATAAAGTATTCAATGCCCGTTTTTCTTCTTTTTAAATGAAGAAATAACAATTTTACTAAAAAAATAAACCAGAGTCGTGTTTATCGTAACTATCCAAACGTAATTTTCTAGAAAAACAATTTGACATTTAATTGAAATCGAATACAATCTTAAGAAATAAAAATCCATTTGAAATTGGAACACATCGAATAAAGTATTCAATTTGAAACGCACCGAGAAAATCAAACTATCTTATTTTCGGATTGTCTAGAAATTCCGACCATTCCGTCATTCAGACTCGAAACGCGGACCTCACATGTATCTACCTACACGCCACACCTCACGAATGAGGTATCCATTTCCACCGGCATGTATCTGTTCAATGAAGTGTAATTACGAATGTTACAAAACACAGTCGCTCCAGTTTCCAGAGCCTGTGCGACACGGTGTGCCTGTGTGCGTGAGGCGGGTGGTGTGAGTGCGGGGACAGTGACCCGAGCTATCTAGAGATCGCAGCCTCCGACCGGCCAGATGCCGAAAGATGTCAGCCAGGCACGGACTAGAGCTGTGCGGTATTTGGTTATAAGTTTTTAATAATTAAAACAACTGCTGTGAACATGAATTCTATGAAACGGCTCATTCTTAGCTGATAGTAATGAAGAGTTTTTTTTGTGACATATATAATTTCAATTATAATCCTTTTTAGTTACCAAAGGACACGGCTGGTATCAATATAGAGCTATGCCTTAACAAAAAGTATTCATTGTACAATGCAGTACGAACATGTCAGGTCATAATTTATAGCTTACGTTTGTAATACTTACTTAATATGCTTACTTTTCTACTAATATTATAAATGCGAAAGTAATTTTGACATTTTGTAACGTTTTCACGCCTAAACCGCTAAACAGATTTTGATGAAATTGGGTACAGAGATAGATTAAACCTTGGAGAAGGACATGGCCCTTAACAATGTTTAAAAATCATTCAGACCATGAATAGCTCATCAGATTTGCATACTATCCTTTTCTAACCCAACAAACGTTAAACACATGAGAGCCACATGAGAGCTGGTGGTCTGTATACATGGTCACCCTGTATAAGCCATTTTAATGTCAGAAGTATCAAAAAATAATCACATAAAACATGTTAATAATTACCTTTTATAAATTATAATCCTCTCTTAGCCTTTTCCCAACATGTTGGGGTCGGCTAACCAGATTTGGCTAAATATATATTACAGGAAGCAATTGCCATCATACCTCCGCAACCCAATTTATTTGCAATACCGATATCATGAGGATAGACTGGCTGTCCGGCTTTTTAGGCTTCAGACTACCACTAACGATTGTCATAGGTGTTCGTATGACAACCGGGACCGACGGCTTTACGTGCTCTCCGAAGCACGGATGAGTCTCGATGTGTTTTGTATGGTCATCCATCCATACACTGAACGCGGCTAGCGCAACTTAACCTTGCAGATCGGTTGATCAGCCTTGTCTACTACTTAACCACGAGCCACTCTTTTATAATGAAATAATCCATCAATTATAATTGTGAGATGCGACATGTCAACAGTCGGAAATGTGGTGTTAACCAAGACATTTTTTTTATTGAATATTTTAAATTGATTACTTGATGTCAGAATATAAATTAAAAAAAGTTTTTATAGTAATGCCATGAATCAATCGGTATGCAAATGAGGTTTTGTTTTTTAAATATTTACCTATTCTATAATTTATACTCGCAGTAATTGAATCCATAAAACTGGGGTCAGTGTATCAGTTTTGGTCAGATTACATAGATGATTAACCTCATAATTTATTATAAGTGGTATTCTAGATTATAATACAAAACTGCTTCAGGTCATTGGAGAACATATTACTTGCGAGGTCACCCAACAAAAAATATCAAGCTTTCAAGAATAAAAATATGTATACATATTTGTGCCCAAGAGCAGTGATCGTTTATATTTCTCGTTTCAATATTATGAAATACTTAAGTAATAATATGTAGGTGTAGACTAACAGACTGGGCTCAGCTCATGCACAGAGGTCAAATGGAAAGAGACCCAGCAGTGAGATTAAATAAATTAGACAAAATCTAATAATATTCTAATTTATAATACTGTTATATTACGATATGACATAACATAAACACTTGTACTCAAGAAATAGGTATATTTTTTTTACTTATAATGTAAGATAGTGTTCAAAATAATATAGAACACAAATTCAAAATTCAAAATCAGAATTCGTCTTCAATCCATCTCTGGGATAACCTTTAGCTCGCGGCTATCGCATATAAAAATAAAAGTAGTTGTGTTAATAACGTATTTTTAGTGCGGCGTTTGGTAGGGAGCTACCGCAGGTGCGTTGGCCTGCCCCCGCGCAGCCCAGTGACGCCCCCTGCGCTCGCGCTGCGCAGTTTTTGTTTGTAATTAATTATATTTTGGCGGTGCTGCGCGATTGTCTAGGTGATTGGTCGGTTTTGGAGATTATTCACAAATTACATTTTGATTGATGGTAAGAATTAAAATAAATGTTTTATTACTTAGGTAGCTAAGTATGATTACAATTTTTATACGCTTGTTAATTCTGGGGTATCTTATTTAAATATTATACCTATAATAGCAACATCAATAAGTAAGTACCTATCACACAAAACGGAAAGCGCTGCACACGTTTAAAAAAACTATCTCAATAAAATTATTAGAGGCACCAAACATTTACTTATAAATTACACGAGATGATAAGTTTTAGGGATTTAATTGAATCATTATCGGCTGTTAGAAAATAGGCAGTAAATTAGTTCAGTGCGGTGGCACAAGATGTCGCTACCGGAGGCACGTCTCAAGTGCGCAGGATGGCAGATATTCATCAGACGGGGACGGACGCCTTCCGGTCTGCGCGTGAGTGTCTTATTAGCTGGGCTTAGAACTTGCCGTCTAGGGAATATGTTGACGCGGTGATCTGCACGGATCTGCCGCCGTTTGCATGTGGACAGAACTGAATAATGATTGACTTTCCTTTATTTTTTACGAGTGTTGTTCTGAATTGAGTATTAAACCTCCACAGTTCAAGACAAAGCATCTGACTGGAAATAAGTGAGGTCCACTTTTAAGTTACACCCGAATTTAAGGACCTTATTTTAAAATGCTTGGAAAAGATTTTATTTATCCTGTTCGTAGGTGGCATCCACTACCTGCTAATTAGGAGCGATAGATAGATATTAAGGGCGCGACAGCCGCTGTCAAACCTGTCAAATGTTTTTGTATTGAAAACCTAGTTCTTCAGATGGTCGTTGGAGGTGTTATCTACGATTTCCATACATAATTACATTGACAGATTTGATAGCGATTATCGGTCACTTATCTCCTAGTTAGGCTACTATAACACACAATCCAATTTCTAAGCCACTGCATAAATACCGCCAAGTTGTTCTAATTGCTAGTGTATTTCGTTGCAATACATAATTTGTACGTCGAAACAAGTAGCAGGTGTTGAGGAAATCCCTAATTTTATGGCCATCATAGTAACGTAACCGCTTTCAATGATTGCTACTGTAGGGCTGCTACTTATGCGCGAACCTGATATTTAAATAACAGTTAATTCATATCGGGTATCTGAATATATTATAGGAACTGACTAAATGACACAACCAACTGTTCCTACTAGGTATCAAAGACATGGAAAAACATTTGTAGCCCTCAACATTATCAATAAAGTTGTTAAGAGTCTAAGAATTAGGGAGTAAATCGAAGAAGGATCTTATCGACAGGCCACTCAAACTCGATTACCTACTTCATCAACCCATATACTGTCCCGCTGCTGGTCTCCTCTCACATATTGAGAGAGATTAGGCTATAATCCACCACGCTGGCCTAGTACGTGTTGGCAGACTTCACACACCATCGAGAAAATATCTAAGGCATGCAGGTTTCCTCACGATGTTATCGTTCACCGTTTAAGCGAGTTACTACTACGAGTAGCTACTTAGGATTCCTTAATTACGATTAAATATTATACTTTAGACTAGAAATTTCTTGAAATGCAATTTATAATTTCGTATCAAAATGATATATTGTGCGTGGGATAGACATTTAATTACATTAAGTAATCTCAACCTTAAACTTATAAATACACATACAAAATAAATAATACAAAAAAAACACCTAAGTTTGTTTTGATAATTACCTAAAAGTTTTTTTGTGATTACGAATTTTATCGCGTTATATTTATATACTTAATCCCGATGTTTCGGACCCTTTACAGCATCCATGGTCACGGGTAGACTGAGGTGATGGATGTCTTGATGTTATAATTACTGACAGCTACCCTACATTTTTGCTCACCGAATCCTTTGGTCTTATACAATATTAAGTTGCAGTTGTAGGCCTGGATTTTAGTTTAATAGAATCTATAACAGGATTCCAAGCAGGTGGTAAGACCCAGCCATCTTCTCTATTGAAATTTGGATATTTGTTAATTTCAATAGCCTCACGAATCATCCTAGGTATCGACATTCTTTTGTGAGGATTTGTGGTTTATCAAATCTTATATAATGCTGGGTCATGTTAAGTGTATGTTCACAAACTGCTGAGTTTGTGGAACGGCAGTGTGCTCTTTCTGGGTTTCTCATATACATATTAGACCAAAAAAAAGACTCCAAGAATTACCTCCGCCTTGCAGAAAATCATAGTGAAATAACACTGCTTTGAGCTGTGTTGTGTTCCTTACGGTGAGCAAGGTTGCCAGTTGCTCCACGAGGAAACATTGTGTTGGCAGTGGGGGAACTTTGACCCTTACACTGCCAACCCATATTCCTCTTTCATTTTACAGGGTTGGCAACGTGCAAGTGATACCCCGGGTGTTGCAAGCGTCTATAGGCTACGGTAACCGCCTACCATCAGGTGGGCCGGATGCTTGTTTGCCACTTTAGTGGTATAAAAAAAAAAGAAAAATATATGGACCGTCATTCAAACAACTTTTCTAACATCTATCAATAAGTAACAAATTACGAAAAGCCGCTCTGAATATTCATGCAAGCTGTCACGCAATATTTATCATAGCTAGCTGTAATTATATCTGGAATTAAGATAAATAATGCAAATATATTGCAATGATAATAAATCTGCACTTTCTTCTAGTAAAGTGGAGTTATAAGGTTGTTATTTTGTTGCATAATAATTGTTTCCGTCTTAGTGCAACCGAGAAATTGTTACGCTTATGTAAGACAGGTCAATTGATTTGAATGTGACATATTTCTAGGTGCCTCTGAAAAAAAAAAAGAAAAAAAATGAAATTTTGCTGACTTATGTCACCTATTTAGTATAAATGATTTGATAATGCCTCAAGGAAAGTTATGTCAAACTCCTGTCTTTTCTTACCACCTTAAGTAGGTATAAAAGAGGTTCTATTTCACGCCATTCAAAACATTTTTGTTTATCATTACCTCCAAAGCTATTCAAAGATACGCTGCAAGATAAACGTTCTTCATACCACTCCTGCGCACGCCAGATATCCAGATTGTACTGTAACCTACACATTAATAGTTCCATTCATTGCCACGTGAAAGTCCTATTATTTACTACAAACGCTAATGCATTTAGCGACAAAGAAACTATTGCAATTTTATTGAGAACCAAGTATTCCTTGCCGTCTGTTTTGTTCGGCCTGAATTATGTAGATAGTTTCTGAAATTACTGTTGTCTTAGACCTTATATGGTGGTGGTAAGGTTTAGTTTGTGTAAATTTTTAAAGGTGAGAAGGATTTCGTGAGGCGGGGTTTTATTGCAAGCGATGGACAGTGCAAGGAATGTGAAATTGTGAATATAGGCGGTTCTTTGGAAGTATGTGTCCATTATGCACTAAACTAAACACTAAATAAAGTCAAAATGCATTAATGTACTAAAGGAGTTTACTATAATTGCTAATGAGCAGGTCCGTATCCGTCTATGGGAAGTGTTTGTCCATAGATTGTACTTCAACAATCAAATTGAAATATTGGACTAGGTATCTATTGGATACCGTAATCTTTCTTAATCCGAAAGGAGTTCAACATGTTCTGCTTGAGATCAAACGTGAAAAAATATCTATCTATATTTAGCAAAACAGTCTCAACATCGCGTATCTACATTTTACCTAGCACTAAGTTTATATGTAAAAAATATTTTTAAGTGTTAACAAACATTACAGTAGATATTCTACTACAGATTGTCATTATTCTGAACTTTAGTGGTATATCTTAGTGGCTGTCATTTTCATAATATGTCAACTGTCACTCAACAGTTGACATGTCATGTCAACATTTGGATAAATAAAACAGGAGGATGATGGGATGGTAATAGCCTTTAAAATAATTATTTAAGAACATGTTTGAAGTGTTCCCCGCTTTCAATGTTACCTAACAACAAATGTAGCATTGTCAATAAATCTATGCATTTCATTGTACATTGGTATGACGTGTGAACTGTTACCGTCTCTAGTAGGTAGGTATACTCTGGGCGGCAATGCCGCTAATATGACATTTAATTTGCCGGCAAAATTACAACTGCACGAGGTTTATTTTGCCGGCAAGGGTACAGCAACATCGTTTCTGGCATTAATTTTGTCGGCAAATTTACGGCAACGCCATTTATGACATTAATTTTTCCAGTAAAATTACGGCAATGTCTGCGCACTTGTTTAAACGAGGTTTACGTGTCTTAAGGAAAGTAAGTGTGGAGGTAAAATTAATAGACTTTTAAGTTAACAGTTAATTTATAAATCATTTTGATATTTAATTTCAATGGCTTTTACTGTAATTAGGTATATGATTAAGGTTCTTTTTGATGACATGAATATAAAGTTGTCTGTAATTAATATGTTTTGTTTAAGTTATAGTAATGATCAATTAATACGGCAAGTACATAAAACTCTAATGTCTCTCAAGAACAAGATACCTATAAAAACATTAACTGATTAACTTCTAATGAAATGCTTATTAAACACTATGGACCTTAATGATGAGAATTATTACCTTAATTGATGCTTATTAAAGACCTTTGGATATGGGGGTTAGTGGATAACCTCATTTTATTCACATTATCAGTTACGTACTCTTAGGTACTTCTACTATGTAATATAGGGATGTACTTCTACAGTAGGTACAATTAATAATTAAAATTGGCGTTCGAAGTTTAAAAATGGCATACTGGCATAGCATGCCATTTCCCACTAAACTCGTCCTTAAACTAAACACCATTAAGGCAGAAGTCTTGTTTAAAATTCAAAGGTTTGCCTGCATAAATCTGGTACAATTAATACCAATATATTGTAAAATTAATTGGCTAACTGATAATATATAAATGGACGCGGTACTTTGTTCTGTAATCTACATAAACATACGATAGTAGAGTCGCCATATTGAAATTTCTGTCTATTATATTATTTCCATATTGATTTAGAGGTGGGACGATGTTTATGAATTCGCGGCTGGGATCGGTCATAGATACCAGGTCATTGACCGTTAAACAAAATAAAAACAGATTTGGAATTTGAAAATATTACTATTAAGTATAAATTGAAAAAATAATTATAAACACAAGAATACTCTACAGACTTAAAAAAGATAAAAGACATTTTGAATTAGGAAAGAAATTCACTTTGGTTAGGTGGACTAACAATAAAATAGACGTGTAATATGCTAAATGCTAAGTGACCCAACATTGCTTTTAGTACAAAATATTTTAAGCTGTTTCAAAAGTTATGTGATCTAGGTATCAGATACCTAAAATTATGGATAATTTTACTTACAACATCGGAAGAGAAACCCCGCATACTGTGCTTACCTGTAAACAAAAAAACACTATTACAGTATGTTATTGTTACATCGTTAGAATTAAATTAAAGCCTGATTTAGTATTATATTTATTTAGTAGATACTATTTATTCATAAATATTTCGTCGAGTAAAAATATACAAAAAAATGTTACAATTGATTTATAGACTTGCCCTAAATTAGCAGAATAATGAGTTTGGATGAAATTAATCGGCAGATTGCCATAACAAAAAAAATGCGAGTAGATATTATAACGTTTTCGTTTGTAACGTTTTTGTAATAAGCACGTAACTCCTAGAGCGATATGTATCGATATTGCTCTAAGAGTTACGAAAACTGGGCACAAATCAAAACTCCAAAACTGCTACTGAGAATTGAGAAGCCAATAACAGTTTGTTCGTATCAAGACCTCTATCGACGACTGCTAAGTCGTGGTGATTACTACTAGACTAACAAGGTAGGTTAGGCTACTAGACTAATAAATAGTTGTAGTATGTATGTAGAAACAATTTTTTTTACATTTGCCGTCTAGAACATCAATATTCTAGTTAGATATAGTGGTTAAAGGTAATGCGGGTAAACACTAACCTTAAACCTGTATTCGATAACATAGATTGCATTTGAGTTGTACCTGTGTTGCATATTTCGCTACAAAGTAGTTCTATTCGCGCCGCGATATTAAAATAATTAAAATATTGCTTAAACTGACATTTATATAGCTGGAAAATATACATAAATTATGCTAAATAAAGCTCTTTAGTTAGGCCAAAGCTTCATAAAAGCGCTAATTAGTACAATTTATGATAATTATTATGAGTAAGACACGCATAGAGCAGATTGGCTGAGCGAACAGTTTCTGGGTTTAGGGGACGCGGATTCGATCCGCACATAACAAACATCTGTGTGGTTTAAAGGTTGTTGTTTCGAATTTCAAAACACATACCTACACAAATTTCCCAAAAGTGGTGAAATTTTTGTAATTATAATTATTCAGCTCACTACCGACCCATTCTACAATTATAATTTACTTAATTCGTTTAAATGAATTATTCTTCACATCAATGAAAGCAGGACAAGATTCGCAGATACTTTATCTTTTAATTCCCCATTCAATCAGTATCATAATTAAAACCAAATAAAATCACATATTACAAGTGAGAGCCACAATTAAAATTTTATATCACAAAATCCAGTATTGAAATCATTAAATTCATATAAAAATCAAACATTAAAATGTTTAATTCGTTTATTTGGATCGTGCACTTTCAAAAACATTTTGAGTGCACTTTCTACAACATATATAATATGTCATAAGTTTCTTTTTTTCGTCACGATGCGCGTGTTAACTTTGTAATTGTATAAATTATTAATTAGCTCAAAATGCGGAACACGTACCTACGTCTTAAAAGTTTTGTCAATATGACCAACTTGCAGGGGTAAAAAGCAGGTGATAGCCTAGTGATGTGACCACAGGACTGCCAAGTCAAAGGTCTTGAGTACAAATCAAAGTGTTATAGTATGTTATGTTAAGTTAATTGTTTAATAATTAAAATGATTAAATTGTTAATAAATGATTAAATTGTTAATAAATACCCAAATCCTTTAATGTCCTGCAAATTATACAGCCACTGAGCCCAAAACGTCAATCCACGTTACAATGTTCAGCTCCAGATCCAATCAGATATCCGGGTATAATTTAAAGTAGGCATCATTATTTAATCTGTGGTAGCATTGAGGTTTAAATGTTGCTATATTTCCTAAAAGCTTCCTAATTTGGGGTTAGAGCGGTAGTAAGTCGTTTTCATATGTGAATAAAGGGTTAAATCGTATTTTATTTTTTATAATTCTGTTTTAACACATAGTGAACGCTACGCTATATTCTGACCATTCGAAAATAAATACTATTAAGAAGGTTAACTACTGAAAAAGCGCAAGAAACCTGCAACCACCAATTACTTTTTTAACACTTAAAAAAAATACAATCTTTTATCTATCATGTCATGTCCATGAGTCCATTCAGCTGTGTTTGGCCTGAGGCTAAAAATACCAACAACAGTTGCTGTCGTTCATTGTTAAAAACAATTCATTGTGTCGAAAGTCGCGACACGGCAGCGAGAGGCAGCAATTAGGTGATTACAGTTTACTGTTGAGATGGGGACACACTTGAAAAAAAATACTACATTGTAGGTTGTACTGTGGAGCCCGGGATTATTATTATAAAATAAACTAGCGACATGTCTCGGCTTCGCACGGGTATGTTCATAAATAGCCTATAACCTGTCTTTCTATTAAAGAAAACCTTATGAAACCCCGTACAGTAATTTCTGAGATTAGCCCGAACAAGCACATCGCGGAAGTGCAGTACCTTTTTTTGTTTACAGAGAAATCTTAAAAGATGACCGGTCTACGTAAATTAAACCGAAGATGGTGGTATTCTTATCTACTAAAACCACTCCGGTGGCCACCATAAGCACGTGGAAGGAGCATTTTGTCCTTTTAAAATCACCCCAGAATCCTACGTAACGCCCGCTGCGATCTTCTAAGACAATGACAAACAAATCATGGCTTATATTGAATATTTAAAATGATTGTTTATTTATAATCCACCTACTAATAACTTCTACTGCTAGCCGGCCAACTACATTTACATATTGTAGGTACTTTTACTTCCTTATTTCTACCGTACTGACTGCGTGGCCAAAAAGTCTAAACATTTTTTTTATATTACTAAGTTGGCATACAAGCATACGGCCCACCTGATGGTAAGAGGTTACTATAGCCTACAGACGCTTGTAACACCAGGGGTATCACTTGCGCATTGCCGGCCCTGTAAAATGAAAGAGGAATATTTGTGTTGCCAGCATAAGCGTCAATATTGATTGTTTTGTTATTTTACTTCGATTTTCTGCAAGGCGGACGTACTTCCCCAGTCGGGCAGCTCCAATTTGAGTGGAATTACTCCCACTATGCCCTATCTCTCTTATTTTTTATTTTATATTATTAATATGTTATCATTGTAGAACAGGTTAACTATGACTCTTATTAGTGAATATGTACATGATATCATTAGTGTACGTTATAATTTGCATCTAAAATATGATCTAAGTGTTTAGTCACCTTCTCACGCGGAAAACGGATTGGTTCATTTGTAATAAGATAAGAAACGGTTCTCTCATCAATTTGAATATTTAATCAGTTGTTTTATGTCAATTAACAGTTGGCAAAATTAAAAACAGTTAATTAATTAAAATTATATTACTAGCATATTTCCTAGAAAACATGATTGTCTAATTCGTTCTGTAATTAATTAAAATTAATGCCCGGCATTCAATATCCCATAAAAGCACATGCAACATTCGGATTTATCATATCTTGAATCTGAATGCCAATCTCGGTTTAACAAATTAATTATGATATAAATTAATTATTAATGATAGTCGACACAAATTAATTTACATTTTCAAATAATAATTACATATTTACAAAATATACATACTTACCTATACCAAAACAAAAAATAAAATAAAAATAAATAAAAGTATAAACGCTAGTAGGCGTCAAAGTATTCCTCGGCATCGCTGTCGTCCGGCAACGTGCCCAGAAGACTGGCTGCATTGCCACGTTGAATGGCAATGCTTATGCGTTCCGCTAGAAACAAGCCAGCCCTCTGGTCACGCGAAGAGTCGACCAGTCTCCTTGATGTTTCCTTGAAAAGGAGACGGGCACTTAATATTTCAAATAACCGCATTTATATTCAGTTATCATTAAACATAACAACAAGGAAAATATTATGTAGGTTTTATAAAAAATAATAGAAAGCGACAATGCTATCAAATAATTAGACAGAAACTAGATCACAAACAATGTATTGCCTAGGGGAGTTCTCCTAACAAGAAATCAGTGTGTTCGCAGCCTTAGTTCAGCAAAAACACTAGGTAATAACATAAGAGGCGCACGTACGGTCAGAACGAATGATTATCATTAATGACAGTGATTTAGGAGAATGGACTACTGAACAGGGTTACCAAAAATAACACCTGGCACACAATGTAGGTCAATTGCATTAAGTGGCTTGACTCGAAATTGTAAGAACAAAGATATGTTTCAGTATTACACTAAATTTTACAGTCGACGACTACCTAATGGTTCATAACATAATTTAGACGAAATCTGTGGTCTAGTGGTTCTAGTATCGGACTGCTGATCAGGAGGTTGTGGGTTCGATTCCCACAATAAATGTCTGGGTGTTTCTCACCATCATCATCATTGCATATGGCAGTCGTCCTGCATGTATTATGTATGGGTTTTTGTCATGTAGGTATTATAAGTATTTAAAAAAGAAAAAGTATGTAGGTGTAGCTTAGTTGGGGACTAAGCTGAGGTGCTGTGTAAAATAACGCAATATATATTATTATCAGGTAATATTATTTTAGGTGGTGAATAACGATTTTACGATGGAAAAGCCCTTTCAGTTTTTCCAGAATTTTGTGGTCTACTTTTCCTATTTTTCTTTTTCTGAATACCTAAACGGGCTATTACGATCACGTATTTGAAAAAATAGTCAAATCCAGTCCAGTCATTTTCGAGTGATGTGCTTACCGAACAAGCTAATATTTTTTTCAAAGAAATCCTTTATTGCAATATTAGGCTGACTATTTTTCTTTCCGGAAAGAAAACAGGTGAAAATCAAGATAAAATACTAGTTACGAAGTCATGCAATAAAGGCGCGTCCACACTCGCGCGTTGGCGGTGCGGCTCGTTACTGCGGATTAGTCGCGCCTCATCGCGACATTCGAGCACGCGTGAATCACATTTATTGTGACAGCAGAATGTTAGTCCAAGTTTGACTTTAATATTCGCTTGCGTTAGGCAAGATGCTTAAATTATGTCTCCTAAAATTACACGATTGAGATGGTATTTGTGTTTATTGATTTTATATTGTCTTCCTGTGTTCTGAAAATATTATAATTGGAACGAAGTTCCTTATCGCGCGTTGTGAAAGGGGGCTAGACGGAAAAAATTCTTACGAAAAGTTGTCACGACACTTTTTGCTTGTCAACAATATTTGAATTTCGAATTATTGAGTGAATGACAATATTTGAATTTCGCGCGTTGTGAATTGTTGAGTGTATACAGGTTTTTTTATTTTTAATTATTAAATTTTAATGAAAGGAACTTCGTTCCATCCGGGTGTCCCTTGACACCTCTCAAGTTTTTTTTTGTTTATACGATAGCATATTATTAATCTACTCAATGATCAGATTTTCTGTTCTGTACTTACGTATACCTATGTGTAAGTATAGAATAGTAAGTAGTGTAATTATTAGTATAGAGTAGAAATGTTTTCTCAAGCTATGAAAGTTTGTCACACTTCGTCATAATTATGATGAGCTGCATTTTGATAAGCATGTGTACTTTCAAATTCATCGGCCATGGCTCTTTGAACGAATCGCTTATAAGGGCTTAAGCGGACACGGACGGTTGTCACGCGTTCGCTGATCTTAATCATGCGGAACCAACGAGATGTGAGCGCGTAAAACAATAATTTGCGTTATTGTTAGTATAAACCACAGTGCAATACTTGATTTTAAGATAACATCTATTTGAAAATCTGTTTTGGTCGGTATAAAGTCGACACAAAAAATTGAATTAATTTATATACAGACGCCAGTAAGTCAAGCTATCCAAAACTGTCAAATTTTCCCAATTGAATATGAACCTTATCGTTTTGTATTAAAGTTGAAAATCAATCAAAGAAATTTGGCAGGTTGTTGTAGCTTGATGTGCTGGCCTCCGTACTAAAAGCACCTTCAATCTTTCATAATTCATATAATATCTTGCGGAAAAAATGAATAAAAATACCCGTCGCTATTTTTCTAAATACTCCTAAAAAAAGGTTATATGTATATTTGTATCAAATTATTATTTTAATCATAATTTTATTTAAACTTTCTTTCATCCTAAACATAATATTTATAACATACATCTTTCCACAAGAGGTAAATCGCGCATGATATATCGATTCAACTACGTTAGAATTAATGTGCTTCGGACCATGGTGAAAGAGCAATTTTGAACGATTGCAAGAACGACCGTCGTCGAACGTTGGTCGCGCGTGCCCTGTCCATGTTAATCATGCGTAGCTGATGCACCTTGATCGCGTAAAATAAAATTTACCTTTATGTACCATGAACAATGTATCATAAATCATTTTTAATATAACGACTTCTAAATTTCAATGTCACGCATTTTTGATTTTATGATAGACAATGCGTTGATGGAGCGACAGATAAAAGATGCAATTTACTGAAACGATTTTGTTATGAAAATGCACTTTATTTACAAAGCACAAAGGTACGGCGTTAGAAATAATAAATCAATTATGTTTACAAGAACATTCGTGTAAGATTACATATATTCGACTTTGCAATCGAATCGCGATTAAATATTATCTTTAATCGCGAAGAAAGAAAATACCGGCCAAGTGCGAGTCAAACTCGCGCACGAAGGACTTCCGTACCTACCGATATTTATTTTATTTTAATTTATTAAATATTTATTTTTAAATATACAACTAAATATTCTGTGAATATTTCAAGCGTCTATCTGATGCCGTTATTAATGTCGAGCAAACATCGGAAGCTGATCTTCCAATAAAAATTACGTAGTCTTTAATCATGGTAATAAACAAACCCAAATCTACATTTTTAAAAGTGGGATGTGGTATAAAAATACTTATTATATACCTACTACTGATTTCAAGGAATCAAAAACTTGATCCGTTAATACATAATAAGCTAGCGAGAAATATAAAAGATGTTCATAATACTTTTTTTTATGTGTTCATTTCAAAAGTGAATCTTTATGGCGTTTCTTCACTGACTGTTACTGTTAACCTTTTTTCGCGAAGAAATTATGAGACCCGTTACTCGATAACGTATAAAAATAAAATGTATTTATGTCACAGCTGTTAATACGACATTACGACGACGTCTGTGGTCTAGTGGTTCGTGTGCCGGACTGCTGATCATGGGGTCGTGGGTTCGATTCCCACAAGACACAAATTTTTGTGTGGGTAAAACATGAGTATTTGTGTTTGGCTGGGTGTTTCTTATGTATTATAAGAATGTATTTACAAAAAAAATATATATAAGTATTATATCCATTGTCTAGTACCCATAGTACAAGCTCTGCTTAGTTTGGGACTAGATGGTGTTGTGTAAAATGTCCCAAAAATATATATTAATATATATTAAAAAAAAAATATATATACATATAACGATATAAATTATATACTTTAAGGTATCTTCATCATCATCATCAACCCATATACCATCCCACTGCTGGCCACAGAATGAGTGAGATTAGGCTATAGTCCACCACGCTGGCCTAGTGTGGGTTGGTTGACTTCACACGCCTTCGAGAAAATCTCTAAGTTATGCAGGTTTCCTCACGATGTTTTCCTTCACCGTTTAAGCGGGTGATAAATTAATGATTAATACGCACATGAATTCGAAAAGTCAGAGGTGGGTGCCTTGGGTTCGAACTCGAGACCTTCGACTTTGCAGTCCAATGGTCACTAGGCTATCACTGCTTTTAATTCACTGCTTTTAAGGTATCTAGGTGGATAGTTAAGATAGCTAATGGTTCTAGTGTCGGACTGCTGATCACGAGGTCGTGGGTTCGATTCTCACAGGACACAAATATTTATGTGATGAACATAAGTGTTGAGGATGCTATGTAAAAAATTTGCCAAGTATTATTTATTTATGCAGCCTTCTGGGCACGTTACATACCTATGTCTCTTCTCAGTCTTCCTTTCCTAAATGCAACTTTTTAATTCTGCTCTAGATATATGTTGAATCTTAAGCTATCCGGCATCAGTGTCAAAACTGCGATTAAGTATACGAAATAAGGCAAATTACACACTTGACTTTACGAAAGCGCTCGTTAAAATGTTTGTGTAATCAGCCGAATAAAATCTCTCAATGTTAGGACATCAAAATGGCTTCTTATCTTTGGAGACAGTCATTATATGGTAAACTGTAGGTACCTAGTTTAAGTTAAGTGACGAGGAAGCAGGGAACTGTAACTGGAACCTTTTCTCGAAGGATTTCGTAGTTAGCTACATAATAACTAAACTGATCAAGTAATCAATTTAAAATATTCAATAAAAAACATATCTTGGTTAACACCACATTTCCGACTGTTGACATGTCGCATCTCATAATTATAATTGATGGATTATTAGTTAGTTAAGTAATAACTAGGCTGATCAAGCGATCTTCAAGGTTAAGCTGCGCTAGCCGCGGTCTGAGGATAGATGGATTCTTTAGACATCGAGACCTCTCCGTGCAAGAGAGCACATAAAGCCGTCGGTCCCGGTTGTCATACGAACACCTATGACAAGCGTCAATGGTAGTCAGAAACCCAAAAAGCCTATGCGAACACCTATGACAAGCGTCAATGGTAGTCAGAAACCCAAAAAGCCTATGCGAACACCTATGACAAGCGTCAATGGTAGTCAGAAACCCAAAAAGCCTATGCGAACACCTATGACAAGCGTCAATGGTAGTCAGAAACCCAAAAAGCCTATGTGAACACCTATGACAAGCGTCAATGGTAGTCAGAAACCCAAAAAGCCTATGCGAACACCTATGACAAGCGTCAATGGTAGTCAGAAACCCAAAAAGCCTATGCGAACACCTATGACAAGCGTCAATGGTAGTCAGAAACCCAAAAAGCCTATGCGAACACCTATGACAAGCGTCAATGGTAGTCAGAAACCCAAAAAGCCTATGCGAACACCTATGACAAGCGTCAATGGTAGTCAGAAACCCAAAAAGCCTGACAACCAGTCTATTCTTAGGATATCGGACTTACCCAGAAATGGGGCTGTAGTCGCTTCGTATAAAATACTGACGTTCAGTCGCATCTGGTAACACTGGAAACTGAAGGCTCGGAGGAAGAAGGTTTTTCCCGAAAGTAGTATTCGGGTAACACTGGGTTGCGATCTCGATAAAATTACTAGTGAAGATATAAGACTTTATAATACATATATATCTAAATTTATCTTCACTAATCGTAATCGACTTTTGCTTTATAAATACTACATCGTGGTCGTGGTCAACAGCAGCTATTGTGCGGAGTAGGGTTCGATTCACAGGCAGAGTAAAGCATTTTAGTTCGGATTCTCAGTAGTAACTCAGTGTTTGAATTTCTGTTCAATTAATGATATTAGGGTCGTGACCATTGGACGTAAAACATACCGATAAACTGTATTATACATAAGTGTAAACTGTAGGCATACAGGCGTGAGTGTATACAAATACAAATACAAATACAAAATTTCTTTATTACATAAACAGGTATTTTCTTTACAAAGCAAAGTGTAGGAAGCTCCTTTTAGGCATATAACAATGCCTGTGCCAGAAGCCCCCGCTCTTCCGTACATTATTTTATACCTATATAATGTATATAAAGTTTTGAGCAAATCTTAACTTATTAGAATGAGACTTAAAAAGTGTGTGTGTTTGTATGGATGCGTGTGTGTGTGTGTGTTTGTATGGATGCGTGTGTGTGTGTGTGTTTGTTTGTTTGTGTGTGTGTGCGTTTGTGTGTGTGTGTGTGTGTGTGTGTGTGTTTGTTTGTGAGTGTGTGTGTTTGTGTGTGTGTGTGTGTGTGTGTGTGTGTGTGTGTGTGTGTGTGTGTGACTGTGTGTGGGTTGGTGTGTGAGAGTTTGTGTGTTTGTGTGTGTGTGTGTGGGTTTGTGTGTGAGAGTTTGTGTATGTGTGGACCACCATAGGTATTCTATTTAAATCACGACTCTTAATAATTTCTCAATTTCTTCATAGCTTACAGTCTTTAGCCAGTTTATTATAGTGGTTTTGCATTCATGGAGACTTTTATTATAGATATGAAGTACTTTGTTTACCCTATTGTAAACAAATGCAGAACTGTTAGTGCATTGCATACTAGCGAAAACTGTTCTAGTTTGGATGCTATGTTATAAGCAAGTCTCCTTATTGAAAGGTTTTTTTATGGATTTTTAAACAAATGGCATAACGTATAAAGCTTTGAGTATTACATATATACAGTTATAAAGCTCTGCAAATCTTTTGCAGTTTTATTATCTCCTCATTATTATGGTCGCAATACTTACAAGAACTAATAAAACCTTATTTAGTATTAACACGCATCAAAGGAGCATGTTAACAGATTTCTATGGATCAAAGCAATGTAGAGAACCAATATGTATTTTATTACATAATTTTATTGGCCATTTGATGATTCAATTAGTCTACAAATATCTATCCACACAAAAAAGAAAAATATCAAAGTTTAAGTTCCCATGTCCACACTTTTTATCTTCCGAAAACATTTAAGAACAAAGTCGTAAAATAATTGAAGTGACATATTTAAGTTGCGGGCGTAGGATGTTGGGTCTGCTTTCACGGTTTATCTGCGTCGTAAAAGCCTATAGAGACATCCCTATCAATGGTCATCCACGAAAAAACAACCGCATTACAACTTTAGCACGCATAAATGTTGCAAATCGAAAGATCAATAGTGAAGTAACATGATCACAAAACATCGATTTCCCCCATGTCGATTACCTCATTGATACACATACCAAATTTAATTACTAGAAATCGATTCAAGGGGTCAGTCAACAGTATTGACACGGTTTAGTACTCGTAAAATAATTTGCCGGTATCCTACTTAATTACTTGTAAGCCCTGCTACGTTAGTGTCCACTCTCTAATTATATACGTCCGCAATTGTAAATTTAATTTGTGTTAACATTCTATAAAAGTTTATGGTAACACTGTAGCCATTAAAACAAACATGTACTGTCATATAAAACTTAACGGTTCGCGTGTCAAGAGAATACGGAACAATCACTGTAGTTAAATTAGATTTACGTCGGCGACACATCGCATGGTGTTACGATTACACGCGTTACATAATACGACACTCGGAATAATCGTAAGTGAGTAAACAAAGCACTTCTCTATGCATTAATAAAGCTATAGTCCAATGACAGCAGCCATAACATGTTCAATTTACGACAACCGTTAGGGCTTGACATAAAAGTCGATATAAAGGCGTTTTTATCGATACCCGCAATCCGCGGCTCGTTACTGACTCGATAATTTCTTCATTTTCATATTATATCGAGTGCGTCCGCCAAGTTTGAACCAGTTTGTCTTTATTGTTGCATAAAACTTGTGAGACTTTTTTGGTAATTAACTAAAAATTGTCGTTAATGTCGATTATAAATAAAACTTTCGGATTAACAAATCGAATGATAGTGATGTAACTGACGCATAATGTCAACATTGTAACTCTATTTGATAATGATTGAACGACGCAGAAAAAAGAAGTTATTTTAATTGACATTCTAGGATTGATATACTTACGACGTTAACGCGAATATTATACGTTGAAATAGAACTGATTTGACATTTATTTTTGATACATAAATATTTATCATTTAAGTAATATCACTTATGCCCTTGTCCCGATGAAGTAATATAATAACAATATTTTTACAATCTTACCTTTTTAGCCCGATAAATACAAAGAGATTTTAATATTCAACTAGCTTTTTAAACTTCTTTGGATAAATACTTGTATGTGACCTATTTTTGTGTGGGTACGAGGCCTGTTTTTACCTTGATTATTAAAATTACATTGAAAGTCTTTAATCGTACAATTTATTTGATGTTATTACAAATAATAATTACATTTAAAACTACTGTGATCAGTCGAATGGTATTGACCAATGTCCATCAGATAAAAATAGGTACTTTTACAATCTGTAATTAAGGCACATAATATGTTCGAATGATACTGTAATTCTCCTATATAATCGATTGTTCTGCCGGTAGCCACTCTGAGATTAGGTGAAAGTTGTCTACGTAGTGTTTTTTTTATGTAATTGAGAATATCGATACAAGTATTTATGTTTTATGTTAAATCAGAAAGATGTAAGAACAAATTTTTCAACAAATTCAAATGAAAGTAAAGTATTAATATTATGTAATCAATACATCCAAGTTATTATACACCGTGTTTTTTTTATCGCCTTACAGCCGAAAGGAAGGAAACCGTTATTTCAATATTATTTTTACTAGATATAAAGGACTAAGTCTCAAATCTTGAAAAAAAAGAGCTGTTTCTTAGAAAAACGTTTAGGTATCTCAACAAAATGTAGATGTATTTTTTTTGCACTTCATGGTTGATCCCATACAAAACATTGTTCATGAGTAGAAGTATATTCTTTCGGCTGTAAGAAGACGAAAAAAACGATGTATAAAAAAAAGGCCGGGATAAATCCGTTCTAAAACAGATTGGAGGATGTTCTGTTATAGCAGAAGGATGCAAAAGCAAAATTGAAATAACAAAGATTTTATTATCTTTTTTGTTTATAACCTTACAATTCTAGACTTCGTAACTAATCACAAAATATGTGACACAAATGACGTTAGCAAATACCCAGGGATATCCTAAGGTAGTTTGTTACAATGTTGCGGCTTAAGCAGTACCTAAGTAGGCTTTTGACATAGGTACGGAATAAACACCGTTCAAGTATTTGCTTTCATATCCATATGATAAGCGATCGATTTCCGTTCGTTGGAAAAGTTCAAATCCTCGGCATTGACGTTTCTCCTCAGAGCAATATCGATTAACAACTCGATCTAGTATTTCAATAAAGCGAATAGCGCCATGTCCCGATAAAAAAATAGGAAAATGAGGTGACTGCTATGCTAACTGAAAAAAGTGATGGAAAAATATCACAATTAAAAGATAATGAAAACCTGGAGCATTTATTTACAGTTCAGTTAGTATTTAAGTACAGTTCCATATTTCGATTGAACTAAATGAACCCTAACAAAAAAAAACAGAAAGAGACACAACTTGAAGGTATTTTTATGCCAAAAACAATCAACCCATACAAGTCCGATACAAATAAATAATAACTAAAGAACCACTTATCGATATTTAACGCTTCGCAAAAACAAAGGCAGAGTCCTCTTTGTGAGAAACAGTGAGTTTTTGTAAGTAAAAGGAATGCCCCCGACCGCACGTCCATATACGCAAACGGGTTCCGTGGAGGTCATTAAAGTTATAATCGGGTTTCCGTCAGTACAACAGTGTTTATGTCTCACTAGTGTGGGGATTCGGTAGTCCTTGTTGAAACTAGGGTTGGCAAATTGGATAGCATACACTATCAGTGCCTCAAGCTTTTAATTTTTTTATACAGGCTGTTACAAAACTACCCGTAAAGCCGAGAGGAGGTTAAATGGGGCCTTATAACGAGTCCATTCACAACATTTAAGATCCAAAGTAACGCTGTAACATACGCCAAAAAAAGAAAAACAACAACATTTATGAATGAAAAATAGAATAACTAATTATTTTGTATAATAGGTACGTAGGCCTTTCTGTTAAATAATCTGGTTCCCTGACATGACAGCCGACAAAATTTTATTTTTTATATTTTACGGGGTATTTTGTAACACGTATATTTTGAACAGTTTCAGATATACGTCCTTATAACTTACCTATCTACGTACGTTTAGATTATATTGACGAATTACCAATAAAAGGGTTATTTTGAACTTAGAATTTTTTTAATTTATATACTATATAAATTAAAAAATAAAAAAACTTATTTTTTTTTAGATCACGCTTATTTTTATTAAAAGCTTGTTTTAAACAAATATTTTATGATCTATATGATTGCTAGCTGATTATTTTATAGATATACTGCGTGATTGACTGCCAAAATCAGTTAGAAAATATTAATAAATTAATAATATGTTAAATGAAGAGTTAGGAGTAATAGAATGCCAGAATTTACTGTTTTTTTATGACGAAAGAGTTGTAGACTTGACACCGTTTTTTTATTAAATATTTTTATAGAATAAAAATTATGTCAGTGAATGCTACCGTTTTCTTTTCAAGTAACGACCCTATGCCACTTCATATGACACAAATGGGAAAGGACGATATAATTTATATTTATTTTTAGATTATTTTTGCAATAATCTTTTACTGCAGTCCAAAAATTCTCACAACCGGGTATCTTAAAATTGAAAATGCCCCAATATATAACCGCCTAAGTTCAATCGTAAACAGGGTTATCACCTACCGAATGGAGACGTCCAAATGCCGATCGCAGATACCGAAATTATATCAAAACATTAAAACGGAGCCAAGAAAATAAAAGCAAAACCTGTTCAAAAATTTTAATTGTGTCGTAACTTTTAGTACAACATTCCGCTTTTTAAAATATTATTTCGAGTAATGCGTTTCATTTAAATTACGGTGCAGTAATGTATCGAGAAATTTTCTTTTTTTCTGTTAAGAGCTGTTTGTTATCGTAATATCGTGACCTCGATTAACCTTATCGGGTGGTTTGCAAGAACCTTCAGTTTTTATTGTTCTGACTTTGTTATTGATTTTGGTCATACTTTTTCATTGCGCTCGTGACTCGAGTGTATAGATACAGGTTACAAATGAAGTATGTGGAGCTGCCTTACATGGATAGACATCTTGGTAAACTGCCAGATATGTTTTATTGCTACACGCCGGGTGTTTTCATTGATGATTTCTCAGACTCGGCTCATGACGGCGGTTATAAGGCGTTTGATGGATTGTCTAATATTCACTTTGGAGATCATTAGGCCTCTTTTAATATTATTCTATGATGATACTGGTGTCGGCGAGTGCGGTTTGATATAAATGAGGACATTTTTCACGAGGGCCGCTCTCAATATACCCTTACCTACGAAGAGCAGTTCCCAAGCGTCCGTTAGAATCTGATAGTTACTTTTAGTACATATAAGTACATATCACGTAGGAATAGTAACTAAGGGGACATCGTAAAATAAACACTAAAACTATTGACAATTTATTTTTAACGGTAACCCCGCAAACGGCGAATTCAATTAACATTAAAAGTCATGAACTTGACCCTAGCTATTTGTCAAGTTCTGTTTACTGAGTAGGTTCAATACGGTGACTCGACAGAAAATGTTCTGCGGCCATTAATGACCTCAACTGCGTGTGCGCATCTGTTATGAAATAACAGTCAACTCATTCATGTTTTGAGTGTCAATGACAACGTGGAATATGATCAAGTGAGAGGCAGATACTAATTATTAATCTGGGTTCTGTTGTTCTATTATAAAACTATTATGTCCATTTCTTTTTCATACAAACAAAACGATGTCGAGTTGAAAGAACAGAAAGAGTTATTCCAAATACTATTTATGAAATTTTGAACGTCAATTTCAGTACCTAAGTACCGATTTTGATAAGAAAAGAAATCTGTAATTATTGTTAATAGGCTAAAAATTGAGGTCATCACGTCTGTATTCCCCGAAGAGTCGAAGAAGGATCTTATTAGATTTAGGTACATGTTTAGAAAATCAAACATATAAAAAAGCTCTCGAATCATACAATCATTATAAGATATACCTACTTTTTTTTACTTGTCAAAGTAATAGTGATCTATAGATAGGACATTGGAATTTAATAAAAATACGTTACTTTACTACTAATTTTGCCTGTCGATCACAATAATACCTATATATTCCATTCCAGATTTTCTAAAAGGACTTTTACGGATCTCCAAAAAACCTGACCGCAATACAAGGAACTATTTGGCTTTTCCATTGACACTGTCACTCAATAAATAATAGAGGTAAGGCGCGGCGCGTGCGCAGCCCACGCACACATTACCAATGTAAATATCATACCAATTCATAAAGCATACAAAAAAATCCTAAAGACGTTTTTTATAGTGCATTTTTTGAGTCAAAATGTCGAGATGGATTTTTGGTTGGTAATGTTTGAATAGGTAGGTACATGTAAAATATAAATATCGTAAGTAGACTAAGTATATTTAGGTGAACCATCAGCTATTTCGTTCGTTTCAATATGCTTAACCCTCTGCGACTGAGGTGAAATTATTGTTTATATCCTACTGAGGTGGTGTCTGTCAGACACCATTTTAAAACGTAAATTTTAGAAAAAAATATAGAGATATTATTATTTTTTTACTTTGCTTTCTTTAAGTGTTTTATTAGAAAGTAATTTATTACAAAAAAATATTATATTTAAATAAAACTCGAAGAGTTTATAAGGTTTTTTATTGAGATCAAAAAATGTAGCCTTAAAAAAGGTACATTAGCAAAAACTTTTTTTCTTAATGTTTACAAAGTATTTTTTAAAAACTTAACATATCTTCTAATAATAATTATACGTATAAACTTTAATAAAAAAAATCAACGAGATCCTATGATACGTTTAGGCACAAATCAGTCTTAAAGTTACTAACATTTTGAGATTCAAAATTTACAATCTTCGCAGATCTGATCTGAGCATTGTAGACAAATAGTAATTCTCGACCTTCGACCTGGCTGATTATCTTCGCTGTCACTCCCTTCTTCTTCGTACCTCTCAATCGCTACTTCCTCTCAATCGCTACTTCCTCTCTTCCACTTGCTTCTTCTTCTCTATCACTTGCTTCATCCGTTTCACTCGCTTGTTCACTGTCGCTCACAATTCTCGATCTTCGACCTGGCTGATTATCTTCGCTGTCACTCCCTTCTTCTTCGTTCCTCTCAATCGCTACTTCCTCTCTTTCACTTGCTTCTTTCGTTTCACTCGCTTGTTTACTGTCGCTCACAGTTCATCATTATTTTTAGGCGTTCCTGTAAAGTTTCGTTTAGTTGGCTTAGCCTCTAGACTGCTTGAACTCGACATCTGCAATATAAGCATATTTTTATAATTCGCTAGTTACCTATGTACAGTCAGCTACAAAAGTTGATAAGCAAATTCAATATTACAAATGATCCTAACACCAAAAGATCCATAAATAAGTGTCGCGCGAGTGTTCATACGTAAACTATTATTGTCAAGATTATAATTATTCTCCTCTTATCACGACGCCTATTTGAGGAATATTTTAGAGTTATGATCATTTGTAATAATGAATCCGATAATCAACTTTTGTAGCTGACTGTACTTAACATAATAAAACATAATTATTATAATAAATAAATATATATTCTGGGACATTTTACACATCACCAACTAGTCCCAAACTAAGCAGATCTTGTACTTTGGGTACTAGACAATGGGTATAATACTTACAAATTTTTTTTTGTAAATACATATATAAAATACATAAGAAACACCCAGACAAACAGAAATACTTACGTTTATTCATCACAAAATATTTGTGTTCTGTGGGAATCGAACCCACGACCTCGTGATCAGCAGTTCGGTACTCGAACCACTAGACCACAGACGTCATATTGGCGCTACAACAAAATTATTTATAATTTTAGTTTGTTCATGTGATTACGACTGAGAAACGTAATGTAAATATACATATATTACTGAGGTTACGACTAGGAGACACTGGGAATAGTAAATATTTTTGGTACGTGACGTCTAATAGAATCAACGGTTGTTGCTGTACTTACGTCTGACAGACACCAGGTACTCGTACAGCCACACGTGTGCACTGCGCCGCCGAGCGCGCCTTACTGTTCAATGGCGTGCACCATTTAAGGAAGGTACTGAGCGAGACAGAGCTATATCACACCATAGTGAGAAATGGCAACGTTGCATTTGGTTCACGGTGTCTGAGAGACTACCACCTCAGTCGCAGAGGGTTAATAATATTATCATATATAAAATTATGATATAAATATGAGAAAAATATGAAAGCTTGCCACCATTTTCAAATCAGCCAGTACTAAATTCAGTAAACTTTACTACAATATCTCTCTCGCATGGAATTGTCAAAATTCGTAACAAGTTGAAGTATTTCTTTGTAGCTTCTACATTTATCTCACAGAGCTTGGCGTTTTAAAACATAATACACACCTTCAAGAACACACCAATTTCTGGATTCCGAATGTATTTAGCAAAACATGGGCATCAACATTGTTGTCGAATAAATTCTGAATATATATTCCAATAATAAAGATAATGCCTTCAAAATGAAGTTCAGACAAGTATTAATATAATGTACTGAGGTCGAATGTAAATGAGTTTAACAGGGCAGTGTACCTGCCTACGCTAGTGATGTTACGCTGAGTAAAGTTTTTAATAATAATAATATTTTATTTCAGGCAAATATACTTATTATTCCAAGTCGTAATAAAATAAATAAATCAATATTTTTAATAATATTATGTCTATATAGCAAATTAATAATGGATGAGTGTTTGTGTATTGTGAAAACCAAACGGATAGTATACAATTTTTTCTACATAGGTAATGTTTCTTAGGTATCTCTTTTCTCGGAAGAGATGACGAACTAAAGTAGTATCTTTTCTGTCTAAGAAATACGAGCTATAATTAATATAGTTTTCATCATTACAGGAGCTCGTAAATCAATACTGAATGTACGCCTCTGGGCTTCTATGATGGGTCCTGTGGAAATATTGCCGTAATTACCATGCTTGGCAGGATAAGTGACCAAGCTAACGTCATTAGTACCACGGGTAGCTCTGCAAGTTTTCACAATAATTATGATTGTGTAGAAAGGATGAGCTTAATGATCTTCTGTTGGGAAGACTAGAAAATTTTAAGTAATATGTTACCTTGTTTTTATTTATTACACTGTGTTTATGTGTTGCAGTTGTCAAAAAAATCATAAATATTTCTCGAACTTTTCCTAGAGTTTTTACCACTGAAAAAATGTGTTCGCTTTTCAATTTTCATAATTACTTATAATTTCCCTCTTCTCCTCTGTGTTTCACCTTACTGTTATACATTTCTTCAATTCATATACTTATTTATAGCTTTTATTAATTTATTTATATCAATTTTCATATTTACTTATCATTTCGTACTTTTCCTCAAAACTTAGGATAAAGAGATGATAGAAATAAAATTATGCTGTTTTAGAATGGCTTTATTTATGATTTACTTATATTTCGATATCGAGTTATCCGCAACTTCCCATCACTAGCAACTGTTCGTATTATTATGCGGATTGTTACTTAGTGTTAACGGGAGTGAGTATAAATATGGACCAAATTGTCAGCGGCTATTTGTTATCGTTAACGAAACATTTTAGTACCTATTTTATGTTATTACCTACTTACTACTTCCCTTGTGTTAATTTATTAAGTATACTTTGTATATAATTTACTTAAATTATCATAGAAAACTAAAAATCTGTGGATCAGTTTGCGTTTTATTTGGCTGCAAACCTTGTATTTTTTTTACAGTGATTTTATTTATCAAATTCTATACTAGCGACTAGTAGATTCGTTTCCACAATGCTTCTCTTCATTTCTAATTTTCTAAAGGGATTGGCAGAGGAGTACTAATATACACTTACAGTTTGCCGATATGTTTCAGGACAATGTAATAGGGGGCGTGCCTATCGCCAACGACGCACACATCCTATGACTGTATGTCAAGAAGAAGTAAGTGAGATTTTTAATCGGTACGAATCCGACATACCCTGACAACTCTCCAGGTGGCATATGATACATGAGAATTTACGCACAATAAATTAATAACGTAAATAGTGACAGTATACAGGGTGCGCCAGAAAATCATTTATACATACATCGTTACACGTGGAACCTCTTTTAGTCCGTTGAAACGAGGAAGACACTAGACAGGTTGAAATACCGTCCTGCCCACCAAGTTTAGAAAACATTAAGTGCTAATACACTAGTAGGAACAGTTAAAATAAATCTATAATACATGAACACTTAAACTCGTTTACAGACTTAAATCGACAAGTAAACTTCTTTCGTCTGAGATTTCCACTCATTGTTTTCAATGGATTTTCATGAGAGTTCATCTCACTTTGAAATTGCCGAAGTGTTAATATTTATGATGTGTATATTCAATGTAAAAGTGTTTTGTAAGTACAGTTGTAATTGGTCTCTTGAAGCATAGGATAGTTGGGGAAAATAGTAGGTACAGAGTCAGAAAGCAGAAATAAAAATGAAAGATTTGGTCAAAGTTAAACTTAGTCAAAATTGGAGCAGTGTGCGGTTTAGGGTTATCAAGGTTCTTTACTTTGGGTAATACAAAAGGTAAAGCCACATTTGACGGATGATGTCGATCAAATAATGTCAGGTTGTTGTCCATTATATATTTTCTAGGTATATTGACGTCACGTGACACGATTTATTACGCATCTTCCATCAGATGTGGTATTAACCTTACACTGCCCTCTACATTCAATCGGAAAAGTAGATCCTCTAGGTTTGTACAGAGGCCAGCACATCAAGCTACCCTAATCTGTCAAATCTCTGTGATAGATTTTCAACTTTAATACAAAACAATTAGGTTCATTTTCATTTGGGAAAATTTGACGGGTTTGAATAGCTTGACCTACTCGCGTCTGTACTATTCACTAAAGCGAGAGAGGCTGTGTAGAAACTACCTAAGTCCATTCTTAAAAATACCAATTAAATCAATCTACAAATGTCAAGAAATATTACACGGTTTCTTAAGTAACCATAAAATTATTAATGCTTTGTTATATTTTTATCGGCAGTGACATATTGATACAGGAAACAATATCATTCAGCCGTTTGATCCGGAAAAAAGTAGGTTTTACCATAATTACGTCATATGCTAACTATTTGACATTTGATTCCTGACCGTAGCTTAAAAGGTAATAATAAATCAAACCTAAAGTGGTACTACCATAAAAAATAATAATATGTATCTATAAGATATACAATAATAATTTGAACAAATCTAAATACTACTGGTGTTTCTATCAAAGACACTACCAGCCGACACAATCTTTGAAACACAAACAGGTCTTTTGTACCTACATAAAATCTAATCTTATTTTATAAATTTGAGTGGGGTTCGTGGCTATAATAACTACGCTGAGCAACTAATCTGGAAGGTTAAGATGCATAAGGTTAAACTGTCGATGGGTAACCATTAACATTAACATAACAGCATTGAAACCCCTCCGTGTCTCAGAGTGCACTTTAAGGAGTCGATCTTTGTCGTGCAACACCTAGGACTCTATGAAAACCGTTAGTGTTAATCCATAACACCTACACAAGCGCAATTCTCAATGGGATAAGGGTAGCAAGAAAACAAAAAAAATTGTCGATAGATGCTATCGACTGTCATGGGACATAACTACATGATAGAGTATCTTTTTTGTATTTTTTTGTCATATTCTAGCTAAGATTATTTAAATAATATATATCAAGTTATTTAGATAATAGCGGTTTATTTTAAAGTTATTTAGATAATAGCGGTGGCTTAGTGGTCATAGCGTCTGGTGTACCTCACCAGAAGACGCAGGTTCGAATCCTGCCTGAGTCGAATTTTTCATTCGCTAAGTAATAACATGATAGAGGTTTTCATTCCATGCTTCGCAACCCAAATTTACCATTTCCACTACATTTTTGACAGAAACAAACACGCGGCCTCTCAATCACACGTTAACGTCCAAGCTATTGGGTAAGATCTCTTTACCGTGTTACTGTATCGTAAATGGGTTATTCCACTTTTCCCCATTGAAAATCCTCATCAATGGGGATTTGTGAACTTTTTTTCCACAAATCCCCATTGCCGCCTCTCCGAGGTTGTAATGGGAATTTGTGGAAAAAAAAGTTCACAAATCCCCATTGCTTTAGAAATAAAATAAGTTGCTAAGTACGATTATTATTATTTAAAAAAAATAGTAATAGCTAAATTGATGGCTAATTGTACATATTTTTGCTAAAAGAATAAAACCACAGTCTTAATGAATATAACTATTTTTCTTTCTTCCTTAATACTAATACTTAATCTTTTATAATTGAATTCATAAATTACGTACTAAAGTCAGAGCAAAATGCTTGACAAAGTCTATCTACGTAATTTAAAGTTGATCTCTAAAATAATATTTGTATTACGACCGTGATTTCATTCCTTCAGCAAATAATAATTGTATTTATTTTTATTTTATTGTAAGCGATTGCAAAAACTCTGTGATATAATAATAATTGTAGAAGTTTTGACTTTGTTAAAAATAATTGTGAAGCCTTTTGCCGTGACCTTAGTACGTAATTTATAAGTTCAACTCTAAAAGATTAAGTATTAGAATTAAGAAAGAAAGAAAAATATTTATATTCATTAAGACTGATTTGATTATTTTAGCAAAAATGTGTACCTACACTTAGCCATCAATTTAGCCCTTACAATTTTTTTAAAATTATAATAATCTTACTTAGCAACTTATTTTATTTTTAAAGCAATGGGGATTTGTGAACTTTTTTTTCCACAAATCCCCATTATAACCTTGGAGAGGCGGCAATGGGGATTTGTGGAAAAAAAGTTCACAAATCCCCATTGATGGGGATTATCAATGGGGAAAAGTGGAATAACCCTTGTAAATATACAATCGTGTGAAGCCAGATGTTCGTAAATCGCATTAAGAATACGACGCGACATTGGAATAATTTATAAATAGAACATGGTGAAGACCTCATAAATAATAAATCAGGTGATGCTCTGGCCTCGGAAAGACATGTGGTACATATCAGAGAATTCACACTCAAATTAGAGTTAAAAAAAAAAACAATATCCGAGAGACACTCAAATTAAAGTTTGAAAAAAGAACAATATCCGAGAGCCACTCAAATTAGCGTTTGAAAAAAGAACAATATCCGAGAGCGCCAGGAAACAATTTTATGAAGAAAAATTTTGAAAATAAAAAGTTAATTTATTGTAACTTTATTTACAATAAAATGTATAGCCGATTATGGACCTTAACATAATTTTTAGGACCTATTTCGCAATGGTAAATTCGATCAAAAAATCAATTCATTAAGATTATTGTATTCACGTTATACTATACCATATTTAAGCAGGTGTCCCGTTTTCATGGACACCCTATTACTACGGACCAATAAACATTTTGAATGCGGAACGTGTTGAAAAAGTCGTAAATAACAATACAGGTGTGGTAACACTGTCAACTAAAATATATCTACTAAGAACGTAAATTGGGCTGTACCAAATTAGAAATAAACTAAGTTTGCTAAAACGTGAACTGTATAATAATGCTTTTCAAGTGTTGCTAGAGCATAAGATTTGTTAGTTTTGTTTTAATTTTTTGAAAGTCCTAAAATGTATTTATATTTAGATATCGATCGGATTAAAGAATATCATATCCATAATCTTAGCTGTGATATACTTATTATTAAAGGGGGAAATATTATGACGTGGCCGACAATATTATAATTTATAATAGTTTTAATAGGTTAGGATAGGCGACGTGTTTGATGTAGCGGCTGAAGAATCTGCTTCTGCGACACAGGTTGTGGGTTTGATCCCCGATCTTTTCGCCTTGATCGCCCGGAACATTATTTGTATGACCTACAGGTAGTTGTTCCGGGTCTGGTTGCATGTGTTAATTTGTGTTTGTAAACGCTCCCACGATACAGGAGAAAATCCTAGTGTGGGGGCAACATTTTATTTAAAAAAAATAAAATATGCCTTAGATCAAAGTCCATTACAAAAAGACAAACCTGGAACGCAGGGTTCTCTTTTTGAGTTTGTGTTAAATGAAAATCAATGTAGGTAAGCACTTAAACGAGTTAGGTAATTGTTTAAAATTAGGGATGTAATTAAAGCCTGATATTTTTTTCACACAATTTTTTTTCCTCAGTTTTTTATTAAGCAATCGTTTTCCTTAACAACATCTTGTTGATCTCTAGTCACGACTGTCAAGATGACTGTCCAAAACTGTGTGAAGTTATCAGTTCAAAGTGTTCAATTAGGCACCTAAAGTGTGGTACTTTTGGTACCTACTTAGTACCGTAATTGCTGATTACGAGCAATTTTACGGCAATCTTTTGTAAGTAAAAACAACATCATGCTCTATAGAAATTTCTTTTGATAATTTGTTGGTAGCTCTCACGACTATTAACCCTTTAACCGCCTGAGTCGTATTTATCCGACAAAAAATTTCGGGCTTATTCCGCCTGAGTCGGATTTATCCGACACAAAACCCTGTGTATTATATATTCAATTTCTAAACGTATTACGATGTTTTAGCTTAAAATACATATTTTTTTCGAAAGTTTATCTATTCAATCTTTTATTTAGTGTTATAATTCAGATTTACCATATCAAGAAACAAAATAAAATACTATTTCAATTAAGGTAAATTTACTAATATTATCCCGGAGAAAGTGTATTGACTTCCAACGCCTATGTCGTATTTATCCGACAGTAGTGATGAGACATAATGTTAGAATTTATAAAATATGGAATATGCTTAAACAAAAATATTATATTAAATACCGAGTTATTATATAAAAAAACTACATTTACTAATTGTTATTTAATAACGTGTTGTTTTTGCTTTGTGTAAATCTATATTTTTGAAAGAAATTAGCGATATCGATATTTTTGTACGGACAACTATAAATGCAAATTCCCACCCCTAGACTGTGTCTTTTTCGCCAATTAGCCAGCGCCTGCGTCGGATAAACACGACCGTTCATGACGTCATAACCGAGTTGAGCCGTATAGAATTTTCCATTAGTGTTGCGCGTGTTTTTGTGTTATATAAGTTAGTAAGTTTTACGTTCGTGTTTTAAACATTGAAATTTACCATGACGACTGCTGAAGAATTAATAAGAATTTTTCGATTGATTATATATTTACTATACCTATTATTGTAAAATGTTAAGTACTTGTAATTGTTAGACTGTTAGGTACTACTGAGAAATGAAAAGGCGAGGTTCATTCAGTATAGTTATAGTCAGTATAAGAATACTTAGTTTAATTAAATATCTACTAATAAATCGACCGATGTTATATTTGCTTACAAAAAATGTCGGAACTTTCATTAAGTAGTAGTAGGTATGTATGTACGTATATAGTTGGTAGTTAACCAAGCTGGTAAATACAAAATAATATCAGTACCTATTATAGCCAAATATCGGCATCGTAAAATTTACCTATAACATCCCTATATGTTGTAGGTATTTATTGTTCGATTCTATGTGCCGGGCGCTGGGGGCCCGCCAACTGATAAAAAGTCGGGCGGTTAAAAGGTTAAAAAATATACCTATGATTGTAACTGATTAAGTATAGGTATTGTGATAGAAAATAAATCTGAATAATGCAAATACTGTAATAAATCTTCTAAATCTCTATAAACTTTGTTTTATTTCTTTTAAAAACCTGAAAAGTTTGCCGGAAGCCATAAACCGGGATATGATAGCGCTTAAAGACTTGTCAGGCAAATTTGGCTTGAAAGTAAATCCAGCAAAATGCCATGCTATTATTGTAGGGTCCTCGCGCATGGTAAACCGGATAGATACCTATGTGTACTCTCCCCGTGAAAGTGATGAATGCGGATGGCCCGAGACCAGGCGAGGTGGAAGCATCTGGGGGATGTCTATGTCTAGCTGTGCATTTTTTGTAGCAGATGTGATACGTTGGTGTATATGCAGGTGTTACTAACCATGATCACATAACATAGTTACGAACTATCGATGTTCAAAAAGTGCATAAAGCACATCCCTATTTTATGTAGGTATTTATTAATAGTTTACTGTGCCTGGCGCTAAGGGCACGAAAACTGATACGTCGCTTGGCGGTTAAAGGGTTAAAGAAAAAGTAGGCTCAAAGATTTTGGGGGGACTTATTGGGAACTTTTCATATCTTTTAAAAAGTATAAAGTTTAAATTTTCAAACGAAATTTGTTACTTTTAATCTGGATTTGCAAATACAATCAACACTAAGATGACTAAACAGTCAAAAATATAACCAAATTATCAAAAATGCTCTTTCCCAATATTAAAATTTCCTTTATACTTATGTATAACAAGATTCAAAAGGTTTTCTATGCTAACTGAAAAAGTGACGTTCCAAATCCGTCGTTCAGGCGTGCGCGCGCACGGAAGACGTATGGAAATGCGCGCGCACCTGCCACTCCGCCACCCACTGAGCGCAGATAAACCAGACTTAGTTATAACACAACAAATACAATTCAGAAGGTATACTCTATGTCATAGTTGAAAAAATATCTTTGACATTAAGTCAATCGTCAGAGTGTAGTAAATAAATCGTCTGAAGCTTTATACATAACAGCCATTTTCATTTGGCGAAACCGTACTTTCCGTGCGAAACTTCTATGATTCTTCACACATTACCCATTTTTGTAATTCTTAAATGGTTCTGATCTAACGATTCTGTAAATTTCATGGTGAATATATAGTGTCAAAATATATCAATGAGCTCCTTCTAACACGAAAAAAGTTTCAAAACACCAAGGGCTACTGAGTGGCTAAAAGAAGCTACCAATTGCTCTATTTTATTTGACGTCCGTACCCAATACAGACATGAGACAAACTGGACCTTCTCTCTCACACAGTCACTGTGGCTTACCCCCTTGTTGCTAACTACCTGTTAGAGTAGATTGCCTACAATTTTTTCACTTACGTCTGCTACCGTTTTCAAGAAACATTTAGATGAGTTATGGTGTCTAGATGGTCGGCAGTTTCCTGGGCGTATAATTGAGGTTCATTGCCTATTCGTTACTAATATTAACTGTTGAGTTGAACGAGATCAGTGGAATAGGTTTTTAGAAATAATTATCTGAATCTCTTCGTGAAATGGACGGCCGACATAGAAGCTGGATAAACTCGAAGTGGTCAGTGATAAGGGTGTCATGTTCTGGTAGAACCTCCATTAAGTCAATAGAGAACTAGCCGAAATCAATAGATAACTTATAAGAGAGGTGGGCCATAGTAATTCCACTCAAATTGGAGCTGCCCGACTGGGGAAGTATCTCCGCCTTTCAGAAAAACGTAGTGAAATAACACTGCTTTGAGCTGTGTGGTGTTCCTAACGGTGAGCAAGGTTACCAGTACTCCGCGAGGAAACGTGGAAGGGGGGACGAGCCGTATGCTTGTTTGCCACCTTAGTGGTATAAAAATATAGATAACTACCTACAGCTCAATTGCAAGGAAAGAAAGTTTAATTAAAACTATGCGCCAAAACAATAAGTTTTTACAATTTACGGTAATTTATTACGTGATGCGTTAAAATCTCGTCGCATTGTCGTAAAGATGCCGTGAGACCGACTCATTCTCCCATATTCATTTTAACCCAAGTTTATTATGTTTATCGTTGAACTTAGCTACCAGGTCTCTGATCGTCTGTCTTGGAAGCTAACCTTGGAACCTATTGTCACCGGTGTTATTTCAGTCTGTTGTTATTACACCATGTAATATACCTGAGTAGCACCATGCTGGCCAGACGACCGGCGTTTCAGCGTCCACGTCGCGGCGGGCTGACAGCGAGGCGATCATCAGTACTGCGAATCATCCGGCGGCGCTCCCCGACATCGCACTACCCTACAAATTGATATCATACACTGGTCTTGATAATGCCCGAAGTTCCCCGTTAGCACAACACTTTAAAGTCGAAATTTGCTTGTTACGGTGCGCTCTACGATTACGTCACGAAATTTGCGTGTAAGGATACAATGTGCACCATATTTCGGCGTAATTTGGTGATGTTTAAGATGTAATTGGTCCAATTGTTATTGGAATATTTGAATTAAGAACGTTAGATGACAGATTTTAATAAAGTGTTTAAAGAATACGGTTATATGTAATTAAATACAGTGCTTTATTAAGTTTTTTAAAGATTGTCTTCAGCGCTACAACTGTTAGTGTTAGTGACGGTACAGAAACATAAAAACTATTTTTTTAACCACAGATAATATTATGTTCTACAAATTAGTGGTTTTATATATGTCTTGATTGTATCTAACTAATTTAGAAATCATAGATTTTTTTAAAATAGGTATAATACGATACTATCGGTATATATAAAAAGAGATTTAATAAAAACAGGAAAACAATAATAACCAAATTATTTTTCCCGCCCGATGACAAGGCTAATTGAATCACCAATCATAAATTACTGTATACTTAATGTCATATTATAAAAACACATGTAATCTACACTACTAACACGCCAGTTACACATTAAAAACTACTTACATTGAATTCGGTCCAAGTTCGTTTAGATTCCGACATGCGCAGGCGCAAGCGGTAGTGGTGGATTCACCACAGACCGAATTAAAAATTCAATTCGTAGCGAATTGAATTCTAGTATTTGGTGTGAATTCCTTTCGTAAAAATATATAATGGGCAGAATAATATATTTTTTAAATAGATTAAAAAACTAGACACTATTACGATTTTTCATCTGTGGAAAAACAGTACTGAATCCGATAGGAATGCGTGAAAATCGATAATTTACGGTTCAGATAAATTCTTAGAGGCTGACACTTCGCCGAGGTTAATACTCCATTATTTTCGATTATCATTGGTCAAGTGCAAAAAGCTAAGAGTTGTTTGGTAGCTTTGAAGTTTAATGTAGTTTTGTTTTAGTCGATTGTTGATTTTTAAAGAGTGTACCCGACTTAAACCTTATTTATAGCTATTGAGCTCTAATAAAATCTGCACAATAATGACTTTACAACTGAAATTATTATCAGTATGAATAGTAATAGTCTATTTTATTTTACGTATATATTTTATTTGTTGTTATCAGGAGGCAAACAACTCCTAGACAATGCTTTTAGGAGATGTTTGAATAAGCTACATAATTATTTGGTCTGTTTTGGTTGTCAATTGTGACACTAAACGTGTATGCATATTTATATTAACTGATAAAGCATTTTGCTGAAATGTAATATATATCTGAAAACATCAAGAACAATTTTCTGAACTCTAAAAAATAAAATATACTATACAACGTGTTACAAAATACCCCGTACAAAATATAACTAATTATCAAAGCCAAACATTTTGTCAGCTGTCATGTCAGGGAACCAGATTATTTAACAGAAAGGCCTACGTACCTATTTTACCTAATAATTGTCTACTTTAATAGTTTTTCTATTTTTCATTCATAAATGTTGTTGTTTTCCTTTTTTTGGGGTATGTTGTATAGCGTTACTACGGTTCTTAAATATTGTGAATGGACTCGTTATAAGGCCCCATTTAACCTCCTCTCGGCTTTACGGGTAGTTTTGTAACACCCAGTATACCCAAGTACTACTAGATTTTTCTAGCTCAATTAATTCCAAAACGACTTTCTATACCAAAATCGTGGCCTCTGTTTCCGTGACAATGGTCAAATTTAAATGGCGTCGATCTAGTTTCTGCTGGGCGTGTTTCACGCACGCGCCGCGCCCGCGCCGTGGTTGTGCCCGCGAGCTGTTCGTAGGGTTGTCAGTTGCAAGAGTATCTAGCTAATTATAATAGTAGTAGGTCATGGTTGTTTATCATATTATTATCAATAATACGTTATGTTGATCTTTTACTTATCTAAGTAATTTCATTATTCTTTCTAATGTTATGTTGACTTGATAGTAAGTTGAATGAGTGCTGTGAATGATTTATCATGTGTTTCCATATGCGGAAAATCCCATGGATCGTCTGCCACTTAAGGAGGCGACAGGGTGCCGACTAAAAACCGCACTTGCCTTTACTTTGATCCGTCACATTCACTACGATTAATGACAATGGATGGTACCGCCAACGAGTATTACTATTCAACCTCTGTGGTAGAATACTCGGTCCAGCAGCGGTCTAATGTTTGAGTATATATTTCATAGGTATGATCCTTTAAAAAAAAATTAAGTAATCGCTTTGACGTCATTTTGGAGTACCTACAGGCTTAATATTTTTTTCTGATGCGTGCGAACCCTATGCATGCGCCAGGTGTTTGCGTCGTGCGCAGATCGCTAGTAACTCGCTGCCCGTCAATTGCCTGCAATTGAGGCTTTTTTCCAAGCCGCCATTACAGACGACACGCGAGCTAGGTGACAGTCTATGTACAGTGGGTTTGCTTTAATTTTTAGTTTGTCATCTCAAGATTTTAATTTTAATGGTTTTTTTTATTGTTGTAATTGCCATTTACTATTTTATAGTGTTTCTTTAAACTACAATAAGCTGTGATTTCATTTATAATCGTATATTGATATCATTAATGGTCATGAGCAAACAATGGACGCTGTACTTAAGGGATCCGGAACGACGGGATTAATAATATCAATATACGCGATAAAAGCCAGTTACACCCAATCCCTTTAATTTGCAAGACCTTGAAGCTTGAACAGTATTGGCCTTCATTTATTAGGCACTGCTCGATCCATCCGGTGACAACGGCAAATGTCGGTTTCTAGAAAGTCTGTTTAGTCCACCTCTGTACAATTATTCTTGTGCATAAAGTATTAAAAAAATATATAAATATCGTCAAAGACAAGAAGCACGCTGTATAAGGTCCACATATAAGTGTATACGTAGAAAGCGGTGCCAATTACGTGGCACTCCGCTGACGGACCACCGCCGCCAACTGTAGCATCCTGTCTTTATCGTGTCGCATGCGCATCTCTATGCGCATCTGTCGTATTTACAGATTCATTTACTTTGTTGATGGTTAGGTCAAGTTTACTGTCAACTATCGAACATACAGTAGTTAACATGTCATTACAAAATGTTAAATATTGTTGTATTTTTATGTTAAATAAAATGATGAAATTATTTTCTTGTTTTCAAATAACATAGCATACCATCACGCCTGTATCACCCGAAGGGTAGGCAGAGGTGTACTAATACACCCAGAATTCGCTGGTATATTTAGGTTTCATCTAATAGGTCGTGAGTCTATTGCAATTTAACCGGCTACAAATCCAAATTCCGAACTGCGACTGAGAACTTTACAGAAAAACCCAATAACACTGCGCGACCTGGGACTCAAATTGAGAAAGTCCAGTATAGCAGTCATGCATAGAACCACTAGACTAATAAAGCAGTAGGTAATTAATCAAATTCCTAATTATTATTACACAAATAAATAGTTCAGAAAATAAGTTATTAGTACTAATAATTGAGAAATATTATGACGACTATACGTTTGTGTTTAAGAGAATTTGTGTTTGTAAACGCAATCGTGACGTATTAATTATATATTTATGAAAATCCTAGTCGTATTAAAAAACAAACGAAAACCTAATTGATATGATGATGACTGATATGATGGATTGTTAAAAATTCATAGACCATTTATTTATACTAGTGATCCCGCGTTAATCGAAATGCGATCTTTTTAAAGTTATAGATTTTCTTTTGTCATAATATATTTAAAAATCAACTGACATTTATTCATATATTTATGTTTCTATTTGACATTGACAGCCCAAGGAATCTTTAATTTAATTTAATATATTTTAATTAAAGCTACATAAATAATAATAATAATATTTTTTATTAGCATAGCCATACAAAATACATAAAATTTAGTACCTAAAAATTTAAGCTTTCTGCGCTCCTTCTGCATCTAAACTTTATAATAATATAAAGTCTTATACTAACTGAAACTTAGCATATTTTATGAGTTACAAATACAATGTAAAGACACGTATGTCAGTATGTAAAAATAATTATCAGAAACACTTTTGTGTTTTTTTTTTTAAATTATTTAAAATAGTAGTTACTTATAAAGTCACTTGCTTGGAATTCTTCAATATGACCCAATCTTCTGCTTTTGCAACCATTTTGCATTAATTTTGTATAATACCTATTGCGTAATGCAAAAAACTGATTTCACTCAATTTAAATTGGAATTCGTTCTTATTTTATTACCTATGCTTATTTTATTTTTTCTGCTAAGATTGAAATTTTCAATCGAAATTACTAAAATTATTATACTATAAATTATAATAAAACTATTTTACTGAGAATTGGTAACTGGACTATTACATGATATATTATTACAGTAGGTATTCCAATAAATTTAACATATATCCATTAAAATAGCCGGATAAAACTTATAAATCTGATATATTTAAATAAATAAAAACTTATGTAAGTATATAGCTGCAAAAATATTCATCAAATATTTATTTTTTATTTTCGGATTATAGTTATAGAAATCCTGATTGGGTTTGCGCTTGCCCACAATCTCACCTGATTGTAAGTGTAGATGTGGCCTTAGATGGAACGCGCTAAGATGCCTATTCACTCTGGCCTTGAAAAGACCCATGTTGTAGGTGACAGGGAACAGTCGCCGGAAGAAAATTCCACAGGATCACTGTGCGCACTAGAAACGATGAAGCGAAACGCTTAGTGCGGCAAGGTGGAATGTCCACGACATAGCGGTGGACCGACGGTTCCCGACGCCTAGTGGTCCGATAGAGGGATGATTCTGGTGGAATAAGTTTATGGAGGTCGTGTGCGTATGAAACAACCTAGAAAATTGATAAGCATGTGACTTGACGCCGGTGGCTCAGGTGTAGCAACTGTTTACTCGTCAGGTTATCATCTCCTATCCTCCGAGCACGTCTAGTCTAGTGAATCCATAGAGTCAAGATGACATTTGGCAGCGCCTTCCCATCAGGTGTGAATAGTTATATGTAGAAACTTATAGAAGGAATAGTCTTTAAAATATTATATTCTATACAGAAGATACAAAAATCAGGGAAGTTTTAATGTCTTTCATTTATTTATCTTGTTAAAAAAATAATTGTATAGTTAATGTGTACACAAAAGTCAAAAATATGCAGGCGTATTGATTTCTGACATTTACGCGAATATTATACATTGAAATAAAACTACTTTTTACGGATTTTCTATCCGTGACCATGGACGCTGTAAAGGGTCTGAAATGTCGGGATTAATAATATTATATAAAAAGTAGTTTTATTTGAATATGTAGGCGATTAAAAATAAACTAATCTAGTTGCTAGTTGTCAAAACTATCGTAAACTATGAAATATAATAAATATACATAATCAACCATGTATAAGTACATATAATAATATACATAAATTATATTTCTCAAAGGCTGTTTTACTCGACAATAATAAATTAGCACCATTTTAATATATTTAGTTCTACTCGTAAATAATATCTAAACGTTTCTCTACGCAAATATATTTCGCTAACCTCTTAAATAATGTAACAGGTATAAACGCGAGTTGAGCTCACGACTAAATCAGTCGGTCGACAGTCGATATCTGCTAGGGATGTAACGGTGTTGTTCCTGGCCGGATGAGATTTATGAATGAGACATCCAGTGCGGTAGGTTCGACTAAACATTAAGCTCACTAGTGATGGAATATGGTGGAATAAATATCGATATGTAATTTCGAAGCAAATTTATTAACCTTGTCACTAAGCAGGTGTGAATTGGCATAGGTAGATATTAGCGACCAGTATTTTTTGGATGAACCAACTCATTAAATTATAAAAACTTACATCTCAAATAAATTATCAAGTCAACATATTACTGTATTTTATAATAGCTATTGATTTTTTTATGATTTTAGCAAAAAAGTGTTTAATCATCGCTCAGAAAGATTAAATCCATAGATGCATGCAAAGATAACCCGATTTAACCCAATCTTGAATAATCATAGAAATTATTTCCCTAATTTACGTGATTTATTTGTTTACTTACTATAAACATTCATTTCCTAAATCCGCTAAATATTCAGATTATTTATACAACAAATTTAAAAAGATAATAATTATGTACCGTCTCTTGAATTTATCGTCTTGTTTTTCTAATATCGTAAATATTAAATTGGATAGGCACTCTACGTTGTCAGAAACATCGATTTAAATATTCGTATTTGCATATGTCGCATCACTATGGGCCCTCACAAGTTGTTGCTACTATAACTATCGCAGGTTGTTGGATCCCTGTCTTTGTATTTCATTACCCCTGTCGAACAGGAAGGGAAGTGGGGGGTGAGGTACTTTCCCAGCTGGTCAAGAATACACGTTATTTCTGCGGAATTAGTGCTTGTTATTTTTTATTTGTGGTGTTATGTTTGAGTAGCAAATATTTTAAACTGTTCATCATTCTCCCTTAGGAGAATGATGAACAGTTATGTAGAGCTATGTAGGGGTCGGCTTTCAGGCTAACCAGCACCGGTTGAATATCAGTAAACCCAATAACACTTTGCTGATGACGTAGACATTGAAATTAGGACTTCTCGTTTAGGCTACTGAGAACCTTTTTGTTAGATTTCAGTTATACACTGAGAAGATATTTTCAACAATGATTTGATGATTTTATTTTACGTAATCTTTCGCAATAATTTTTTTTAAGTACCTACTCTTTGTTAATCAAAACCAATGTCTAAACAATCATATTAGGTAACATATCTCCAGTGTGGTCCCATCATACGCTAATCATACATCAAGTAACATGAAGTAAGAGCAATTCATTAGCGTTGTACTGAGATTAATGGTCGGGTCGAAGGTAATACCGGCAGATATCAAAGCAGGTCAGACCGCAGGTGGTCGCCGACCACTCCGCACGTGTGTGAGTAACGAACTACATTAGGGATGCACAATATTCGCGAATATTCTTTGCGTTTTTGTAAGGATTTGACGTGGTAAAAAGGAACAGCAATATAATTGCTATTATTTACTTTTTGCACCATTAACTGACTAATCATTATCTAAATTCCTTGTAGTTGTGTAAAACTGCTAAAAAACTATGAATAATAATAATATAAATAACGTTTCCTCACATTTAATTTTCATGTCATTCATTTTTCATTAAAAAAAAAAGCCTTTCCAGGTAGCGGATGATCTATGAAAAATTTCCACAGGTACTATAAAATAAGGCTTTTCTCCGGTATGTTGTATGCAAATACAAAACACAAACACTTTAAATTATACATAATATGTAGTTAATGATATGGACTAAAAGACAGCCCTATTCTTTAGGGACCATCACAGGCAATTTAGATTCTAAATTGCCTGTGATTGAGACTTTTTATTTAAGTCTTTTTAACCTTACTTCGTTTGATAGTAGCTTTTTCCTGTGAGATTTTTTCTAAAAAAATTCTCGTTAATATATTATTAAAGATACTCTTACTTAGCAACCCTAATCCATTCTTATTAAACTCAATAATGTTAGTAAAGTATTTGTTGATGTTGCGCAGTTCCTGGTTTCAGCGAATTAGATAGGACCACCCCGTTGTTTGCTGCGAGGGGTAAACTGTACCGTATGTAAAAGTGATAGCATAGTTATATGACCATTGGACTGGCAAGTTAAAGGTCTCGAGTTCGACTGTATGACTTTTCGAAAGCCTGAAGGGCTTTTTGAGACAAAAGGTAGCCTATGTCCTTCTCCAAGGTATAATCTATCTCTGTACCAACTTTCATCAAAATCTATTCAGCGGTTTAGGTATGAAAGTGTAGAAAAAAAGACAGTTACTTTCGCATTTATAATTTTTAGGGTAAAGATGAGTAGAAATTAAATTCAAATATAGAATTCTCTAATTTTTACAGCACGGTAGTCGCAGCTTAGTGACGGTTGACTTCTGCGCCATGGCTATGGGTTCGCACGAAACAACTTTAGGTCATACAAAGTAATTGTTCATTTTCAGATGTATAGGTATTTACAAACATGTAGGTATTTGAAAGGGTGTGTTTCATAAACCCATCCACTTTTATCATATTTTTTTTTAAGAACAAAAACTTATTTTGTTGCCGTCGCAAATGTCCTTTTTTTTCAAATTCTCGTTACAATAGAAACATATTCACTAAATATTATAATTTTCTTCACCGTGTACTTTTCTCTTCTTGCTGTAATAACACAAACGCCTAACATGATCCAACCAACAGTAAAATACCTTACATCAATCAGGCTCCAGGGCATCATGAATCAAAGAAAGCATTTTAATATACACTATTACACCTAATTAACTATTTTGTTTAATACTCTTGCGTTACGCACATTGTCCAGACAACGGCTGTCATTAGTGTGATTGATGTCGGTTATTGTACGAAATGGCTGGACCGACTTTAATCATGTTTCTTAACCCAATTAATAATGATATCTCAGCTCTATCATTAATTTGAAGAAAGTATTCATTGGTCATATTTATTAAGGCGATGTTATACAGAGCAAATGTATACGTTTCAATTACCAAAGTAGGGGTATTATGAATTTATTAAGGCTACTATTTTTATTTAAAAGCACATGTATTCCAACCTTATTTAAAAAAATAAACACATTATTTCATTATAATTTATGGAATGTACAAATCCAATGCATGTGTATATGCATAGAACAGAAAAAAACACGTTTTTTTCTGTTCGTTTTTGTACTGTTAGGCGATAACCATTTCACAAAGCCTACCGATATTTTTTTAGAAAATAAATAAATTTGAGAAAAATGCTAAAGCAACGTATTCTTTACTATACTCTACATGTTACATGTTTTCATACATGAAAACTGCTAGCTTCGAAGAGAAAATTGAGACGAACAAGATCATTCATAAATATTTTGACTGCTCTCTCCAAATATATCCACGAGTGAAGACCGACCACGCGTAAAGTAATTCAAAGTAACGCAGTCTAACTTCTCCTTAAATAACTTTATTTTGATAGCCGCAAAATCTATAATAGTTTCTATGTGTACGTATTAAGAGTTTTATTAGACGCTACAACAATGGCTGTCTTTGTATATTTCACAATAGTAATTAAGACATGGTTGAACAAGTTAATCTTTGTTATAACATGATAATTTGGAAGGTTAGACCTGTAACGTAACTGTTGTGCTAGAATAGAACTGTCGACATCGTTTAAATATCGAATTTTAACAAAATCACATTTTTTTATCTGTCAAATGCTTTTTTTTGACGAGTTTTATAGAAAATCGTCAAGATTTTTGACATTACGTAGCTAAGACCACTAGAACTAACAAAGAACACTAGCCTAGTGGTCCTAAACGCGACTGCTACGCTAGAGGTCCTGGGTTCGATTCCGGCTCGAGCAATGGTCTGGTATTGGATGGTATTGGGTTTTTCTATGAAATCTCAGTAGCAGCTCGGAGTTTGGCTTTGTGCCAGATTAATGGTAATAGGCTCGCTCCCTATTACACATGGGACCTAAACGTACAGGCGAACTAGTACACCTTTGTCTAACTCTTGGGGAAATACAGGCCTAATCTGATTTCAAAGATCTATTTGTATAAAAAAATATCATTTATAAATTGACGATAAAATTATCGTTTCCGTAGGAAAGTATAACGTAATAGGAAATATGCTAAGCACATCGTTTAATTTTTTTAAATCCTTATTTAAAAAAAAAAGTTAATGTCTTATAAAGGAAAACACACGCATCCGCACACTGCGTGTCATTCCAAAGAAAGGTAGTTGAGTTACTTAATATTATAAAATGTATATTTAAATATAAATAATAAAGACCTTATAAACATAAAACACACCGACAAATTATATGATATTATATATCATATATATGATAAATTATATATCACAATGAGCACAATAAGAAAACAAAAAAGCTTTAGTCCCATGGAAATCTGAGCAATGTATTTGAAGGAATAAAGCTTGAAATCGCAAAGAATGATGTTCCAAATAGGTAGTTAATGTATATGTATAACCAACCATATACACAGCGAGACATCCTGCTAATAGCAAGTCTAGTCATAATATAATATATTCTTAATTTATTCAAATTAGCAGCCACAGAGTATAAAACAAATGGAATGTCAATATTCCCAGACATCTGCGCAAATATTGTATTTATCGCGTTGACAGCCACCGACAGAAAATAATGTCCCGCAAGCGGACGCGTTGTCTGCCCGACGATCGTACATTTACAAACATAAATATTTTCTTTACAGTATCAGAATCAGATTAGATTAGGTGGCTTGTATAGGAGAGGAATTCAAATAAATGACACGAAACTAATTTTCATACCCGGATTTCTATACTGTTTATACTAGGTGTAACTGTAAGTTTTTAATTTTCCAATTCTGTGGGAAATTCCCAAAATCCTTTCTTAGCCGATGTCCTATACCCTATAAGGAATCTACATGCCAGACGTTAAGTCATAAGTTATAGTTTCTGAGATTTCATGATTGAGCGAGTGGTATTTTGCTTTTTTAAGTAATATTATGTTATCTACATCTAATCTAACTAAAGTCATCGGTAGTATCGGAAAATAATCTTAGCAAACATATATTTTCTGTCTATAACAATGTAATCTGAATTACTGAAACCTACGATTGCGTCTCCATACTAATTACGTGGTAAGTACTTCATTTGCTTATCAATCTGTGACGCAGCTACACGGGTACCGATCTTAGACACGGTCGTACACAATTATCAGGCAAAAGGTGTATATGCCATAGCCACATAGCTAGTTTATGCGTTGACCCCGAGATTTCGCATAGAAATTCATGAAAAAGATAATATTAAATTTCATTATAATGGGACCGTTAGACGCTGTCTTATCTGGAATGCAAGCAAGTGCATATTTGAGTAAGCTTCCGAATCAGAAATGAGGAGATCCGTAGAGGAACTAAAGTTGCTGACATAGTTGGAGCATTCTAAATTGTCAGAAAGGTTCTAGAGTAGAGACGACGAACCGACGCTCCGGAATTTTAAGACCTGCTAAATCCACCTCTTTTCATGAATGTAATATGATTCACATCAACAAATTGTTAAGGATCTTCTATGGGTCTCAAATTAGGGGATTTGTTCAAAGTGGCCATTGTAGCCCTCTTCAATAAGGTCCTGGGTTCGATGCCCAGGTCGGGCAGTGCTATTGGGTTTCTTTATGAAATCTCAGCAGCAGCTCGGAGTTTGTATTTGTACCCAGTTAATGGCAATAGGCCCGTATATCTTTGACAAGCCCTTTGGGGAGAACAGGCGTGATAGAAAACGATATATGCAGTCTACGATAGAGTAATTGCGCACAAAATATTCCTGGTCTTTCTTATGTTCTCTACATTGCGTAATTAACTACTTATTACGTCCAAAGAGGTTTCAACAACATCATAAACAAACTCGCATGAAAACACAATTTTGAGTTAAAATAATGCAATACAAGTGAGGATGCTATTAATTATTAATTATGAATAATTAAGCAGTAGCTTCACCCACACACAACCGGAATGAACAATGGTGATGTGGAGCGAGGATGCGCGGAGGTCAGGCCAAGGTTCGACGCCGGCCGATGCCTTTTGTTCCTCACAATGGTATGTAGGTTAGACATGAAAACACTTTATTTTATTGTTTTCCAGTTTTATGGTAAACGGTGGTATCGATGGTGTGACTATCATGTATAATTACGTTTGTATATTTTACTATTTGAGTCACTGTATAGGTATGATGAAGCAGTGATAGCCTAGTGATATGAATATTGAACAGCCAAGTCAAAGGTTTCGAGTTCGAATCTAAGGTACGCATCTTTGAATTCATCTTTGAACAAAAAAGACAATACATTAATAAATAGCTATAATTATTTGTCACTCGCTACAACGGTGAAGGAAAACTTCGTGACTTCATGCCTTAGTATTAGATATTTTTTTTTATGAGAAAGGGTGGGCAAACGAGCAGACGGATCGCCTGATGGTAAGCGATTACAGCCGCCCATGGACACCCGCAACACCAGAGGAGTTTCAGGTGCGTTGCCGCCCTTTTAAGGGGTTTGGGCCTCCGGTATCCTCACTCACTCGACGAAACACAACGAAAACGTTATTTCACGCCGGTTTTCTGTGAGGCCGTGGTATCAAGTCCGGTCGAGCCGGCCCAATCGTGCCGAAGCATGGCTCTCCCACGGTATATTTTTTCGACGACGGCGGTCAGCGTGGTGGACTATAGCCTAATTCCTCTCAATCTGAGAGGGCACTTGTGCCCAGCAGTAGGACGGTAAGTATATGGGTTTGTCTTCGTTAATATCAATATGCGCTCACTGCTTTTTTAAACTTATTACATATCTTTTATAAAATATTTTAGTTTTATTTCTCTACAAAAACAGCACCAGTACACATTCAATCGGTCAAAGCGTTACAAAAGTCTATTGGACGCAATGCAACCCTCCGTTTATAAGACTCAAATTCCCCTGAACATTGCATCACGTTCGAACGACAATCCTTCGCGAATCGTCGGCGCGTTCCGTCCTACATTCGACCTTCGATCCTGACAGGTCGCGGCGGTGACCGGCCATCCACTATTTGCATACAGACAAAGCCTCTGCAATGAATAAGAACACTTGACGCACGGCAGCAAGGAGCGCTAAAATGCTGCTGTTTGTCGTTCCATTTTTTATTTTATTAATTTAACTATTGCTCACCAACCACTAATTCACGAAAACATTTTAATTTTCGGGGTCTAATATTATTATTACAGGGACTACATTGAATTTGCCACTTAAAGGCATGCAGAGCACTCATGTAAATTCCATTCCATTTACGATCACTAGCAACATAGTTTGATGAATACAACATATTACTTCTGTATTATCTGCAGGGTTAGGCAGAAGTAATGGGGATTCCACCACCTGTCACCTGTCTATATCGTGGCGAATTTCACGGGTCCCATAACCACGACTACAGGGCAAGTGAAGGCAGACAGTGCGGTTTTTAGTCGGTCCGAGTCGGACATTCCCTGCTCTGCTGCCTCCCCGGATACTAGACGATACATGATGATTTTCCGTACTTTAAAAAAAAGGGTTAGGCAGAGGTGTAGACATAGTCATTCTATCTCACTTAATGACCTATATCACTGACATAAAGTTCAAATTGCAATAAGTTAAAGAACTTTTTGAGATACGTCTACTCTTAGTTACCTTCCCTCTTGCCCATAGTCAGCCGGTCTCTGTAGGTCCCATTGGGGCGAAACATAAACCACAAGTCCAAACTCCGTGCTGCTACTGAGAATTTCATAGGAAAACCCAACTTTGTAAAGGTAAGCAAAACCTAGCAAGTACGTGTTATAAATGTTATAATAGTTAATATGCAGCTAACGGCAAGTATAAAATAATATGAATTCTACATAAATCATTAATATTAAGAGTGTTTTTATCGTTAGAAAATCAGTATTCCATAGGCCATATGCTTCATAAAAACAACAATAATCGCACTTGATATTCCCAGTGCATCATTTTAGCGGCGCCATTGTGGATCGGCCGCCTTTATCATGCAAACGCGACACTTTTGGCTCAGTTAAGATTTCTCGGTTGAAACAATGTTATGGTTACGACAACCTCACGGAAAAATCAACGAAACGATTGTGTTTCTAGATATTTATAAAAAATTTGGAAGTATTTTTGCTTTTAAAATACAAAACTAAACTTGCATTGGTATTGGTACAGACGCAGTAGATCAAGCTATCCAAAACTGTAAAATTTCTCAATTGAAAATTAAGCTTATTATTTTGTATTAAAGTTGAAAATCTATCAAAGAAGTTTGACAGATTGGGGTAGCTTGATGTGCTGGCCTCTGTACCTAATTATATAATGACAACGACGACGTTTGACGACTTCTGTGGTTTGATTGTCGGAGTTCGATACCCACAGGACACAATTATGTATTAATATGAAGAACATAAGAGTTCTGATTTTCATATATATCTAATATATAAAATTCTCGTGTCACAGTTTTCGTTGCCATACTCCTCCGAAACGGCTTGACCGATTTTGATGAAATTTTTTGTGCTTATCGGGGAGGTCTGAGAATAGGCCAACATCTATTTTTCATACCCCTAAATTTTTTTTTTTTTTTTTATGGCAAAACAACGTTTGCAGGGGCAGCTAGTTTTATATATATAACATAACATACCATTACGCCTGTATTCCCCGAAGGGTTAGACAGAGGTGTTCTAATGTACACCCACGCCGTTATATTAGGTCCCATGTAATAGGGGGCGAATTTTATGTATGTATTTACAAATAAAAGATATAAGTATTACAAACATTTTCTAGTATTAATAGTAATGAGGACAAAAGCTGTTTAGTTTGAGACTAAATTGTGCTGTGTTAAATCTTATTTAACACGTCAAAATCCTACAATAAGTAATATGACGAACTATAATGGTTGCAAATTGAATATGACATGGTGACATACTCCAAGTATATTTGTTTGTAGCAATATCTTCATTGAAATAACACCGAGCAATTAATATTATGCGTATACGTTGCATAATATAACCTGAGGAGAGGTCAGGAGTCGGGTTACGTCGAGGGCATACAACACTTCAACAGCGTAACGTATTGTTACTGGTTACTGCTAAAATATACGAGTATTTTGTAGGCTTTAAAGGATTTGGTTTTACCATTAGCTAGCAGACGATGAAAGCAGGTTAATAGGTATGATGTTCTCTAAAATCTCCACATTATACTGACACAACAAACGTTACGACGTACCTAAACAACCAAAAACCAACAATTTTTATATAAGTATTATTATTATAAGTTTTATTATAGAATAAAACATTTCTATAATAGGATAAGAAGGTTTTGATAAGCAAATAAAAAATGCTGTACAATAAATTATATATAAATAAGTAAATACGTTGTAGCTAAGATGACTAGTAATATAATTAGTTTGCCTTTAACCATAGATCTCTTGCGCTGAATCTTAATATTCAGGTTGTTCAATATTTAAACTGTGTTTCACTAATATAAAACTACTTTTTATGGATTTTATCGCGTATATTGATATTATCCCGACGTTTCGGACCCTTTACAGCGTCACGGGTAGACTGTCTGTGAATCCGTAAAATGTAGTTTTATTTCAATGTATAATAATCGCGTAAATGTCAGAAATCAGTATGTGTTTCACTAAAGTTTCAGCTGTCCGTAGAAATACTACTTAGACAATGTGTTCTCATTGGTACAAACACCAGCAGGTCAAACACCTCAGTCTGTCAAATTTCTTTGATAGATTATCAACTTTAAAGCAAAATAATAAGGTTTATATTCAATTGGGAAAATTTGACAGTTTTGGATAGCTTAACCTGCTGGTCTGTACGTTATAAAGTTTAAATTAATACACGTTTATTGCCTCATATCACCTTCGTAGACCTGCAGGTCAGAACCGGGTGCTCGAGGGCATGGCGACGGAAGCACGGTCGCCCTAACGTATTGTGTGTTGTGTGGCTCCTAAGGGCGCAGCTTCTCGAAAGCGGCTTGTTTACTATCATTGTTGGATTGCGTTTGTTGGTGTTATGTGACACGCTTTTGTTGGAAAGTGATAAGGTTGTGACTTGTGACGTCATTAGGTAAGCATGGCTTTGGATTACGAGTTTTGGAATTGGAAATTTGTGAATGTGACATTATAAAACAATGGGTGATCGCGGTATTTAAATTGAGAACACGATTTTCTCGCGGGACTTCTGCTACATAAAAAATATATAGTAATATAAAAATATAAATAGTAAAAGCGTAACAGATAGACAGAGTTACTTTCGCATTTATAATTAGTAAGGAAGTAGGAATTTAAATCAAAGAAAGCCGTAACCTATAAATATCCTTATAGTATAATAATAGGTATATTACAACATTATATTAAGGCAATTGGAAAAACAGACTTTTAAGAAATTCATTAAAACACCTAGCTTGACATCTGTCATTGTAGAATGACGTCGTAAGAGCGAAGTGATGCGATTAAGCTGGTTGTTGCCATGCGAATAGTATTTTTTTATTATTCATTTGAGTGCGGTTGAGTGAGATACCCGTCGAGGATGTAGCACACAAACTCAAAAATGCCTATTCACACTAGCTATAGGTGAAGTTCCTAAATTATACGAGACGGGAACAGTAGCCGACAGATAATTCCACTCCCTGGCCGTTTGCATATAGGATGAAGCAGGAAACATAGCAGCCGATAGAGAAATCCACTCCCTGGCCGTTCGCATAAAGGATGAAGCATTACACCAGATTACACCCCATTAGGTTATTCACAAACCTCGAGATAGACTGCTTATTTAGCTCTAAATAATGATTCGCAGTTTAACAGTAACATACACAAATGCAGTTTTACAAACAATGCGCACGAACTAGATGCATTACGTGTCAAACATGAGTGTTACGACCTTGCAACGGACGGCGACCGCTAACACGTTACTGCATATTTAAATTACAGAAGTTTAGCTTTTGGACTTGATAAATAACCCGCCAACAATTTAAATTAGAGATAGCCTGAAACACAGATTTATATATACCTATATCAGGTAGGTCACTACATATGTCTAGTTTCGATTATTTCTTTTTGCACCTAATTAAATAATTATGTACGGATGCCAGCAGGTTAACCTATCCACAACTGTCAAATTTTCCCAATTGAATATGAAACTTGTGGTTATGTATTAAAATTGAAAATCAATCAAAGAAGTTTGACAGATTGTGGCAGCTTGATGTGCTGGCCTTTGTAATGTAGTTTTAGTTATTATTAAGACCCTATGTATATACCTTACTGTTAAATTGTAATGTTGACGAAATGTACACCTTTTTGAAAAATAGTTTTAAATAAAGAATTTATTTTTATTATTTTTTTTATAATTAAGATATCAACATTATCGTCTTCCAGGCCTTTTCCCAACTAAGTTGGGATTGGCTTCCAGTCTAACTAGTTGCGGCTGAATATCATAATTTTACACGAAGCGACTGGCATCAGACCTCCGCAACCCAATTTCTGGGTAAGAATTGCCGAGCTCATTACGCCACCTCGGTCTAGGCGGACCACGCTGTCACTTGGCTTCACTTGGTATCCAAGTTGTGGTAGCTTTTGCCCATAGTTTGTCTGGCATGCAACACACTTGTCCAGCCCCTGGCTTTGCGCGTCACATCAGAGATATGAGTTTTGGAGCGCAGTATTTAATAAATAAATATTTTACACAACACCACCTAGTCCCAAACTAAGCAGAGCTTGTACTATGGGTACTAGACAACGTATACAATACTTTATATATTTTTTTGTAAATACATACTTATAATACCTACATAAGAAACACCCAGACTATTTGTCTGTGGGAAAGGATCCTCGTGAACAGCAGTCCGACACTCGAAATTGACCACAAACGTCATCAATCCCAATACTGTCTTGAGAATCATGAGGCCTTCTGTAGTTCTATTAGCATGTTATCGACCACATAAGTACATTAACAAGTCGGTACATATATGAACAATGAACAGAAACTAGACGCGTTACGTGTCAAACATGAGTGATGCAGCCTTGTCCTGTGCTCCCATCGATAAACTGCCATAAGACAAATCATACAAAAGTAAAGTTCTGTTTGCTAAATTGTATAATTTGAAATAAAACTACTTTTTACGGATTTTATTGCGTTATACTGATATTATTAATCCCGACGTTTCGGGCCCTTTATAGCGTCCATGGTCACGGGTCTGAGAGACTGAGGACGTCTTGATGTTATAATTACTGACAAGCTACCTAACATTTTTGTTGTTAATTATTGGCAATCCGAGTCGCGCGTTACGCAAAACGTAAAAAGTAGTTTTATTTTAATGTATAATATTCGCGTAAGTGTCACCAATCAAATTGTATCTTTTTTTATACCACTTAGGTGGCAAACAGGCATACGGCAACCCACCTGATGGTAAGCGTTTACCCCCTATAGACGCTTGCAACAGTAGGGGTATCACTTGCGCGTTAACGACCCTGTAGAACGAAAGACGAATATGGTTGGGTTGGTAGTTTAAGGGACAAAGCCCTACTGCCAACACAACGGTTCCTCGTGGAGCACTGGCAACTTTGCTCACCGTTAGGAACACAACACAGCTTAAAGAAGTGTTATTTCACTTCGATTTTCTGCAAGGCGGAGGTACTTCCCCAGTGGGGCAGCTCCTATTTGAGTGGAATGACTCCCCTACCTCCCTTTAACTATTTTCGTCATCGCATAGCCACTACACCAGAGGGGTTCGAGATCCAGGTCGAGCAAGTTATTTGGTTTTGGGTTATTTCACAACTTTCTAACAATTTTTTGCGGACTTATGGAAAATATTCCCATCATGGGAAGGTCATAGGGGCTTTGTGGAATAACCATGGCTTTTCTATGAAATTCTAAGTAGCAGCTCAGAGTTTATTAAGCCAATTAGCCAAGGTCTAATCTATCACTGTACCAAATTTCATCAAAATTGGTTCAGCGGTTTAGGCGTGAAATCGTAACAGACAGACAGACATATTTACTTTTGCATTTATAATAGGTATAAATTTATAAAGGTCAAAGTCAAACATTAAAACATTTGACTTTGACTTTCAATTAGACCATTAAAATAGCACTTTAGAAAAGTCAAACTAGTTGCACGGTTCCAAAAAGTAGGTCTTATGGAGAAGAAACTCCATAGACACTCTTTAAAAAAAACACATGATTCATTTTCAAAAATTGAAATTCATTTACAAAAATTGTAAACCAAAATTAACGTTGTACTTAACGTTAATTTTGGTTTACAATTTTTGTTATGAATTGAATGAGAACAACACCTAACTCTTCAATGAATACAGGCATCATTTTGCCTATACTTAGGTGCCTAAACCTGCATCATAATGATGCATTTGCTGAATGTCTAAACCAACATGAAAACCACTAACAAACGTCCATGAATTGCTATGTACCAGTGATAAGCTGGATTTATAGAAATTTGCACAGTTACAAGGGACAATGTCCTACATTATCCTGTGACCTTTCATGAAACGGTTTTTACAAGGTCTTTTACACTGAAAATAGCATGAACGGGTAATTACCGATACAATTAGAGCATGCTAGCACTGCGTGAACACGATCGGTATTAATATTCCATTTAACTGGCCACATTGTTTCATTGATCGCTCCCTGTGATCGAAATTCGAACATAATAAAAGCCGGTGAAGTGCGAGTTTTCCGCAACCTAATTTCTGCGCAACATACATTGAAGATCGATCACTGGTTGTCAGGCTTTTTCGGCTTTTCACTAACGATTGTCGTAGGTGTTCGTATGAGGACCGGAACCGACGGCTTTACCGAGTCAATGAGGGGTCGTGATGTGTTAAGAACGGTCACCCACCACAGAATAACCGCGAATAGCACAGCTTAACCTTACAGATCGGTTGATCAGCTTAGTTATTACTTAGCACAATGATGTGAGACGATAAAGCTTGAAACCCATTTGGGCAAATATATGTTTAATAAGCATTACATTGATAGCAAATAAATAATTCTTATTGTTATTCTTTTAAGCATTTGCAGACACATTATCGATCGAAGTACGCACAATGGCAATTACATCGTGACGTTGAAGTCGGCGTCGTGTTAAATAGGGCCTCCTAACCACCACATCACGAGCGCCCATGAACCATAGCAGTACAGGTTTTATTGATACGCGCGGGAGGAAAATAAGCGACCCACCGACCCGAAGTGCGGGCGAAGGTCGCGCGGACCGTGACGTGTGGCGTGAGACAGAAGCGGCGAGCGGAATTTAAAAGCTAGTAAGATAGTGAAAAAGTGATAGCTAGGTACTACTAGACGGCCCACCTGATGGTAAGCGCTTACCGTAGCCTATAGACGCTTGAGAGGGTATCACTTGCGCCTCCTCCTCCTTCCTCAGGAGGAGTTTTTGCCAACCATGTAAATCGATAGAGGAATAGTTGGGTTGACAGTAAATGGGTAAATGGGCAGTGGGGACTGCCAACACAACGTTTCCTCGCGGAGCTCTGGCAACCATGCTCACCGTAAAGAACAAAACAGCTTAAAGCAGTGTTATTTTACTTCGATTTTCTCCAAGGCGGAGGTATTTCCCCAGTCGAGCAGCTCCAATTTGTGTGAAAACCTCTCTTATAGCTATCACTTTTTCACTATCGAATCACTTTTTTAAGGTGGTTTATTACTGCTGAGTTCGTCTAGGGTGTACCTATTACCAAAAAAAAAATTCTGCTGCTAAACAATAATGTAGAAACATTATTGTTTTCCGGTTTGAAGGACAATGTAGCCAGTGAAATTATTAGGTAATAAGTATATGAGACTTAACAACTACTGACTGTCTTAAGATGACAACGCGAGTGATACCACCGGTGTTGCTGGCGTGTAGACAGAACATTAACCGCTCCCGCCTGACCAATGAATCCTCACGATTCCAACTCGTGGTATGACAAACAACGTCACAGATTTGCATGTAAAATTGTATCAACTCATTATCATAGTACTGTGTACCTGTAGTGAAACTAGGCTAGTGTTGATTGGGCCGAAAGGTCGCGGGTTCAAAGCTTTGTTGAACTATTGAACCACTCCTAACGCAAGTATGTGTTAGTAATGCGATAAGTGTTGCTCCAACGGTTCGCACTTTATTGTATCTTGGAATCTAGATTAATATACCTTTGGAGGTTATAATAATTTAAAAATGTATGACTTAAATCTTAAATTACTTGTAAACTTTTGAGCATTAACTAGGATAGGTGTATGCTCGGGGAGGGTTCATCAATGCACGTGCACGGTGGGATCGCGGATCAGGCGAGAGCGATTCTCGTGGTCCCACCACTATGCGAAAGGTGATAGTGGTGGTGGTTTTAGTGGGTATGCTGGCCACCTGGCCGGAGGGCCCGACAAAACCGTACCGAAGGACCATTTCTCCACCCGAAAAAATAATGGATAGGTGTATTTATTGATACAACAGATATTATGTTATTTTGTAACATAACATACCAACGCGCCTGTACTACGAAGGGTTCCGCAGATATGTACTAATTGTACACCCACAATTCCCATGGTATGTTTAGATCCCATGTAATAGGGGGCGAGCCTATTGCTTTTAACCGGACACCAAATTCCGAGTTGCTACTGAGATTTCATAGAAAAACCCAATAACACTGCTTGACCTGGTAATCGAACCTATGACGTTTAGCGTAGCAGTCGTATGAACACTGGGTCAAAGAGGCAATGTTATTTTGTATTGAGTTCTTTAATTTTAGACTATCTCACGTCACATCGTTTTGCGGATACCATAACGGTTGAATAAATCTGTAGCTCGAATAACTGAGAGTTATGAAAAATAACAACCGAATGTTTCGTTTTTTCTCCTTGGATTTTCAAGTTATAATCAGTTGAATCAGCAGGGGCTCATGGTTAAGCTGCGCTTGCCGCGGTCAGTATATGGATGGGTGATCATTCTTATGACATTGAGACCCCTCCGGCAGAGTACGTTAACCTATCGTTATTAATTTTCATACAAACATTTAAGACAACCAGGTAGCATGAAGTCTGAAAAACCTGTCAACCAGTTTATCTTTATGACATTGGTATTATCCAGAAATACGGTACATAGGTCTGATGGTAGCCATTTTGTGTAAAATACTGATATTAAGCCACATCTTGTTAAAATTGTTGCCGATCCCAAAGATAGGAAATACTTGGATGTCGAGGAATCAGTAAAATCAACAAATCGCTTATACCTTGCACTTTATCTCTCGACTACGGATGCGCTTGCGATGCACCGCGCTATTATGTAACTCGGTAAAATATGTCAATGGTGTTGCTAGTCGCGTCGTGTGCACGCGGCCTTAACCCCGTCGGGTCGTGTGTGTCAGCCATTAAGTTCCCTTGCCGAACCCGTTTCATTTTATGCTTGTATTTAATGTATATGTAGGTAGTAAAGATTATATCTATTTGTTATGCATGAAAATAATATATCTATGTGTGGTCTAGCTGCATGGTTAGTTCCTGCAATTTTAAGATATGTACCTATAACTGTCGCACTTGTGTTTCACGATAGGTGTAGCAGAGATTTACCCTGACCCTCAAGTTTAAAATCCGATGTAAAATTTCGGAATTCAAATCAACCTAAATGTAAAACTTCGGAATTCTGTGAGAATGTCCTAACAAATGAAGTCGTTCAAAAACTCAATTACACTTTACCAGACATAGAAGTTGGGACCTCGCGTTGAGCAGCGGCACAAGGCGTATGAGTTACTGTACCTACCTACAATTCCAATTTAAGCTATGTTTTATTTGATTTGGGAAGCCCTGTCACATTTTTTGTTATAGAAAATCCCCATGGATCGTCTATGGTATGTTGGACGCTTACCGACTAAAATCTCCCCATAAAGAAAAGACCCGATAAGAGACAAGAGGCAAGGCTTTGCTCGCTCGCTGCCTACTTCAACCTCCGCTTACAAAGACCTACGGCACGTCTACTGGGGCCATTATCTGGTCAGGTGGCGAACTACCCAAGTCAGCCGCTCGCAGGCCACATCTCATGGAGACCAGAGATGTAGCTGTCACTTAAACATCAAATAGCTCTTAAATAATTAAAATTAATGACCAGCCCTACCAATTGTTGTAATAATACCTCATTGGAACTGATTTATCGGGCACACCGAAGGTCGGATGTAATCACCTCAGCTTTGAGGAAAATATTGACACCCACGTTTATTTGTGTTTATTAAACCGAGATTAGCGCAGAATATCTTGCGTTTGTGAATTTGTTTTGTGTGTTGACACGGATTATGATCAGTGTTGATTAAAGCTTAACTGTCGTTAAATTTTTAAAAAGCTTTGTTTGTAACTGTCGTTTTAGCATCATTTTAATGCTTTGTGAAAATTCACAAAAAAATAACTATTTAATTTTCCAGCGGTATCTAAACATTTAAACCTCGTAAACACAGCGCCTACTCAAAAACACTCAACAAGGCGAGTGAGGAATTTACCTATAAGGTGATAATCGATTGGAAATCACATAGGGCCACACCTCTTACCTAATAATCGGTGTGGGGCCAAACTTAGGCCAAAAGTAACTCAAAGAATGCGATTAATAATCGTTATGCGATTTCAAGGGTTCACTGTTCATTATTTGCAAGATTAGTAGAGATTGTGGTTATGAATTCATTCTTATTTAATATCCTGTAGCAGTGTCAGCATTGTCCTTGAGTGCGATAGTAATAAGCTTTTCTTATAAACTTCTTACAGATCTTGTGAAAAATATTTTCCAACCATTTAAATTTTATTTGTGTATGGAATAATTTCCATAATACAAATCAACTTAAATGTATTCACATATAATAATATATTCAAGTTAGTTGCAAAGCTTGATTCAGCTTGTATTTCAATATACAATGTAACAAAACACTATGTTTCGTTATATGAGAAACAAAGGCTTATTTCACTTAACTCATTTTTATAAGGTTTCGTTTACAATTACTTACTACGTATTAATTTTCTGCGACAAATCGTAATCTAGTCGTAATTACTTGTACGCCAAGTGTTCATTTACCCATCAAACATGTATGTAAAATACAGCAATTATACTCGAGCACGTGTTGGTAGGCTCACACGGTGCGACAAATCGCACGACAAATCTCGCGACTTTATTGTCGCACTGTCACGACAAAGGTTTCTAGTCATAGGTGGGTTCAGGCAATAGGTTGGCGCAGTTTACGAGCAACTCGTTACACGGACATGTTTATTCTGTTTATTCGGACGCCCACGACTTGCCCCACGCGTGGCTCGTGCCTACTTGTGGCACAAGTCAAAAGTGGCAGCTGTAGAGTTAAAAGCGAAAAGTAATAGTTGCAGTTAAAGGTGAAAAGTGACAGTGCAGGGTTAAAAGTAAAAAGTGGCAGATGCAGAGTAAAAACGTCCACTGTCAATTATTAAAATATTATTTACGTTATAACATTGCTAAAGATCCGCTACAAATTCAAATAGGAATTAAATACAGAGAACTTGCTTAATGGCTTTTTTAGCAGCCATTTTGTTTAAATTATGTTTAATGTTACCACATCATCGCGCCTGTCTTCCCCGAAAGGAAAACAGAAATTTACCTAAGAACTTACAAATATACACGCTGGTATGTTTGAGGTTATGTTCATGTAAAAAAGTGCGTCAAATTATAGTAAAACAAATAAGAAGTAGGTACAAAATACAGTAAATAAGAAATACAATTTTATGACCAAAAGTTTTACATTTGAGATTCCATATTTCCGAAACCTGAGTAAGTTTAAAAAAAATAGATTCTTATCCGTTGTACTATTTTACCTTTCATAAAAGCTTAAACAATAACCAAACCTCCACTCTATTGAGCCGTCAACACCCACGCGTCCAAAAATCACCCAAGTATCAAATTGTGTAGATAATCTTATCTACCATACTTGGACCACCATAGACTACATACACAAACACCATAAACAATGCTAATATAGTAATCTAAATTCATCCTAACAGTATGAAGGTTTCCTTATTTATAAATTTGACATAAAACTGTCTAAATACAACTTAATACTAAGAATGCTTGTCTACGTGTGGGTTCGATTCAAAAATGTATGTAAGCCCCACTCGATTGTGCGGGAACCGCTGAATCGATTTGAATGGAGTTTAGCGTTGTGCATCGAGAGATTACGAGGAATATGTACGACTACGTAGAGCTTATGGATATGATTGCTATTTTAAATAATATACACTGCATTTCCGTGACTTTAATATTGTTTTATTGAGTTAAAGTGTCACTGAATGGTGTTGAAAGTGACGTTTATTAGTTACACAGTTAACACAGTTTTCTTGTAACAGAACAAGTTTTGATAAGGTTTCGTTTATTTCTAAGAAACCCAATTTGACTTAATTATAACATCAACATGCTCCGCATTTGGTCTGTTGACAATGACATAAGCATATTGCTATAAAAGGATATCAAACATTATAATATACCAAAAGGTCAATTCGGATAATTTTATACATCATGTTGACGTTATAAAAATGTTTTTTTAGTTTATGGAGTGGTTATTTGGTAGTGAGTTTATATCCGCATTCATCATCCACCTCGGAACCTTTTCCCAATTATGTTTTATATCCGTAGTATGTAAAAAAAACCTAAAAAAGTTTTTATGTAAACATTATAATGCTCTCTGATAATAGAAAGATTTATTTAAGTACCTCGTTGCAATGTTTGAATAGGCTATAACTACATAACATATTCAGTAGTCATTTTCATAGAAGTTTTCGGTATAGGACAAGCAAAAAATAAGGAACTGAGTCATGATTTATTCACACAAGTTTCATTTACGAGGAGTTTAATTAAAAACTAAACGACTGGTTGAAACTACTTGCTAACACTTGAACTGAAATGTCTAAAACAAAACACGACGCGATAAGAATGAAAAACACACAACAACAATACATGGCAATTCCGGCTTTAACTCCACAAACTAGAGCATACTGTTGTAAAAAGTTGTGTAGCAGTTACGTCACTACACCACTAAATGTAAAGGTTGCTATAGAGGTCATATGATAAGCGTCAGTCACAGAGGTCACTTGGAAAATGGAAAAACTTGAATATGCAGGTATGTTTAACATACACACGCTAATTATTACTTTCATTAAAGTAGACTACTTTATACAGGCAATGCTTATATCATCATCAACTCATAAATTGTCCCACTGCTGGGCACGGGTCTCCTCTCAGATTGAGAAGGATTAAGCTATAGTCCATCACGCTAGCCTAGTGCGGCTGGCAAACTTCATACACCGTCGAGAAATCTCTAAAGTATGCCTGGCATGTTTTCCTGCACCGTTGAAGCGAGTGATAATTAGTTATTAATTAATAATAATAATTAATTAATACGCACATGAATTCGAAAAGTCAGAGGTGCATGCCTTAGATTCGAACTCGAGACCTTTGACTTAACGGTCCAATGGTCACATCACTAGGCTATCAATGCTTGTATATTGACGATGATTTAAAAAATCCTGATCTGTCAATTACAAAAATGATTTCTTTTAATTGTATAATGGATAATTTTTTGTTGATATTATATGCAACTAGTCATGCATGAAACATTATATTGTATGAGATTGTAAAATATTCAATGATTAAGTACCATTAAGACAACACCCAGACTTTGTGTAAACATTGCTGATAAAAGATAAGAGAGTCTAGATTGTTGAAGTAAATACATCAAGTCGAGCGGTTACGTTTGTATCGTATTACGTAGGTATCAGTGAGGTTTTAATGTCAGAGTCTACAGAAGTCTAAGTAAAATGTTTTATTTAATTACACCATTATTACAGATACTTCTAAACGATCAAAAATTATATTATAGTTGCACGCTTTCAAATACTCATGGAGAAGAACCGACAGAAAACTCTATAGATACTCCTTTGAATAATTAATGTTTACAATTTTAGAAATAATACAACCAACCTGTATACATATAATATTCAACCATATAATTACTATCATATACCAAAAGAGTGTTTATGGAGTTTCTTGCCGGTTCTTCTCCATAAGACCCACTTTTTGGAACCGTGCAACTAGTTTTGACTTTTCAAAAGTGCCGTAATGGTCTTATTGAAATAAAATGTTTGAGTTTGAGTTTAATTTACAGTCTTTACTGCCAACAGGCATAGCATGTCAACCATAAGCAAGGATTTTGTCGATTTTTCATTCGGCAAAACGTACTCCGACAAATCTATAGACTAGGGGAATATTCAATGTGAGTAGTCCCGTATTCAGCCAACACTGAAAGATTCCCACGCATTTATGAATGAACACCTATCGATCAAGCTATCGGAGACGCTAATATATTATTTGCACGATGCCATGCCATATCTCGCAACGGTGAAATCATACCTAGCAATATTTATACGACAGAAATATTAACTGAGATCCCTACACAATAAGCCCAGTGATATGACCAATGGACTGTCAAGTCGTAGGTCTCGAGTTCGAATCCAATAGTATTATTATAAATTATATAGAATTAAGAAAAAAATAAAATCATGGAAGAAGAGGTGACTGGGTTCTGCTTCAAAGGAGGAGGCTTGTGAGTCTCCCATTCTGATGAAGAAATACAAAGAAATACTCTAAACTAACTGCTAACTTTCGCTAGTAGAATAGATCAAAAGAAGAAGACGAAGAAGGGCAGTGATTTCTTCTCATACAGAGAACATAGCTGTCCTTAAAAAAAAAACTTTTCCCAAACGTTCGTTACGTCTTATTAGACCCCGCTGAAAAAGTATTTATACGTAAAACAAGTAGTAACGATCTTGTTCCATAAACCGGAACGTGCACACATCATCGCAAATACGCAAAAAATAACAATTAAACCAAAACAAAAAAATATATAATGTATGTTTCAATAAGAAACAATATTAGCAATTAGTTTCAAAGAGGTCACACGGACAAGCGTTGGCCTCTACCAATGTCAATTAGCACAATAGCCGAGTGTTTGACAAAAGAAACACAGGCTATACAGGCTATTTATGTAGTTAGAAATGTGTAGGGTACAGTCAAGACGACACAAGTTACCACAATCTGTCAAATTTTGTCATTCGGCTTTAAACTTAACTATTAACACTTTAAGGTTTAAAATCATTTTGAGAAATTGGTCAGTTTTGTATTACCTGATTTGCTGTTGACTGTACATCCATCAACACACTTGTAAGACTTTATATTGTTGACTTGATGCCTCAACTATGAACTACCTCAATCAAGATTCGTGTTTGTAATTAAGGAGAATATCCAAGTAGGTAAGTTACAGTTATACTTTAAAAAAACGTAATTATTATTCCTTGTGGTTATTTTGACCCTTATAGGTACTACCAATCCAACTATTTCTATTTCATTTTACAGGGTCGGCAACGCGCAAGTGATACCCCTGGTGTTGCAAGCGTCTATAGGCTACGGTAACCGTTTACTATCAGGTGGGTCGTATGCTAGTTTGCCACCTTAGTGGTATAAAAAAAAACATTCTTCACACTGATTGACGACTATGTCACACTTTCATAGCGGCACAGTGATATCACAGAGATTTGCCTATACTGCCACTACAGTATGGTACAAAATTAAAACCGTCTTTATATACAAATCGCTAGCTCACCACTTGTAAAGTGCAATTAAGACAAATATTAGTTTAGATGAGGTTTGTGGCCTTCAGCGCGAGAGCAAGGTCGGGCCACTGCGCTAGTATGTCACAACCTATTGTGCTACTAGCCGTAACCCATAAAGTTTATTGCGGCTCATGGCAAAATAAGTAGGAGTATGTCTTTATGTTGAATGAAGAAAAAAAAATTATAGCATCTTCGCTAAAATAGTCAAATCAAACAATTCCTTTAAAATCGTTTATGGGATATTTAGAATAAGTAGCAGATCTATGGTAATTGTATAATATGATTCATTATCCGCGGCCTTTTTTGTACGGTACACAATTATCGACGCGGAATCGAATCGGCATAGGCCCGATCGAAAAAAGTTTTATTTTGATGGCCTAACGGTTCGGCTCAGCTCGGACAATGCGACACAAGGATCGGCTCAGACGACGCACTCAACTCGACATGCCGCCAACGACGGCAATACGACCGATTGCCGATTGAGATATTCCGAGTCGCGTGGTGATACACAGTCGACTCAAGCCGATTCCGTTGTCGATAGGTGTGAGGAGACCCTAAGACAACTAAGTTAAATGTTCTGAGTTAAAAACTCTTCCACTGCATATTGATGTCATGGCGATTATGATCTGCTACAAGCAATTAGCAAGCTCAGTCGTAAGGGTTGAAGCAAACTATGGTACTGGTACTAGCTATGTGTAGCATATATTGATGGTAATAGATATATAAATACAAACTAAAAAAATCAAAAGATTGAAATTTATATAAATTACAATCATTCATCAACATTTTGTTTTGACTGATGCATCAACGCCAAGCCGAAACTGCTGAAGCGAACTGCATGTAATTAAGACAGTTAACCCTTTTTTAACTAATCCAAACTTTTGGAAATCAAATTTTCACTTTGCTCGACCTGATAATTGGGAAAAACAGAATCAGTACAAGCTTAGCAGCCGCGCTTGCAGTTGTAGTTGTTGTTGTTGTAGTATTTATAACATTTTGGTATTAATTTATGTGTAGGTACTATAAAACTTTTTAAATACATAAATAAATAACAATAACATGGCCAGAACGGTAACAATAATCAAGGTTCCCATACATTTCCGGGTTTGCTCGATACAAATCAGAAGACTATAAATAATATTTAAACAAGACTGACCTTCACTCATTATTGAACTTTAATTAGGGGCAATTTACAATACCGCGTCAAATTGTTGGACGCTTCGCACATTTGCGGAAACATACAGACAGTGGATGACATAAAAATATGACATATTTAAACAACAATGACACAAAATATGACAATAATGACATAAAATATGACATTTTTATGTCACTTTCCAATTTTAGATAGATTATTCTTTATTGCACAGCAAAAAAATTCGAAGTAGGTACCTACAGTTTTACAAATCATCATTATAATTATATTATTATAATCTGGACTATCCAATTTTATATTTAAAATTTAGTTTTAAATCTGACTTGATTAATTAAGACCTACTTTTGAAATAGTGTTGGAAGATAAAAAATTAATAGAATAATTATTTAATTACAAAATGAGCTGTACCAAAGCTTATTTGCAAACTGTTTTTTTTTTCATGAATATTTCTGCTTGCCTAAAATTCTTAATAAACATATATTATGTACTTATAGACGATGAACTTATGAGAAAAATACTATTTATTATTTAGTGATTCCTCGGATCCAAAGGTTATTGAACCAACACTACGTAGTCCGGATTACAGCTCAAGTAAAAATTTCACTCAGTAGCCAAAACTAGAAATACCTGACAAATGGCGTCTCGTACCCATCATGAGAAACTAATGACCGTCATCGGTAATTTAATGATACTACGTTCAAACAAAATTTCTCAATAATCTTCATATTTTGACATTTAGGTACCTAATTAACTTTTTTAATTAAACTTTTAGTGATGGTAATTAGAACGGTTAGCGGATGTTGCGACATAATGTTATGTAAGTATTCTATCTTTGAACAGCAATGTTAGCTTGGAAGTTTGTAAAAATGTCAGTGCCAACCACATTGACAGGGCAGCTCAAATTAGCTGCGCACGCGTCTCCTTACTGACATTGTAGCAAATATCCTTTGCAGAGCTCAATGTTGACTTTAACTCTTTCATTTGAAAAATATGAGTGATTATTTAAGTATATTAAAACTTATATCATTCTTTCTTTTTTATCGGTATTTCCACAAATTTAATAGATCAATAGTATTGAAATAAAACTACTCACGAGTAAAGGGTCCGAAACGTTGGGATTAATAATATCAATATAACACGATAAAATCCGTTAAAAGTAGTTTTATTTCAATGTATAATATTCGCGTAAATGTCAGAAATCAATCTATTGATTTCTATAGTAGATTTTTAATGCTAACGCTACTAAGAATATATTTTTGGGAAGAATTATTTTACCAGTTAAAAAACTACATACTTATCTAATCTGGAACAATTCCCTACAGAAATGCATGATGCAAAAATATCACACCGTTGCGTCTATATCTAATTCAAACATACCTGAAATAACTCAAGTGCTATTTGCGTTAAATGTCAAATGATTACAAAATGACGTCACATTGTCATTGTATGACATTGACATACAATATTGTAATATGTGCCTGAACACTGTACTGTAATACTATAGGGTTGTCCCTATAGTATTACAGTACAGTGTTCAGGCACCGAGTGTTTGCACTCATGTCAGTTTGCATGCAAGAAATTTCCGTGATCATGCATGTGGAGGAGTGAACGAAATAATGCAATACTTCACAATTGCGTGTGCCGAAATAGCAAGGATCTCGTTAAGGGTAAACTAAGTATATATAATCTACTTAATACCTATTCTAAGATAAAATAACCGCATCAGTGTCATTAGAAGCATTTATCAATGTAATTCCTTTTAAAAGAACCATAAATTACCTAAACACTGACAAAAGGACACAAGGAATTATTAGTTCAACGGCTAAGGTTAAAGGAGTCAGAGAGGTCGTATGCGCGCGCGCAAAAACGTTACAAATCACTGTTGCGTAGGCGCCGCATCATACTGAACGGCTGTTTTAGAAGATTAGTTTAAAAATAGATTAAAACATATATAAATTATTGAATAAAAAACTTGCTAAAATAATTATCAACTTAATAATTATGATTGAAATATACCTACTATATGTTATGAAAGAACTATTTATTAATTTGAAGTTTAAAAATGGGACGATAATTATTTCGTCGTTCCCCGAATACTTACAAAAAAATAATTAAGAGAGTAAAGAAAAACCCTTATAAGTAATAAAAATGTATTAAGTAAAAAACACTATAACAGATAGACATTATATCAATGATTCCAACATGCTTACTTCAACAAAAACTTGCATCGGACTTCTATCGGAAATAAATCAATTATAATTTTAATTTACAATCAATCGGCGAACATTAGTGCCAGTATCAATTTAACTTCCATTCAGTTCACACGTGGCCTATTATTATTTATGGCAGCTACTTCATATTTATATATTATAAGTATTTTATTTAGGTCTGTATGTATTTTTGCGCGTCACTCGAGAATTGCAACTGGCCTTGTGTGCCCTCCGGAGTTTAATACGAGTACATCGATTTATTTGTATCGTTTTTTTTTTGTTTATTAATATAAATTACAGAATGTTTAGTGTGGTAATTACATGCAGTGATATGTCTATTGAACTGCCAACTCCCTCTGAGTTGGCAGTTCAATAGAATAGAATTCTCGAGTTAGAATCAAAGGCACGCACCTATGACTTTTTGATATTTCATGTGCGTATTAATAATTAAACTATCACTCGCTTAAAAACGTGAAAGAAAACATCGCGAGGAAACCTGCATGCCTTAGAGATGTTTCTCGACGGCGTGTGGGGGTGCCAACGTGATGGACTATAGCCTAATCCTTTTCATTCTGAGAGGAGACCCGTGCCCAGCAGTAGGACAGTAGAGGGGTTGACGATGATGATGAATATAAACTATATATTTTTTCTTTTTTCCAGCTGTATTAAGTTTGCTTTCAGTCTAGTCAAATGCGGCTGGATATCAGTATTTTATACAGTGATATCACAGCCCCATTTCTGGACAATACCGATATCTTAAGGCTAATTGATTATCAGGAATTTCGGGGTTCAGACTAGCACCAACGACAGTCGTACGAATTCGAGTGACAACCGGGACCGAGACGACGGCTAGACGTGATGTATAATGTATTAATATTTTTTTGTATATTTTCATAAAATTAAAATAAATGAAGACACTAAAATTAAATAATGTTTTATGTATTTATTCCATGTTTTATTTGTATTGCTTTATCACGATATAATTTCTGTCTGTATTCGTGTACGCGTAATAAAATTAGAAATTCTTTAAGTAGGTAATGTGCATAAGACTATGTTGAATTGCTTTTACTTTTTTATATAAATTCGAACATAAAATAAGTATTATGCAAATTAAAATGCAATGCAGTGATTATATCTATAAAAATTCAACTTGTTTACAACTAAATATAAAATTCGTGCAAGAATTTCACTTTCAAACATTGAGGTAATAATGTTGTACTAGAAAAACCAATTCACACAATGTGTTCTGCGTTGGATAAACTACTTAAAGGTGTTTCACCTTGGTATCAGTTTTTATATTAGGTAGGTAATTTTTTAAACAGTATTTTAGCGTTTTCTCTATTGAACTTAAATAACGTTGGCCTATAGATGTCTAAAGCATCATGTTTTGTATACTGCCTTCGTCAGAATAATGTATAACTTATTTATTTATCTTTCCAAACAAAATGTACATATTGTAGCGTCATCTATCGTGCTACATTGGTACTACGATCTGTACGAAATCCTGAATCGCGCAATCAATATTCCCAGCGCAAGTGGCGACGTCTTTGCTGATTCTTAGCGACAATAGGAATATTCAGCCCCATAAAGTGTGACACTAGTTCCAGGCAATCGAATGAAGGTGCCCTGTACTATCCGACATGCATAAGTCAACAGGAAGTAATTACACCTTACTTCAATGGAATAAGAAGATATTAGTTGTAGCACTTACTCTACACCTGTTGCAAAAAAAAACTATAATAAGAATATTAATAACTCAATAGTTACAAGTTCATATTGCAATCTTATAGTATGTACTATTGTAAAAATGGTGAAATCCATCCATTTTTTATAAGCACATTTGTTAGTACGTTTGACCCACAGTCAGAGAGCAGGGTTACGTTGACAAGGCCAATACACAAAGGTGTTGTCATTTGTCAAGCTGTGCCCGCCGATAATTACCTGTCAGCCGCAAGATAGCGAATTAATGGATTTAATTAAAAGAGAAGATATATTTACTCGTAATAATGAGTTTAGACTCCTACCGACTTTCTAGTTTCATTTTATTTTTTAAAGAACTAAAAATGAAATAAATCTGTACTGGCTCTATTCTGCTATGAGTTAGGCTGACGATAGACTTCAGTGCTCTGATTATTAAATAGGAAAACCGTGAAAGAAAGTGAAGCTAGATCATATTTTAACCAAATTCAAAGAAAACCAATTTGACCTTTACTTGTAGGTATATATTAATACAGGTAAAGGACATACATTTTTTATACCACTAAGGTGGCAAACAAGCATACAGCTTACCTGATGGTAAGCGGTTGGCAATTGGTGCCTTATGGGATCTAATCATACCCTCGAAGTCAGTGTACATTTAGTACACCTCTGCCTAACCCATCGGGGAAGACAGGCGTGATGGAGTGCTTCATGAATATTTAGTTAGCGTTGTAATATTCATTTTAGTTCCTCATCAGATATTAAATGAACGCCATTTACAACAACCGATTTTTGCTACTACACCATTATTTTATATAATTAATTAAATAAATCAATTACGTTACTGTATAATATAATTCGTTGACCTTTTATAAATAAATAACCCCGCTCTAACCCACGCCGAGCAACTTGAAACAAAAATAAAATAATTAATTAGATTTTATATGAACGGATACTTACGTATTATATATATGTATACCTACTCTATACATACTCGTAGGTACCTACTTCACCTCGATCAACAGTTCTGTCAATGAAATGTGTATTTTATTGAGCAATAAATATTATTAAAGATTTTATTATATTTTGGAAAACGCTTATCGTGCAAATGACATGATCCATTTGAGATTTTTGGAAAAGGGCACTAATGAAGTAGATCGATTCTTAAAGTAGGATTGTCAAACTTATGATAAATGTATAAATTTTATAGAAATCTGTTTAGTGGTTTAGGCGTGATACTAGCTGTTACATAGGGTTTAACTCGCATCTCAAATGGTTTTAGAGATAAAAGAGTAGCTCATAGCTTTCCTCAGGATGCAATTTATTTCCTTGCCAAGTTTTATCGAAATATCTTCAGTGGTTTAGACGTGAAAAGAAATCTAACCTGTGGATTCTGCATACCGCAAGGGAAAAGAGCGTGAACGTTCTAGACATCGATTGTTCAATTAATTATCGCTAAGGCCTGAATAATGCACTGTGTACTGGTAAAATAGCTATAGTAAAATGCTTCTTGATTAATCAAAACACAAGTTAAATATTATCATGGGTATCAGAGTTCAACGCTACACTTGTATATATATATATATATTTAAGGATTTCTTGTATGTATATATTTAAGGAGATAAGTATTTTGAATAAAACTTTACATGTGTGCCCACAAGTTTTTAGAAAATAGGGGATTGATTGATTGATTTATTTAATCACTCACTATCAGCACAGTATCAATTTAGTATCAGCTCAGTATTAGCTCAGTACCAATTCAATATCAGTTCAGTATCAGCTCAGTACCAATTCAGTAGGTATCAGCAGCAGTATCAGCTCAGTATTAGCTCAGTATCAGTTCAGTATCAGCTCAGTATTAGCTCAGTACTGATTCAGTATTAGCTCAGTATTAGCTCAGTACTAATTCAGTATCATCTCAGTGTTAGCTCTGTATTAGTTCAGTATTAGCTCAGTATCAGCTCAGTATCAGCTATCAGATGGTACAAGAACCGAAACCATAAGAATAGTGTGAACATATTATCCTACAGTTTAATTAGCACAGGTGTTCATTAAGAGTACGACTAGCTGACGATCGATTAATTTCGAAATATAACCCACTAATTTAACATTTGCACTAAAACATATTCAAGCTTTTACTCAATTACGAATTCACGGAATTATTAGTGAAGTATGTAATAAGTTGGATTTACTGCACACTTTGGATTTTATAAATGCCTTACATCGTACAAGAAAATAGGAAAACTTTCACGTTTTACTATGTACTGCTAGAATCAGATAATTATACACAGTTTATTAATTTTATTATTTTATTGGCCTTTGGGCGAAACCGCGGGCAATAGCTAGTGAAGAAATAAGTATCAAAACTCTATGACACTGGTAACATTTAAAAATGCTTTATAACAAAACATGCGTTCACGTTTATGCATCACTAAAAGTTATTCCAGTGTCTATCCGTGACCATGGATGCTGTAAAGGGTCCAAAACTTCGGGATTAATAATTACAATATAACGCGATAAAATCCGTAAAAAGTAGTTTTATTTCAATGAATATTCGCATAAGTGTCAGACTTCAATAAGTTATTCCAGTTACAAAAAAATTCACACTCTATTTTAAATTTATAAGTGCTGCAATGTGGCAACCCTGTGAAAATAGCTAGTATGTACGGCAGCTCACTTTCACCGATATAAACGGTATTTTACTAATGCGATCGGTCCTGGAGGTAGTTCTATTATATTATCAGCACTTTGGAGGCGGACTGAAGATTATAGTGTAGGTAAGTACTAATAGGGTGAAATGCTACCGCTTGTCATGCAGATAATACGTTAAGGGCCATGTCACAAGATCAGCGTTGCGTTGTGTTTGATTAAGGGCCTAATAGAGACACTGATTTAAGATTATAAATGAATTAAAACATTAAATTAAATAAACGATTAATGAAAATACACAGACAGTGTTAAAGAATTACTAGAATGTACTGTGACTTTATATGCAATAATATTGTTCTGCCAGATAAAAACTTCTTTATCAGCTTCTTTATGTTAAAATCTACTGTTTTAATTGTATACAATCCGTAATGTTACATTCCTAAATAATGTCTGTAATATCGTAAATATCACATATCAACTCAATCTGTATTTTAGTCACCCAAGAAACATAACTGACAATTCAATCAACACCAGTAGGTGAGCACCCTTTCACCGGTCACATGCAACCCGAGCCTAAATGTCCGTTAAGGTCACGCCACACGATATTCGTTCTGTTTGCTAAACAGCGCACGCGCAAGCCGCCTGTGGAATGTTACGTTTTCTCTGCGTAAGCGCGTCGGGCATTATGCGAGTGAGATAAATGTGGCTGATGTCGAATTTAGCGAATGAAACGGACAGAATTTTAAGCTAACTAATAAATCTAAGTTAACTCTTACTGATTTCTCACAAGTAGAGCGAAGACAGATGTGAGCATCATTACGTTTATACGTGAGTTTGCTTGTGATTGTATTTTTTGTTGTTGATGGGTTTTTTGTTTGACCTCAGTCTCACCTGATGGTAAGCGACGACCAGGTCGAAGGTGGAAGGTGGTGGAAGGTGCTCTCACCTTAAAGACACCAAGGTTATACGAGTTCGGGAATACAGACAAACAGGAAAAGACGCAGCATATCACTTCGTGCGTTGTGGTGGACATTCGACCACATGTGGGTGAAATCTCTCCCGGCGTCTGGTAGTCCGATGAAGGAAAGCGGAAGGTGGGTAGGTTATGTAGTTGCTGGGCCCACTCTCCATAATACACCTTGCAAAAAACCGAAACACTCTTACATGCCAGTGCCTACTCACTTTTTGCTCATATTAAAATTGATATAAGGAAAAAACTGCAACGCAGGCAAATAGATGAAAATAGTATAATTTAGAATAATTATATTAAATTAAGGTCTTATGTCAAGCGTAATGCGCACTACTTCGCACATTATATTAAATTAGCAAATTATTATCATAATTAACTATGTAACTTCAAATTAAGATGTCGTTATTAGGTATGTAGGTACGGTCGACAAAAGAGTTACCTAAGTATACAGTCAGCTAACTAAACATCTGTGTTTTGTCAAAGATGTGTAATAATGTATCACGCATTAAGTGTCAAAACGCAGGTATTGTAAGCTGCTACACATCAAACCCTTTGACGGGTAATTATTTAAATCAGAATCTGTGTAAATAGGCAGGTTTCGTTCGCTACCAGTATACTCTGTAAACTCTTTTGTTGACTGTACGTATCGAGGGATAACAAGGCTTTGATTCAACATTTCAAAACCATTTCTGTCTACAAAGTCGTCATAATCACGGAAGCTTTCTTAACCAGCAATTTAAGCAATATACACCATTTATTTGATAGTTTTTTAAATCCATACTAGAGTCATCTAAGAAACCAGTCTCATTTTGATACGTACAGATGTCAAATATGCAATAAAACATATTTTATGTGTCCTGCACGTAATAGTTTCCGCTAAGCAAATTATGTTTTAAACAAATTCATTAGTGATACGGAATGAAATCGTTACCAAACGTAATATTAGTGCCGATATTAATCGATGGTAACAACATCGATTTAAATCGAGTGATAACGATCTAAATTTGAAGCTAGACGAGGCTAATGAGGTCAAGTGTGTTTACACGAACACATTTTTACGACTACCTAACACCAACGGATCAAATCTATCGCGAAACAAAATTAATGACTATTACCACTACAACACATGCATTCTTATTCACAAAATTTTACATAAAAAAATTCATACTCAAATAAAGTTCACTAAAAGTAGTCAAATACATAAACGTACATTAAGGCGAGCCTACCAGTTTAATATTAAACTACAAAAACACAGGACTAACTATGGTAAGAAAAATATTTTGTATGAAGGAGCACAACTTTTCAATAAATTACCAAGTAATATAAAAGAATTGAAATAATTTTCAAAATTTAAAATATTATTGAAAGAACACATTTTGAGGGGCATTATAGTATAATAATAGCTTGAGATTTATTTATTATTATATTTTTTTACAATATCTTTGACAATATCTATTAATTAACTATGCTAATAACTATTTTTTTCAATGAGTCTAGTATTACCTATCAATTAAGAATATTTCCATAGTTAGGCTTTTGCTATCCAGCTCTAATCAATAACCAGAACTAGTGCAACGCACTCCATGCTCCATCCGCATCCAGGTGACATGACCATTCGCTTCGTTACCGAGCAATCGCGATTAAACGTCAATTAGGACTATTGTCGCACGATCCCCTCATAAATAACCTAACAGTCAATCTGCTGTATTCCGGTTCAATGTTGTTCGATCTAGTTGAGTTTACTCGCGTTAACGACTTCGTATCAAACCGCTGACACTCGGCGTCCTTAAACGAAGAAACGCTGTCTCATTTACTCATTCGAAAAATAGAGGTGTGTTTAAATTAAGTGTCGTTTTAGTGTAAATTTGTATTTTTTAATAATATTTTACACAGCACGATCTGGTCCCAAACTACGCAGAGCTTGTACAGACGGCAGCAGGTGTGAAATTGTCCCAATCGCACATGAACCTTATTATTTTGTATTAAAGTTGAAAATCTTTCAAATAAATTTGACAGATTGAAATAAAACTACTTTTTACGGATTTTATCGCGTATATTGATATTATTAATCCCGACGTTCCGGACCCTTTACAGCATCCATGGTCATGGGTAGACTAAGGTGGTGGGCGTCTTGATGATATAATTACTGACAGCTACCCTACATTTTGGGGAAGCTTGATATGCTGGCCTCTGTAGTAGGGGTACTAGACAATGGATATAATTTTTATATACATTTTTTTTTTGTAAATACATACTTATAATACATAACAAACACCCAGACAAACAGAAACACTTATGTTCATCACCCAAATATTTGTGTCTTGTGGAAATCGAACCTCATGATCAGCAAGCAGTCCGAGTCTCCAAATACTAGATCACAGTCGTCATTTTGGAAATTTCACTTTGGGCTCCATATAACAATAAAATCGATTAATTCATCGATTGTATAATTAATTATTGATATGGGGATACAGGAGGCCAATTCATGTGTTTTTTTCGCGTCGGATCGGTTCATATTCGTTTACTTCAACAAGAATATATCTGCAGGTGGATGGATAAGGATCCTTATTAGAATAAGAAAGCAGTTGTAATTAAGTTACGTTTAGATAGTTTTTGCCAGTTGTTCGCCGATTTCCGATACCAATGGAAACATTTTTTTGGTTTCATCGTCTTGTCTAATATTTGTGATTGTAAAAAAGGTTTTTTTTTCATATCATAACAAAAACATGTAACTGAATATTAAAAGATAAGCGGTTATTGCACCATATATATACAATCAAAAAATAAGGAAAAAACATTATCAAACGGTACTTTTACAATATAATCTAATATTTTAATAAATATATAGTAACATTATAATATATTACTAATTGTTTGAGCAGCAGTGTTGGTGCTTGGGCTTCCAAATAAAACTTGTAGATTGATAAATTAAACTTGTATTGAAGCGAAAAAGTGTACAGAGGTAGCTTGATGGCGGTTAGTTAGCGTAGAATTACACAGCATAAATTTTGAAAAATCGACGATGCGCAATGTTGCCACAACAAGAAAAAAAAAAAAATAAACTGTACATTAAGTTGCCAACTCAAAAAATTGCTAGTAGTTTTGAACATGCCCCCGGCCTTGAAAGCACCTGCTTTCAATAACAATTGATGGTGAGTAGCCTGACGTTGACCGGTGACGTAAAGTTGTCTTCCTGCATCAAAAATCCAGTAGAGGGCAAATTTTGGAGAAAGCGCGTCTCACAACGCCTGAGGCGGTTCTGATGTCAGCCACTCTGGTAACGCCATCTGTCCCAGGAACCGTATTGACGACTCGTCCCAGTTGCCATTTTAGTGGTGGCTGATGATCATCCTTGATGACGACAAGCATGTTACGTTGTAGATTTGTGCCGTCCTTCTTCCATTTGGTCCTTGTCTGTAGTTCAGACACATATTCTTTAGCCCAGCGTGACCAAAAGTGTTGGCGAATTTGCTCCACTCGCTGGTAGCGTGAAAGTCGAGTGGCAGGCGTCTCAGTGAAGTCCGTGGAAACTGGTGCAGTTAGCGGACGGCCGACTAAGAAATGAGCTGGGGTCAAAGGTGTGAAATCGTGGGGATCTGTGGACAGAGGACTTAGAGGACGGGAATTCAGGACGGCCTCAACCTGTGTTAACACCGTGCTGAATTCTTCGTATGTTAGGTGCGCATTTCCAACAACACGTCGCAAGTGATACTTGCATGACTTTACCCCCGCTTCCCACAACCCACCAAAATGAGGCGCATACGGTGGTATGAACGTAAATTTAATATTTTGAGTAGTAGCGTAATCTAGTATTTGTGGTGAACATTTAGATAAAAAACCTGAAAAATCGTTCATAAGACCTACGAAATTTCTTCCGTTGTCGGAAAAGATTTCACAAGGTTTGCCACGTCTAGAAATAAATCGTTTCAAGGCTAACAAATATGCTTCTGTGGAAAGATCACTGACCAGTTCTAAGTGAACAGCACGAGTTGTGAAGCAGACAAATAAGCAAATGTAGCTTTTAATGACCCTTGAACCTCTACCTTTCCGGTTTAAAATGAGCACTGGGCCAGCGTAATCCACCCCGCACCGCAAGAAAGGATAAGTCGGAGTAATGCGCTCCTTAGGTAAATTTCCCATTATAGGAGTGGGTGTCCTGCCTCTCAATCGAGTACAACTCACACAATCATGAACTATCTTTCGTGCAAGATTCCTACCGCCTACAGGCCACCATATCTCTCGCAAATTATATAGTAGCGCCTGTGGGCCAGCGTGTAGCAACTGTTTATGCTCATAGCGAAACAACAATAATGAAAAATGATGTTGTGCTGAAATTAAAACTGGATGTTTTTTGTCGAATGTGAATGAGGTTGAATTTTTTAGACGGCCACCTACGCGGATTAATTTATTGTCGTCTAAAAACAAATTTAACTTTGCTAAGTTATGCTTATTTCCTAAAATACCAGTATTGTTTAATGATGCGAACTCATCTGGAAACGATTCTAATTGAGACAGTTTAGCCAATGTCATGTCAGCCTCTCTCAACTCTTCCACAGTGAAAACGTCTAATCGCGGTGCGGACTTGTTGCGAATATTGTAAATGAAGCGTAGTACATATGCGATAGCCCGTCTCATGCGGTTGAATTGAGAAAACCTGGCAAACGGAAATAATTCTGAAGCTTGCTTGACAAGAAAGGAATGTGAAGCGTTTGATTTAGTCTCAGGCAGATCATCGCGGTTCATGTAAGGCGTTAAAGAAACGTCAGCACAGCTGAAACTTGGTTCATGAAGGAACGCTGGGCCTTCCCACCATAAAGAAGACCGTGAAAGATCCTCCAGTCCGACACCACGCGAAACAATATCGGCTGGATTCTCCTTCCCGCTTACGTGACGCCATGGCAGTTCCTTCGTTAATTCTTGAATTTCAGCTGTTCTATTTTGTACAAATGGTTTTAATAAATTGGGAGGCATATGAAGCCACCCTAGCACGATTGTGGAATCTGTCCAAAACATAACACTATTAAAAGAACGACTTAATGCTTTATTTACTCGGTCGTATAACCGAGCGCCGAGTAAGGCACCGCATAATTCCAGTCTAGGAATACTTATTGGTTTTAAAGGCGCGACCTTTCCTTTAGAACTCAATAATCTCACCATTGCAGTCGAACTATGAGTTACCGTGCGGACATAAATACATGCGCCGTAGGCTGTTTGCGAGGCATCAGAAAAAATATGTAATTCTACACGTATGGGATCTATATCAATAACGTGTCGCGGTATATGAATAGTGTTAAGCGCAGACAAGCCACATACAAATTTGTTCCACGCTCGCAATACATCGCAAGGAACCTCGTCATCCCATTCTAATTGTAATAACCACAATCTCTGTAGTAAAACTTTAGCGATAATTATAGTAGGACTAAGTAAACCCAAAGGATCAAATATTTGAGACACATGCGATAAAATTGTTCGTTTTGTGATTACGCAATGATTACCTTTGAATTTTGTGTTAAAGTAAAACTCATCGGATGAATTATGCCAACCAAGACCTAATGTTTTCGATTGAATGTTATCACCTAACGATAAATCCTTTGGATTGCAAAATGGAGTTGATGATTCATCGCATTTAAAATTAAAAATCCATTTTCTTAATATAAAACAACCAGACTTTAAAGTTTCCGCAATTTTGTCGCATAATTCTATTAATTCACATTTATTGTCCGAACCTGTTATTAAGTCGTCGACGTAGAAATCGTTGTTAATTATTTCTTTTACCTTTGGGTGCGTGGAGTCATATCCCAATTGTTTAAGACATCTAACACTCAAGAACGGTGCTGAAGCTGTCCCGTAAGTCACTGTGTTAAGACGATAAATGCCGATAGGTTCGCATGGGTCATCACGCCAAACAATTAGCTGTAGGTTACGTTGTGATTCGTTAACTAAGCACTGCCGGTACATTTTTTCAATGTCCGCGCATGCAGTGTACCTGTGTTGTCTAAAGCGTAATAATATGTCAACTAAATCACTCTGCAACGGTGGTCCTACAAGCTGAAGGTCGTTTAATGACTTACCAGTACTAGACACTGCACTAGCGTCGAACACAACACGGAGTTTAGTCGTAGCGCTATGTTCACGGAATACTCCGTGATGTGGCATAAAATAATATGGTTTATCGTATGAGTATATGCGTGACATGTGTCCCAATTCTAAATATTCATGAATAAAGTCTGTGTATAATTTTTTATAACTAGCATTATTTTTTAAGCGTGCTTCAAGTGCCAACAAGCGGCGTTTCGCCTGAGGATAAGTTTCACCTAAATTAGTAGGTGATTCCTTAAATGGTAAACAAACTGAGAATCTTCCGTCACTATTGCGCGTCGTAGTTTGCACGAAGTGATTCTCGCATGCCCGCTCGTCATCTGTGCGTGTGTCACCAACCCTCGGTAACTCCTCTAATTCCCAAAATCGACGTAATTGGGCGTCAAGCGAGTGGCTAAAGTTGCAATGTATGTACTTATTACTACGCATATTGACATTAATAGGACCGGATATAATCCAACCTAATTTTGTATTTTGTAAAAAGGGTCCGTTATGTAACCTCATTTTTCCTTCGCATAATAACTCCCAAAATATGTCTGCGCCTAATAAGATGTCTATATTCCTTGATTCGCAAAATTCAGGATCGGCCAGCTGTATGTGTTTCGGAATATCGAATGTTGCGCTTTGTTTACATACGGCTGGTAACTTCGACGTTATATTAGGCAGCACAAAACATCTGATTGGCGTTGAATAATTATTCGTTTTAGATTTAATTTCAATATCACACATTTGCGTTGCATGTGTTACTGAATTACCTACTCCGCGAATTTCGAAAGTGGACTGTATTAAATTAACATGTAAAATGTCGCATAAAGATTTAGAAACAAAACAATGCTGACTACCGCTGTCAAGCAGCGCGCGCGCTATATGGTATGTATTTTGTTTATCTGCTATCTCGACCAGAGCGGTTGACAACATCACAGGTCGTACATGCATACACGGATCGCTAATTGAATTATCTATGTGTGCATTGTTTACCTGTACGTAAGAAATGTTCACCGGGCTGGAGTCCGCGGGGAGTGCAAGAGCCGCGGGGGACGCCTGGCCAGCACCGGCGATGCATTCAATATTACTGTCGTTTTCGACATGTAATGCCACACTTGACAACGATTGATTGTCGCTGCTATTTGAAGCATCATTATGAATTAGCGTATTATGTTTTTTGTTACATTTGCGGCACGGTCCAAACCTGCAAGTTTCCAAAGAGTGTCCTGAGCGTAAACAGTTTTCACATAACTTGTGCGTGGCTATGAATTGCAATTTAGTGTCAAGATTAGAATTAATAAACTTGTAACATGTATATAAAGGATGACAATCCGCGTTACACATTAAACATTGTTTTTTAAACACAGTTTGACGTTCGTGTGGCTTATTATTGGTGGATACATTGCATTGTGATTTGTTATTATTGTGTAGTGTATAGTGAGACCTTTTCTGATCTCTGTGAGTTTGATCGTGGCTAGTTTTTGTGTGCGAATGTGAAACCTGCAATGTATCCAACATATCTGCCCTGTTGTTAAGAAATTTAAGTAGGTCGCTTAGAGAAGGCTTAGTGTCATCGTACTTCTGTGTAGTGCTTTTAAATTGCTCCCACTCACGCTCAGTAGTCTCATCTAATTTAGAGGTTATAATATATATAATTAATGTGTCCCAGCTGTCAGTAGGCTCACCTAAGATTTTTAAAGCGCGTAAATTCTTTAGAATGGTATCCACAAGCTTCCTGACAAGATGGGGCGACTCCTTAGATAGTTTTTGAAGGTTAAATAGGGCCTTCACATGATTATGCACTAAAAGCCTGTTATTGTTGTATCGATTGAGAAGCAGTTCCCATGCCACAGAATAATTTATTTCTGAAAATTCTAATGCGTCTATTATCAACTCTGCACTCCCCTTAAGGGAAGATTTAAGGTAGTGGAATTTTTGAATATCACTTATTTCTTTGGAATTATGAACTAAGGATAGGAAGGTGTCCCTATACTCGAGCCAGTGCTCGTACGCACCGTCAAAGGTAGGCATAGCTATTGTAGGCAATTTGATTGATTTTAACTTTCCACATGACACATTTGAATCTTTGCTCGTTTCTGCAGACTCGAGTATGTATTCAGCCTGAGCGATTGCACCGTAATATGCGTCTTCAAATAATTCGCGTTGAGTTAATTGATTTTCTATGTCACATTCTTTAACGGTTTTTTCAATTTTTGTTTGTAACTCGCAAAATTCGGTGAACAAGCTCGCGGCACCTTTCAAACGTAACTTTAAATCTATACGTGTTTGTGATTTCAGGTTTTCTACTTGAATGTTATCGATATAGTTCGAAAGTTTAGTTAACCTGCCCTTGATAATTCCACGGGATTTTACTAGGTCTCGTAAGATCTCCGTATCTTGGTCATTGTTCCCCATTAGTTTATACGGAGACGTATCGCGACCTCTAGCCATTCTGGTAGGTGTAAAAAGCGAAGGAAAGTACTCACGGTTGACTTGATTAGTGATTTCTGCCGATGCTAGCTGCGGCCCAGCGGGATCACAAACCAAGCGTGCACAAAAGCTAAGCACCAAATACACTGGAAGTAAAATAAAGCACGGTGTCACACAAATGAAGCGAAGTAGGATAGTTAGGAAGGGACGGCCGTACCGAAATTGCGTATTTCTTTCCAATGCTGATGACCACTGCTTGCCGACGAAGCTGCGATGTCCGCCGGTTCACTCGTAAATGCGATTATCCGGCTCGAAGGACCATAAATATGTTTGAGCAGCAGTGTTGGTGCTTGGGCTTCCAAATAAAACTTGTAGATTGATAAATTAAACTTGTATTGAAGCGAAAAAGTGTACAGAGGTAGCTTGATGGCGGTTAGTTAGCGTAGAATTACACAGCATAAATTTTGAAAAATCGACGATGCGCAATGTTGCCACAACAAGAAAAAAATAAAAATAAACTGTACATTAAGTTGCCAACTCAAAAAATTGCTAGTAGTTTTGAACACTAATTTATAACTTTCCCTACAATCTAATTCACACAATAAACATAAAATTTATTTTTCCTTTCCTAATAAAAATTTTATACCAGCATCGTTGTCTATTGTGAATTGTAGTCAAAATAAGATTGTCGTAAAAATTATGATCTGAAATGAATGATCGAAATGGTTTTATTAAGAATACTCAAAAATAAACAAATTCTTATAGGTAAGTTTATTTTGATGGGAGAATCTAGTCAAAAACCAATAAATTCGCCATAAAATGTTGATGTGTGCGAAAATAATTAGTTTAACCCCATTAACCACATCAAACTAAAAAGAGACCAAAACCCTCAAGACCCTTACATATTAGAAGAATTACTTATAAAACAACGACCTTTTTTCTTTTTTTAGGGGCTCAGAAAATTTTCAACCGTAGTGATATGCAATTTCCATATCGGCTATAAACGCAATTATCGATAAACGTAAAATAAGTAAAGTTCCAACGTTTTTTCCTCTTGAATGTTTGACATTCGACGCATGAATAGGTACATTTTATGGGCCAAAATCAAAGACGGTTATATTAAAACGTTTCAAAAACCTCCGAACAGCACAATAAAAAAGACTATTCAAAATGCCTACATAAACGAAGACAGTATAAGAGAAACTACTGCCAGTTCAACGACCGTACGCAGTTTTGTGCAATGCGAGCAAAAGTTGCTTAGGTATGCTGGTCAGTTGCGCTTGCGTCGGTGACATGACGACCTCGATCTGACCCGCGCTAGGTAAACGACCGACTATATAGAGCATTATTGCAATAAGGACATTCTTGACGATGCTGATTCTGACTGATTGTCACGCATTCTGAATTTTATGATGTCGACACTTGCGTTTTGATCTGTTTAATGCAGTGTTAGCAAAACTTGAACTTATCAGAAACATAACAGTTTAAGAATTTGCAAAGAAATTGGCAGAATCCCAAAGAGAAAAAGAAGATAATAGGAGAGTATTTACTGCCGTACACATATTATTATCAACCCATTTGATGTCCAAAAATGGGCTGTTGATGATGACGATGATGATGATGACGAGACATACATAAACATCTACTTTAATATAGAATGAAAAATTGAGAGGAGATAAGAAATAAGTTCCTTACAATAAATTACGGAGATTATTACAGGCAAAGCTAATATGTTTGACTAATTATAAGTGAACTTTTTTACAAAGGACCAAGCCTTACAGTTCTCACACTTCGTTATAATAATAATTATCAGAAAATCAAATACTTTTCACTAGCCAAACAGCCTAAACCTGTTAAAAGTCTAGTGGTTCTAAGCACGACTGCTACGCTAAAGGTCGTTCTTGGGCTCGATTCCCAGGTCAAGCAGTATAATTTGGATTATGAAATTCTTAGTAGCAGGTCAAAGTTTGGATCTGTGCTCGGTTACTGGCAATTATGGGAGAAGAGTAGAAGAGAAAAGGTAGAAGCAGTGATAGCCTAGTAGCATGACCACTGGACTGCCAAGTCAAGGGTCTCGAGTTCGGACCCACCTCTGTTCAAAATTATGTGCGTATCAATAATTAATTATCACTCGCTTTAACAGTGAAGGAAAACATCGTCAGGAAACCTGCATGCCTTAGAGATTTTCTCGACGGCGCCTGAAGTCCGCCAACCCGCATTAGGCCAGCGTGGTGGACTATAGGACTATACTATAGTGAACTATTGTATACTAAGCCCTCTCATTCTGTGAGAGGAGACCCATCCCCAGCAGTGGGACAGTATATGGGTTGATGATTACTGGCAATAAATTCGCCCTATTACCTACATGGCAACTAAACATACAGCGAACTGTCTTGTACACTTCTGCCTAACCCTTCTGGGAATACATGTGCGATGGTATGTTACTTTGAACAAAATCAAGTATTAGGTACTATGATATACAACCAAAATAAACTCATCACACATTTAATCAAGCTTAACTCTGTAACGGTAATCAGACTTAAGTAGGTACTAAAAAATATATAGTTCAAATGTTGTGACACTATGACTTTTATGATTAAGACATAAAATTTGAAGATTTTAAGTTAACAACTTTATTATTTTGGTCGTAAACATTCACAGTAAGCGCTTTGAGAGCTTCTATTTGGAACATAGTTGACATGTCACCCTGTTGATTGTTAAAACCATGTGTAATAAGAACTGCCTATAGTCTAGTGGCCAGAAGCGCGACTGCTTCGGCAGTCGCGCTTCTGGCCACTTCATGATGACCACGATGACCTTATTCGTATGATGACGTCATAAGTTCGATTGACGTTGAGCAAGTGTAGGTAAAGTATTGGGTTTTTCTACTAAAATATTTAGCAGATTGGTTTGATTTATTCTTCATTCGTCCCGTAGTTTTGTCCCACATTCCAAAAAAAAAACTTGAAGTTGTGCTTCGTCCCAGATTCCAAGAAAGTCCTTTAAAGGTACAGTCAACAAAAAAATAATTTACTTACTTGAAAATGTTGAAACAATAATCCAATAATAGAACAATTCTAAACAGTTCGGTATAAACCATCTTTATTATCCTGTATAACAATCAAAATCATAGAAGTGGTGCCCGGCTACTGAAAGTAAATGTTAGTATCACTTGTAAATGACGTGGAAGAAACAAAAGAAGTATCATAGTAATCTGTTATTGGCGATCTGTAGTTTCTGCCTACCAGAAAAATACGTGAGGTAACTTAAGTATGTTAAACAAAAATTTTTAAAGAGACCGCAATAAAGTTTTGTATTTGAATGTGAACTAGGTAGGCATAAAAAAAACACGTACTATTCTCAGCCCATTGTAAGAACATTTTCACGAGCCAACAAAATCAAGGAGCTTGCGCCGCGAACTGCAGCAAAAACTCAACAATGAACCGCACCACGGTTTCTAGTTTTACAAAATCGCAACGTTTCAAACGATTACCTACATAAAACGATGTAGCCAATTCTCTTAGTCCATCTAACATAACTGTCGCGGTCTGAAGACGGCGACATGAGCCATGTGTGGATAATTGTGAGCTATTACTGCCTGACAATAGAATTGGGCGGTCTCCAACCAACTCCCCGTGAAATTGCGTTTTTTTTTAAATACTTTCTAGATCGCACGCAACGTTTGTCGAGTTGACGGAAGTCTTATGCTGTTTTCGTTGAACAATGACTGAAGGTGTAATAATGAATGAATAAACCACTGTTTACTGTTAAAATAAACAAACACAAACTCCGAGCTGCTACTGAGAATTTCATAGAAAAACTCAGAATTAGATTGTGCAGTTCTGATGCACACTCTCCGAAATGTATCCGGTAGAAGACCGACAGGCTTGCCACCCTACGACGATGATCAAGACTTTGAAGCCTGTTTTTTGCCAGCTTATCGTCGCCAATAAGCCTCCTGGCATCATCGACAAACCAAGGCTCCAAGTCCGCGATTATATTGTGTTATGACAAAGTCGTGGTTCAATGACTTCAGAATTGTTCATTTTTGACATTTTTGTCTACGAAATCTGTCAAACATTATGTCATTTAGTGCCACTGAAAAACCATTGTAACCAATAGCAGCCCCAGTACAGAAAACTATAACCTTTAATTAAAACCTCAAATCACGTGACACTAATAAATCTAATCAACTAGCATGACAAACAGGCCAATTTAAAACTGAGCGAGTAAAACAATCGCTCTATATTTAGGCAACCGCAACCTACAGGGCTTATCGTTCAATCTAAACGTGACCTAAGCTCAGCAAATTAAAATCGACGACAAATAACCCGAGATAATTGGACCATGGCTTTAAAATATATATTTTATTATTGACAGCAATGGTTATGAGAAAAAATAATAATTACTTAGTGAATGACGTAATTTAAGACATAAAACGCATTTACTGGCTCATTTCTCATCCATTTTTGGACCGTTTTCGGTAAGACCTTCGATTGCTCTTGTTGAGTTCCGCCAATCGCTCCACACTACTTTCGCTCTGATTTTTCTCGACCTCTATACGTCTTGCAGTCTCATAATGCTCTTGTTTTGACTGCGGTAACTTTCAAAAACAAACTGTTTCGTGTCGACTACCAGTTTGCGTCGATATTTTAATTTATGTAACGACCTCATATCGTGTGCGGTTGAACCCAGAAGTTAATCTCTTTAAGACAGTATCTTGCATGCTCTCTTGCGTCAATGAATGGATAACATTTCACTGTGGTCATAGTCTTTATCTACCTTCCTACTTCCCATAGAATTATTATGATTACTTTTTCTCATACCATCACGCCTGTGTTCCCCGAAGGGTTCGACGGAGGTGTTCTGCTGCCACAGCTACCATATTTCGTCGGTATGTTAAGGTCCTATGTAATAGAGGTCGAGACTATTCTCATTACTGATCGAATGCGTTGTAATATTGTTATTTTTAAATTTGGTTTTTTTAAGGTATGAAGCTGTTATTATCGAATTGGGATTTCCTGTAATGGTGGTTACATGTAAGAAATAAATAATTTATATTAGGTATTCTTCTCATAAAATAAAAATTGTAAATTGAACAAATTCACATTGCTAAAAAGTTAAAAGAATTAGATGAAAGCAGAATTATTGAAAAGTAATCTAAATGATGAAGCAGTAAAATAATTATAACGTTTTTAAAAACGTTGATGATTGAAAAAATAAGATGCAATGACATGCTACGTGACATGCAATATAGTACATGTTAGAGCAATCATGAACAAGCGTTTATGTTCGTATTAAATGATGAAGGACATCGTAGAAGTGAAAGTAATCATTGAAATATGAAGAATTACAGAAATGAACCAGCAAAATAAAATATAAATCGAGCAATAACTGACAGAACTATTAATTTCGAAGAACAACCAATATGATCACAAAATAGCCAACAAAAGCTGAATGAAATAGTTTCATTGATTGAAGTTTCAAGTTTAGTTTTCATATCGTATTTTTTTAAATTCCTCTTATATCTTATTTAATATTGCCTACTAGCTAGTTACGAACCCTAAAATGTCTTAATTATAAATATGTAAAAACGTGTCAAATGCATTTATGAGTCAAAATTTCAAGTCGATCCTCACTCAATCGACTCCTTTCTTAGTTTTCCGACACAAACATACAGGCTGAATTTTTTTATATAAAATTTTCAATCTGTGGATAGCTATAATCATATTAAAAACAATTATTACCATTAGCTAATCATGTTATAATTTAATGTCAGTTTTTTTTCATAGACTTTTTTTTTAAGATTTGATTCACACAGCACTGACTAGCACAAATTAAGCAGAGCTTGTAATTTTGGTACTACTAGACAATGGATATAATTACTTATATATTTTTACAAAGGTTTACAGTCACGAGCATAATTATGGCGCACTTGGCGAAATTTTAAAAAGATTTTTTCTTAAGGTATTGACTGAAATTGTGTGTGTATGTGTTACGAACATAGTATTTTCAAAACTATGTATATACATCTATAATGATATAGTCTTATCTCGAAGTTATAATCGTTCGCGAAAAATACGATTTTTAATTTCAGTAAGTATATATTATATTTATGCTCGTGAAGCTTTACTTATAATTTAAAAGAAACACCCAGACAAACATAAAAACTTATATTCACCACACTGAAATCTTTGTGGCTTTTGTTTTTTTAATCAACAGTTCGACAACTGAACCGCTAGACCACAGACGTCATTCAAAACCACCCTCATCAGTATTGCATATATATTCGCGATTCAGTTTTCCAATAAATTCAACCTGTTTCGAATACCACAAAAATAGAGGTGTAGTAAATGAAATAGAGCACGGCCCACTGATCCGTGTCATGCGATCGGCTCGTAGGTATGTCTCGGTGATTTTTTACTAAGTTTCCATCAAACCAGTTCAAAGAGCACACGAAACCCGAGATCATAAAAAGAATGTAACGAACATTCGGCTATTGTTTGGTTCTGTATAAAAAGTGGAGTGAATTAATTTAAAGAGGTTTAAGAAGTTTTAAGCTGAAAACATTACACAGTACTTTTTACTGATTTAGTACACCCGTCGCTTTAGCGAATTAGGCTACCGAGGTCTCTGCCGAAATTTCTCTTACACAAAATATTACAAAAATTCGAAAGTAAATTTTCGCCTTTCCCGCCTTAACCACTGCACCGATTTTGATGAAATTTGGTACAGAGATAGATTAGGTCTTAAAGAAGAACATTGCTACCTTTTGTCTCAAACATCCTTTGGAATGCGAGTGAAACCGGGGGCCATAGCTAGAAAACATACATTTAGAATATCATCACGCCTGTATTCCATGAAGGGTTAAGGTTCTCCGTATGTATAGGTCCCATGTAAGGGGGGGTGAAGCTTGCCGGGCAACTCTAAACTACGACCTACATTTGAGTTCTCATAGCAAAACACCTGGGATTGGAACCCAGGATCTCATATTTAGCAGTAGTTTCAATCGTCAGTTTGCTATCAGTAGGCTAGTGAAGGAGTTATTATATAAACATAACTTTAAAATTGGCTTAGCATGCGTAAATGCACAATACATTAGGAACTTATTAACTTTAAATAGATAAACTAAATATTTTAGGTGCCTGTTGTACTAAGATTTAGTTTGTTAACCCCGGATTCATAATGGTTAGGTTAGGTTAATTAATGTAGGAATATATGTAAGTCATGGCGCTCAATCCGACCAAATTCTGTGTGCGAGATCTTGCAGAATGTTTTCTGAAGGCTCTCTGAATGCTTCACTGAAGGCTGATTGGGTAATAAAACCCATGAAAAGAAACCCTATTGTAATATTGGTTTGGTAACACGTCGGGCATAAGTACATATATACTTACTTATAAATAGAAAGAGCTTTTATTTTTCTCAAACTATTCAAACCTATTTTCCACATTACCGGTATCTAAATAGATCACGTAATCGAATAAAAAACAAAACGTTTAAAATTCGAATCCTTGGTCGCATTCGAATCTCGGGTCGATTACATCCCAAATAACCCTAATGCAGCGTTACCAGCGCACATCAGCGATTCGTCGCTCGTGACTTCGTGCACTTGTCGCGACCTCCACCTGTAACCGCGACTAATCGCACAAAAATGTCTTTTCACTTCACAAAAACGCAATACGATGGCACTTGTCGATGGTGACGAAGCTCTTCGTGACGGTAGAACGTGACCCGCACCTGTTATGGGACACTCAGATATGTCGCGTGGGGTAAAAACGGGCCACGGGACAAAAACGGTCCAATTGTGATATTGTCACGTTTTAGATAAAATGCTTCAGAATCCAGTGGAACACGAACAAGTTGCGACCTTCGTTGTGCTTTATTTTGTAGACCCTAAATCTATGTAAAACAACCTTTTTTTTTTCAAATCTGGAATTCTAAGACTCGAATTCGACCTGCAGGAGCATTAAGATTTTTTTTATGAGCTTTGGTATGGGGCAATAATTTGGCAATTTAAGCTTGTATTAAAGTGTATCGTGTATCTGTACTCAATAAAATGTCTAGGTTGCAACAGTCCCAAAAAACTGGTGATATTTCTTTATTCAGATTTTATTTTATACATTCCACGTCAAACTGCTTATGCACCGTTTCTCGTCATTTCAGAGTAACCAAGTTCTATCAGAAAAAAAAACAATTTCATGCTATTTAATATCAAGCCAATATTTCTTTATTCTACACAACAAATCTAAAACCTCAATTGTTGGTCCTGATTTGGTTGCGCGACCAGGAAGCTATCATCAGGTGCACCGTACCACGAGTTCCCAGGGCTCGGTCACGTCGTGCGGTCGTCGAGTGGCCGGACCGCGGTCGCGACCTCCACCTGACGACCGGCCGGCCGGAACGACTCGTAAAAAACCTATCATGTTACCACTCAACAAACATTTTTGCTCTTATTTCGAGACAGTTCATCAAGTCCAAGTTTTCGTTTTTTTTTTCTCAATCGAACTTCGTGGTCCGACAAAAAATCGCGTTCGGATTTTAAAATCTTGTTTGTTATATAGATCAATGAGTAATCGCGGTTAGAAAAACTGGAAAGTTGAAAATTGATGGTATTCTTACCGGCTAATCTTTGATATTTCAAAAAAACTTGATGGTATTTTTATAAAAACGTAACAATCATAATGGGTTTATCCAATTATCTACGGAAAGTTACTCATCAAATACTTTTCTCAATTGCATTACAAGTTTTGTCAAAAGGTCATAATGATTTATTTTGTACCTACTGATAAAAAAACTATTCCTTGGTTCTTTATTTTCTCCTTACAGCATCAGATTGCGTACTTCTGGGCTTTTGTACTCAAACCGTTCGAATCTAACAATAATTTGGAACATTCTGACCCAAACAACGTTTACATTCGAATTCTAGAAATGGAGCACTCTTAATGTAATTTCGGAGACACTCATGAAGAAGACGTCCGATAACTTGACCTTATTAATCATGATTCCTTCCCTAGCCTAATAAAAATAAAATTTAAGAAATAAGCTCATAACTTTTTCGTCAGTGAACATTCCAGTAAGGTCATTCAGTCACATACACTAGGCACAGTGCATGTCGTCTAAGGTTATGCGGATGCCGCGGCGGCGCGTGCGCAGACTGCACAAACGACGCCCGAGGTCGCGTCCAGGAATGTTTTACTTTACATTACTTATCGGACACGAGTCGATGTGGTGGAGCTGGTTGTGCGATTTTGTGCCGGTTGCGTGTTCTAACTTCAAAAAAAGGAGGTATATCTTTAGCGCCATTACCTCGATGTTTTTTAACCAATTTCAATGGCTCCTTTTTATTAAGCCCCTTCTTAATAATACCAGTGCAGTGCTTGCGTTCCTCGGAGGGCACGTTAAACCGGTTTACATTTATGATAATGCTAATCGTGAGTGATGGTCAGAAGCTGTATCAGAAAGCCGAAAACGTAACTGTGTTGCGGAGTTCTGATGTCAAATGATAGTTTACCGCATCAGGAGTGCTTATCGACAATAAGTTAATCTGTGTACCACCAAAATTAAAGTTCTAATGGCCTCGGATGGCCACCTTACTTGAAGGTTAACCTGGGGTCTATGAGTACTCATAATGTGTCCTCGCCAGTTCGGCATCTTAGTCTTTAGGCTATTGGCTTTTGTGGCCTTTTTTCTATTTTCTTCGTAAAGAGTTCTTTGATAAAAATCATATTGCATTACATTTTCTTGATACGATATTTTCTTTCAAGTTTGAAAGTAACTGCTTCATTAGTCTAGTTGTTGGAACTATGCTGAATTCGACTTGCAGGTCGATCAAAGTGGTATTGGGTTTTTCTATAAAATTCTCAGTTGCAGTTCTCGGAGTTTGAATTTGTGCCCGGTTAATAGATTGCTATTAACAAATCCAAACTTTGGAGTTTGGATTTGTTAATCTCGAGGCTCGCCTCTTAAGGACTTAGAACTTATCGGCAAACTTGTAATGGAGTTCACCACAGAATATAACCCTTCGGGGATATAGGCTTGATGTATGTTATATTCGAAAGTAATGACAACTTTTAAATGCACCGCGCTCCACATAGTCTTTTAAAAACCGCTTCTTTTAAAAGTTTTACATATCTTTGGTTTATTTTATTTTTATTTATCAGGCAAGTGCGTTTCGCGGTGCAGTAGCGAAAATTCTATATTTAATAAAGCCGTGTCTTTACATAAGGCTTTACGGTGCGGTGGGAACTTGACACCTCGCGGTTTGAACCCAGCTTATACTATCATCTTTGTTATATGTTGAACTAGCTGTTGCCCGCGGTTCCATCCGACTTTTTGAGATCGGAGGCCTATATCTATGTCCAAATCCCTGTACCAAATTTCTTCAAAATCGATTCAGCGCTTTAGGCGTAAAAGCGTAACAGACAGACAGAGTTACTTTCAAGAGCACATCAGTTTATATAAAATTGTTAAATTCCTCCAAATGATTTTATATCTTAAATTGTTGACCGATTAGTTCAAATCGAATAAAAAAAAATCAGTTGGTGGTAACTTGACTGTAAGTACTTTTAAACCTATGTATTATTGTTTTAGCACATATACTATAGAACACAGTGCAGAGATGTAATTTGATACCTCGTTGGTTTGAACTCGCGACACCGACTTCCATACGAGTGGGTATGGGTTTATCATTGCAAATATCTTGTTGGTTACTGATGAATAAACTCATATAAATTATCTATTACCTCACACCTGTATTTTCCGAAGGGTAGATAGGGCAGAGATTTGAGCTGTGCACTTTTTTTTCTAGGACATAAGTAGTTATTAGTTCGAGGGAATGTTGTTAACTTAACCATAATTGGTGGCGAGGCACCGTAAGTATGCTTAAATCCATGCCTCCAGCCAGGAGCACTTATGCAACGTGTTACAAAATACCCCGTAAAAAAGATAATTAATTATCAAAGCCAACAATTTTGTCACCTGTCATGTCAGGGAACCAGATTATTTAACAGAAAGGCCTACGTACCTATTTTACCTAATAATTGTCTACTTTAATAGTTTTTTATTTTTCATTCATACGGTTCTTAATTATTGTGAATGGACTCGTTATAAGGCCCCCTTTAACCTCCTCTCGGCTTTACGGGTAGTTTTGTAACACCCTGTATACTAATCAGCACCGTAACAGGCTTAATGTCCAACCAACGCCATCTAGCGGACACAAATTAAATCTCCGAGCTGCTATTGAGAATTATTTAATGGAAAATGTCAATAACACATTGCTCGACCTGAGAATCGAACCCAGGACCTCACACTTGACCCCACTAGACATACAAAGCAGTTAAGGATAGAATATAATAATATGATAATACCTATCTACAAAAAATAAATATAAAAATAAACGCTGCAATGACAGTTGTATCAAAATTACATAAGTTTTGACTATAATTATAAACTTTTATAACATTTAATTTCTAAGTTTAACTTTGATCCACATAATATTGTCGTATACCCACAGATTTATTGCTTAAAAGTTACTTTGAGCAATAAAATCAATAAATTTACACAGTATTTTGTTTTCTTTAATTCTTACACATGCATGGTAAGTACAACGCAAAAACGCCCACACGCTACACACACACATTTCATACATATCATTTAAGTAATCATAAACCCTTTTGTTCCCATGGAGTAATAAATTAGATGTCCTGACTACATAGTAAGACTCTCCTGTTTACCATAGGACTAAACGTTTAGAAATAATACAAGAGGATAAGACATTATGCGGACGCGGCCCACATCCGAACCGACGCATCAATTGTTCTAGCTTTGTATTTAAGGGTTAGTTCTGTAAACCCGAATGAACAACCGCAATAAACCACATTAATCATCAAAAATTTAATGAACTTAAATTAATTTATGTTTTATTTTAGTTTATAAATAAGTACAATATTTCTATTATTAATGATTTTTCATAATCATACCATTATTAATTTAAAAACGATGACATTTTTCTGAAATAAAAATCCTGTCATTTTTAAATTTAAATCCATTTCAAATTGGAAATATGTTTTCTTATAAAACATAATTATTATAAAGAGCAGTAAATAGGCATTTTTTTTTTATTGTAAATTTATATAACATATTGACCTCCATATATTATGTAGAAAAGACTTATTAGATTAATTAAATATCTCTATCCTTTAGTCATATTAAAATAAATTGTATAACAAGCCGTAACAGTGCAGTCATAACATTGTCCGAAACATAATATTGTTTATTTTGACCTAAGAACATAAATACGTTAAGATAAACACAAAAAAATAAAGAAAACAATACATTTCAATGCAGGTAGATACCCATACTATAATAAAATGTTGTATTCTGCAACAGACTTTATTATTTACATTACAGTCACGGAAAAACGATTAATTTTAAAACGTTAATTTAAATGAGGAGTACACTTAATGTGCACATTAGTTACTTACCCGATAGTAAAAACAATACATAAGTACTTGGTGACTACCTTAGATACCTCATTAGTCATTAACGTTTTTCCAACTACATATGTTGAGATTGGTTCCCATTAATAACAACATTCAAAAATAATATTTCAAAATAGAGCAGCTAGATGACTTCTACAACTCTTGGTTAAATTCTTACAAGCATTCTAGGTTTCTGACTACCACATTCATTATTCATATTATAAAATAATCAAGATTTTGTTTTCATTTATGCGGGAAAAAATTTAAACAGAAAGTAAATTTTATTTATAATTATTCTTGCGAATACATTATAATAAGCTTTAAGTTTGAATACTACTTCGTTATTTTTTATCAAAAAGTTCTATTGAAAATCTGAACGATGTTAGACAAATCGATATTATTCGCTTCGGCCTAACGTAGGAACGTGCCCTTAACATTGAATATTTAAGACGTGATAGGGAGGTGACACGCGTGTCACTCCCGCGCTCCGCGTCTCAATGAGCAGCTAGTGTTGTCACTTCCGGGACGAAGCGTGACCGGCCCTGATGGTAATAAGCAGCGATCATCGTTGTGCGGCCTATTAATGTCTTGTAAGTATTTATGAAGACGACTGTATGTTAAATAAGCGTATGGGTTTTTTATACAAATTCTTAAATTGAATTATCATTTCAGGGGAAGATTTTGGGATGTAGGGTGGAAATCCTATGCTCTTAATTTTATAGTATTTTACACCAGAATTTAAAATGAATTTATACGATAATATTGTTTTTTAAAAAACAATCTTATCCTAAAACTGTATATACTAACATTCAACTTTCAAGTTAACCTTAAAAAGTGCAAGTTAAGTAATGCCTTAGCTCTCACTCGGAACTCGAACAAAAGGTTGGACGCGTGAACACAATTCATCATGTACATACACTTGTAAAATGAAAAAAAAACTTGACATTTTTGACTTACATTTGACACCTGACGTCTCACTAATTAGTTGGTAATGACACCTTTACATAATGGCCGAAGCTAGCCGTAATTTATGTTGTTAGTGGTTATTCTATAATAATTATGTAAGGAATATAATAAACAGCACATCAAAAATACTGATTGAGCAACAAAATTACTGATTGATCAGCTATATACAGATATATCGGTTAGGTTAGGTTAGAACTCTGATCACACATCGCCAGAACCAAATCTGAATGTTTTGAGACCAAAGGGATAACTAGTGACCAAGATAGTGTATATATAACAATATTTTGAGGTGACTTTTTTGCTTGCAATAAGTATTTTCCGATTTCAATGCAGGAAAACTATTTACAAGATTTGAATGAAATTTTGGTTCAATAATAGTTTGTGACTAGCGCTGCCACATTTCCCTAACATTGATTATTTCTTATCCCATGAAATCAATCCGGCAACAATTGGAACGAAGTTCCTTATCGCGCGTTGTGAAAGTGGGCTAGACGGAAAAAAATCTTACGAAAAGTTGTCACGACACTTTTTGCTTGTCAACAATATTTGAATTTCGAATTATTGAGTGAATGACAATATTTGAATTTCGCGCGTTGTGAATTGTTGAGTGTATACAGGTTTTTTTTATTTTTAATTATTAAATTTTAATGAAAGGAACTTCGTTCCATCCGGGTGTCCCTTGTTGTGTTACTAAGTCTACGGGTACGAAGTCGCGGGTAAAAGCTAGTAGTAGAATAAATACTTACTAGATAAGACCTAGTCTAAGATAGTATTTTGCCTAATATAGAGACGACCCCTGAGACCCACTGTGTAAACGACCCATCTCACTTCAATAATGACACTAATTATAACTGTTCTCACGCTGACGTACTTACAAAGGTCTACCAATTAGAGCCACTTATAAATTGTAATCGATAGATGACGTAAAAAAAATACCACCTCAATATTACCACCTCTAAGGCTTTATGAATAAGGAAAATATTATAGAAAATTAATTCACCGTAATGACTATGGTGTTTCTATTGGATAATACGCACTTATTATAGAATGTTTCCATATTGTTCTTCGAAAGAGGGACTTGTTGATTGATATTTTTGTGAAATCATGGGTTTTCGGAAAATTATTTTATTACTCCGAGGCTACGAGCAGAGATAGCCTAGTGATATGAACATTAGACTGCCAAGTCAATAGTCTCAAGTTCGAATCCAAGGCACGCAACTTTGACTTATCATGTGCATTATATTAATTAATTCCCACTTGCTTAAACGGTGAAGGAAAATATCGTGAGGAAACCTGCATGCCTAGAGATTTTTATCGACGGTATGTGGAGTCTGTCAACCGCTCTAGGCCAGCTTGGTGGACTAATCCCTCTCGTTCTGAAAGGAGAACCGTGGGTCGGTATATGGGTTGATAATGATTTTATTACTCTGTGGTTTAGGAATTTCTAACTAAGTATGAGAAGAACTTAAGCTAAGGTAAGCTTTTCTTCTGGGAGTTCATATCACGTAATACCTATAGCGCATTTTTACAAATCTATAGGTTGAAACATCTACCTATTCTGTTTTAGACACGGAATGATTACCATACTAATATAATAGTACACGTGCATTTAAATCCATAGTCATAATAAATATTTAGGACATTTTACACACCACGATCTAGTACCAAACTAAGCAGAGCTTGTACTATGGGCACTAGAGAATGGGTATAATACTTACATACTTTTTTGTGTACTTAAATAGGTATATACTTATAATAGAAACATCCAGAAAAACTAATGTTCATTACATAAATATTTGTATTCTATTCATTTGCGTTAATGTAATGCAATTGGTAGTAAATTTTTTTAACAGGCTCTAGGCTAAAGCGGTTGTAGAGAAATGCCTGACCACGTATCCCTTGGCCCAAACCATATTAACAGGGTAAAAACAATATAATCTAGTGTTAGATGCAGATGCAGTTTTTATTGACACGACCCGCGGAGTGCTTAATCAAGCAGCGTTTCCGCTACGTATCTCAGATTCATTTCCAGCACGTAGCTAAGACATGCCTACATGTTTTGGGCTAGAAGTAATTTTTCCGGGTCTGGATGTAGGTACAAATTAAATTTATTTTTGTAAGATCCGTGGGATAGGTACCCACATGTTATTAAAAGAAGAGTTCCCAACAGGTGGTGATATCCATGTAATGAAATCATACGACAAAAATGAGGGAGATTAAGATCCTGTATTGCACATTTGTACGCAGCATACTAGAATACGCTAGCCAGGTTTGGAACCCTAGCTACGATATATACGTCTCCCGTATAGAGAATATACAGATAAAATTTATCAAATACTTATGCTATTGTTTAAAACTCAACTTTACCTCTGACGATTCTTTCAAGCTTTGTGTTAGGTTCCACATTCTGCCCTTGGCCAAACGTCGTGAGGTAGCTGATATCACCTATATTATGAAGTTGTTAAATGGATCAGTTGACTGCCCTTATTTTCTATCCAAATTATATTTCAACGTGCCAAGGACAGCTGCAAGGCATAATAATCCCATCCATCTTCCTTTGGTATCTACTAATTACCGACAAAATGCATTCTTGTGGCGAGCGAGCAGTAGCTTAAATATACAATGCAAAATTCACAATTTTGATATTTTTAATACTAAGCCGGAGACAGTCAGACGGGTGCTTAGTCAAGATTTCTTCCATAAATAGGTATTAGCTCTTAGTTGTACGACTGGTAATTGTTACTTGTTTAATTTAGTTCGATGTTCAAATGTATTAAGTTATTTATGCGCGAAGACCTGTAATTGGCTTCATGATACTTACTTCATATAACTTATGTCCTGTTTATTGTATGCTGTTGGTCTTCCTAACGATTAAATAAATAAATAAATTAAGTGGGAAAACTATGTAATTTTGTTGATATTATGCAATGAGCTTGATAATTACTATCCTTAAAAAGTGTCTTAGGATCAGTGGGGTAGGCTACCCTACATAAACGACTGCTGATGTTAATTAATTTATGACTGGTTGCGGCTTTACCAACATAACATTTAACATAACGAGCACGTTACCTAGATTTACTAAGCGTTTCGACAAACGGTGACTTTCAGAAATTTCTAAAATAATGCAATTCTACGAAATTTTTGATTAAGTATGTGTTATATCATTAGTTGTTGATCTTCACCTACAGCCGGGAGTTTAGTGGACGATGAAGCTAACCTCTTTTTTTAATTATTTGTTTGTGTGCCATAGGTACCAACTTGTAGTTATCTACCTCGGTACTTAGGTACTACGCCTCTAGCAGTCTTCTGTCTGCACTCACAAGGTTTTCTATACAAAAAAAAGTACAGATAGGCTACCGTCTATTGATAACTAAACTGTTGCTATAGCTAGGAACAGCATCCGATAAGAAAACCCAAAAACAGGTAGGTAGGTATATCTTTAAGAAAACCGCTGAATGTTTTCCTAAATAGAAAACCTCCTTACACGTAAGTGGGATAGATTACCGATCTACAAGGTAAAACTAATTATTTTTTATTAACAGTAGGTTAAATTGGGATAAGACAGAAGTATTGGAATTGGAACTATATTTCAATGCGTGACTTATTACGAATTTATGGCATTTTAATTAAATCAATTGATGTCATACAAATATGACACCAAAGACAGTCTTATAAAATATGACCGTAAATAAATGTTATGTCATGTCATAAATTTTAAAGGATTACTTGATAATCCTCTAATGATCGTTAATGATGCATACAACATAATACATAATTATAGGTACGTAAGGTAGGTACTACATATTTAGAACTTGGACCGAATTCACAGACGACAAATCCAAAACAAACAAAAAAACATACCTTTTATGTATTTCCAAATGTATTCTTCGGTCGAAATATTCCTCAGTTTGGATAACGAAACGTCCAAAGTCACTGTAAACACTTTCTATCACTGTCCACTTAACGAAAATTCTGTCATTCAATAAAAGCAAAAAACTAAAAAAAATACTAACAATGGTTTCACCAGGACATAGGCACAATGTTATCGCCAGTCAAATGTCAGCGCGCACTTATCAGTACAGTCAATTAGCATTCAGTGCGCACACGTGGGTACGAAATGCGGAATGTCCGAAGCGAGACGATACGACCAAAGCGCGCCAAACAGATCGGCCAACTGAAACACTACGCGCACTCACCAACACACGCGCGCCGATCAACAGGTGAAAACGCAACAGTGTGCTACAAATGAACTCGTACGCGACCCTATGTGGAGGTTACTCAGGTGAACCGCGCGCTCATGTGTGCGTGAACCATTTTGTTCGTGTTGTACAGATTTATTACCTCCGACACACGTGTGTGCGTGAAACTCTACAGGTGATACTCTTTTGTGTTTGTTAGTAATCACACTTGGTCACATGTCAAGTGCGTATGTATGCTGCCTACCTGTTGTGCCCCCGCAACTTATCAGTTTTGCTCTTTTAGGGCTGTTCAGAAAATATATTGCCTTTAAAAACGTCCATCTTCGCCATTGTTTTGACGGAACAGAGGTGAATTCATGGGTATAATTATCCAAATTTGACCTTTATGGGTTAATTATGTTATTTAGTACACACACGTATGTAAGAGTCATTAAATCTACAGTCACGCCGACTGCAGATGATAACGCGTGTAGCGAATTTCCCGACAATTTTCCGACTGTGTAATTCGGTAGCGTTATAATAGTGTTCATCGCTGGGTAAATCGTGCCTTTTGCACTTAGTGAACTTTGTACAGCGTAAGGTCACGGATGTTTAGCACTAATACAATAGGTATTAACATCTCATGTCACCTTGACGTAAGCGCAAAGACACTATCGGTGTTCGAATTGAAGGGACGTAACACTCCGTGACTGTGCAGCATTTTTGAACTCTACCATCTCAATTATAAAAATCTAAATCATGTAAACATTACGCGAGCAATAAAACCTTTTACGTAAAAATATTGATTTAGAGCAGAACGTTTAACTTGTATTCTTATTTCAAATGATTGTGACTCGTGTTGACTAGTAGTTGAAGTCTATTTTTCAGAACTATGTTGCAAATACATAAGACACTTTTGTCACTAAACATTTTGATCGTGACTAGTCTATTTGTATTGTAATTTGCACCTAATCAGATGTAAAACTAGATTGATTATCGTGGTACGGGGCACTTAATAGTGGATTGTTGTTTCTTTGTTATTTTGTGTGACAATTCGACTATTGTCGACAGATTCATTACTATTGTTTGGGCATCGATTCATTTTATTACGCCTACTTGTGACATTTTTTTTTGTTAAGATAAAGTTTTTATTTCGTTTTGAATTCAAAGTTATGCGTGAGTAGTTGGCATTATTTCTTATCTGGGTTTTGCCCTCGGTTTTGTTTGATTTCAGTCAGCATGGCAGCTAAATTAGATTACTGATCGTCACTTTATTTAATTTATAGGAAATAAGAAAACTTTTAGTTATACAAAATTAGAAAACTTTTAGTTAAAAGTTAGAATGACTACTTTAAGACCGGTTTCGCACTACGTCCAATCTAAATCTGTGAAAATACAGAGAGAAAGACATTCAACGGATAACGTAGAGAAATCGGATCTACGTACTACGACGTAGACTACTCCGAACCGTATTTTCACGGATTCTGATCGGATTCGGATCGGATATACGCCGAAACCGCACTAAGACCTCCGCAACTTTGCTTCATTGAGTTGAAATTAAACTACACGGTACATCCATGGTGATCATGTACGTCCCATAATCACAATGGACGCCGTAAAGGGTACGAAACGTCTTGATTAATAATGTCAATAAAATTAGTAATGTTTTTGTAATTTTAGTTCAATGTCATTCATGTAAATCTCAGACCTCAATAATTCTAAATGATTCTAGTATGAGTGTTGTTAACAAAAAAAAAACAAAATATGACTACTCTGTAAAAAGTTATTCGTGGTCACACAAAAAATATATATTACACGTCGACTTGTGAACCTCCACCGTTTTTTTTTTTCTTTTCGTCGGTTAATGAGAGTTGCCGTAGATATCAGTTTTAATTATTTCCATCATCATTTAATGCTAAGCCTTTTCCTGTCTAACCTAGCTGAAATCAGTAAATTTTTGCAGAAGTGACTATGCGAAGTAAGAATTAACCAACAGTGATACGTCTAGATTTGTGAAATCTAGTCACCCATACATGAATTGATTAGCAACCATAGTTTAACGACGCATTTAATTAAAATGATAAACTATTAATCTCCTGCCTTCTATTTAAGTATATCTTGTTAAATTTAATCGCTGCGTTTATGTTAGTAGTTGTAATTGGGCAATCTAGAATACAATCAGATATCGTACCATATTAAGCTCAATAAGTTAGTATTATAACTAACTACTCTTTTGATAATAGAAACTATTATTATATTATACATAGTATATTATTTTATATCTCAGAACGTAGGGCTGCTGTCATAGTTTAAGGAAACGTACAAAATACAGACTTAACAAAGATATACATTTTAGTGAAAGAAAATTCGATCTCAGGCAGGATTCGAACCGACGTCCCTCCGGTTAAGTACACTGTAGGCCTTAGCCAACTAAGCTCTGAGACAGAGGGAATGTTTGAATGATATCTCCGTATTTTAAAATTATGATTTATCATCACATTAGTTTGACGTGTAACTTGAATTTTAATTTATTGTTTTTAAAACTGAACACAAATGAAGTGGAAGCTACTTCATTTATTCGAAATTATTTTCAGTTTTTCATATATACTAACGAGTCTTCATAAAAACTATTTTATTTTCAAATCCTGTTTCAAAGATCGGAATCCACATTACACCTGCAAAACCTTTGCAAATATAAACGCAAAACATGATCAATCTAAACACTGTTATGCATAATATTATAAAACAAAACAGAAATCTCGCAGACAGCGACAGTGCCCTTAATAAGGCTGTTTCATAACCGAACGAACGCAGCGAATATTTACACGCATTTCAATTAACTGGCAACTCTAACAACGAGCTACTCTAACCACTATAGAGGTGGGTAAGAAGGCTTATGACATAACGCACACCAGGCCAATATCAATCATAAGAAGAATATGCTAACAAAAAAACTGTTTCACCTGGTGTACCTATCTATTCGGTTTTTTACAAATCATTAATCATTATTATAATAGTTACAAACAACAGTTTATTTTTTTCTTTTTAATGAATTTTCTTTTTAATGAATATATTTCTTTTTTTTAAGCTACGTTTTCCCTATTTAATAAAACCAGTTCTTTAATATAATTATTTTTACTCTAATCACCGCTTTCTAAATAATTATTATACTCATCAAATACTTAATCGATATAGCTTCCCATTATTTCTATAAATTTGTAGATGTAACTTACACTGCCACCTTTTTTTTCGTGATGTAGGTATACGTAATTAATCAGTATTAATTTAAGAATTTTGTTTTTTTATTAGGCATAAATCAAATGAATCAAAACAAAAGGAAATACATATTTGCATTGAAATAATATTAAGTGTATTTTTATGACATCTATGTCGATTTTTTTTAGTTAAGTTTAGTTATGGTAAGTTGGGTAATCGTCTTTTTTCATTGGAAAAAAAATGCGCGACGAATTATTTTTTTAATTGAAAAATAATGCACGTAGACTTATTTTTTTTAATTGAAAATAAATTATCGACGAATTATTTTTTTCGTATTAAAATTATTTATTTTATTTTCATCTCATGTCGAATTCTAACTAAAAAAAACTATTAAAATAATATCACTCATGCGGCTTGTATCCCTGAAAGGTTAGCCTGAGAGGGTCTACTGAATGTACAGACGTCAGCAGGTCAAGCTGTCCAAAACGGTCACATTTTCCCAATTTAATATGAACCCTTTGTTCAATTGAAAATCTATCAAAGAAATTTGACAGATTGGGGTAGCCTAATGTGCTAGCCTCTGTACCATCTATAATTTCCAGGATATTTTTAGCAGCTCCCCAAGAGTTCATTGAACTACACATTTAAAGTACCTACCTATAAATATGTTGAATTTTTGTCTTTTAAAATAAGATCCTGAAATATTATAAATAAAAGAAGTAACGTTACTAAGATTATTGGTGCAAATTGCTGGTACTGAACCTTCTGTATGCGGTAAATTTATATACAATAACTTGTAGCGACATCTACCGCGCTACATAGAACTACGAAGGCCTGAATCGCGCAAGCAACATTTGCAACGAAAAGTTGCATATATACAACCGCCCGACATCAACCGTCGGGCCGTGGCCCGCCAGGCACAACACCCGCCTGGTTGGAGGATCCTCCCCTTTGGTTGGAGGGGCAACACACCTCGCCTCTCCACACTGGTGACCCCGACGTGATCCCAGTGTTTCCACACTGGTGACCCCGAGCAGAACATCAGCGCAGCCTTCCGGAGATCAGCACCTTCGTCATCACCTTCCCCACACAGCAGCCTTCAACAGCATCGAGCAGCGAGTCACACAGCCAGCCAGCACTCTACCGGCTTCAACGGGCAGCCTGACCACACGCCTGCAGCGAATATGCAGCCTGGTCAGAACCCTCAGCCGACATCAGCTACTTGACACAGCACACTGCACTTCGGCCGGTCAACAAGCAGAGGCCGTCTTTCCTGGTCGACGCAGCAGCCAGCCACTACGCTTCACTGCACTACCTCGACTCACTGAGGTCTACGCAGCATCGCCCCGACTCACTGGGGACTCATCGCACTCACCGCTCACAGTCCCGACTCACCGCTCACAGTCCCGACTCACTGCGGACTACGCGGCATCTGTTCCGACTCACTGGAACTCGCACTCCTGGCACTGGCAAGCTCTTCAGACGCACTGACCGCTGACTCATCTGGATAATCGACCTCCGGTCTCGGGGGGGAGTGATGTAGCGACATCTACCGCGCTACATAGAACTACGAAGGCCTGAATCGCGCAAGCAACATTTGCAACGAAAAGTTGCATATATACAACCGCCCGACATCAACCGTCGGGCCGTGGCCCGCCAGGCACAACACCCGCCTGGTTGGAGGATCCTCCCCTTTGGTTGGAGGGGCAACACACCTCGCCTCTCCACAAACTGTTTGCGCGCGCACAGGATTTGTGGCAGAGCTACGACCGTGTAGAAATATAGAGTGGGAAGTCAATAGGTTCCATCGTTAAGTATTACGAGATTACACACAAATTATGACTACTGAAACTTATTTAGAAAGGATAAACAACTTTCCGGATGGAAGTACTGCTTATACTTGTAAGCATCTAATGCCTGTAGAAATCAAGTAAGAAGAATAAATGAGAACAAAGTGGCCAAGACTGTACAAAGTATTGTTTTTTTTTTAACTTTTATGCATTTGTTACACACGTGAATGTGAAATGTTAATAAGACAACTACAAAAAAAAATAACTGCCTACTTATATAGTAATGCTAATGTTATACTTATAATTTTTGTGAGAGAAGAAGTTATTGTATCAGAAACTTCAGTAGCTTAATTTACCACAGCTATGGTTGTCGCGGGATTAACGCCCTGGGGTCTGTGTTAATTTGTATGACATTGAATGATAGTTAGCAGACTCCTTTTTTTTTGTTTACGGGGGGAAACCTTCAAAAGGCTGCCGGTCTACGGGGGTTAGACCGGGGAGTGCGGGATTCTTACCCACTTATATCACCCCGGTGGCCACCATCAGCACATATCGGGGGGCACTGTGTCCTGTTAATAGATCACCCCAGAACCTGTGCAACAACTATTAAGGCACATACCTGGGAGTTAGCTGACTCCTAGATAACCTACTGAGTAACCTGTGTTTAGGAGTGACAGTTCCAAACCTCATTCATGGTTGAATTAATTAAATGAAGCATGTGATTTATGTATATACGTATCTATGTCTTTCGAGTTTTAACATTACATGCAAACTTAAACAAAGATTAAAACTAAAAGTTAAGGTCTTAAACCTCTTAAAAAACAAAGAAAGAATATTAAAAATAAACTATTGAAAAAAAACTACTTAGTTAATAAATAAATTGCATAATTTAGAGTTGCAAATAAATCATAAAATATTATAGCAACCACCTGTCTATTCGAATACACAAAGACGGTATCTAAACCAAACAACAAGTACAATACATACAAACATTAGTCCCTCTAAGCGGTACAAGCCGTATGCGATAGCATTCTTGTTTTAATTTATTCGGAGCGGCAATTAAGGCTGTGTTCCCATAGCACAATGGCTGGTCAGATGCGACAATTGTGTGCAAACCGGGCTATCAGGATCGGGTCGCGGCTGCGTACTCGGAAAGATACCCAGCCTGTTTTGGGGAGATTAAAACGTGTGTACATTGGTATATGCGTAAGTGTAGCCCCAGCTTAGGAATACATTGGATTAAAACTGGTTTACACTGTTTCATGTTAGTGGATTGTTTGTTTAATTTAAGGCGTATGGATGAAATGTTGGACTGGTTGGCATTTGTTTTTGCGTATTAATTGGCACATATGACAGCATATATTGTTTGGAGTGAATTCACATTTATAAAGTGCGCCGCGTAGACGCCACGTATATGCTACCTACGTGCCGTGACTACGCCAAAATGCTTCGTACCTATGGTAAGATTGCAGGCGTAGTTGCGGCGTCTTTGCTGCACATGCGTTCGACGAACACCTACTACACCAAAATGCGACGGGACCCAACTGAAACTTGATCTAGGTCTAGAGCAATCCATATCTGCTACTCTCTACTCTAAAGAACTTCCAGTCAATATCGACATAATTTGAATTTAATCAAGTTAATGTATTCGCCTAATTATCTACCAGGTATGTGATGAATGAACCCTCAATACAATAATATTTAAAAAGACCAAAGAAAACTTGAATCTAGCGGGCCCTATTCCCTTCACTGATACTGCAATTGATGAGTTTGATTAATTAGATACATTCATAATTTGAACCTAAACAGTTAAGTAGGTAGGTACATATTTAAATTTTTATTAAGGGTAAACTGAAATTTTATCTTATTTTTTTTATTATTCATTATTTATGCAGAGATGGTACAAAGGCGGTCTTAATGCCAATAGGCATTTCCTGTAAGACAACCCTATGGTGATGCAATGAGAATAAAAACACGGTAGATGCACTTTATATATGAGATTATTGTCAGACTAAAATATAAGAGATCTTACAAACAGCCTCAGCTTAGTCGTCGTAAGCGTGACTGCTACGCTTGAGGTGCTGAGTTCGATTCCGAGGTGGAGCAGTGTTATTAAAGTTTTTCATGAAATTCTCAGTAGCAGCTCGGAGTTCGGATTTGTACCCGATAAATGGCAATAGGCCCGCCGCCTATTACATGGGAAGTAAACATATCGGCGAACCGTGAGTGTATATTTGAACATCTCTACCTAACTCTTCGGGGAATACAGGCCTTATGTTATGTAAATATTTATATAAACAACCAAGAATAAAATAAACAGCTTTATAAACTACAACCTTCTACATTTTACAGTATACAAACTAAGTAGCCGGCACAGCTTAGCAAAAGATTGCTTTATCTCGCCGCTAGTAAATCAACGAGCCGGAAGCGCGAGGACGATGAAAAATACCCTGGCAGGCTCCTCCGAAGCTGAGCGTGATGATACGTGTGGATCGCAAGCGCAGGATTTATTGGTTGCCAGCCGATAACCGGTCGCAGGGTGTACTTAGCTAAATACTTCGGTAAAGTATTAGAATGATGTTTTATTTTTTTAGCTTCTCTAATACCTATGTTCTATATGAAAAATCTACTTTAAAGAATTTTTTTTCGGTGGGTGTAGCCGTTTAATTGTCTCTTATTGTCTATTGAGGATTAATAGAATTGTAGGGTAGTTCATCTTTTCAAGTTATTTGACGAATTTGTATTGAAACAGTAGTCCATTAATTCTGTAATTATTAAAATGCAAACTAGATATAATTAGATTGCTCTTTAGATATAAAATCCTCAGTTCCTAGTATTTTTATGATTTCCATGTGATTAACAAGAGCATTTTAAACAAAAACAATCAATGCTAACAAGAACAATAAGCGGTAAAATTATCATAATAGCTATCATAAAACAGTGTCACAGAAGAATTATTTCAATAAATCTGACAAAATATCACTTTAGAATAATTCTACCTGTAATAAATTTATAGGCCCAGGCTAGAATTTAAATCCTGTGTTTGTAGAACACAAAACATGGGGCAGGGTCGTTTACATTGTTAACAAAACAACATAACAACCACATTGATATTCAAACAAATCTAATCGCTAAAATATACGAATTATAAAAGCTATACAGCTTATTATAGCGTGTATACTTCGTTAGAACGGTCGGAGAGCGAAGGTCGTTGAAGGTTGGCGCGCTTTTCCGCGATCAACGGCACTAGATTAAACAAGATGGCGGGAGCGGCGCGTGCGCAGTGGCCGCAGTAACTTAGCTGATGCGATAAAATGCTGCGCACACTAATTTATTTGCTGTGGTGTGAAAGTGATCTACAAAATTGGTACCTACGGGTTAACTTATTTATGTCCCTTATTCTTCAGGTATTAATACTTTTGAATGACATAATACCCTCAACGTATTAACCACAGCGTATAGGGAAGAGTTAGACTGTGGTATTACTAAGAAAATAATGAACAAGTCGTTTAATTTATTAGTAATGTTAATTCAATGAATTCTTCTCTTGATTTCAATCAATGTAATACCTAAGTACTTCTACTTGATATTTTTGTAAATGCAGCATGTCAATACAAATATTGAATAACAAACAATCTCAAAGAAAGATCTACAACTGTTTTAATAGAAATTGAATTGCCCAATCTTCGTAATTATAATAAATCACACGCTTTCTTAGCCCATTCCTGGAAAACGTATCAGCAATAAAATATTAATTTTCTTTTTAGTCATTACTGTGCCACTGTTCAGCAAAGGCCTTTCAGGTACTTACACTTTGGCCTCGCGGTACGCATCCAAGTCGTCCCGCTGCCGCCGCTTTCTGTGCCGGCCTCAACGACCCCTACCATCTTCAGGCATCCATCGTGTGGAAACTCTAATTATAACAAAGTAATTATTTTATCACTTCCTACTGCTAATATCGGTGGCAGCATCTTAGCGCCCCTGATTTAGTTCTAAGTCGCCATTATAAATGTGCTTTTAATGTAACGATACCACGGCACGAGCGAGCCCCGATACCATTATGAATTTCGTCCAATCCGCATTCAGCTCACACTTAATTTTATTTAATAGTTTTATGAGAATTTACGGTAGGTAACACCAGTCCCAAGTTAGTTGTTTCTAATGAGTTGATTATTATGGTCATCTACAGGGAATAACAACCCAGAAAACCATTCAATGAATAGGTTAATTTTCCGTGTCAGGATATCTCGCCCGATAGCTGGGCAGAATCAAGAAGGAACAGGTTGATTTTTCAGGTTTGTCGGGGTGACATGGAAGTCTACATGTTCGCATGGTGCAATGACGACATACCGAGATTCGCCATCATCATCATCATCAACCCATATACTGTCCCACTGCTGGGCACGGGTCTCCTCTCATATTGAGAGGGATTTAGGCTTTAGGATTTAGTCCACCACGCTGGCCTAGTGCGGGTTGGCAGACTTCACAAACCGTCGAGAAAAATCTCTAAGGTATGCAAGTTTCCTCACGATGTTTTCCTTCACCGTTTAAGCTAGTGATAATTAATTATTAATACGCACATGAATTCGAAAAGTCAGAGGTGGGTGCCTTGGGTTCGAACTAAAGACCTTCGACTTGGCAGTCCAATGGTCATACCACTAGGCTATCACTGCTTTCAAATATATATATTTGATATTCAAAATATTCATGATCGTGAATATCATGAAGATATTCGTAAAATCATTATTAGATAATTAAGATGACCTATCACATTATGACCTAGTGGAATCAATTTACTTCTTATGGAAAATACGTAAAAAATATCCCAAGAACACCACAGAAATTACATAACATAATTATCATCACGGCTGATTACATGCACTACACAATGTAGGCTAGATATCCCATAGTTTCTCCAAGACGATAAACAATATATATTTTGAAACGCACCTACGCATCAAAAATATATAATTTCCAGCCAGCGAACTAGACGATTTCAAAATATAATACTTAGTATAATACCTCATCGTAATTGTAAAGATAACAGTACTGCGGACGAGTTTGAAGTATATTTGTTTAGCGAAACCATTAATCATAGTTTGAACACTAAGTAGGAATGTAAAGAAGGTGGACTCCTGTTAGGTTGCGAATGGTCTGGTCGTTACTATAGAAGCCAAGTTGATAATCCCGCAAAACATTGCTTTCTTATTAATGACGTCGCTATCGGCCAATTTTAATGTACCAATTCTCACTATAACCCATATTTAGTGAACCAATGTTCACTATCACCCATATTTAGTGAATCAATGTTCATTATCACCCATACTTAGTAAACCAATGGTCACTATCATATTTTATTTGAATCAATGTTCATTATCACCCATATTTAGTAAATCAATGTTCACTGAATAATGGCTCATATTGGTTGGTATATTTAATGAACCAATATTCACTATCACTATCCAGTTTCATTAATAGTTAAAATCATCAATACTTATTGCTACCAATGTTCACTTTTCCCAATGTAGTAAATACCTACAAATAAATATTCCCTTTGAAATTATTTGTTTATATTCATATCACCAGAAAAACTCAGTCTTTTGAAATCAGTTCGTCGGTATTTCCATGTAATTAAAAGTGTCTTAATAATTAATACTATTCGTGTTGGGAAAAAGAGGCAAATGACGAAAACGGTCGACGACTTCGGTATCATTTATTAATATTTCTGTAATTAGTCCTATTGGTTGGATCTTCTGTATCAATATATCTGATGGTACAGGTTGAACTGTGCCCTAATAGAATTACCATTGATTAAAAAATATCACGACCACGTTCAATTTCTAGTTTATTATTGTTTTAATTTAATTTATTGCTTAAATTATTAGCTATTCATGTTTTGTAGGTTAATAACAATATGTCTGACCTAGTAGTGGGTTCATTCAAGGTTAGGTTTTTGTTTTGTTCCATGATTTATGTATTTCTAATAATGTTATGGCTTATGCAGAGGAACACTACCTGCAACGGAAATCAGAATATTGAGTAGGATGTGTGAAGTGACTTAAAAAGAGAATGAATTAAACAATGATCGAGTTTGAGTACATCAGAGGAAGTCTGAGGGTGGCGCCAGTGATCGAAATGTCTAAAACTACAGAAAATATAGCTTTTTCACTTCACGTAAGTGCTCGGAATGTAACCCTATTTTTCTGATAACAAAAAAAAAAGTCTCCGCTACCCTTAGATATTAAATCCGTTAGTTCATAGGGTCTTCTTACTTTTCTTTTTACAAATCAAAGTAATGGAATTTTAATCAAGTTTTGAGTGTTAATTATTATAAAAATTTTTTAAATAATTGTACACTTCGTAATACACTTTTGTTAGCAAATCTCCATGGTGAATTGGTGGTATAGCCATCGAATTGAATTATACAACAATTTAAAATGTGTAGGTAGTTACAGCTGTGCACTATGAGTTTATTTGTTTCATTTTGTTTTCTGTATCTTGCAAAATGAAATTGGGTAAATTACTGAAAATATTGTTTGTCGCCTGCAAAAATCATAAAATCATTAGAAATAGACAGATGTAGATAAAGATTTTACGATAATCTTCAGCGCTTGAAGCAAGCGCTAGCGAAGAATCTGACGTGTGATACAGTTCTTTCGTTCTTAACAAGGTCTAAAATCAAGACCAAATATAGACCTAACATTGAGCATAATCTAAACAAAATGTCTGTTAGTTTATTGCGTAATTGTCGTCATACAGTTATAAAACAATGACGTTACGTTATGCCAAATTATAAACACATTGGTGCTCGACATACCCAGTTACGTGGTACAATGAGTTAATACTAATATACTTAGCTTATGCTGCGTGATCAAACATATGTCTTTGACTCATTGATTTTTATTTTTAGGGTTTAGTTAAAAGAATAAGAGAATCCCTTATGTCACGTGAGCCCGCAAGCGCGCATGAGAACTTTCGACAAATATCCTATTCTTCGTGTGTCATACCCTGAACGGATGTCGGCGACCACTGCACAGAATTTATTTCTATCTTATGTGCACAGACTGAGAGCGTCGTTGAATTTGGTGTTATCAATCCAGGTTTCCTTCTTCCCCTGTTCCTTTTGATCCATCTTCTCTTTCAGGAAAATATTAATAGATAAAAAGTTTATAAATGTCCTTGAATATCACTGAAAAGTTTCAAAACACTTAGCATCATCGTTAAGCCAGCTGTAGCAAACTACACTAGAAACGTGTTAAGAACTCAACCTGTAACGTAACCTAGATGTATTTTACATTTTACAATATAAGTGTTCTGTCGCTAGATGTAATTTCATAAAATTGACGTCTGATTTCTCTACACTCTTCCGTATTAGTTACACTCATTCGTTGGCGATTAACTGGAACTGAGTACAAACAGAGAAAGCAATGATTGTGGCGATGTTGCACTAGTTTATAGGGGGCGGAAGTAGACAAACACCTAATGTTATTATACCCACTGAAAACGTACATTTAAATTTCGATTGTTTTATTTTTATTTAATGCCATTATTTCCGATAAACGATAGACACTTAAATTGTGTAATTTCCAAAGAAATTACACGTTCCCAATGCTTAGTGAAAATCTATTAAGTATGGACATTTGATTGGTCAGAACTGTACTACTATGGTACAGCACGAAAAGCCGTGGCCATCGGTCCCGGTTGTCATACTCACACCTATAATAATAATATAATAATAATAATAATAAACCCCCTCTGGGACAAGCGTTACCTCATCATGAGATTAACGTAAAACTGGAGGGTAGATTAGAAACGCTTTCTACAAACCTTTGACAATAAAACAAAAAATGTGTCATAAGGTCTTAAGAAAAGCGCACAAACCGCAGGGCAGCTTGTGGCGAGCTGATGGTGAGTGGCGACACTGCGGTCCTTATTGCCCCAGAGAGTCGGTCAGGGCCTCGTCTCCAGTTTGCCCATACTGGGTAGCTGGAGTGGAACCCGAAGAGCGCCCGCAGGACTCTCAACTCTGTCTTGCCTTAACTGGCCGGTCAGAGGGGGGCCGCCAGAGCTATATGCTCGGGGGTGGAAGTGTCTAATGGCGTAATAGCGGGGAAACCCAATCCGGGTCTCGTGGAGACTCGCGACGGTGAAACCGGGGCCGCACCTCTCTACACCCCTAGCCACTCACACCGCTGTTGCCGCCTTCTGCCTGCACTGGCAGCTTTTCGGGGGGCCCAGCTAGTGAGTTGGCGAGTCACCGTCTGCCATCCCTAAGGATGTATGTTCGAGGCGTAAGGCAGACGCCGTTTTCCTCCGGCACTAGAGGTTATCAGTCCACCAAACCCCCACATCCATAATCCCAATAATTTATAGTTCCATATTCTACAATAGTCCTGCACCCGCCCGGGATACTCCATGACTGTACTTTTATAGTGCAGGTGTGGAGTGTCCCGGGTTGATGCCCCATCCCATATTTAGATAAAAGCTCTCCGCGGGGCCTCTACGCGTTGGACCTGTGTCCCCGCGCAAGCCTGCCAAAGGACCGGATGTCTTCCTCACGGGAGATATGCCGTGATATCCGAAAAGGAGATACAAATAATAATAATAATATTTATTCCAAAAATATGAAGTTCATAAAAATACAATATAAATCTTAGAAATTAAAAAAGGTATAATAATATTTGGTGCCTGTACTAGGTTAAACCTGTGTCACAGGCGGTAAAAGCGCTAACAGTATCTATGGTACTTAAATATAAATTTTAACAATATATATTTTAATATAAAAATAAATTAGAGATAAATCAGAGATATTAATTAATTATTATAAATTATACTCGTATACCTAATTAACATATTAGTTACATAATGTGACAAGGAACTCAGAATTATCATAATCTAGGTTACTGTCAATGTTGCAAAATTACGTTCGACTCTGTACGCACTCATGTATATATATTTTTTTTTGTTGACGAGTAATTTGCTTACATAGCGACAAAGACGAGGGTTAGTAGGACAGCGTAGTGTACTGTTATTGTAATAAGTTAGTTACTAAACACGGAAATCTAACATGATATAATTCAAATGTCTTAGGTGCCGTCGTAATCGACAGAGTTAATGTACCTATATTCTGCTATTTTCCTAGCAGGGCACTCAGCGTCTCCCGTTTTGTGATTGTTAGGCTTTTTAAATCGTGAGCATGTTGCACATTTTGGTATTTCAGATTTTTTAGGGCACTCTGTCATCGAGTGACCTGCTTCACCACAGTGTCCGCACGTAGAATTAACGTCTCTGCATGTTTTAGCTGCATGTCCATATTGTTGACATTTGTAACACCTCGTAACTAGGGTAAAGTCCCTGACAGGACAAGACGTCCAATTTATGAAAAGTCTACTTTGAATTATTAGGGCTTTACGTATATGGGCAGATACTTCTATCACGTAGTTACAGGTCGGAGCGTCTTTTTTCCCAGATTTGTGGCTTAATTTAACGAAGGTCATGAAGGATTCCAGGGTCATATCTGGAAACTTGTCGGCTACGTTCTGTTCAAACATGCACCTAAAGACCTCATTATCCGCCATATAAGTGGGCACACCTACAATCACAATCCGGGGTTTGCGCTTGCTGGGCTCGTCGACAGTAAGTCCGGATGTACTGACCTGGACTGCGTGCATAAGCTTTTGAGCGTCATTTTTCGTCTCTGTGCTGACAATAACTCCTCCATTTTTTGTTTTGCGGACTCCACGCACTTGCAATTTCATTTGTTCTGGGTTTCATTTGTCCTATAACAATCGTTAGTGGTAGACAGAAACCTAAAAAGCCTGACAACAAGTCTATCCTCAGGATATATTACCCAGAATATGGGTTTCATAGGCCTGATCTTCGTGTAAAATACTGATATTCAGCCGCATCTGGAAGCCGATTCTGACTATGAAAAGGCTAGAGAATGATGAATGAGTATGCTTCTGTATCAACATAGGTAGGTATCAATGTAAACGGTAGTAAGTATCTAAGTTGAACCACTTGTTATGTTGGGCACGATTTCGCTGTCGTCAACATAACTCGCCGCGAGGTGCCAAGTTCGTACTATAACTAACAGGTGGTTAAGTTTCTCTACTTATCCTGTAGTATATAACGTAAGAAAGCATTCTAGATATAAATAGCGGTGTTGATAACCCTTTTGTTTATATTACAAGGTGAATTTGAAGAAGATTATTTTAACTTTATTTTGCTTTTAAAAAAAAGCGTTGCCTACGCTAGGAATTTCTTCTGTATTGTGGGCGCGTTTACAAACACAAACTTTCACATACATAAATACCCAGACCCGAAACAACTACCTGTACTTTCATACAAATATTTGTGTGTGAGGATCGAACCCATGGCTAAGAAGCCGCTTGTTCGTCAATCTAACTTGCAAAAATCATCAACCAACTTAGCTATTTCTATTTCGAACATACCATGACACCTGTAGTCCCCGAAGAGTTAGAGGTTTACTTAGTAAATGGGGTGTTGTACTATTAGTACCTACACTTCTTAGGTATAGGGTACCTCTTACCACAGTTCCCGGTATGTTTAGGTCCCATGTCATTAGATCGGACCTAAACATGCAGGCAAACCGAGGGCAAGCGAATTACCATTATAACTAAAAAATACAAAAAAATAAACAATTATTAGTGAAATAATAATAGTATAGGTAAGTACTTAGAGATAGAAAATTTTGTTATTATTAAAATGTTATCTAATACCTAATGATATAGAATTATAAATTTTGCAGCGTCCTTACAGGGTTTCATATTGATACCTAAGTATTGTAACATACTAAATACATCTGAAAACATTGAATAACCGGGCACAATTTATCCAAATTCCGAGCTATTATGAGAATTTAATAGAAAAATCCACGGAATATAAAAAACAGGAAATATGCAATAATTCTTACATATGACTTAGCAGTCCAACCTAAAACCCTCAGCGTAATCAATCAATGGAGTATAGCAGACTTCCATTTCTTCGATTTTGTAACTAAGTGGATTCACAAGAAAATCGTATAGAAATTTCCTACAACTCAAGAGTCACCGCCGATTTTAACGAACTGTAGAGAATCAACGGTATCTCCCTTAATAGACCACAAGTGTAATTACTGCTAATAAATTATTAATTCCACTTTGCGACACTGCGCGACAACAATCTACCTAATCCCGTACTGTTATCATTAATCAAGAACAATCATTCAAGCCATCGGTACCACCGACCTTCAAGGCTGCCTTCACAGTGGTCTAGGCACATTCCTACCCAAAGCAAATGGTAATTATATGGTAATCAGCTGTTGTGGCTATTGCAGCATCGCCATTGTAATCCGCCGTGGTATGTCAATGAAATTGTTTGTTCAAATTGTTGTGGTGATCTCGAGAATAACTGTCACTGTTTTGATGGACTTACTAATTCTATAGTCAATGTTTTAAAAGGTGTAATACCAATATTTAATAATATTATTAGCAGTGATAGCCTATTGGTATGACCATTTTACTGCCAAGTCAAAGGTCTCGAGTTCGAACCCAAGGCACGCACCTCTGACTTTTCGAATTAATGTGCGTATTAATAATTAATTTTCACTCGCTTAAACGGTGAAGGAAAACATCGTGAGGAAACCTGCATCCCTTAGAGATTTTTCTCGACGGTTTGTGAAGTCTGCCAACCCGCACTAGGCCAGCGTGGTGGACTATAGCCTAATCCCTCTCAATATGAGATGAGACCCGTGCCCAGCAGTGGGACAGTATATGGGTTGATGATGAATACCAATATGTCTATAAGCCTGTCATTATATTATAACAGTATGTTTGTAGTTTTCAGAGTTGCCATGATAATACGAGTCAACGTAAGATTCTTAAGATCATCTATGTTGTCCAATAAATAAATGTTATTGGTCTCTATAATAGCAATAGTTAACGGGAATGGAATGATAAAGTTTCAAACACGATCTGTCGTATTTGAAACTTTACCATTCCATAGGCTACGGTAACCGCTTACCACCAGGTGGCCTGTATGCTTGTCCGTATACTTTGCCACCGTAGTGGTACCTATCTATAAAAGAACTAATTTTACAAAAAGACAAGAAACGATTAACCCACATCATTACTTGATCCCGTCATTGAATTCCATTACCATTTATGTAGGACAACTTTTGATTCCCACCAGTTATTGCAATAATATACATATACACCACCCTTACACAATGATTACCTGTACTGTACAAGCAGAGATAATGCCTTACCTACCATATCTTACCTAGTAAATACCAATCTACACATCCAATTAATAGTGAGACAACAGCGGAGCGTACATCGCGCCCTCGTAAACTAGTATCGATAGGTTCGCTGATCGTAATTATCGATAGCGCCGCACTAATTGTGGACGTCGATATCGAGGTATCGACGCAGTGACGATGACGTGTGATCGTCCGTCGATAGTGTCGATACAAATGTTTTGATGAAATGTTTCAGGTTTTCTTGATGAAAATTTAGAGACGTTATAAAAAGGTTTTATTGTGCATCTCAGATTGTGATTTTCCCAGCCTTTAAAACTTAATAACACATTGCTTTACCTGGAATCAAACCCAGGATCTCAAACGTAGCAATCACACTTACGACCACTAGTCTAATGAGGCAGTTAGCATATCATATAATTCAAATATTTTGTTGTATACTTAAGTAAGTACAGACGCCAGCAGGTCAACCTATACAAAACTGTCAAACTTTCCCATTCAAATATGAACTTTATTGTTTTGTGTTAAAGTTTCTGTCAAATTTCTTTGATTGAACTTATCAATCAAAGAAATTTGACAGATTGGGGTAGCTTGATTTGCTGGCCTCTGTACTTAGTTATAGTATGGAAAATGTATAGTATGTAAAAATCTCATGGCTCGTGTCGGACTCGTAACGTCTACCAACTGCAGTTGCCTATTCGTACCTCGTACCAAATTGATACCTAAATTAAAATAAAATAAACCTATCCAAATTAGGATTCAAAAAAACAAACACAGCATCGTCACTTACCATCAGGTGAGGTGTTGCCAAACACACCCAAATGAATCATAAAAAAAAAACAACACCATGCTATAAACCCTTACAATAAAATATAATTATTTATTTTTATGAACAAACCAGAACTAAAGATTGACGTAGGTACACAACCCATTTCTTCCGTTACATCCCTGCATCATTGGTTTGCTCTCTTTGCTCTCTACCGCAGGAAATTATACTCGTGCGCAGCTTTTTCTAAGTGACGAAAGGCCTTTAATGTTCTATGAAATAGTTTTATTGTTCGTCTGTCATTACCGGCGCAGTAAAAACGAAAACTATCATTATGGTATAAAAGATTATATTTTACATAATTGTGGTGAACTAAACAATTATAAATAAAATTAATTTAGGTTGCTGGAGGGCGAGCCGACTTCCATAATAATAACCACAACGCGTTGTGAGCTGTTTTTTCGCTCAATGAGCATTATCGATCTTTAAGCGTTACATAAGCAGTGATAGCCTAGTGGTATGACCATTGGACTGCCAAGTCGAACCCAAGGCACGCACCTCTGACTTTTATAATTCATGTGCGTATTAATAATTAATTATCACTCGCTTAAGCGGTGAAGGAAAACATCGTGAGGAAACCTGCATACCTAGAGATTTTTCTCGACGGTTTGTGAAGTCTGCCAACCCGCACTAGGCCAGCGTGGTGGACTATAGCCTAATCCCTCTCAATATGAGAGGAAACCCGTGCCCAGCAGTGGAACAGGATATGGGTTGATGATGAAGCGTTACATATAGAAATATCCAAAAACCTTCTCGATTTACGCTTTACAGACAGACAAAGGCAAAGAAACAAATAGATAAAGCCACTGTGTTCATCATAAACATACATGTACTCAGCAGAATATTGTGTAACTACTGTCAGCGATAGTTTAGTTACAAATTGGACATATATCGAGTCCCATTTCCTTCAGTTAGCGTTACAGTTTGCGTGGGACGAAACAGCTGATGTTGTTATGATATTAATATTTATGCGATTGGTATGAACATAAATCTTGCTTCGTACATTCACGAACATAAATTTAATATGTAGACAATTAGATACTAAGTCACAACCGATTTTTTCGCGAAATGACGATTGTAACTTTGAAATAAGACTAATATAATTATAGCCATAGATACAATTTAAGTCAATACCTTAAGAGAAAATCGTTTAAGGATTTCACCAAGTGCATACTTGATAGATTGATACATATTGATGCTTGTGGGTGTGCAGCACTGCACTGGTTTGAAATCTTATAGAAATTAAAACAATTTTGATTTTATTAGACATTTTTACTTTTTTCAAGAGAGGTAGAGCATAGTGGCAGTAATTCCACTAAAATTGCACCTGCCCGACTGGGGAAGTACCTTCGCCTTGCAGAAAATCAAACTGAAATAACACTGCTTTGAGCTATGTTGTGTTCCTTACGGTGAGCAAAGTTGCCAGTGCTCCGCGAAGAAACGTTGTGTTGGCAGTGGGGGGACTTTGACCCTTATACTGCCAACCCAACTATTCCTCTTTGGTTTACAGGGTCGGTAACGCGCAAGTGATACTCCTGGTGTTACAAGCGTTTAAAGGCTAACCGGTAACCGCTTACCAGGTTGGCCGTATGCTTGTTTTCCACCTTAGTTGTATAAAAAGAAACTAACCTGTAGGTAATCAGAAAACTCCAGTACCTAACATTTGGCCCGACTAGGATTCGAAAGCAGAATCACACGCTCAGCAACCGCGCTTTGGACCACTAACCCCGTTGATCTAGTGGTTGGAAGTCGAAGGGGTAGGAGGTAGTTACTACATCAAACATACTTTATAATTCATTTGTCAGTAATTGCCAAATTGAACACATCTGAATAGGAGACTGATTCATCGATGTTTATCTATTATTTATAATCTCAACTAGTAAATAATATAAAATGGTCTTTCCGTTTGATAAATGTCATTATTAACACGTTACCCAACGTAGAACCAGTCAATCAAATCAATAACTTTGTAATAAGGCCGGAACTACACCAGCACAACGTCCGTCCGGCAGTGTGGCAACACCTTAATAAAGCTCGGTCTACATCCTACAGTTAAACGACAATACGTCACTTCAAGGAAGCAATTTCGAAAAGTTGTGGGAACGATTTGCATTTCGAACGAATTTAAATGTAGCTATAAGGTTTGGACATTTTTGAATTTCGAATATTTGGAAGTGAGAGAAACAGAAATAGAAATATAATACTCTTTGCTTCGATGATCTGCAAATATCACAAAATATTACCTACAAGACAGAGAGTGTAGCTAAAAGGTAATCTGTAAACAAATGGATATTTGCTCGCCTTTGCGTCAATGCTGTTATAAAAATAATCATTTATTGTCATTTTATCGATATTTTTTAGCTATATTAATCTACGAGACTTTTTAACAGCAGAAAAAATCACTGACGCTACTGCCAGGGCAGTGTAAATACTTTTAATTCTACTTGTATACCTATATCAGTGAACAGAGCATAATAAATACAGGTAATCTCTGTACAACCCCATTACTTTTACCATAAGACACGGTTCCGTTACTAAAATGATACATTGGCTAGGCTGTGAAAAGGTAGCCATTATAATATCCTCGGTTACTAAGAGATGTGGACACTATGTCTTGGCAGTTTTAGTGGTATCGGATAAATTAGTTAAATAGCGCAATTAAAAAGTAAAAATCCTATTTAGCATAGTATCAGTCATATTTAGCATTTATGACAAACCTAGTGTGAAATGTGCATCCAAAGTGTCAAAATTGTCAAGAACCTTTGTTTAGTAGATTTCTTACTCATTTTGACAGATGTCAAGGTAACACATTTGACAGCGGTCAACTGATCAAATTCAACAGGTGACACTTCAATTTTAATGTAATAATATCTCCAACAAAATCCCTGAACTTCTTTTTTAAAAATATTTCTATGATCTTTAGATCATAGGAATATTTTTCCAAGCGGGAATCGAAGTCAGCGACAGCGAACTAAAACGTCAATGTTTAAACAGTCTTCACAGTCCCTACTTTCATAAACACGACTATCATCATGATCTATTTCGTTTATTATTTTCAAATTATTAAGCACATAATCAGAAAACACCAATTCACAAAAATCGGTATACAAAATCAACAAATACAATCAGACCTTTCGCTGCATTTCCCTTGACACCGCCAATGATAATATAAAGGTAAAGAAAGCAAACCACTTTAATTCGATCAGCTATTACGCGTGAAGGAAGCGAGGCAAGTGTGTACAACTCGACTAGTTGTAGAAGGTTGATACCCAGTAGCAATATCGATGGTCAAGGCGACATCTTAAAACTGTCGGGTATCACGACCCGAGAGCGGTGAACTTGGCTGACCATTAGAAAATCTAATCTCACGCCGCTTCTGTGTGGGTCGTCTGGTGCGGGTAGAAGAAAGTGCTCAATATTTTATACCTATTAATCTGATGCATGATTGACAAATTGTTGGGCATGGGTTTTTTTTTTCACATTGAAATAGATCTACGCTGGGGTTATTTTTACCATCGGTTTTTACATAAAAATGCAAATACAAAGTCAGTGGAGTGTGCTTCACATTTATTATTTGCTTACCGGAAGGCTAAAACAAAACAAAAGGAAAAAAAAAACTAGCTAGACTTAATCAGACACTGCACAGCAGATATGAAGAAAAATTTAGAAAATTATTAAAGATGTAGGTATTTTGTGGCTTATTTTACCTCAATCCGAGGCATAACATTAAACCAAGTTAATAATTGTAACAATAATAAATAATTGGGACATTTTACACAGGATAATCTAGTCACAAACTAAGCAATGCTTGTGCTATGGGTACCTACTAGATAATGGATATACCTAATTATTTTTTTTGGGAAATACATACTTATGATATCTACATAATAAACACCCAGACAAACACAAACATTCATGTTCATTACATAAATATTTATGTCCTGTGGGAATTGAACTAACGATCTCATGATCAGCACTCCGACACTCGAAACACTCGACAACAGAGGTCGTCATAAATAAAGTTACATATTATAATATATTTTTATCCGTAAAATATGCACATTAGTACTAAGTAACATTTTATTATATCATTTTGTTTTCTAGTACTTTCGTTTGGCCGTACGGCTCACGGTCGCACCTGGGCCCCGCCCAATCGCGGCTGCCCTGTCCAACACTTACCCTGATTGAAACTATTAAAATGGGCGAGGTGAAAACCAAACACTATAGTTAGCTTTGGCTAGCTTTCCACTCGGCCACAGATACAATAACTGCATGCACATTTACTGTTATGAATATTAGTAGGTCAGTGCTACTCATTTTACGGTGAAGTTTTTGTTTTGTTTACTACAGATAATAGGTAAAAAGAGATATTATGAAATTGGTTTGGTTTCCTAAAAAGATTTATAGATAATCTGAAACTAATGTTTTTTTTTAATCTATATATTAGCTGTAGTACAGAAGCCAGCACATCAAGCTACCCCAATCTGACAATTTTCTTTGATAGATTTCCAACTTTAATGCAAAGGTTCATATTCAATTGGGAAAATTTTACAGTTTTGGATAGCTTGACCTGCTGCCGTCTGTACCTAGTATATATGTGAAGAGAAAACTTTGTACCTTTTTTTAAGAACATTACTCACACGGTGTGAGCAGTGATAGCCTAGTGGTATGATCATTGGACTGCCAAGTCGAAGGTCTCGAGTTCGAATCCAAGACCTCTGACTTTTCGAATTCATATGCGTATTAATAATTAATTATCGCTCGCTTAAACGTAACCTAACCTTAGAGATTTTTCTCGACGGTTTGTAAAGTCCGCCAACCCGCACTAGGCCAGTGTGGTGGACTATAGCATAGCCTAATTAATCCCTCTCATTCTGTGAGAAGAGACCCGTGCCCAGCAGTGGGACTGTATATGGGTTGATGATGATTACTCACACAGAGGAGTGTGAAATTTGGCATATTTAAAGTTTATATGGCAGAGGAGTGCAGAAAGCTAAAATGTATGTATTATGTGTTACAAAATCCATTAAAATAAATTAAATTAGACATTCATTATTTAAGTTCTTTCTGTCAATGTCAAATATATAAATGTGAATATGTCAATTGCTTTTTTAAATAGACTTTGACAATAGCACCTCTTTAAAATTCTAACTTAAAAAGGTCAAATTTCGATAACCGTGGGGCCACTAACTAGTATATAAAAAAAAAACTATTTATTAACATTAACAAAATAAGTACAGGGAATAACATGGCGAATGTCAGTGGAACCCGAGTGGAAACCGAGTGGCGCCGAGACCCGCCCTAGAAAAACTTACATCAATCTTATTGGTGGGGTTCTTCAAAAAGGTCAGGTGCGTAGTACTCGCAGCCGGCGGAGTGTGTATATGACAAGATGTATGAATGTAGTCGAAGCAAAAGAAGTATGCAAGAATCGTAGCACGTGGCAGTGTTTAGTTTCTGCCTACCCCTGTGTGAAAAAGAAGTGAGTGTATATGTATGTACCAATTAAGGATCAACTAGCAAGCGAAATAGTAAAACAATAGTTTCGACCCTCCAATGGGTAGTTAATTCTAAGATAAACTACGAAGTTAATTAGAATTAATGTAACGCAACTCTTTGTTATTGAATCCTTGGCTTGGTTATCCTGCACAAATAGGGTACCTACTTACCAACAGTCGATTCATAGGGTATCACAATAGCTGTTCATTTTTCACCGCTATATTAAACTTAAAGAAAGACCGACTGCAAAAGCCACTTAATATGTGAAAAATGTATACAGGTTTTTTAACTGCACCAGTTAACGGTTTTTACGACAGAATTCCTACATAAAACTCACGTAATACCTAGCTGAAGTCTCTGCTATCAACAAGTGTATCCGAGCCACTGACAGGCGAGCCGACATGCAGATATTATAGCGCTGCGCTTGCGCCGGGGTGGCGGGCGTGGGCAGACCTCCGAGTTATTGCTTGTCCCACTGCCTGTTACCGTTATCGTGTAACCCTTTATTATAAAGGTAGTTGAATCGTTTCTATAGTATGGTATGGATCTGGAGGCCAATTTAGGGAATACAAAAATGTACAAACAGTAATTCCGGTCGAGTATCAGTGTCATAAATGTCACCAATATCACATTTGGGTCATTATTATCAATCAGCATTATTACTTGATTATGTTCTTTTAGTTTATTAACGTCGATATTTATATTGAGATCCTGACCCAGCAAACGTTTTGCCATAAAAAAATCAGTGCCACCTTTATCATTTAGGGGTATGAAAAATAGTTTAGGTCTATTCTCAGACATACCGAATATCACAAAAAAAAATCGGTTAAGCCTTTTCAGAAGAGTCTTGTTACAAACACTGTGACACGTGAATTTTCTATATAAGATTTTTTAATTGCCGGAATTGGCCTATAGATATGGATGAATGGATACATATAGAATATCAGTTACCAGAAGGTCATAACAATAAATAATTTATCTAGGTGCACAAGAAGTTGATTATCATACTTTACCATGGATATTCAGTTTTTAACCTCTACATTAATCCTAAAACGAGACTGTCACTGCTTCATTAATAAAAAGTACTAAAATACGTATCATTAAAAACTTAATAGGGTGCCGACTAGGTACAGATATGCGCTAACTAGGAATCAGTAAAGTTTAACAGCGGTTGTTTATTTACCTATCAATTAAACAAATCGTTATCTATTCGTAATTAGCATAGATCACAGGAAGAGTTGAACCTACAGCCGTTAAACAACCTCGTAATGATTTTAAAGATGAAATCCGCTAACCTACTGTTAGCGTATTTATTGTCTGTAGGTAGTTAAAAGAAACGCCTTTCTAGGAATATGGGTAATAAAAATATTTAATGTAATTAAATGGTGTCAAACGCTGAATGGTGTCAGCTAGGGATTACAATCCGGCGTCATTTTCAGTCCGGTCCGATCCGGTCGGATCGACGGGAATCCGGTTTTATTTTACCGGACATTTTATAGTAAACTACTCATGCAACAGCTCTATTATGTTACCAAAAATTGCTAACACCGGATCCGGTAGACGTTTAATGATGTCGGATCTGATCATTTTACCGGATTGCAATCCCTAGTGTCAGCCAGATATATTTAACTCTTTAGCTGACAGCTGAATTTTCTAAAATACACCTTAGCGGTGATTATTTCTATACTTCGCGTCCCCCTATACTTTCCCCGCAAACAATATAAATTGATTCATCTCATTCCCATATCAAAGGCTTCCTGAAATCGTGCCTCCTGAGGTCGAAATCTTAGAAACTATTGTAAGAGGACCGAATATCGTACATTGTACATCAGCGATGCTAAACTTTGCGAACAATAAAACATGGTAGTGTATCCTGTCCAGCTTTACTATAAACATTTCAGGATAATCCACAACCAACCTGTGATCCACCTGTGGTCTAAGGGCTACAAAAGCGTAAGTAAATCCATGATGAACTCGATTTCTAGGGCTTTTTTTATTAAATCCTCTGTATCAGACTTCGGATTTGTACCCAGTTAGGGACTATTAGGCTCAATACTCAATACGTTTATTGCACTCCACAATGTTAATATAATTATTGTACGAGGCCTAAAACATACCAGGGAATACGGTGTTCTAAATTATATTCATGCCAAGTTTAAGGACCCGAAATCTGGCCGAATATAAATCCTTCTTGCAAAGTATTAAGGCTGAGTCCTCAAGACGTGTATCCCAGTAGAAATATCTGATAAAGTTTGAGCATGGCTGGTCTAGATATACCGTGTGTACGGGCCACAAGGCACTAGACAGGTAGGCTGACCTCAGCCTCAGCGCTGGCCGAGTATAAATCCCATTGTTTCAGCCTTATAGATATTATTTAATATGTAAGGGAAATATACTGTGTACAGCCCTTACAATGTACAGCCTTTCACACCTTCGTATTTATGTTTGTTTGTTGAGTATGAGTATTAAAAGCCGTATTCTGAAATGGTACTTAAAGCTGGGTCTCCAGAGAAACATATTTTTTGTCACACGTGTTGACAACATAAAAGTTAGCAATTTTATTATAGTGGAGACCCGGTTTAAGAAGCGAGCATTCTTTGTTTAAATTGTTTTGAGAAAGATTGAAGAAGACGACCAATCCTCTCCCTGTTCATAGCAGATGTACCAGACGCTAAAAAGTACTGAATGATCTTCGACCTCTACTCCTTCCACCGTCAGCCAGCCAGCAGGTTACCAAAGAGTTTTATGCCCAGGTTGCACTTGATGAGCCCATGTAAACTCGTGGAAGCTGTTTAAACGCTTTTCATGAGCTGTGACTGAGGAGATTGTACGACACTAACATAGGATAGGTTATCTCAAATCGAATAGACCGGTCTACGGGGTTACACTGGGAATCGTGTGATTCTTACCTACTAAAACCACCCAGGCCATCTAATGGTGGCAAATCAGCTCTATGTCCTCTTAATAGATCACCCCAGACGCCCCTGTGGTTACCCGATCAATTCACGATCAATAAGTAATACTTTTTGATCGTGAAGTGCTCTCCGAGGCACGGAGGGGTCTCGATATGTTAAAATTGGCCACCCATCCACAGACTGATCGGTTGATTAGCTTAGTTATTACTTAGCCACAAGATGCGGGAAAATAGGTATTCATAAACAAAAAAAGTAAGTTGTCGATATCAAGTTCTTCCAGAACTGTGATCGCAGATTAGGTAATTTCTATTCGAGTAATTAAATAACAATCTGATGTTTGATAAAACGTGTCTATGTTTTATCGATTTAATCGAATACGATAAAATCGATTGTCAATTCGATTGGCGATCTGAGACTCCCACGTATAACAAACGTCGCGCAGTATCAGTAGTATCATCTGTTACTTTTAAGATAGAAGAATCCGTTTTTAATCAATAAATTTTATATCAATATTGATGTCATACCTTATTTTCTTTTTTTAATAACGTAGAGAATACATTTTCTACAATTAAAAGGTATATTACAGTCTACCCGTGACCATGGACGCTGTAAAGGGTCCGAAACGTCGGGATTAATAATATCAATACAACGCGATAAAAACCGTAAAAAGTATTTTTATTTCAAGGTATAAGTAGAGTATGGTGAAAAATATTCTAAAAACCAATCGTTCATCGTGAATATTGCTATAACAATGAATGCGATTTAAAACATTAATACCGAATGTACCTACTCTCCGATCTGTATTAATTGTAAATAAACAAATAAGTACATTCTATAACTGCAATACAAATTAGTTCGTGGTTTATGCTGTTTATGTGGTTATTGTTGTTGTTGGTTGTGGTTGTGGTTGTTGTTGACTAAGTCCATCATGATATCAGCCAAAGGACGACCACTATTAAACAAAAGCCTCCATAGATTTCCACAAGGATCGGTTATATGCTTGCATTAGGCTGATTTGACTCCATTCACTAGTTCGATTATTATCTTCAAATCATTGTTTTTCTTGTATTGAAAATACTGTATACAGTACAGACGCCAGCAGGTCAAGCTATCCAAAACTGTAAAATTTTCCCAATTGAATATGAATCTTATCATTTTGTATTAAAGTTGAAAATCAATCAAAGAAATCTGATAGATTGTGGTAGCTTAACGTGCGGGCCTCTGTACATTGTAAAAGCCCTGTTCCTATACTATTGTCTTGATAACTGTTACTTACAAAGTTACAGTTCACGCCCTAGTTAAAACTAGAACCAAATTGATAATGAGTCTGAATGCCCAGTGATACCTTGATTTCATGCAATCCAAAAATCCTTTAAACCTTATACATAATATTATCAGAACGGTACAGAATTACAAGTAAACTCGTATTTCTTACGAAGGTACATAAGACAGTTATTCTTTAAGCGAAGTGGACATATCCAGAGCAGGATTCCAGCCTTAATTAACCGAGTCGAATGTAATTGATAAGTTCATGTGATACCTTTTCGGATAATTAATAAAGAGTAGTCGATTCAACCCGTTTTGTTGTTACAAGAAAACAGTAGCGAGAATCGAGATTGAGATTTACGAAAATTTTGTTGCGTATTTGTGCAGCGAAATAACGTTTGAGACGTGCGTTGCAATGTTCCACATATTATACCATCATGCCTGGATTCCCTGAACGGTAAGGCAGAGGGGTACTACAGTACACCCATAGCTCACCGGTATTGCTTAGGTTCCACGTGATAGGAGGCGACCCTATCGGGCACAAATCAAAAGCTGCTACTGAGAAAATCATAGAAAAAACCCAATAGCACTTTGCTCGACCTGGGAATTAAACCCAGCACCACCTAGTGTTGCATTCGGATTTATGAACACTGGACCTATAAGACAGTTCTGCAAAGACTATGTGTTAAATAGTCGTTTGCGTCTTAAAGTTCAAACACTTTAAGACGCAAATTAAATAAAGAATTCTTTGGCAAAGATCGTAGCATCAATACTAATTAGATATGATGTTTGAAATGTAGGTATCAATATCATATTATTTAAGTTCTCAATTAAGGAAATAAGTTAATCTTAAGATATTAAATTTGTGGAAGCTTGTAAATAGCGACAATTTATGTTACTTTTATTAATGTTACATATCTAGTAGTCTGTAAGCTTTCCTTATAATAAATAAATAAATAAAAATCACTATCACTAATCAATTTATTATTATTTATTATTATTATTTTATTTTTTTTGTGACATTTTACACAGCACCATCTAGTCCCAAACTAAGCAGAGCTTGTACTATGGGTACTAGACGATGGATATAATACTTATATATATTTTTTTTGTAAATACATACTTATAATACATAGGAAACACCCAGACAAACACAAATACTCATGTTTTATCCACACAAATATTTGTGTCCTGTGGGAATCGAACCCTGGATGATGGATGGATGGATGATTGTTTTACTCTTTCACGCTGAAACTACAGAACGGATTTTGATGAAACTTTACAATATTATTACAACATCGTCATGGCAGACTTCAAGACCACGATTCTTTATTGTAGACCAAAAGACAAGCCAGAAAAAGGATACACAAATATTACAAGAGTACAAGTGACGGTCTTATCGCTGAGAGCAAATTCTTACCAAGCACTGGAAGGCCAAGAATTGAGAAAATAAACAGATAACGGGTACTTGAAGGTCATCTGTTAATACTTCTATTCCTGGTAGTACAGATCCATAGGTAAGACTATGAATTGAACTCACAACCTCAGCCGCCAATACCTTAACCGCCACAATAATTATCTCGCCCATCTACTCTATTTTTTTAAATATCCGCCTTTCTAACGTGCTCAGTCTTACTGACCCGGCAAAAGAATAATAATCTTGATAATAAAAAAGTTATAAATAACTTATCTGCATCACTTGGTCCATTACTGCGCAATTTCGCATACATGATCTGCACTCAAATCTTAAAAGGCTATAGTCCAAACAGTTAACGGTACATGCATAATTATTGTTATTGCACAAAAATGTAATTACTTGAAGCGATATTTATTGATAAAAACATATAAAATATGACAGTGCGCGCCGTGCAGCCGGCTGAGATAAAAGACGATTCTGCACTTACGCGTCCCATATGTGTAGTCTTGACATTACTTTATGTAACTTAACCAGTGTTCGTGAAAGATATCTACCTTGTAACGTACTGTTAAAATAGACGTAGTATAGTAATCGCCAACCCGCACTAGGCCAGCGTGGTGATCTATAGCCTAATCTCTCTCAGTCTGAGAGGAGACTCGTGCCCATCAATGGGACTGTATATATATTGGTTAATTATGATGATGATATGAGTGACCACAAAATATCTGTCACAATTTTATGACTAAATTGTTTATGTATATGTTACGGTAAGAGTGAATAATTGAAGATTATTAATAATTATCTATTATTATTAATAATTACCGAAAGTCGAGGTTAAAGCGATAAATGTACATAAGTAACGCGCAAGGACCAAAAACAGCTCACAACGCGTTGTGGTCAATTATATTAGTTAAGCTCCAATATGCAAGGAATTATAAAAACTAAATAAAATTAAAAGTCGTACTTAGGCCAGGTTAGGTTGTTAGGTATTTTTTTTATATATTCAAAAACTAAAAGTAATAAATTTCGATCGTTTATTCACATTTACCAAAACATGTGGTTATTATTAATAATTTTGTAAAAATATTAATAATTTTCAATTAATCAGATTTACCGTAACATAATACATGTCACTCTAAAAAATCTACTTAACGAAAGACATTTATATGTATAATCTTCGTTGTTTAAAATTTACAGTATTAAAATTTTAGGGAACCGCCGACCAAGAATAATGCTTTCCTATTGTGACTTGAAATTAGTAATTATTTTTCTTGTTCTATTTTAAACGTTGCCCCACACTAGAATTTCTTCTGTAACAGAATTAGTACAACTGCACCTCGCTTCGCAGTGTTTTCTATGAAACAGGAACTTAATACTATATGCATCTGATGTTAATTACTATCCCATAGAAGAAGCAACAAATACTCCCAGATAAATACTCAAATGGAGCAAGATTGTAGCAGTATAGGATAAATGTAGTAGGATGAACCAAATGAACTGATAGATACACTGTAGAAGGTAACACAGATGGACTGGTTGCGGAGGACTAAGAGTTGTCGCGTACCAGGAGAAGCCTATGCCCAACAGTGGATTGCGATTGGCTGAGTCCAGAGTGAATTCCAACATTTTGAAAAAATCTCACACCCATGAGTTGTTAAAAACACGTGCTATCACAAACAAAATGTAAAATAAGAATTTATTTTACTTATGAACGAAAGTCTAGATAGATATCCTTCTACAGATTCTAAAATGGCGGTTCTCTATTTATTACCAATTGCTCATACTTAAGTACACTAATCCACCTAAGTATACCCGTCGTATCTCTATTAAACGTTGTTAATAATCCGCTGAACTCCCATCTCACCGTCCATTAACACAGTAATAAGCAATTTTACATTATTATCACATGAGCAAGAGACTAATGATTATTAATCTTTACTACAAATCTAAAACATTATCGTTTTATGTAGTTTGTTTATCAGCTTCCTCCTTCGATACCGACCAACAAACTCGTCATTCCACTTCCAAAGATCTGTTTTCCTTTTCAGTCTCATAATTTAATTAAAACGTAATTACAGCACTTACAGTTTACGTACAATCTAGCCATTCACCTTTCATTTCCTACAGTGCAGTCACCGGGCTCCAACCTTACTCTCTCATAACCTATAAACAATTAATTATAACAATTTATCGCGCCCGACTACAGATACGCGACAAGCAAAGGAATGTGCTACAGTTTAAATGAGGCTGCGCGGGAGTTGAACCGGTCGGGGGCGATCGGCCGCCTCCGCGCAACTTCGGGGAAAGGCCGACCATGATTTATAGCTAAAATTAAACTCCGAGTACAGGTCGCAGCAACCGTCGAATGCAGGGAAATGAGATCACGACCGGAGTAGGGATCGATTATATCGATAATTTGACGGCTCTGTTGGGAAATATCTTAATCGTGACAAGTGGTGTATGTCAAAATATAACATGATGTAACCCGGTGCTACCTTTTTAAGGCTTTAACTGTTCGATCCAATTAACGGTTTTCTCATTTCCTGTTTAATAAACGTATATAAGTATTAATACCTTCTCAACCGATAAAAAATAGGTGTGAAAGGCTGGCAGTGCTATTCAAATAAAGATAAATACCTTACGATTTCTGCATTATTTTAACTGCGTACAGTGCAGTAGTCCGGACGTCGTAAAATCTAGTTCCATAAAAGGTGTCGGAGTATTCGCAGATCATTCCCACCTAGCACGAATACCAATTTGAAACCAGAATATTATCTGATCTGTCATCGTGAAATAAGACCTCTAAACACTCATGCACACTATCGTATAATTCCCTAATTCGCATTGTTCTTATTTGCCCATCAATCGACGACGCATGCGCTGTAGAGTCCAACGCAGGGTATATATTGTTGGATGAGATAAAATCGCGCCAGTCGAGCTGCGGCAGCGGTCGCGTTATCTCGATCTGGGAGCTAGTAACTGCGGCCCGCAGGTCGTTCCATACAAATTGTATGGCATATCTACTACTACTTTTGGGCATAGTTAACCTTATAGTTTTCTTGTAGCATGTTCTCGGCCGCTAATGGGAGCGATTCATCGCGTCAATGGTGTGAGAAACGCGTAAATAGTTCTGCCCTGAAGATGGAGCCTGCTGATACTATTCGAATTGTATCGGTGTGAATGTAGGAAATTGGATTTAGTTGCTCGCTGAAAAATAACAAATGGACATATAGAGAAGCAACGAATGAGTATTTAGTATGGGAAGTTCTCTTTAAAAGGCAACGGGAACGTCCTTGTTAGGGCAAAATGAAAACTACAGTCATACGACTTTAATACTGAAATCTTATTGATTTTTGGTATAAATAACCAATTAACACACTTACCCAAGTACACAATAGCATCATTACGAGATGCGGTGAATTGATCACCATTAAACCTTAATATTTAAAGTACCTACTTAATATTTATATACAAATCAGTATGTGCCCTAATGTTGAGACTGAGAGGAAGGAAGGTCAAAGTCAAATTCAAAATCATTTATTCAAAATAGTAATAATAAGTAGAACTTTCTGAGCGCCATTTTTACATTTAGAGAGCCCCTAAAAGTGTCATACCTGACCTGACCGACACCTGACACCTGAAAATCACTGACACCTGGGACATATTATTCAAAATTTTATTATGCATGAAGCGACTAATATTCAGCAGCCAGACTTGTATAGTTTTGTATTAAACTATACAACCTCATAGGTTGAAATAAAGGATCGTAAACGCGTATGCTGAGTATTATATCCTGAATTTCCAATTATTTATGATAGAGCCCGAAGTATGTTTGGAGAAAATGGATTCACATTCCTTGTAAGTTTTCGGGAAACGGATAAAGATGGTTCACACTGTACTTGTATCAACTTACTGACATCTTTGGAACAGCTCCACGAACGTCCTTTTGTGTCCTTGAAGACCTAACTCTAAGCGCCAAAGAGCGATTCAAAAATAAAGCCCGAAGCTTAACTTAATGAAGGAATCGTTAATGACAGAAGCTGGAATGTTCTCAAATCAAATATACAAGAAAGCACAGTAATAAAAATAAATTTAAAAAACAAGACACGAACTTAAATTAACCATTGCATACCATTTGACCTTATATTCACTCAAAGGTATGAAGACGCACGGCAGTAAAAACCCCATAAAGTGACATAATGGCACCGCATCAGCCTACCCTGCTGCTTCCAAATAGCTTCATAATACCGTTGATAGTCATATCTAGACCATCTAAACATTAACATATAAAATACGTGTGCACTTTATGCGTTTCTAACACGAGAATCGCTAAACATATTTTTATAGAATTTTTACTTGATGTTAGTAAAATGGAAGCTGAGCAAATTACCTATAGATAAAACAATTAACACTATGTACGCTATGCATAGTATTTTCTTTTCTTTTCTGCCCTAAGGTTTAGTAAGTTTTGAGCCTTGAACCTGAGTCAAAGTACAGCCGAAAAATCCCTATGAATGACAAAATTTTCAAACCATCTTCCTCTGTTTGAAATATGACTACCTTTTGCTATTAAATTAATGGTGAACATGGGAAATTTTAATGGCGATCCAGTTGTGTCTGATAAGTGACAAAACATATCAAGATCACAACGGCGTTGTAAGTTAAGTCAGTCTATTTCAAGAATAGAATCAACATTTCTAACACTTTATCTACCACAATCGCGAACATAAGCAGATAAGACAGTCACAAAATCTCAGAACATCTGACATTACAACAATGCTTTCGCGCTAAAAAACGGGTGTTTTAACTTTTCGCATCAAGATTACCAATGAAGATAGTGCGGGGAAATTAATTCGCGACATTGAGCATGTATGGCGACCTCGATGCTCATAAAACATACGTGGAGAGCTCCCGGAGTTCACTTATATGAAGAACTGAGACGGGTTTCTGGGAAACTGCAATGTAAGTCGGCTTGCATAACAGGTGTGTCTGTGAGAAATTACTATCTTGCTCGCGATTGTAAAGTCTGCCGGATTTGAGTTAGTTTAATACTAAAGTTTATGACTGGATAGATACAGATAGATAAATGAGTGAGTAACTTGTTATTAGCATTGACATTAAAACCTTTTTGAGACAGGTGAAGATTAGAAACTATTCTGTTAAAATGTTTGCAAAATAAAAATATACTTACCTAAACTATACATCCAATACATACAATATTTCGACAGTTCGTTAACATAATTATACAAATCTTAGTGAACTGAAGAGCGCTGTCGTAAAATAATTATGTATAAATGTATGATTAATCTGTGGGCTCTACAGTATCTTTTTACTGCATTTATAGTAAATACTAAGTTATTGAGGTCAAAAAAGTTGTAACTGGTGACATTATAGATGTCTTATTGGCTGTGACTTAAAATAGAATGAGTTTGAACATTACGGCGAAATGTGTCTACGTACGGCACAAAGCTGTCGGAATATTTAAAATAATGTATATTCTTTCATTGACGTCGCCCACAAAATTAATTCAGTTATAAGCAAGTCTTACGCGAAAACGTGCCATCAATTTCTCATAAAAACAGATTCATAGATTTTATGAAAATAACTTTTCAATAAAATCTACATATTTACTACAAGCTTCTGCTTATAATTTTATATATATATATATATAATATAATAATAATATTTGTGGGACATTTTACACAACACTATCTAGTCCCAAACTAAGCAGAGCTTGTAGTATGGGTACTAGACAATGGATATTAATACTTATATACTTTTTTTTGTAAATACATACTTATAATACATAAGAAACACCCAGACAAACACAAATACTCACGTTATAACCTACAGGTCACAAATATTTGTGTCCTGTAGGAATCGAACCCACAACCCCATGATCAGCAGTCCGGCACTCAAACCGCTAGACCACAGAGGTCGTCAAAATCGTCGGTCATCGCTTATAATAATATCTTTGTAATTTGGTTAATTAACTCAAAATCGTTATAAATTACAGCTTATATGTTATTCTGATGTATAAATAATAATAGATACTGTAAAGTTTCATCAAATTCCGTTCAGTACTTTTAGCGTGAAAGACTAACAAACATACACACTCACAAACTTTCGCTTTTATAATATTAGTGTGATATAAGTAGGATAGAATGCTAGGGTTTCCAGTTACCAGTAACACGACTCCTCGAAACTATATCCTAACTCATATAAAAACTGGCAAATGTCATCTGGACAGATTTGATAAAAATTTGCCCAAAGGTATTTTAAGCCCTGTATTGACGCTTAAGATATTTTTATCCCGGAAACATCAAAATTCTTGAGAGAAAACATTAGCATTCGTGGATGAAGGACGTCACTAACCAAATAAAAAGCATAAAACGTAAAAAGATTTTCCAATAATTTGCCGTACGGACCGGTTGAAAAGGTTGGAACAATGTCTCGAATGAGATGACTCCTCTGATTACCAGTAATTACTACCAAACAGACTCTTGTTAACACACATCGAACGTATACAATAAAAAATAAGCTTCTGGTTCTTGTACTTGTAATGTTAAAGATAGTTTTTTTTTTCTTAATTTTATGATGTATATTAAAGGAGATTGTATATGTTTCGTCTACCTACGTAATAGTATGCACATGATTTACAATTCCATTTTTCTTTTTAAGTAATGGATCGATGTCTATAATTATGTTTGCAGGGCAAGGATGTCGCGCAAGATAGAGAGGTTTGGAAGAGGAAGCTGGGCTAAGGGGAGGCCTTAGCCCAGCCGTGGGAAACTAATTAGGCTATAAAAAATTGTTCTACTATGAGACTTTTGAGAAATCATTATTCTCAAATCTAACTAAATAAAAAACATAGTGGATATAAATTATATGGTAATAATTTAGGTAAATGAATTTTGATATGAGTGCCCAGAACTGTTTAAAAGGGTAGAAACATATTCTCACAGAAATAAATTTAATAATATTATAATTATGTTTCTTGATGCAATATATTTTGTCCTGTTTATGTATAATCTAGAATAATATAGGTATATCAATACATATTGTTAATTTGTTTATCTTGAAACGTGGTACCGGATCGTACATCGTAATTCAACATATATTACATAAACTAGAAGCCGGTACTACTGGATTGGATTGGATTAATATCTAGAACAGCTCCATATCTACACAGAACAAGGAAACGTATGAAAAGATGTAGATTACAGCGTATAGCGAGCAGGTAGCGGCGGGTGAAAGGTTTCATTGTGGTGTCATGCGCCCGCGCCGCTCGGCGACGAGCCGACTGAACACGCGGACACGAGGCCGAGTGTAACATGATGCTAATTCTGTTCAACCTTTTTCATTTTAATAAACATACAATCACGCCTGATTCCCCGAAGGATTACGCAGTGATATACTGTGTATATGTACAGACGCCACCACATCAAGCTACCCAAATCTGTCAAATTTCCCAATTGAAACTGAACCTTATTACTTTGCATTAAAGTTGAAAACCTATCAAAGAAATTTGACAGATTGGGGTAGCTTGATTTGTTGGCCTCTGTACACCAGTTATTGCCATTAACCGGAAATCCAAACCATGAGTTGTTACGGAGAATTTTAGAAAAGCCAATAACGCTTTTCCTCTAGAAGTCGCGATTACGACCACAACACTAGACTAATGAGGCATTTGGGCATTTTTGTTTTGCTTTTGAATGTGGTCCTAAGTTAAGCTTAAGAAGACAGACATGCCTTTAGACCTGATTAACGTATAATTATTCCAAACACATACACATACAAAAATAGTTATATTTGTAAACTTTATAATGCCGTTGAGGAAATCTGCATGCCTTAGAGATTTTTCTCAACAGTGTGTGGAGTCTGCCAACCCACATTAGGCCAGCGTAATAGTAATCTCTCTCAATCTGTGAGGAGACCCGTGCCCAGCAGTAGCACACTACCTATATGGGTTGATGATGTGATGTAGGATAAGAAATCGTTTCTATAAGTAGTTGTGTGGATTGGGGGTTAATTTGCAAAACATACGTATATGAAAAAGAAGACAATATTACATAATAATAATAGATATCGACGGCGAAGTGCTTATACCTCCTATCTTAAGGTTTTTGAGATTAATTTAGCTTTCTACACTATGACTTTAAGGTCGATTTCCGAGTGTTTTGATGAAGCCACTTATTTGTATTTTTAAAAACAACTCCTTTCTACTTAAAACGCGACTATATTTGATCGCGTAATATTTTAAAGTTTTTAGGAAAATACACGTTTTTTTCACTTTGTGTAAATTTTGGCACTTCGCCGTCGATATATTATATCTATCACTTACCATTACTTGAAGTGAAGGCAAAGGAATCCCGTTGAATATTTCCTGAAAACAATAAAGGCTTTGCATTATTAAACATGGAAATTAATAATATTAATTCACTGCCTCAATGGTCGCAAGCGCGGCTGCTGATTGTGAGGTCCTGGATTTTATTCCCAGACCGGGTAAAATAATGGGTTTGTTCTAACATTGAGGGAAGCAGTGATAGCCTAGTGGTATGACCATTGGACTGCCAAGTCGAAGGTCTCGAGTTCGAACCCAAGGCACGCACCTCTGACTTTTCGAATTCATGTGCGTATTAATAATGAATTATCAGTCGCTTAAACGGTGAAGGAAAACATCGTGAGGAAACCTGCATACCTTAGAGAATTTTCTCGACGTTTTGTGAAGTCTGCCAACCCGCACTAGGCCAGCGTGGTGGACTATAGCCTAATCCCTCTCAATATGAGAGGAGATCCGTGCCCAGCAGTGGGACAGTATATGGGTTGATGATGATGATTCTATCATTATTACGGCAGTACACCTTTGCCTAACCTTTCGAGAAATGGAGGCGTGATGGTTTTTATAATATGTACGAGTATATTAAAACAAATGATAATCAGTATTGAATCCGTAGGTACATTAAGTCCATAAGTCAAAGGTGCGTGGCCCGGATTTGAATATGTACCGTGCCGTGCACGACAACCGAGCGATATTACCAATAGGCTTATATGGCCTTCGATATGATAATATGTAAGTTATTTATTAAAGTTTACTAGTGGTCCTGAGCGCGACTGCTACGCTAGAGGTCCTGGGTTTGATCCCCAGGTCGAGCAATGTGTTATTGGGTTTTTCTATGAAATTCTCAGTAGCAACTCGGAGTCTGAATTTGTGCCCGGTTAATGGCTATAGGCTCGCCCCCTATTACATGGGACCTAAACATACCGGCGAAATGTGGGTGTACATTAGTACACATCTGCCTAGCCCTTCAGGGAATACAGGCGTGATGGTATGTTTATTAAATTTTACTTATACATTACATAATAGTGATAGCCTAGTGGTATGACCATTGGAGTGCCAAATCGACGGTCTTAAGTTCGAACACAGGGCACGCACCTCTTATTTTTTCCAAATCATGTGTGTATTAATAATTAAATATCACTCGCTTAAACGGTGAAGGGAAAACATTGTGAGGAAACCTACATGCCTTTGAGATTTTCTCGACGGCGTGTGAAGACTGCCATACCGCATTAGGCCAGCGTGGACTATAGCCTAGGTCCTCTCATACTGTGAGAGGAGACCCGTGCCCAGCAGCGGGACAGTATATGGTTTGATGGTTTATACATATTATATAGTAACTTCACAGCAACTTCATAGGTAAAAACCTAATTAAAAAAACATTATTTAAAAAAAAAAAATATATGTATTATTATTTTGTACCTATACTCTTGGAACGCCGTCGCCTCATTATCTGAGGTGGGCGCTAATGACTGCGACACAGTTTTATAACTAATGCGGTCATTATCGTACACAAAATTGTAAACCTTTCTTCTAATTCCAATAAACTATTTTGATTTTTTTTAATTTGAATTTATGACCTATAGTATCTACTAATGTACTAAGGTCAACTCGGCTAAGACCGTCAGTAGGGTAAGACCGTACAATAAGAATTACGACGGATTCCGATTAGCTACACAGATGGCACCCTAATGTACGAAATAGTAAAACTATTCCAGTTCCAATAAATTTACAGAGATGGCGTTATTTATAATACAAAGAAACTAAACGACATTTTAAATTTAGTCTGGTTTTCAACGTTCATTGCGATAGAAACACGCTGTCAAAAAAAAATTGTTGAGTGTTGAATCTATACTATTATTTGGATCTGAGCAGGTAAGTTCATTGATTATAGCTTTCTTTATTTAATGATTGTATTAAGATTAATCAAAACACATTTTTCACGAAGTTACATGTGCTTAATAAAAGCTGACCTCAAAGTGTAATAGTAGGAGAAGTCCGTCTAGTCTTAGAGGAGAAGATCGGCATATGGCCGGTCTTCGCCGTTTCCAGATTTCGTGAACCTTTTCCGCTGAAACTAGTTTTTTAATTTACTTGTAACTAATTCTTATTGCATATTAATTATTTGGTACCCTTTTCTAACCTAAATAACTTTTAACTGTTACATATCATCTAAATAAAATATTACACATTAATTTTATAAAATATTTTATCTAATAATAATAGCATAAAATTTAGTTTTTTATTTATTTCAGGTATTCTATTATTTCTATTGTAAGTAGAATGGGAAAATATCAAAGAAAAACAAAAAGAGGATCGTACTCTAAGGAGAAATTCTAGTAATTTTATTTTTCCAAGAATTTTAGTAAGTACTGAAATATTTTTAAGTTTCCTAGAGTGATAAATACAGAATGACCATTTCTTTACTAATAGACTTTAGAATAAGTTAGTTTTTTATCTTTTTTATATACAATATATCTAAGTAATAAAGTGGCTACTAACAATGTCAAACTTATTACAAACAGCCGTTACAAAGATTACATTTTGATTATTTTAAATAATCTATATAATTATATATATAATATCTATATAATTATATTGCAATAAATAAGAAGTTGATTAAAAAATCTGTTTTTTTTTTTGGAAGTGGTGAATATGTTTTTTACCCCTGAATGGCGAAGTATGCCGAACTTACCCGACAACACTTCTTTTTGCAATACTAGCCGTTTGAAGCCCTTCATTTAAAATTTGACGGCACACATTCAATTACTGGTGAAAGGTACACACATACGCAAAGTCTATATTCGTGTAAACAGTGTAGTTATAGGTTTTTTTTTCATAAGACGGTCTTATCCGACGAGGCAGTAAAATCCGTCTATTTCGCCGTTTTTACAAAACCTGTATTTTTTCCTAAACCTATTATTAATATTTGTATTTCACAGTTTTGTTTGGAATTCAAGTAAATATTTGATCGCATAATAATCATGAATTTATTAAAATAAAAGGGAAATGGTCAATTTTCGTGATTGAAAAAAATTTAAATGAAGGATGCCGGTCTTCGCCGAGTTGACCTTAATACGTTAAGTATATTAAGTATCTTTTTATTTATTAATACTTAGGTAATGTCTCAATGTCTGGTGATTGCAGGCGTGGCTGGTGAGCCTAGCCGAGACCCTAAGTTGCTTTCCCAGGTCAGGCAAACAGTTTATGAGTTTTTCTATCAGGTAAGTACTCGTAGCCACGGCCTAAATCTGAGGGTGTACAAAAGTAGACCTTTGCCTAACTTTCAGGGTATACAGACGTGATGGTAGATTGTATTGTTTTATATTTTAATACTATCAAATTCTGAACCGCGTAATTATAAACATAATTAAGTGGCAATTACAAGGACACGCCTATTCATAATTATTATCAGTAACGTAAAAAAATATATTTTAGTGTATAGCTAATTAGGTAAATTATACATTATAATAAGTATTCTCACGTTGAAATAACGCATGTAGTAAAATTAGCATATTATAATTTATTTAATTTTTTATATGCTTGAAACTGTTTTTAAATAAATACAATTTTAAATACCTCTAGTGAGCAACTCCAGCAATTTGCTTGAAAAATGAAACTCCGGTCTGAACATTTCTTTACACATAAAAAACTAACTTTAACACAACAAACTTCAACACAAATAATTTAACACAAACACTAACAATTAAAGCAAAACACTATAATATTTATCATTTAAAAATTCAAGAACCACTAAATATTAAAATTGAAGACTTATTCTTCTTTTTAAAATCACAACCCGAACACGAGTTTTCAAATTTCGAATAGCGACACGGAATTTTTCGAATCCGTACCGTTCTTATTTTGTAAGTTGTAAGGTAATATTTTCGTGTTTGACGTCACCGCGTGTTGTGTGAAATGAAAATATTTGTGTAACATCGGCCGGACCGATTGTCGACAACTGTTTAATTATGCCGACTGTCCCGATTCATTAGTGCACTATGGCTTCAGGGGCGGCTTCCAAATATTTTTTTACACATTATATTAGGGGCTCGTGGTTAACTTAAACTACGCTAATCAACCGATCTGTAAGGTTAAGCTACGCTAACTGCGGTCAGTCTATGGATGGGTGACCTTTATTAACACACTGAAACCCCTCGCGGTCGGTCCTGGTTGTCATGCGAACAGCTATGACACTCTTTAGGGGCAATCAGATGCGTGAAAACCAGTCTATCGGTATTGCCTAAAAAAAATTGATGCTAAGGTCGTCTGATAGCAGTCGCTTTGTGTAAAATACTAATATTCAGCCGCATCTGGTTAGACTGGAAGCCGACTCCAACATACTTAGTTGGGATAAGGCTCTGAGTATGATAATATATATATTTTTATGCAACCATCAAGACAGTTCCACCTTTGCCTAAAATAAATATTTTATATGTAAACTGAAAGTACTCTCGCCAATATTTTGGGCCGGCTTGAAGTTGACGCGAGCTAACTTTGGAGAGAGAAAAATTTTTGATAATGAAATATTTGCTGAACTTTCGCTTTTATTTAATTTAATCCAATATTTTTTCTTTCTCCGATTTTTACGAGCGGGTTGAAGTTAACTCGCGCTAACTTCAAGCCGGCCAAAAAGATTGGCGAGAACTGTACTTAAGAGTGTTAACCTTTTGACCGCCACGTCAGTAACAAAAATCCGTGTTCTCTACGCCAAGTGAATTTTTGAACTAAACAAAAATTGGTATTTTTGACGTCCATGCCGTCGTTGGCGTCGTGAGCAAGTTTTCATTTGACGTCTATACACGTCCGTGGCGGTTAATAAAATTAAGCAATTCTAGACACAGAAATACAAATCTGTGCTCTATGTACGGTATCTATAAGCTTATTCCCAACAGCCACCACTAAAGCTGCCCCCATTGGTGGTCTTTGAAACAAAATTATATTTTTATTACCAACCGCCACTATTGGGGTTCGATGAGACATAAGTCGCCTTTATTCAACATGATTAATCTGACTGAAAAAAGGCTTGTCTAATAGAATAAGCAGAAAAAATAAGTTCCATCATTGCATATTTATATTGGTATAAAATTTTTATATTAAGTATAATTTCAATAATTTGTCTGGAAACTGCTTAAATAATTTATTTTCAATTCCTTTAAACATATTTAATTTTAATTTTGTACTCCATTTAACATTATTATAATTCACCAAAGATCATAGTAGAGCACATTACCATATACTGTTTTATATTATGTAAGTATTTACTTATACCATATGTCTACACATACGGGATCACATAGATTGGAAAACAAATAAAAAGTATTTAAGTAATTAATTATAACAAAAGAAATTAAAAAAACGATTTTAATTCAATACTGTAAAATCCATGAATATATATTTTTTGTAAGCCCTAAGTACGGCCCACGCTTCATCTGGAGAGGTCAGGGTTGCCGACGCTCGTCTTTTGACCCTCATGCCTCCATCCCTCACTAACACACGATAAAAACATGCCTCCGTCCTTGTCCCACAGGCCGCGACACTTTGCTTGACTTTTAACCCTTCACGTCATTGTCAGTACTATCCTTTTCTTACGCACCAACTTTTTAATATTGTCGTTTCATTCAAACAGGTTACGACATATCGGTCGACATATGACCCAGGCATCGGTGATGCTCTGTCCTTTTTTATCATTTGGTGTAATTGTATGCGTGTCCTTGTCTGTGGTGTCACGACCCTTGCGACTAGCCACTTGAATAGATTAGGTGTTTTCGTACGAATGCGGGTTCAATATTCATTGATAATCGGTTCGTTGGCATTTTAAATGCAAGAAATGTATTATTGTTTCCTTTAGCATTTGTTGTAGTTAATACTTTTAATCAGAGTACTGTACCGTGTTTCTTTGGCCTCAGAGACCACGAAACTCGCGATTTGTTGCTCATTTGGATCGGTATCAAGTTCAAATAAATGTGTCTAATCTAATTAAAAAAAAACATAGTTGCATATTATTTTGTCAGCATACGATCACATAACTTACCATCACGCATGTATTCCTCGAAGGGTTAGGCAGAGAAGGTAGTACTAATGTACATCCATATAATAGGGGGCGAGCCAATTGCCATTAACCGGGCACAAATCCAAACCCCGAACTGCTACTGAAAATTTCATAGAAAAACCCAATAGCACTGATCGATCTGGGAATCGAACACAGGACCTCTAGCGTAGCAATCGCACTTAGGACCACTAGACTAATAAGGCAGTTCGTAATTTTCAGTTCGTTATTTCGTAAGAAGGAGTTAAAAGCAAGTATTTGTTTGTCTTCTACAAAAATAATACATAATTATGCCCCTGCCTACTTACTGAAATACCCAATGCCGCTTTGCCTGACCTGGGAATCGATAAAAAACCTCTCTCGCCGTGGGCATACTTACGGTTTCTATAGTTTAACAATGAAATCGATCAGAGGGTTTTTATTAACTCCAAAGTGACAACCCTAAAGGATTGTGACTACGACCATTTCCAATAACAAATCAGTCAGTAAATTCACTTACTACATAGGATTTTGACACCACGCTGGCCTAGTGCGGGTTGGCAGACTTCACACGCCGTCGAGAAAATGTCTCAGGCATGCAGGTTTCTTTACGACGTTTTCCTTCACCGTTTAAGCGAGTGCTCATTAATTATTAATACGTACATGATTTTGAAAAGTTAGAGGTGCATGCCTTGGATTCAAACTCGAGACCTTGGACTCCATATGAATAATATATATTATATACTTAAATATATAATATCAATCGATGGTCCATACTGCAAGTAATGTCAAAATCCTATTTAGAAATAGGATTTTGACATTACTTGCAGTATGGACTTACTTGCAGTAAGCAGTCTACCGAGACAGTTTACCGTGCGATTCACGCTTAGGTTCAGCTCCATGCCGAGGTTTTCCCGAGAGATGCGAGAGAGCATGGGATTCTTCAAGAAGGTTGTTAAAAGATTTTTAATGGGTTGGCAACTCGCAACTGATACCTCCGGTGTTGCAAGCGTCTATAGGCTACGGTAAGCACTTACCATCAGATGGGCTGTATGCTTGTTTGCCTCCTCAGTAGTATAAAAAAAGCAATTTGTTATTGGGACCTGCTGTTAGATGAATTTTGACAGTAATAAATATTAAATCTGGTTGAGTTTCAATGGATCTTCGTTTGACCGCTACTTAGGCTGTTGGTAAGCCACCGTGCGGTCCACGATCGAGCACGCTTGCCCAGCAAAAACCTGTCATCTATCCTCGCAGCCTCCCAACGGTGGGGCCTGCTTATCAGACTGATCAGATGCGGTTGAATATCAGTATTTCACAGGAATCAACTGCAACCCAATGTCTGGTCGTTACTAGTGTGGAGAGGCGAGGTATGTTGCCCCTCCAACCAAAGGGAGGATCCTTCAACCAGGCGGGTGTTTTGCCTGGCGGGTCACGGCCCGACGGTTGATGTCGGGCGGTTGTATAAATGCAACTTTCGTTGCGAATGTTGCTTGCGCGATTCAGGACTTCGTAGTTCCATGTATCGCGGTAGATGTCGCTACATCACTCCCCCCCTGAGACCGGAGGTCGATGATCTAGATGAGTCAGCGGTCAGTGCATCTGAAGATGCTTGCCAGTGCCAGGAGTGCGTGTTCCAGTGAGTCGGAACGGATGCCGCGTAGTCCGCAGTGAGTCAGGACTGTGTTGCTTGTGCGATTCAGGACTTCGTAGTTCCATGTAGCGCGGTAGATGTCGCTACACTGGTCTCTACGAATGTCGGCCAGAAATTGGGTTGCGGACACTTTTTTTTTATACCACTAAGGCAAACAAGCATACGGCCCACCTGATGGTAAGCGGTTACCGTAACCTATAGAGTGGGGTTGGCTGTATAAGGGTTAAAGTCGGGGGACTGCCAACACAACGTTTCCTCGCGCACTGGCAACCTTGCACACCGTAAGGAACACAACACAGCTCAAAGCAGTGTTATTTCACTTCGATTTTCTGCAAGGCGGAGGTAAACACTTTTTAAATGCTTATTACCTCTGTATCAGGCATTTTTTGGGAAATGACGAAACTATCTACGGTTATAGGTACCTAGTGGTACCTCATCTAGGTATGTAGAAAAATCCCGTGCTCAACATTTCACTCGCTCACATCGGCGTTGGCTGGTTCAACGTTTTTCTAACAGCTGACCTGCGACGAGCCGGAGCATTCCGACCAACAACCGTACGATACGAGTTGAGAATATGTGGACACGGCATTACTCTGTTCAGTTTTTTTATTGTTACACTGATATTTCATTCCAATTGCTAATTTTACCATAGTTTCATCCTGAACTTTATATTGTTTTTATTATGCACGGTAGGGCTCAAAGGCCGCTTTCGATATTATTATTCATATAAATCAGAAATTGCAACGAAACTTTTAATTTAATTTTAGTGGAACTGCTCCATGTGACTCTATTAATCTCCCAGTGTTTTGGAAGGTCAAAAATATGAGTATATGTGATTAAATACGGTCTCTTTCCCAGTAATGTGGTGTATGACGTCCTTCTTAGACCACTGGCAAGTATCAAAACCACACCAATAAATTATCTTTATCTAACCAGCTTACTATTTTTAACTCCTTTAATATAAGTTTTAGTTTAAGTTTTTTGCAGACTTTACATTTATATCGGTCAGAGTTGCGCGCCTTAGATGATTCAAACTCGAAACCTTTGACTTGGTAGTCCTATGGTCATATAACTAGGCTATTACTGCTTATTAATAATTAATTCTCATTCGCTTAAACGGTGTAGGAAAACATCGTGAGGAGACCTGCATATCTTAGAGGTTTTTCTCGACGGTGTGTGAAGTCTGCTAACCCGCACTAGGCCAGCGTGGTGGACTATAGCCTAATCCCGTGCCCAGCAGTGAGACAGTATATGGGTTGATGATGAATTACTTAAGTATATTAACTTTTTTTAAATTTGGAATAATTATCTAAGTATTACACAGCACCAAACCTAACTAAGCAGAGCTTGTACTATGGGTACTAGACAATAGATATAGCAGTTATGTCAAACTAAAGACAACATTCCTTTTCCTTAATAAACCTCCTCACCACGTTCGCACATCGCTGAGAAGAAAGCGCGCCGGCCATCGCAGCGCGTGCGCAGTTTTTGCCGCGATGAATATTTATCGACCGCCGCGGCCATTAGCAAACACAAGCGATACACTTTCAGACTGATTGGAGTTGTCCAACTGGTTACTTTATTCTAGTTTATATTACATTATCTAGATCTGTATCATCTGCTGCATTTCAATTTAGACGTAGTGTAAGAGAGGTAGGGCATAGTGGGAAGAATTCCACTCAAATTGGAGCTACCCGACTGGGAAAGTACCTCCGCCATGCAGAAAATTGAAGTAAAATAACACTGCTTTGAGCTGTGTTGTGTTTCTTACGGTGAGCAAGGTTACCAGTGCTCCACGAGGAAACTTGGTTGGCAGTGGGGGGACTTTGACCCTTATACTGCCAACCCAACTATTCCTCTTTCAATACAGGATCGGCAACGCGCAAGTGACACTCCTTGTGTTGCAAGCGTCTATAGGCTACGGTAACTGCTTACCATCAGGTGGGCCGTATGCTTGTTTGCCACCTTAGTAGAATAAAAAAAAGACGTATATAAAGTCTCACTGCATCATTGGTCTCGTAGTCGCGTGGCTGCTGAGTGAGAGGTCCGTGCCTCGTTTCCCCTCCGGCCAAAAGACCTAAAACATCTTTAGTATAAGAAAGGTTACTTTAAGAGAGGTGGGCATAGTGGGAGTAATATTCCACAAAAACTAGAACTGCTCGACTAAGGAAGAACCTCCGCCTTACAGAAAATCGAAATGAAATAACCCAGCTTTGAACTGTGTTGTGTTTGTTACAAACGGTGAGCAAGGATGCCAGTGCTCCGCGAGGAAACGTTGTGTGAGAGAACTTTGGCCCTTATACTGCCAACCCAACTATTCCTCTTTCGTTTTATAGGGTCGGTAACGCGCAAGTTATACCTCTGGTGTTATAAGCGTCTATAGGCTACGGTAACCACTTACCATCAGGTGGGCTGAATGCTTGTTTGCCACCCTAGTGGAATAATAAAAAAAACAAGTCTTCAAAGATACAGGCATGATGGCCATCCACATACTGGCCGCGAGTAGCAGCTTAACCTTGCAGATCAGTTGATCAGCGTAGCTATTACTTAGCCACGAGCCCCTCTGATATTAGAATTTAAACCTCTTTATTCTTAATTAGACTGCCTCATTAGTCTAGCGGTCCTAAGCGCGACTGCTACGCTAGAGATCCTGGGTTCGATCCCCAGGTCGAGCAAAGTGTTATTGGGTTTTTCTATGAAATTCTCAGTAGCAGCTCGGAGTCTGGATTTGTGCCCGGTTAATGGCATTAGGCTCGCCCCCTATTACATGGGACCTAAAACATACCGGCGAAATGTGGATGTAAATTAGTACACCTCTGCCTAACCCTTCGGGGAATACAGGCGTGATGGTATGTATGTATGTATTATTCTTAATTAACTCTATCTGCACTTTCGACAAAACTTAGTATCTGACAATTCTAAATACACTTTAACAAGTAGCGCTTTATTCAACCGCTTTCTCAGAAGAGACTTAGTTTCTCTGTCTAATAAACTGTAGGATCTGAACTCTTTATACGCTTTAGCATTTAAATTCACTATTCAGTTTATTAATAGGGCCATCTAATGACCATCTTCTTAATTGGACAAGCAGATCACGGGAATATATTTTATCCAAGTATTGTGTGGTAAAAACTTCTGTAAGTAGTTCTGTTTGTAAATTTGCGGAAAATACATAAATATCACGCTTTTATTCCGCGAAAGGTTAGGCAGAGGTGCAAGTGCAGTACAGCCATACAGTTCACCGGTGTGTTTTTAAGTCTCATGTAAAAAATACAGTCATGCACAAATATATTCCGAGCTGCTGTTGAGAATTTAAAAGAAAACCTACACGATTTGAGAATTGAACCCAGGAGTTTATGCTGTGCAGACATTTTTGCTATCAATCTCCTAACTGAATAATCTTATCGGATATGAAATACATAAAAACAATAAACAAACAGATAAGTAATAACATAACCAAATTTGACTTTTTAGATAGACACACCAATTTAGTTGTACCATAGCCATTGAATTTAAAATAAGAGTAATAAATAAGAGGTTATTTAATTTCCCCAGGGATGTGCCTTAGTAGGCGTTGCACAGGGGGGTTCTGGGGTGATCTATATTAAGAGAACACAGTGCCCCCCTCCATGTGCTGATGGTGGCCAACGGGGTGGTTTTAGTGGGTAAGAATCCCAAACTTTAAAAGGAAGGTTTCCCCCCGTAAACAAAAAAAAAGTTATTTAATTTCATTATCTACCTAGAGTAACGCTATTCATTCCGGCTGACAACAACAGGACTTAATATTACCTAAAAAACACAATAAAAATAAAACGCATCATCAACCCAAGAGAAGTCAAGTGCAACACCTAGCCAGAACTAACGTCCCTGTCCGCAATTTGAATTTGAAATCAGAACGCAGGTCATTACGCGCTGCGCGCACGCATAACTTTTTCACACTTCAACGCACAAATCGTATAGACTCATTATATTTGCATTTAACTTGTATAGCCTTTCATTAGATACCTCATTAATATTGACGGTATTATTGATATTGCAATGAAATGATTTCGTGGTACTTTGTAAGAATGGAGGTTGGGCCACGCCCCTTCAAATCAGGTCATAGACTAGATTTTGTGGCGGTTCCGCTTGCTGAGTTCAGATTAGCTTGGACCGCAATACGTATCGTTTTTTTTAATACTTAACCGGACTAGGTGGCGAGGCACCAAATGCCTCCAGCCAGGGGCAACTTATAAACTAAGTAACACAGCTAAGAGCGTACCCTGCGGACTCGGACCTCGGCTTAGGACGTTGCTGGGGGGGCAGCTAGGGACGGCTGGATCTAGGTTTAAATTATTTAGGGGCGAATTTAAAGCTACTGGCTCGGCACGGGCCGGCTCGATCAAGGGACGGGGAGGATTACCGTTATGGGGTCTTCGCGACGGGCCTCGCCGGCGAGGACGGTATATCGGGCGGAATACTTATCGTGTCCAATAATGTAATTTTATACGGCTGCTCATTGAAGTTTAAGTAAATCTACGTAGGAGGACGTCTGGCAAAAAATTTCCTCTTTGCACGCTCCGTTGTAAAACCAGCTGACTTGGTAGTGGGATCCTCTGATCCACCTGGCTGTCTACCACCCTCACATATTACCTACATCAGCGAAAAAATTATGCTGTGTTCCGTCGAATTTATGCCAAATAGTAAGAGGGTCTTTTTTATGCATTATAGGCTTTTGTTTGACCCCTATTTCACCTTATGTTGCGATGATGAACATTTTGAAAATTCCTATGCCATACTAGACAACCCTCCTACCTGCGGGTGCGTTTCCTCGTATATGCATAACCAAAAAATAACCCAAATCTAGGTAAAATTAAGAAATATTTGTAAATATCCTTTTGTATTTTTTGGCATATTCCATGCTAAGATTATAAGGTTTTTTATTAAAATACTAGCTGACCCGGCAGTCGTTATTTTGCCAAAAAAAAAATTAATTAAAAATATTGATTTCTGACATTTACGCGAATATTATACATTGAAATAAAACTACTTTTTACGGATTTTATCGCGTTATATTGATATTATTAATCCTGACGTTTTGGACCCTTTACAGCGTCCATGGTCACGGGTAGACTCACCCGTGACCATGGACCCTGTAAAGGGTCCGATACGTCGAAATTAAAAAATCTCCAGTACCACCTTTATCACTCAGGGGTATAAAAATTAGTTTAAGTCCTATTCTCAGATCTACCGAATATATACAAAAAAAAATCATAAAAATCGGTCTAACCATTTCGGAGGAGTTTTGTTACAAACACTGTGACACAATAATTTTATAAATTGGATTTGTAAAGTACGTCAGTAGTAGGCCACACAAATATTTATTTCTAGCGGGAATTAAATCCGTGACCCGTACAGAAGCCGACTGCTCGGCCACTGTGCCATTCGATAATAATCTCTCTCCAAAATCGTATACCCATTAATAATATAATATTTTTGGGACATTTTACACAACAACATCTAGTCCCAAACTAAGCAGAGCTTATACTATGGGTACTAGACATTGGATATAATACTTATATACTTTTTTTTGTAAATACATAAGAAACACCCAGACAAACACAAATACTCATGTTATATCCACACAAATATTAGTGTCCTGTGGGAATCGAACCCACGACCCAATGATCAGCAGTCCGGCACTCGAACCGCTAGACCACAGAGGTCATCATTGGTTGTAAATAGTGCTTCATGGTGATAAAACCAGAGTACATACACCCAACTAAGTACTCATCGCTTCCCTTTTGGACTAATAGCAGCAAGTCCGCTTAGATGTTACATGTCCATATTAAACTTAACAGCTGTATCAACAACTTTTCTCAACATGTTTGGGTCCATATACAACTCCGATACTATGTAGTAACTGCCTTATCAGCCTAGTGATCGTAAGCTATGCTTGAAGTCCTGGGTTCAATTCCCAGGTCGAGCAGTGTTATTGAGTTTTTCTATTAAATTCTCAGTAGCAGCTCGGAGTTTGGATTTGTGCCTGGCAATAAGCTCGCCCCCAATTACATGGGACCTTAACATACCGGCGAATTGTGGATGTGCATTGGTACACCTCTGCCTAACCCTTTGGGAATACAGCCGTGATGTTATGTTATGTTTTTTGTTTTAATTTATCTCTGAGAAGAGGCGCCTAATAAATACGAAATACCTAATTATTACTTGTTACAAGTTTGTACGTTTTTCTCGTAAATGATTTACTTTCATTAGTATCGTATCGTAAGGCAATTATGAATGTTTAATGACATTTCGTCTATCGACTGCATACTACTTAGTTAGTTACATGTTATAGTAACCTGTAGTAGAATAAAATTGATTTAACTTAAATAAAACCCAATTACCTACATGCCTCCGACCTCAAAGGCAGGCCTAGCAAGCAACAAAGAATTATCACAATCATGTTTACCCAAAGCTTTCTAGCAAAAATCAACCTCAAAGGAAATAAGTTCGACAATCATGTCTATTAAACTTTTATACGAACGCCTGGCGCGCGCCAGTGATAACCGGCTGGCTTCAGGAGACATGCTTTCATACCAGCGCGTTAACAGGTTCGAGCGTCCAGTTTTTGTCGGTTATCCGGCGAGGTGTAATAATTGCTGTTTGGAACTGGTGATGGACGTTTCCGCTAGTTTTTACAGTAAGGCCGTGTATATAGTGACAGCTGTTAAATTTTGATGAGTGAATAAAGTGGAATTAGGAATAGAAAACCGACTTCAAGCATTGTGTGTAAAAAAACGGTCGTGTTGAACTAATATATTGCTTAATAACAGAGCCACGTCGATGACGTCACAGGGGATCCATTTATTGTATACCAAAATCTTCTCCAGAATGTAACAAATACTTTTCTGAAAACCGCATCAAAATCGGTTCAGCCAAACGCGAGATAATCGTGGACAAACATACATACATACACACACCTTTAGTTTGAAGTCGGTTAAAAATAGGTAGATATTGAAGAAGTCTGTTGGGGCCGTGGTGAATGTGGAAACCATAAGGCACGGGAAGAAAACTACGGTTTAAAATCGGAACGAGTACAACATACCCTTCCGGGTGATAGCAAGGAATGATCCATGACGATTTCCAGGCCATCAAAAAACTAAATATCATAAGGGTCCCCATAAAATATGCTACGTTCAAAACACAGGTGTTGAGGGAAGAACTTGGACTTTTTGCGGAAACCTTAAGCATTTTACAGGTATGTTTTTAATTGGAAAATGATATCAATAAATGCACAGTATTGCATCAATAAACCAAAACAATCGCGTAAACAATACACTAGATACTTAACTTCTAAGTAGCAGTTACATCGTTCAGCCGGCGTAAACAAGTCAAAGGAAGCAGAGATATGGGGGCGGGTCACCGTAGTACACCACTAACGTATCATTTGGTACGGTCACTGCCCAAGACAATTGAATCTGGAGGGTTCACTGTGTGACATATGGAAATTGCAGCTAGTGTAAGTAGGGGGTAGTGTGTAGTAAGTAGATGGAGAGGTTTGTGTTGACATGAATGAAGGAATTACCTAGAGTTGACGAATTTAAATTATTTTTATTAATGTAATTGCTTTTTTTTTGTTTTTTTAATACCTGAGCGACGCTTCGCGTGACCCAACAGCTGGCCTCTACTTTGGCCAGAGAATAAGGATTGCCATTCAACGTACCAGGCGATAGCAATGCTGTGAAGTTAATTGATGCTCTTTTCTAGTCTAGTTTTAGCTAATTTACTAATTCGTTTTTTAAATGTTAGTTTGTTAGTAGTTTAATAAGTTTTCATTTATATAATTTTATAAATATAAATCCTTAATATTTCTAGAGTTCATAATAATCTGTGCATTGACGTATCCATGCACTATTACTTAGTTCCTGAAACTTGAAATTTGACAGTTAGCGATATTTGGCATAAACAACGCGGTTCACGTCATAGGAAATAGTTTTTACTTTCATGTTGTGTCATGTTCGACTAAATCTAGTGCTGTGATTTGGGTCAATTAATGCATCAGTATCAAAAGACATTATAGGTATACCTCTATCAGTCATTCCAGCCCATGTTGGCTATATCAACGACGGTAAGAATGCGGCCTGCCGTAGATGACAGGTTAGACTTGGAAACATTACAAAACTAATAGTGATGATATGTACCCAGTAGTTTTTTCATGTCAAAATATTATATTGACACTAAGACATCGATAAAAGGCGCCATTCCGGAAAAAAAACTTGAGAGGTGTCAAGGGACACCCGGATGGAACGAAGTTCCTTTCATTAAAATTTAATAATTAAAAATAATAAAACCTGTATACACTCAACAATTCACAACGCGCGAAATTCAAATATTGTCATTCACTCAATAATATTTGAATGCTTGTCAACAATATTTGAATTTCGAAAAAAGTGTCGTGACAACTTTTCGTAAGCGTTTTTTCCGTCTAGCCCCCTTTCACAACGCGCGATAAGGACCATTTAGGTGGCAAACAAACATACGGCCGACTTGATGGTAAGCAGTTACCGTAGCCTATAGACGCTTGCAGCACCAGGAGTATCGCTTGCGTGTTGCCGACCCTGTAAAACGAAAGAGGAATAGTTGGGTTGGCAGTATAAGTGACAAAGTCTCCCCTCTGCCAACACAACGTTTCCTCGCGGAGCACTGGCAACCTTGCTCACCGTAAGGAACATGTAATGTTTTTGTTTTGTGTAGAATTAAATTCAAATACATCTTACTTAGGTCCGTTATGCATACAACCAGATTTAGTAAATGCAGACAGAAAGCAAGCCCCTGATTTGAGATACATAGTGTTGAAGTAACCACGAATATAGCGTGTCTTCCAACTTGACGGGTGGACTACTATTGCACCTAGTAATAAGTGACAGAAAGAAAATTAATGACCAATAAAATTAATGATTACACAAATACGAATCGCCACAATTTATCAATTTATTTAAATCGATTCATCTACACTAGTATCGATTTCGTGAAATGGCCCAACACGTTATATTTGAACGTAAAAACTTGTTGAGAAGTAACGACTTGTTTTTTTGATGTTTTTTATGAAACGCAATAGCCGCATACTTTAAAGTATATTTACTAGAATATTTATTATTTGGCTTATTGGCTAGGAAATGATTGGGCTCATTTATACACGTTTCATAAAAAAACATCTCATTTATACATACATGTGTACCGCTTTGTGCTAAGGACGTCCAGACAAAATAATTTATATAGGTATTTTACCATTGAGTCTGCGCATGGGCACCTTGTAAGATTAACCACAACAATTTAAGCGGAATAGAAGTTGCTCACTTCTCTCGCCATGTTTGAGCGATTCTCTTTTAAATTATGTATTAAATTTTCTCTGCGTTTCCAATTAATACACACATAACTAGGAGAAAACATGAAGGTAAAATAATAACTAACCTAAGAGTGAATACTAAGCTGTAACATTATTTATAACTACCCACAATATTTAAATAACAGCTATAAAATATAACAACCTGCAAACTAACTTAAAACAGTTAACAAGCTAAGATTGTTAGTTAACTAAATACTTAATTGAAATATTCACAACTACTGAAAGGAAATTTACGTAAGTGCATTACCCTGCTTCCGTAACCGTTGGGTAAATAGCAGAAGATTTTTGAAGTTTAACTGATTTCCAAACTTAATTTTAAAAGTTATTGTGATTTAATTAATAAGATGGTTACAGCCAAGTCTTGCCAGCCTCAAATTAAAAATATATTATGTTGCTACCTTCACACCTGTTCCCCTTCTAAGAATGCTAGTCCTTTATCCTGCCAAAACAGTAATAGCTTCGGCCTACAATAGATCTCAACAATACAAATATGGAGACAGCTTGTTAACCTATAACCCTAAGCATAATTATTATAATTCACTTCCTGTAGGCAATTTCCGCTGGACGACAAACAAAGCATGGATAATAATTGATGAGTGAATGTAGCCTCAGTTATTATTCAAGAGCCACTAAAGAATAAATAAAAGAAAATCAATGTATCCTGGGCTCGTTCGTGACCTTCTTCATGAACCCATTTACAGTCCGATTGATGAGCATGTGTGGAGACCTGTAGGTACCGTGATTCGTGGTCGTGGCGGATCATATTTTTTTTAATAGTACGGAAGGTGGAGGATCGGCCACCGTGGTGGTGGCCGATCCATGAGGGATCGGCCACCACCACGGGAAGGCAGGGTATGTCGGACTCGTACCGACTAAAAACCGCACTTTCCTTCACTCGCCCTATCGTCATGGCCATGGGATCCGTTAAATTTCGTCAAGACCATGACCAGCTGTAGTGCAGCACTCGCTGGACCACTTCAATTAGCGAGGCCTTGCCCTGCATCCTGTCTGAAGGCACGCGTGTGATGAACATGCATGCCACCTACCGGGGCTAATAACTGGTTGGGTGGTGGAATCCCCCAATTCGCGCTAAAGCGCCTGCTAGCCACAACTCATGGAGCCCGGGGGTCTTTCTTCACCCTCCGGCGCCCGGTGCGTTTACTACGGGTCGGGAGAGAGATGAAAGAAAGAAATATTTATTTGATATTTGATGGACACTTCTCTCTCCCAAAAGCCTTCTCATTCTGAGACGAGTCTTAAAATAAGATTGGTAATTCCACCACGATAAAATCCTATCGTCAGGAATTGCTAAAATTTAGCAATATTAAAAAAAACAAATATTTTGATGAGAGAAATAACTTCTACGCTCTGTTTCACATCGACTGCTACGCTTGATATCCTGGGTTCGTTTCCCTGGTCGATCAGTTTTATTGGGTTTTTCTATTAAATTCTCAGTAGCAGCTCGGATTTTTTTATTTATCACCGGTTAATGGCAATAGGGACCCAAACATACCCGCGTATTGTGGATGTTTAGTACATCCCTGCCTAACACTTCGGGGAATACAGGCGTGGTAGTATGTTATGTTATTGAGATTAAACAACATGAATAGTTAATAATAGTTTTCTAAACATAGTTACGTTTTCCCGCCAAAAAGTCAAGATGGCGTCATGGGAGAATGCGCACGCGCCGATCCACGGGAGCATAAACCACAACAATAAAGTACAGGAACGCAGTTAATATTGATGATGGGAGTTGATACTTTAGAAACCAATTAATATCTCTCCGTAGATTTAAACACGCTTTGTTTCAATGACGTCACAGGTACAAATCATGGGGTCTGATAATTAATCTTTTTTTCTCCTTACATTGTTCAGTATCACTCGCATTCTAAAGATTTATTGGAGCAAAAGGTGGCCTACGTTCTTACTCAAGATGCAATCTATGATCTTGCATAATTTTATCGAAATCTGCTCAGTGGTTTAGGCGTGAAAAGGTAACAGATATCAGACCGAGTTTCTTTGGCATTTATATGTATATGGAATAACATAACATACCATTACGCCTGTATTCCTCGAAGGGAAAGGCAGAGGTGTAGCAATGTACACCCACAGTTCACCGGTATGTTTAAGTCCAATGTAATAAGGGCGAGCCTAATGCCATTAAGCAACACAAATACAAACTCCGCACTGTCACTGAGAATTTTATAGAAAAACCCAATAACACTTTCCTCGACCCGGGAATCCAACCCAGAACCTCTAGCGTATCAGTCGTGCTTACGATCACTAGGCCAATGATGCAGGCATTTATAAAATGAATATGAATATTGCTCCATTTATATCTGCCGTATCATGGTTGTGTTTACAAACAATAATCTCACTTGCATTGGAATCTCGCGTGGGAATCGAAAGAACGACTCGAAGCGTAGCAGTGAATATTTCATCTACTGGACAGATCGCATCAAACATAAGTTTACGAAATATTAACCCCTAAATATATAATAATAATCATTTATTCGACGTCTGTGGTCTAGTGGTTCGCTTGTCCTGCTGATCCTGATGTGGGTGTTCGATTCCCACAAAACACAAATATTTATGTAATGAACGTAAGTATTTGTGTTTGTCTGGGTGTTTCTTATGTTATTATAAGTCTGTATTTACAAAAAATAGTATTTTAGTATTTATATCCATTGTCTAGTACCTACCCATAGTACAAGCTCTGCTTGGTTCGGGACTGCGTGATGGGGCTGTGTAAAATTGACCCAGAATATTATTATTACTACATTAAAATGTATAATCATTTTAATGTAGTAAACAAAATATTAGTTACAAAGTCTTACTTAGGTGTATTATTTACATCATGTGTTTCAGGCATGTGGACAGCCACATGCCTGAAACACAGGATTACCTAGTTCAAGTACAAAATATCATATACTTTAAGCATGAAACTTTTGGGAAAATTGCACTAAAAAATCATTAAAACCTAAATAAACTCCACATAATAGCTAACTAATAACCTCATGAAAATACAAAATAAGTGCATATCTCAACCCATTCACAAACCGATCAACTTTGTTTGCAAAAATTACAACAGACGTTATATTTGCAAACAAACAGCAATCAGCGCGTTCTTGTTGCGCGCTTGAGAAAACCGGACGGGAGCGCGTTCTCACGAGGGGACGCGTTTTCCACGGCTGCCGACACAATCGGAAAATTTACTCTATTTTTTTATAGAATCTTTATTATATTTTTGAACACCATCCAAGGAGTTTAGTGAGCGATAATCACCTCGGGTACCTTTAATTTTTTTAGATAGAATATCTAGTTCTGCAAATGACCGCTAGAGGCGCTATACCGATTTTCCATACAAATATTTGTCAGATTTACTATTTATTATTGATCACTAACCTACTGCTTGTCCATCCATCTTATCTTTTTGTCCCACTATAAGGCAAAGGCGAGATATCGTAAGGTGAATGACATCTGCCCCTGAATACTACTTAGTCCGACCACGGCCACTCTGTCAAGAGCGAAACAAACAAGCAAACACACAAATAAGCAAAAGCAAAGGCGTCCCTCTTGCTTTTCCAAACCTGTTAGTATTAGTATAAAAATGAAAATCTAGCTGTATGTAATGTACAGACGCCAGCAGGTCAAGCTATCCAAAACTGTAAAATTTTCCCAATTGAATATGAACCTTATTGTTTTGTATTAAAGTTGAAAATCAATCAAAGAAATTTGACAGTTTGTGGTAGCTTGATGTGCTGGCCTCTGTACATTGTTAGCAACACCAACACAAATTATTTTATTATTATTATAGTTTGACAACTCTGCCATATCTCTATTGCTCCAAAACCACACAATGGATAGCACGTACAACATTATTTTTGTGATCAATTAATTAATTTTTGTGCCTATAAGTTACGCAATGAATGCTGATTAGCTTAACAAGAAAAATTGTCGAATCATTTACGCCCTGCGTCTGTCAAGCTCGGTGACCGTAAGCAATCAGTGAATTATACATACCTACACCTACCTTTTGTTTCTTTTTTTTTTCAGCCTTTATTCATTCAAAGCTGAGCGAGTGTGAGTGTCCTCCTCCTTCTTTAGTTCTAATGTGTGTAGACAAAATATCAAACTGGTTCGCCAATTACGTTTAACTATTCCATTTGTAATTCGATCCATTATTTTAGTACAATATTTTATGACACGCAATAAAATAACTGGATAACGAATTGGCCTTCGATCAACATTAGAATGTAGGTAATTATTGTATCGGTTTTAGTTTATTAACTTTATTACATAAAATGGAATTATCCTATTCTATCCCGTCAGAAACATAAAACAAAAACATACCATTACGCCTGTATTCCCCGAAGGGTTAGGCAGACTAAAGTATACCGACAGTTCACCGATATGTTTAGCCATGCCAACTGGGTACAAATCCAAATCCGAAGCTGCTTCTGAGAATTTATAGAAAAACCCACATTTCAATGAGTAGGGTATGGTACCCAGTACCTCTGGCGTAGAAAACGCGCTTAGAACCATTAGATGAATGAGGTATAAATATATTATATTGTTTTACAAAGCGGACAACATGGAAAGCGCCCTTTTTTCTGTCCTCCGTGATATATGCATTTACTGTGTAATTGCCTACAAAGGACTGTATTTTATAAAAATGAGCCTCTTCCCGGGGAAATAAGCGCGTTTTCATTTCACATTACCCAGTACTTTGGCAAATTGCACGTCTTTGGAACAAATTAACCTATGGGAAATATTTCTACGGGTCTCAATCATTTGGGCTTATGATTTTATAGAAGATTTAGAATGTAAACAGCCCTTTCCTGACAGTGGGACATAGACTTTATTTTAAGATAAAACAAGTATACGGGCTGCCTGATGGTAGGCGGCAACCGCAACCCATAGACCTCAGCAACACCGTTGCTTCTCTCGCACGTTGTCATCTAAAGACTTAAGTTTTTATGCCTCGTTTACAATGTAAGTAATTGCATTATCTACATAACTCTTCAAACCGGAACACAACAATGTTAGTACATGATTGCTTAGCGGCAAAATATTTGACAAAGAAGTGGTACCGGACCACACAAACTCACCTGCAGAATTCTATTTGTCATAATTTTTATTGGAGGTGGGCAGAAACTAAAGAACGTGACTGGCTAACATTCTTGTATTCTTTTGCATCGTCCACATTCATATACAAAACTATCCGTAAAGCTGAAAGGAGGTTAAATGGGGCCTTATACTATACGAGTCCATTCACAATATTTAAAAACCGTAGTAACGCTATATAACGTACCCCAAAAAAAGGAAAAGAAAAACTATTAGACAATTATTAGGTAAAAAAGGTACGTAGGCCTTTCTGTTAAATAATCTGGTGCCCTGACATGACAGCTGACAAATTTGGCTTCGATAATTAATTATATTTTTTACGGGGTATTGTGTTACACGTTGTATATTGTCACACACACACACGCCGGTTGCGAGTACTACGCACCTGACCTTTTTGAACCTTTGTGTAAGCCTTTCTAGGGTGTCCCCTCTCGGCGGTTGTACTGACATTCACCATTTTTTATGATGGAGGTGGCAGGGTATGTCGAAGTCTTTGCCTAACCCAAAAACGCACTTGCGTTCACTTGCCCTACAATCGTAGTCATGGGATCCTCTCAGAATGAGAGGGATTAGCCTATAGTCTATATCATAAATCGTGTACCACATCCAAACCTTCAATTATTCCCACTAACTGCCGAAACCTTACGGTTTTTGATAACAAAATAACGATTCAATTCAAGTTCTGTACAGTTACTGTTCCGGCCACTAGTTCCTTAATAAAGTGGCCATACCATTGAGCTTGTAACTTGACGGGGTATACAACATCAGTCATAGTGTAACGATGTGATTGCCCAAATTGCTGACAGCTAACTACCGTGCGCCATAACAACTATTATAAAGATTGAGATGGCTTTTGACAACGATGTAAAAACAAGTATTAATATGAAGATGTAATTTAATATCAAGCAGTGATAGCCTAGTGACTTTACGATTGGATTTCGAAGTCAAAGGTCTTGAGTTCGAATCTAAGGCACTCAAATCATGTGCGTATTATAATAAATAAATATTATCACTTGATTGAAAACGGTGAAGGTGAAAGGTGATTTACATTTCTTATCCTTACAGCAAGGGAATGGAATCAGCTGCCTGAGTCTGTATTACCTGACGTATACAATTTGGGGGTCTTCAAGTCACGAATGAATAGGTATCCTCTAGGTATACGTGCTACATCTTAGACCACATCGTCACTTACCATCAGGTGAGATTGTGGTCAAACGCTAACCTATCCATTACAAAAAAATGAAAACATCGCGAGGACACCTGCATGCGTGAGAGATTGTTCTTCACAGCTTGTGAATTCTGCCAACCTGCATTAAGCCAGCGTGGTGGACTTTAGCCTAATCCCTCTCATTCTGAGACCCTTGCTTAGCTGTGGGACAGTATATAGGGTGAAGACGAATAATAGTTTAGGTTTTTTTATCCCAAAGAAGTGGCAAACAAGCATAGGGCCCACCTGATGTTAAGCGGTTATCGTATCCTATAGATAGACGCTTGCAACACCAGGAGCATCACTTGCGCGTTGCCGACCCTGTAAAACGAACGAGGAATATTGGGTTGGCAGTATAAGCGTCAAAGTCCCCCCACTGCCAACACAACGTTTCCTCGCGGAGCACTGGCAACCTTGCTGACCGTAAGAAACACAACACAGCTCAAAGCATTTTACTTAGATTTTCTACAAGGCGGAGGTACTTCCCCAGTCGGGCAGCTCCAATTGAGTGGAATTACTCCCACTATGCCCTACCTCTCTTAATATCTTGACTCACTACATCACAACCATACGTCACACTCCACGAGCGATAACCCAGAACCATCTATACGGAACACGATACATCATCTTCTGTCAAAATAATAGCGCAGAACCACTCGGTATAATAGAGTCGTTCCTCGTCATCGCGCCGTTGTTTTAATGATATTATTCGATTCAGATTTTATCTAGATTTATTGTTCTCGTTTGTGATCTCAATTGAACGTGGAATATTCCGTTTTTATATCAATCATAGAGGCAGACAGATCTCGTCAGCTGTGCAAAATAAAAATGTAATTTTCAGGATAAATAATAAACAATTAAACACTGCCTCATGAGTGGTCGTAAGCGCGACTGCTACGCTTGAGTTCGATTCCCAGCTCGAGCAAAGTGTTGCAAGTTGCTCGAACAAGTGGTTTTTCTATTAAATTCTCAGTAGCAGCTCGGAGTTTGGAATTGTGTCCGGGTAACGGCAATAGGCTAGGCCCTTATTACATTGGACCTAAACATACTAGCGAACTGTTTTTGTACAAGCAGTACACTTCCTGCTACTTTAGTCCTCTAACGATACATACGGAGTACATAAGGAGTACATAAGGAGTACATAAGGAGTACATAAGGAGTACATAAGGAGTACATAAGGAGTACATAAGGAGTACATAAGGAGTACATAAGGAGTACATAAGGAGTACATAAGGAGTACATAAGGAGTACATAAGGAGTACATAAGGAGTACATAAGGAGTACATAAGGAGTACATAAGGAGTACATAAGGAGTACATAAGGAGTACATAAGGAGTACATAAGGAGTACATAAGGAGTACATAAGGAGTACATAAGGAGTACATAAGGAGTACATAAGGAGTACATAAGGAGTACATAAGGAGTACATAAGGAGTACATAAGGAGTACATAAGGAGTACATAAGGAGTACATAAGGAGTACATAAGGAGTACATACTTACATACGTAAATTCAGTATGTGAAGGAAAAATTCGACATGACGGGTAGGTATCGCGGTGGCTTAGTGGTCATAGCGTCTGGTGTACCTAACCAGAAGACGCAGGTTCGAATCCTGCCCGCGGTCGGATTTTTCCTTCTCTAAATAACTTTAAAAATCTTAGCATGGAAAATGCCAAAAATATACAAAAAGATGTTTCTGGTGTATTATAAATATGTATTTACAAAAAAAGTATATAAGTATTATATCCATTGTCTAGTACTCATAGTACAAGCTCTGCGTAGCTTGGTACTAGATCGTGTTGTGTAAAATGCCCCAAGCAAAAATTCTTACGGTAATAATTTTTATGCAAACAAAATACAAACACGTAGCTAATCTTACAAGAATGTACTGCAATTATGAAGCCCTGTTCTAATTGGGAGGATGAAATAATAAGTTAATAACTATGTTTTATTACCAACAACGGTTGAGCCGCTCGTGTGCACTTACTAACTAATCGTTTTAACACCTAACTGTTGGTTACGAGTAACTATGGGTTTAATTTATTACGTTATACTCATCTTTCGTAGTTAATGTTAATAACGACCGGTTTTTGAGCTGGTTTGGCATGTTAAATTCAATTTGGAAGCTTTAAAAAGTATATGATGATTAGTATGTAGAAAGGAGATCAGATTTTTATTAGTCAACTATTAGTTATTTGATCTTAAACATTAATATTCCGTGTCAAAGTTGAACATTCCGTCCAAATTATTTATTGTCAGTCGCATTTTACGATAATGGAACCGGATGCTCAGACGCGACGCGATTAAATAAAAGCTGACCTGAACTTTAAAACTGTACCTTCCGCGGTATGTCTATGGATGGGGGACCGCAATATCAATTCGAGACACTTCTCCGAGCTCTGTGTTCTCTCCGAATACACAGAATTCCCGACTATCAGACGGCAGAGAAACTGACAATTACTGCAGTGATATTCCTAAAGGAAATATATTATAACCATGGATGAATATTTATTCGTCCATGATGATACCCATGGATATCCAAGTAAAGTTTTCTCTAAAAAATTTCTAAATACCTACCTAAAAAAAAAAACAAATTCACAGATAGGTACGTTCATCGTTTTGTCTCGCTTTGACAAAATAATTTATAAATATTACTTTTCGAAAACATGTATTAAATTAATTATCTCTCACTTTAATTGTAAAAAAAAATGTACATGTACTTAAAAAAGATATTCTCGACATAGTGTGAAGTCTGCCAACTCGCATTAGGCCAGTTATAAAGTATATGCAGTAATTACGTTGTGTAATTCTGTTTTCGCTGCATAAAAAAACATTTAACAGTATTACAACATAGCGTAAAGGCCGAACCCAACATTAATTAATTTAATTAAAAAAACGTTGCAACGTAATAAGATTCTCTCCGGATTAAATGCACTCACGGGGGGATCATTTGAGCCTCAACACATATACTGCCCCAATGCACGGATCGTCTCTTAGAACGAGAGGGATTAAGCTATTGACCACCACACTAAGTATTTCTAACTAGTAAAAAAAATACATTTAACGATTTAAAGACTATTTTTATTCTCATAAGAAACTTGTAGCATGCTACACAGATGAATTTGAGCTCAGTTACATGAGCGTTTATTTCTATAACTTATTTGTACCGTGGGGAGATAAAACACACAACCCATCACAAGCCCATGGCTTAGCCACTGTGCCAAACTTGCCGTCATTATTGACAAGCTCTTGAATTAGTAGTTGAATATTGCACCTGCATTTGACTCGGAAAAAGTGCTATATTCAGTCTATCCAGTCCTCTAGGATCGTCTCTACTGGGTTCCAATTATTCATAAACAGTTTCCACTTCACTCGGTCTTATTAGAACTAGCGCCAATTATAATAAATCACCCTCAAGTAAGTTGGTTACACCGGATGCGCGGTTCGACCACTGCCTTCGGGTCGATGAGCACCTAACTGGTAATTTTTGTCAACCGCCAATCATGGCAACTACCTCGCGACCCTACAGGTGGTGTGTGCTTGACTTAATGATGGTAGATTGTTTAGTTGCTAGTCAAGATACCTTTGATTTTTTTTAAATCTTTTTTATTATTTATTTGCGGCTACAGTATCACTGCGACTGTAGTCGGTCTATTGTGATCACCACTCGTTGAGTTCACCGCTAACTCCTGCGGCTAATATAAACTGCAGTATTTGCTAAGCTCCTTTGCAGCAAGGATGAGCTCCTTTATACCTTTGAATTAGAAGCTAGACGTTGTTGTGGGATTATTGTCTCTCTAAGATTATACAGGATAAAAACATCTGCTTAAATATAGTACCTACCTATAGTATAAAGGCAATGTCGGCAATGCATGTTGATGAATTGATTTCTGTTAATTTAGAAAAGGTTAGTGTGCACAGTTGATAGTTCATGATCTAGATTATTTGTAACACTGTTAACGGTCTGTTGCTTTCTGTTAATTGGGAACACTGTAGGTCCATTTGGGAAAATATGTAAGTAATTGATTGTTGTCTCCAAGATTTTACATCACAGTAAATATAATGTTTTAAGGTCTTAAGAAAATGAGAAGACCCAATTGATTTTTTACATTTACGCTAATATTATACATTGAAATAAAACTACTTTTTACGGATTTTATCGCGTTATATTGATATAATGGGAAGAAAGAAGAAATCAGAGAAGAGATGGCTTGAGGAAAAGGGTGGAAAGAACACGACCTACACCTGTACCTCTCTGACATCAAAAGGAATTCTAAATGACAGGATTATAGGAATCTATAAACTTAAGCAAAATTATTTAATTTTGTCTAATGAAAAACTAATCCCCAATATTCGATTCTGTAAATTCACTGCAAAAAACTAAATTATAACCAGATAAAAAAAAACATGAAACTACACAAGATACATTAATATAAAAACTGACAGCTGAAGACATATGAAGCAATTTCAAGAAGCAGTGGTCGCGGTCAACCGAGCGATCTGTAACCATCAGTTAGGTTAAAAAATGCAAGCGGAGCCGCTAGGCGCGCCTAGTTCGCGAGTAAAAACTAACCGTGTTGACCTGGCAGGCGATACACTCGGGTGCGCATACTCAATCGTGAACTCGGATCAACGAAACGAAATGGATGCGGTAGCTTATTGGCAAGGAGTACAGCTAAGGAATTACTTCATTTGAGAGCTGTGGAAGGTGCTGCAATGACAACAACAAATTTATTAGGGTGGTGCTCTATAAATGACATTATATTATTATGTATTACACTTTGCTTTGTCGCTTAGCATATTGTCATAGCATTATACTGAGATAGAGTACTTTTTGACCTTGCGCAGAGTTTGTTTCACCAGTATTAGTTATCGTTTACTATTTACTCCCTAATTCTGGGTTCTGTGCGAGTCTAAATTAAAACTTTTTACTTTCTTTGTATTATTTTACTATTAATAATGTTATTTTTTGTATAAGTACTACTAAAGTGGCAAATAAGCATACGGCCCAGTTGATGGTAAGCGATTACCGTAGCCTATAGACGCTTGCAACATCAGGGGTATCGCTTGCGCGTTGCCGACCCTGTAAAACGAAACAGGAATAGTTGGGTTGGTCTCTAGATTTAGGCAGGTAATACAGATTGTTATTGTAAAGTTACAATAACAATCTGTCAGCCTAAATCTAGAGACCAATGTTAAACAAAACTTCTCGTGCATCCACTTGGATGAGTTTTGTTTAACTTTGGCAATAAAGGGCTAAAGTCGTAACAGAATGAATTATAAAAAAAGTTAAGAAAAATATAGTGTATCCATATTTCTGGCATAATAAATAGTAAAAAAATGGCATCTAAAATTAATTATCGTTATGCAATGATTATATTATGTACACCCAGCGGGATTATGTTGAATTTTAAACAATTATGATTTAGAAAATTAAAACTACCGCCTCCTCCACTTCGCTCCTTCGTGCCCGCATCTAATGAGCGTTCTTGTAATAAAGGCAAAGATGTGTAATTGGTCGGTGGGCACGCGCCCGCCACGCGCTGCGCCCGCGCCGCCGCGCCTCACCTATCGCGATCCCACTTTTTATTCCAACACTTTTTACACCGCCACTGTTTTTTCATATCTCCCGGAAGAATTGAATATGCAGGCAAAAGTTCATGGTGCTATATGGGAGTTTTTGTACCATTGATTTGTTAGCTGGTATGCGTTTTATGGTACCGGAAGGCTTGTAATTATTAGTTAGAAAAGGTCACGTATTTAATAAGTGGAAAGGAACATTCTCTGTATTGATCCCTATATAACATATTGCTATAGCAGAGAAAGGAATAGCAAGCATTTGGTTCCGGGAGTAAAAGTAGTGATGTGTTTAGCCAGTTGAAATTGGCAGGCCTCTCTTATAGCCACCGCTCCAACGTGACACGAAATGATAAATAAACTCGTAGCGCAAAGGACAAGGAGAAGGCAAGGCAAGATCAAGATCCGATGGTACTAAATTGGTTACCTAGCATCAAAGGTGAAACAAATCACCACAAAACTACGTAGTAATTTCGCCTTCGTGTCCCTAACTATAGAAAATATGAATTATATACGCCCCAGAACTTGGCTATTATCTGTACCTACCTAGTTTAAATTGCAAGATATCGTCGGTAGCGAAAAAAAACAAATGAAGTTACTTAGCCTAACTTAATTAAGTAATTAAGTTCGGCTAAGTAACATATCCACCTACGCGGTGGATTCCCAGGTCAGCCAAAGTGTTATTGGGTTTTCTATAAAATCTCAATAGTAGCTCGGAGTTTGGATTGGTACCCGGTCAATGGAAATAGGCTCTCCCGCCATTACAAGGGACCTAAAAAAACATACCTGTAAAATGTGCGTGTACAATTAGTACACCTCTGTCTTACCTTTCGGTGATACAGGCGTGATGTTATGTCCTTTCCTTCTTACTACCTACTTCCTATCCTATCCTACTTAATATTATAAATGTAAAAGTTTGTGAGGATGAAAAGGTGGATGGATAAAGATAAAAGATAAAGATAACCATACATTACGTCACCATAAAGACGTAAATTCAGAAAGCGAAGGCAAAATTCGACATGGCGGGTAGGTATCGCGGTGGCTTAGCGATCATAGCGTCTGGTGTACCTAACCAGAAGACGCAGGTTCGAATCCTGCCCGCGGTCGAATTTTTCCTTTGCTTAAAATCTTTAAGATAAAGATAAATTTATTTGCGGTAACATGAGTGAATTACAATACAGATATGCATGCAATGGTGTTAAAACATTTTTTCTTTCACGCTAAAACTACTGAACGGATTTTGATGAAACTTTACAATATTATTATTTATACATCAGAATATCATATAGGCTATAATATATAACGATTTTTAGTTAATTAGCCAAATTACAAAGATAATTAAAAGGAACTTTTCCACGTGGACGAAGCTGCGAGCAATAGCTAGATGTTATAATTGTAAATTAGTACTACTTAGTAGTACCTACTTAGTCTTTTAAAATTTAAAATCAGCGCCGGTTGTAAATGTAGGATATAAAAAAAGGTAGTCATAGCTTAGACTGCGAAAACTAAAGGTATTTTGTTATCATCAATATATGAAGTATACACATTTTTGTTTAAAGAGCGTAACGAAGCAAGCATTGCAAAGTTTTGCTCAAACGAACAACAAAGCAACCATTTATATCATTAAATATAAACTTAAATATTATGATAAGCTTGGGTCTACCCAATCTAAAAAGAATGCTCTAACATTTGCATACTGTAGAATTGCTACCTACATATCAAGCTGTATATAGATTTCCAGGGTGATGAGAATTAAAGGCCAATATACACGCTTCCTGATTTCTCCACACTTCTTCCGAACTATATATTCTATGATAGATAGAAGGACGAAAGGACAGGCAAACAGACGGACGGACAATCAGAGAAAGATGTAAAAACACAAAATGATATATTTAATTTGTTCAATGAAATAAAAACAATTGTGTTTTATATCAAAAAAATAATATCAATGTATTACACCACTGATTTTTACCGAGAATAGAGATATATTTAATTTGTTTAATTAAATAAAAATAAACAAGTTAAATATATAATTAACTCACTTCATTAATTAACTTGTTTAGTGTCATTACATCAAACAAGGTAAATAAAACATTAATTTGAATTAAATATAAATAAAAGGATATCAATGTATACCACAAATTTTTACCGAGAATTAAAAAATCTAATTTATTATAATGATTATTGTATTTACAATGTCGTCTTATTAATCATTCTCAAAATGAGTAGCTGTCTGAAATGCAGTGTTATATTGGCGCATTGTTTATGCCAAGATGTTATCATTTCTTTACATGCGCAAGGCAAGCAACGGATCATATCACCACGCTCTGTTTACGGAGCGGAGTGAGCAGACAAAGCCGTAACACATCAGAAGGGAAATTCTGGTAAAAATGTCAAAAAATAAATCTCGGCCCCATGACCTAAGGTGTGATTTGTGACGTTTATGACTCTGGAACTGAATATTTTGAACATTTTTTAAACACTAGAACGTTCTGCTTTCCGTGGGCATCATAGGCTTCCATTTTAACCAGAATATCAGTATCAAGCAACTGCCATCAGACTTTCGCAATCCAATTACTTTATTCCGATTATCGAAGGACATACTGGTTGTTAGGCTTTTTGGGCTTCTGACTACCATTAGCGTTTCCTATACATGTCCTATTACAACCTGGAACGATCGATAAACCTAGGAGAGATACTAAATCTCTATTGTACCTAATTCTTCTTCAGGTTTGTTTATATTCTAAGCTGAAAGTAGATGCTATCGCTATGCACCATTGATCTTTTAATTACGACACTGGAAGCTTGCTGGTACAGTCAGCAACGAAAGTCGCTGAACACAGCTAAATTTTTTTATTGTCACAGCTCCAGAACTTGGCAACAGGTCTTTTCTACTAAGGTAACCTAAATATTTAATGGTCATCCATGCAATTATTTCGCATAACCTTCGTAGGTCAGTAACTTCATACTTGTTAAAAATCATATTGAAGATTGCAACATGTTCAGCGACTTTCGTTGCTGACTGTACGTTCTGAGATATGTTCTTTAAATACCTGATCTTTTCTTAACACTAAATTGATTTACTACGATAATTAATACAATAAACTAGTGACTATTTCGTTGTCCTTAAACTTACTTAGTTTAAACCTATTCATAAACATTCCAGTTCTACAGTAAAGAACAGTAAAGAAGTCTAATAAAATAATACGGTTATCGTGAAAGCGACGGAGCGCGACCGGCGCGTGCGCAGCTAACAATTGCTTGCACTAACAACCTTTGCACTGAGAAGAATGCCTTTATTGGACGCGATAATTAGTTTTATTGTTACCTTGTTTGTTTAGTATACTGATTTATACATGAGATGTTTTACTGGTGGATCTATTTTTTTATTGAAAAAAGATAAATTATTTTGCAGGTTCGAGATTTCCAGCTTCATTATAATATGAAACTGTATGTGATGTATAATATGTGATCTCCCGCTATTGAATACGGGTCTACCTATACACTGCTACAGTAATCGTGGCTGTTAAGATAAATCACGTCAAAGTTTGCATGATTTTTTGTAGGAACACTTGTATAATAATTTATTGGTTCTGTCTGCCAGTAACAACTATCTACTAAACTAGTTGGTGAGTCTTGCAGCTTTATTAAACAAAAAGGTTACCATGAACATTACTGAGCTGAAGACCACACAAAAGACAATAATAACTCAAGACAAACGCAAATTAATGAATATTTTCCTTCATTCCAAGAATACCAACAAAATAAATATTTATTGAATTGATATGCTCATCGACTTTACATATTCTATAAAGAGTGCAAATGGGTAGGCGTATTCACTGGCCGCTGGGCCGCCGGCTGGCCGCCTCCATAAAGCATATATTCAATTATCATCAGCGTAGCCTTCACACCCGGTAATTGGTGAACGCTTCAACACTTACTATACCGGTATGGGGTGTATGAGTTCTGGATACTCGGTCTAGCCCAGCTGTATGGATTTATATGGATTTAGGAAGCCAGTTCTTTCTCTATTTCTACGCCCGCATAATTTTGTGCACAAACACACGCAGATTAGTATACAGGAATAGTGTACTCACAGTTTGATTGTATATACTAAGGAAGAAATCTGCCCGAGATTATGTATACCATGTATATTTGTTGTTTATTATATTATTATACTGATCAAGCGTAATTTTCTTTCGTTGTAAATTTAGTGGTTATTTTTTTCCTTTAAATGTTTTCAGATACCTTCTTCTGTCAAATTAGCAAGTATTGTTGTGCGAAATCCTAAGTTAATCTTTAGTGATCGTAAAGCCCGATATTTAGAATTTCGGTATTGCTCAGAAATATGGTTACAAAGATCTGATAGCATGATCGTGTAAAATGCTGATATTTAGCCGCACATGGGACCTAAACATATCGGCGAATTTGTGGATTTACTCTAGTACACCTCTGTGTAACCCTTCGAAGAATACATCGGCTTGATGGTATATTATGATATTCAACCGGATTTGGTTAAAATAAAAGTCAATCCCAACATAGTAGCGAGAAGCCTACGATGATGGCCATATTATCAGCTTCAGCTGGGACAGCCACTAGTGTAGAATATGAATCGTATAGAGAACCATGGTCACCCTTCCCGGATAGCACTTGAATTATAATGACCATCGGTAAACAATGCACATTGTACCCGACTTTCAGAAAACGGCACACTCAAAGTAAATCAAAGTCGTAGATTTTGACTTTAACTTTAATTCAGTCGAATAACTATGGTTGTGCCACGCGGTGTTAATAGATTTTGTGCCCACCTTATTTGCACAGTTCCTGACGTCTGATTTTTTAGCAATTTTTATTTATTTGAGACGACGTCTACGGTCTAGCGGTTCGACTGTTGATCACAAGGTCGTGGGTTCGATTCCCACAAGACACAAATATTTATGTGATGAACTTAAGTGTTTGTGTTTGTCTGGGTGTTTCTTATGTAATAAAAGTAAGTATTTACAAAAAAAAAGTATATAAGTGTTGTAGTTAAGTATTATTATATTCATTGTCTAGCACCCATAGGCCATAGTACAAGCTCTGCTTAGTTTGGGACTAGATTGTGTTGTGTAAAAATGTCCCAAAAATAAACAAAACAAATACAATTTACTTAATGATGACATATTTTCTGTAAGCTAAGTATATAGCTAAATGTATGTAACCAGTACTTAAATCATTAGTTATAAGGCTATAACATCAATTTGGGATGGCAGATGTATATAATATTATAAATGTAAAAATTTGTGAGGATGGATGTTTGTTTGTTACTCTTTCACGCTAAACTACTGAACGGATTTTGATGAAGCTTTATAGTATTATTATTTATACATCGGAATAACATATAGACTATTTTGACTTAATTAGTCAAATTACAACGATAATTAAAGTAACTTTTCCACGCGGACGAAGTCGAGGGCACAAGCTAGTTTTTTTTATATACTTAAATGAAAAATAATATAATTGAATTTTATACCTAATCATTAAAGTCATAAGTCTAAAAGTAAATAAATTTAATTAACAACTTAATTTGAACTGAATGAAGTGTGTGCTCTTATTGCACAAAACTGGAGCTCTGAGAAGGTTACCAGAGTCACGGCAAACCACCGGAGGAAACTTCAAGATGACTTGGAGGTTTTCGTTGAGAATTAGAAAGAAGTGGCACAATAGCTACAAACGCGAAAAGAACGAGATAACTTTGAAATAGCGACAAACGCGAAACGAATGAGATAGGCCATTGAAAAAGAACAACATAATTGTAGTCTCCAAAAACGCAAACTGTTTGCCTCACAATATTCTCATTTACTCTAACAAGTGCACAACGCAGCCTACTACAGTGTCAAGAAGATTTGATATAATAATAATAATATTTATTTGCATATTAAAGTACACTATAGAAACAAAAACACTATCCACTAATACAGGTACAAAATAGTTGAACACTTACCAGTGTTCAACTATTTTGTACCTATACCCAAGGTAAGATTTAACTTGAGTTTTAGGCACCAGGGCCCTCACAATTAAATGATGAAACAATATGTGGTGCAACTCTTGTGAGTTTCTACGATTTAAATTTGTGTTCCATTTCATAAGGTCAGATGTATCATACTCACGCATACTCGTACATTTCCAACGCGCTTTGGCCTCGGGCTTTTCGCTTCACCTTGAGAATTTATTGACCAGCTCCTTCTAATCATAGGATATCAATAAACTCATGTACTAGGTACCACTTTGCAACTACTTACTCCATTTCAGTATCCGGGTTGTAAGTGATTATCACAATATAGTAATGGGACTAATGGCAGATTGGCTTTACGAAAGCCCTTCCTAAATGCGATAATTTATTTCTTTCTAGACTATCTCAATGGTTTAGTCAGTCTGTCTGTGGTAAACATACTTAATTATATATTATGTAACACTAAAACAAATCAATAATTATTCTTGGACAATTTTACACAGCACCATCTAGTTCCATATTGAGCAGGGCTTGTACTATGGGTACCTACCAGGCAATGGATATAATACTTATATACTTTTTTTGTAAATACATACTTATAATACATAAGAAATACCCAGACAAACACAAACACTTAAGTTCAACACATACATTTTGTGTTCTGTGGGAATCGAACCCACAAACTCATGATCAGCATGGTTGGAGGAGGATTATAATAGTCAAAAATGTTTAGGACAACAAAATGCGACAAAATACATGATGCGAGAAAAGAGAGAACCAATTTTTTTTTTTCAATAATTATAATATAATAATATTTTTGGGACATTTTACACAACACCATCTAGTCCCAAACTAAGCAGAAGTTGTACTATGGGTACTATACAATGGATATAATACATACCTATATACTTTTTTTTTGTAAATACATACTTATAATGCATAGGAAACACCCAGACAAACACAAATACTCATGTACTCACAATACTCATAATGTTTGTACTTGCAATCTATAATTTAGTCAGTAGCCTGCTGTATTCTAGAAATCATCATCATCCTAGAAATTATTCAAATCAGTTAAGACAGTTTTATTTTTTTGAAGTCCATTAAAATTATTAGATCTTTAAATTAATTAATTAGATCGACTTCAAATCGACAGCAATCAGAAATATGATTAGACTAAAAATCAATATTTAAAACAGTTATAAATACAGATTTTTAATAAACCTGTATGCATCGGTCAAGCTCGACAACCCAGTACTTACATTTGATATTTAATCCAGACCTTAATACCTCAGTGGACGGACAGCCGAAATAAGAGGGCATGCACCTCTAGAGTTTTATCTCTCAATACGATTACATATTTTGACAGCCATTAAAAGTCACCTTTTACGACCTCCGTAGTTGGATTAGGGCTGTCAATTGATGGAACTCGGTCGGGTTCGATTTATATTCTTTATTCAGTCAAATATAACTGAATTATATTTTTTATTTCGATTTTTATTTCTCTTAAATAAATTATTACATAAATAGCGAATCAATATTATCCATCATTTTTTATAAATAAACTGCATAGTTACTGTATTATTTATTCCATTCGGTTGTTGCTAATTTTTTCGTATTGTATCTGAATAGTTATTTAGAGTAAATAGTGGAATCTGTAAATAGAATATTCATCAAATTAGATGGTAATGTATCAATAGATCTCGTAAGCGTTACTATCGTCAATATAGTAGTACCATAACGTAGATAATATCTCAAATAAACAATCGTAGTTAAATGTAATAAATTATATAAGCCGTGTGATCTGAAAGCCGTCTTCATTATTCTGTCAGTCAAGACTCGAGTATTTCAACAAAATATTGAAATTGAATTCGAAAACTTGGTTACAATTTTCAAAATATGACATAATTATATCGTATGTTTAAATTATTATGCCAATTAATGACATCTTAGCAATCTCATAAGATCTGATTACAATCAGGGTTCGCTAAAAACGACTTCTGCATAATCCAGCAAAAGTTACGGCAACCCTACAGTTTTTATTCGAATTTCCTTCAGTGCTTTTTTAATGTATTTTTTTATTATATTATCCTCCTTACTAACGAACTTCCTATCCCATCATCAGAACACCCGTTTACCACTTTCTCTATTTATTTTCACAGTTCAAAATTGTTCTGATTTCATTCTAGATCATAAGCCAGGAATCCTGATAATATCCAAGGGCAAAATGTTCTCCTGGCAACCTTAGTGGCGGAGGAGCCGGGCCGACCGGACGCGGCAGGTGCTACCGAGGGTTCACTCGGGTTCACGCCCTGCCCCCCGCGCGCCAGCCTCGCTGCACCCCCCTCGCCCCCGCAGCATCCGTGCAAACCCGTTCCTCTAATAATATAACGTAGAAATGAAAGATTAATGAGAGCAACCAGTGCACGCCTCTTTCACTCGACTCGTAGTGCTGGGAGTGAAGTGTATCGATAAATTATTATGTTTCTGTGACGAGTTGGTAACTGACCTGTAATTAAAATGCTTTGACACTTTTCAAGTCTGTTTTCTAAGTGATTTTGAAAGCAAAACTCAACATAATTTATTTGATATAGTAAATTCTAAAGTTTTTTTTTAAGTTATATATTTATTATATTTAAAGTATTTTGGATTGTTAGTCTATATGCCTAGAGCAATAACCTAGAAGATTCTATTTATTTTAATCTAGAAGAAAATGTATTATTTAGTATAATTATTTCCTATTGTTACTTTCAGGTGAAACTTTATGGGCCTGTGTATGTTAGCTGAAAATACTTCGTTCTTAACTTCTCAGTATGGAAAGCATAAAGTAAGTAGCTAGTGTTTTTTCTTTCTAAGAAATTAAGTAAAGGATTTTATTTTGGATCGTAATTATAACTATTTCAACTCGCTACAAATCAATTTATACATTCAATAAGATAAAAGCACATAACAATCAATTAAACATAGGTACACATAATATATGTAGGTACTAACGAAAACTGAAGTAAAAATTGTATCTAATCGATAAGACTCATCACATCCCTAGATCAACAGGTCTCGATCGCAATGAAGACCGCCCATATAAAATATTAGCCGCGTGCCGAGCCGGTAGCGGGTGTAATATATCGACCGATGACAGTCGCATTGTCGTGGTACCGCACTAGGAATGTGAGCTTTTACTCACCAAGTATCAAGACGGTTAGCGCGTCGTAAATTCTGTTTGGCAACCGTAATAATGTTGGTGCACTCGTTTGTATTGAATGATTTTTAGTCGAGTCGATTGAATAAAACAATTGTGCAATTCTTTTTAATATGATTGAGTACCTAGTCGAATAATATTCGATGCATGAATTCAAAGTTTTCTTGCAAGATGTAAGTTCTTTTAGGAATGTTTATGTAATATAGTTACTTTTATTTTTTTTGTCACGCATAGGAACTATTATAAGCGTGAACATTAGTTCATTGTCGGCACAGAAAAGATTATAGTACTGACTGTAGATATTCTCTGTATTCTATAAGTAGACAAATTGTACAACATTTTATTTACGAAAATTATAAAGTCTTAGTCCCATGGAAGTTCATTGCTGCGAAATATTGAACGTCCACGTGTTAAGCAGAAGTGTCTACGTACACCCACACTTTGCCGATATGTTGAGGTCCCATTCAATAGGGGGAGAGCCTATTGCCATTAAACAGGAATAAATATATCCAAGCTCGTAGTACTTAAAATTTCCTAGAAAAAATCAATATCACTTTTCTCGAACTGGGAATCAAACCCAGGACCTCTAGTGCAGCAGTCGCGCTTAGGACCACTAGACAAATGAGTCAGTCTGTTACATTTTGAAATTAAACTAATTTTTACAAATTGTATAATCCATACACCTACATCACATAACATTCATAATGTGGGATTCCTAACGATTCGGATCCTTTATAATGTCAAATAATCGTGTAAATGTAAATAAAGTACAGTTTTATCGAACTTGAAATAAACATCTCTAGAAGATTTTATAGCGTTATTTATATTGACTACCATGTACTGACTGTAGACTGACGATGAGTCTACCCGTGACCATGGACGCTGTAAAGGGTCCGAAACATCGAGATTAATAATATCAATATAACGCGATAAAATCCGTAAAGAGCAGTTATATTTTAATATATAATATTCGCGTAGTTGTCAGAAATCAGTATTTTATTTCAATTTCTAATATTCGCATAGGTATCAGGAGTCAATATCTCTAGAATAGTTTAAGCATGACCACTACACTGTGATATCTTTGCATAAATACCAACGCACAACGGCTACCGACAGAATTGGTGATAAGATGGACACTAGCAGATTAGAGAGATCGTACTTACATTGCCATTTTATGGGGTCTCTAGAATTTCCTACCGGAAAACCCCAGTGTTGTGGTAACCTAGAGATTGAACGTATTTCTAATCAACTGGGATTCCTTACACAAATAATGTAGGTGCTAAACATTCCTTGGATAGTTGGATTGTAGACCGACCATACATTCTTGGGAAAAGCTGGCAACATGATGACGTGTTATTTTCTTCGATTACACATTCCAACTCCATTGCTATTTAACTGTTGCTCTTAACCTAGTTTTTGTACGCTCATAATAAGATTATTTTATGTTTGCACTTTAATCATCACTCCGGCAAGATGGAGTGATGATTTGCGAAAGGCTGCTGGTAGAAGCTGGATGCGAAAAGCTGAGGACAGTGTTAATTGGCGCACATTTGGAAGGCCAGTCCAGCAGTGGACTAATATAGACCTGATGATGATGATGATCGTATTGTTTTAATTTTATTTTCAGTTTTATTCAGCTCAACTTGACTTTTGATATTTTCATGTTTTGCCTAATTATTATTATAGGTATAAAAGTAATGAAATTATTGATAAGCCGTGCATATACATGGTGCTATAAAATCTGCCACGGCTGCAATGGGAGAAAGTATTGTATGTGTATCACTCGCTTAAAACGGTAAAGGAAAACATCGTGAGGAAACCTGCATGCCTAAGAGATTTTTCTCGACGGTGCCGGTGTGTGAAGTCTGTGTTCCCGCACTAGACCAGCGTGGTGGACTATACCCTAATCCCTCCCAGGAGGAGACCCGTGCCCAGCAGTGGGACAGTATTTTTTTTTTTGTTTTTTTTTTTATGTGATAGGGTGGGCAAACGAGCAGACGGATCACCTGATGGTAAGCGATTACCGCCGCCCATGGACACCCGCAACACCAGAGGAGTTTCAGGTGCGTTGCCGCCCTTTTAAGGGGTTTGGGCGTCCGGTATCCTCACTCACTCGACGAAACAACGAAAACGTTATTTCACGCCGGTTTTCTGTGAGGCCGTGGTATCAAGTCCGGTCGAGCCGGCCCATTCGTGCCGAAGCATGGCTCTCCCACGGTAAAAAACAGTATATGGGTTGATGATGATACTATGTACGTTCAGTTGAATATACGTTCTTATAGATGAAGCACCGTCTCTTTCTCACCGTAGCTCTCCATTCTGAGTTAAGTCCTGCACCTCCTTACGTGACCTTCAGTTTCTCCTTGATCTGTGTCATGTAGCTCTGTATTGGCGTAGCTCGGCCTCCGTCCTATATTTCCCAAATCTCTAATATATCTTTTTATATATCTAACTTCTTCGAAATGTTATATATCTAACTTCCATCTATTTTTCGCCATCTTACATGGTACCTAAATATACCGGCAAACTGTAGGAGTACATTAATACACCTCTGCCTACCCCTTCGGGGAATACAGACGTGATGGTATGTATTTTTATGTTTTAAATAATAAATATCTCTAACACAATATTGGTGGGTGTACACCCACATTTCGCATGTTTAGGTCCCATGTAATAGGGGGCGAGCCTATTGCCATTAACCGGGCACAAATCTAGACTCCGAGCTGCTACTGAAAATTTCATAGAAAAACCCAATAACACTTTGCTCGTCCTGGGGATCGAACCCAGGACCTCTAGCGTAGCAGTAGCGGTTACGACCACTAGACTAATGAGGTAGTCTCATTAGTCTAGTGGTCCTAATTTATTTTTTTATTTTTTTTAAATACAGTCTTGACGGTATGTTATGTTGAAACGTCATTATATCTTACTGTATTCATTACCATACTCATTAAAGCACCCCAGTCAAAGTAAACAAACTCTTAGAAAAATAACTGACTTAACAAAAAGTTAACTGCACGCTCTCATTCACGAAGCATTGCGACCCGCCCATAACAGTACCAGCAGAGATGTAGCGTACCATGCAATAATTAGCGCTACACAAAAACTGGTGATGCACTCCATCGAGCAAGTGTATGTCCGCCGACCGGAACTACGTCAGAAGGTAAATAACAGGATATCACGACATAAAGTCAAAAGAGATTCTCTGAGTTTATTTCGGCGTTTCTTCTCAGAGGTCGTCAGCTAAGAAATGCCGGAGCCATCTACACTTCATTCATTATAACGTTAGACAAATAACGGTTATAACGCCAACGTTATTTCGATAGTAGTCATTAATAAGCTACGTTATTTCACTACTACAATACTACATACTAATTAATCTATTTACCATTTACAAATAAATATATGATATAAAATTCAATAATTTATTTAGTATAACACAATAACTGTCGTTATTTCAACGTTATTTGTCTAATGCTATAATGAATAGATTATAGCTTAAAAAAAATATAAAATATTAACTTATAAAAGTGTATTTTTAAAAGATCTATTTACAGAAATAAACATCATTTATCAAAGTCAAAGTCAAATATTTTTTTTCAATTAGACCATTAAAAAAGCACTTTTGAAAAGTCAAAACTTGCTGCACGGTTCCAAAGAGTGGGTCTTATGGAGAAGAACCGGCAAGAAACTCCATTTAAAAAAAAACATGAGTGTCATTCTTGGTTTACAATTTTTGTTATGAATGAGAACAATGCAGTTTGATGCGTACTAATAACTTAATCCCGTTTTTGTAATTAACAGAAAAAAATAATAATTATAAGATTGCCATTGACAGTAAGAGCTGAGCAGCCCCGGCAGACGGCACCCGTTCACGAGTATGACGTGTGTATCGGTGTAACATTAAACATAATATACTATGACGGATATACATTTTAGAGAAAAAAGATACTATCTCTGGCATGATTAATTTGAACCTGTGTCCCTCCGTTTATATACACAGGCCAGCACATCAAGCTACCCCAAACTGTCAAATTTCATTGATAGTTTTTTAACTTTAAAACAAAATAATAAGGGTCTATATTTACTTATAATTAGTATGCGTTATACCAAATATAGTATATGAAGCAGTGATAGCCTAGTGGTATGACCATTGGACTGCCAAGTCGAAGGTCTCGAGTTCGAACTCAAGGCACACCTCTGACTTTTCGAATTCATTTGTGTATTAATAATTAATGATCACTCGCTTAAACGGTGAAGGAAACATCGTGAGGAAACCTGCATACCTTAGAGATTTTTCTCGACGGTTTGCGAAGTCTGCCAACCCGCACTAGGCCAGCGTAGTGGACTAATCCCTCTCAATATGAGAGGAGACCCATTCCCAGCAGTGGGACAGTATATGGGTTAATAATGATGATACCAAATATAATAAAAAATATACTGTGACTCCTGTATCCACGAAGGGCTCGGTAGGAATATTAACACTAAGACAGTGCCGAAATGTTTTAGGTCCATTTAAAGAGAGACTGGGATAAATTCAATCTCCCGGTGAATTAATTAATTGAATTTCAACATCCTTTCCGATGAAATTATTCCAATTTTTTTGATGCTTCAATATTAGAGCAATAAAGTTGGCTGCGCAGAATAGCGATAGTGTTTGTCGTATTGGCGCTCACCCCATAACCGCGAACTACACAACAAACAAAGTAGCAAGATAAGGTAAACTCTAGCTCCGGTAAGCCAATGTTCACAACGGATAAGAAAACCTTCAATTTTCTTCTTTTTCTATTTTACATCGGATATTGGAAACACTTTAAAGTTTCCGCCTTCCAGAAAACCGAAGTGAAATAAAATAACACTGCTTTGAGCTGTGTTGTGTTCCTTACGGTGAGCAAGGTTGCCAGTGCTCCGCGTAGAAACTTTGTGTTGGCAGTGGAGACCCTTATACTGCCAACACAACTATTTCTCTTTCGTTTTACGGTATCGGCAACGCGCAAGTGAAACCCTTACATTTATATTAGGTATTTATTCGAGGACATTTCTCAGCCATGCAGGCATCCTCACGATGTTTTCCTTTATAAAATATTTTTTAATAGAACTAGAAATACATATTGTAAAAACGATTAACATTTTGATTTCAAATTAATTATTTAAAATATTTATGTTACTTACGCGAGTGATACTTAATTTTAATACGCACATGTTTTCGAAAAGTCTGACGGTATGTGCCTAGCAGTCTAGCCATATCACTAGGCTATCGTGCTGAATATTACCCATCTAGTACCCATAGTACAAGCTCTGCTTAGTTTGGGACTAGATAGTGTTGTACGAAATTGTCCAGGAATATTTGTTTATTTATTTATCACTGCTGAAACGTTAGTACTTACCTAGGTATTATAACGCGTCCTAAGTCTATTGTGCGCAATACTAACGATAGCATTTCACCTCGCGTATCGAGATGGCGCGCGGACACCTCACCGAAGAGATACGGTTAATTGTAACATACGGTCACGCTTTCTGTGACGTCACTCGGTGACTCGACAGCTCGCTGCGGCAGACGTTTGCCAATGAAACTATTATCATCAAACCATTTTCTGTTCCAACTGTGAGACAGGTTAGGCAACCCACCACGAAGGCCTAATGCGGGTTGACAGACATGACGTGTTGTCGACAGGCATTGGGCAGCGGATTCGGGGTTGTCATTCGCCCATTGCGATTGGCCCTCCGGGAGGGTCCATCAATGTACGTCCACGGTGGGATCGCGGATCATGCGAGAGCGATTCCCGTGGTCCCACCACTATGCGGAAGGTAGTAATGGTGGTGGTTTCAGTTGGTATTCTTGCCACCTGGCCGGAAAACCCGACATAACCGTCTCGCATCCCCGAGCGAGCGACATGCATAAGGAGCATTTCCCCACCCGAAAAATAAATAAAAAAAGGCATGCAAGTTTCCTCATGATGTTTTTGATAATAATTATTGAATAATAGTTTTATAACAGACAAAATGTGCAAGCACTAATCAATAGGATCATAGAAGTTCTTTTTATTCCATACTTGTTGATCATATCTTCACACATTATCACAATCTTTATAGGTAATTCATATAAAGATTTCTTAGAAGCAAAAATGATTCATTCTGTAGAGTACATACACTTCTAAGGATCAAACCCTTGACCTGCTCGACGACTAACGATACGTAGATAGGATAGATGTTGCTCTAGGCTCTCCGCTGTCATGCTAACAAGACTCGGCCACATGAGTCTGCGAAAATTACTGATAAAGTGTTTATATTTATCATAAATCAAAAAATAAAAATAAAAAACTTATATCACGCCGATTCACGCATATAATAATATATATTCGAAGGATTCGCCATTCGCCATAGTTTGCAGTTTAGGATCCATGTAATTGGGGGCGAGCCTATTGCCATTACCCGGGCACAAATCCAAATTCCGAGCTCCTAAGAGAAATTTAATAGAAAAATCCAACCTAGGAATTGAACCCAGGTCCTCAAGCGTAAAAGTCGATCACTAAGCGAATGTGGCAGCCTCTCATCTTATTTCTGTATAATAAACTTTGTTTCGCTGTTTTGTCTTGTGTTGTGTTTTTTCTTAGTAAGCCAAATTAAGTATTGAACTCGCCTTACTTATTGTCGTTAAAAAAGAATGTGGTTTTTGCATGATTTTACAAGATGGACGACGACTGACTTACATAATTATGAAGAATAACAAATTGGCAAGAATTCATAGCCTTGATAGTCAATTTTAACACTATCAGTGAGGGTGATGCTCTATGACTTTATCTTGCACTAGAATAATTACAGTGTCATGTCTGAGACTAACTTTCTTGACAGCAAGTGAAATCGGTTCACCCGCAATATCGGCCAACGTGGTGAACTATAGCCTAACCCCTCTCATTCTGAGAGAGAGAGAGAGGTCCGTGCCTACCAACGGGACAGTAAATGGGTTGATGATGATTTCAAAATTCCACATTATATAATATTCACGTAACTACGATGACACTCATATTTCTTACAGCGGACCAAAAATAATGAAATTACTATCGTATGATCTTACTCATCGTATGAGGTGAGGTAAATTAATTTACTTAAGTAAAGATGGCTAAGATAGCATAAAATGTGCAGGGCTGTCAACTCTTTGGATTTTTTGCCCTGGCTTCTGATGCAGTATGTCAATTTTCCTATGAATAACTAACTGGTATGCCAATAAATCGGGGCTGGGCATATAGCTCGTAGAACGCTCGTAGAAACGTTGGGACAAAAAAGTTCTCGAGCAAAAAGGTTTTTCTGAAAATGAAACGTAGGTTGGCCTCTAACGAGATGGATGGATGACCTGGTAAAGGTCACTGGAATTCGGTAGATGCAGGCGGCATATAACTGGTCCTTGGGAAAGTCTATGGGGGAGGCCTTGTTCAGCAGTGGACCTCTTGTGGCTCATAATTATGATGATGATGCCAATAAAAGAAGCCTACGTTCAACAAAGAACGAATAGGTACGTATACCAATTAGATACAAATTATTTTATAATTGTATTTAATGGATGTTGATGATGAGGAATTTGTGGGTCTAAATTCTTATCGGTTATTATTTATTATTATGTGCTTTATTTATCTTGTTATTTATTATTATTATTATTTGCCAGTGCTGTCCCACTGCTGGGCAAAGGCCTCCCTCCATTCCTTCCAACGGTTGCGATAGTGCGCTACTTCTTTCCAATTCTCAAGGAAGACATCCAGTTCGTCCCGCCATCGACTTCGTGGTCTGCCGCGACCCCGTGTCGCTGTTTCAGCGCACCAATCCTGACTTTTCCGGGCACACACCGGTTAAAATTCGATATATTTTTAGCGCACGCCCTGCACAAGAATTGCACCTGCCTGACCCTCCTTTTGCCAACCCTATGAAGGAATAATTAGACCATCTCACAAGGATTTCCGCGCACTGATTAACAACGGTGCACGGACGTCTTCGTTACCAACGTAATACATTTTTTGACGTTTTTCACATTTATGTAACACTGGCACTTTCACATGTCCACGGTACGAGGAGAAAAATTTGCGAAACACAGGTTTAAAAAAAGAAAACGGTTATTATTGAATAAACAATTAAACCACATGCGGGCCTTGAATCTGTTCTAGATTCAAGGCCCATCCGTGGTAGAGCACAATCCTTTGTCATAGGAGAGTTATCATTACAATAAATAATATATTTTCAACCGTACTGAAAGGAAGGACCCCTCTTTCCTCCACTCAGTCCTTCGTCACTTGGGCCGTGCCTTGTAATAGGTTAAACCAGGCGATGAGAAAACGTCCAGAAACAAGCTTGAGAGACAGATGGAGCTACTGGTATTACCACCCTTACATACCTGAGAATAGAATAAAATAGGTACAATCCTTCTCATTCTATCCCAATCTATGATTTAAAATAAAAGAATCCTCATCGACGCCATAAACCCAGCGACCCGCGTAACCAGAGCAAGGTCCATTCGTCCGAGGCGAATATCGATCATTATAAATTTGCAGGCGCGCGGTAACGGCGCAAGCGCACGCGACCCGCTACAAAGACTGTTGCTAGTGCAGATATGATAGTTAAACATACTATAAAGTGGAAGAAAATACATATCTCCACCTACTAAACTCTACTTTCCTACTATCTATATATATAGAAATGAATCTCTGTTTCCCTTGGTCATCGCATCACACGTGAACGGGTGGAACAATTCCGCTAATTCTTTTTTTGTTGTGTTAATTATTATCAGGAGAAGGTTCTTATGAAAAAAAAGACATTATGCAGGAAATTTTAAAAACTTAACAACTAGATACGTATACACGTTAAGTACTATACATAATTATACGTATACGTAAAGTCTACGCAGACGAAAACTAACTCTGTCTGTCTGGCTGAACGGATATCAATGAAATTTGGTACATAGATAGATTATACCTTGGAGAAGGACATACGCTACCTTGAGTGTCAAAAAGTCTTTTGAGATGCGGGTGAAATCGTAGGCAAACGCTAGTATATTATGAAATAATAAATGTATCCTGACGGCGTGAATAGTGCTGTGGCTTATCGGTTAGCTTTGGCGCTACAGATCGTTGGTTCGGTTCGTGGGAAACCCACCGACGATATAAATTATCATAAAATCCTTATGGGTATTATCGGCAAAATACTTACTGATTGTTAACACAACGCTAGGTAAAAAATTATATAAATCTGCGGGTGATATGAACACATTTTTTCAATGATTATAGAAATTATGAAAAAAAAAACACGGATTCTCATAATCGGTCATTGTTATATTATATACTTACGTCAATATTGATAAGCGTGCACCGTCACGAGCATTAATACAACGTTATCTTTTGCGCTTATATCAAGAATTATATTTATTTATAATTTGTGCATATATGCTATATACAGGGTGTCCATAAAAAAGGGACAGATACTTAAATATTGTATATATTATTATAACGTGAATATCTTGAAGATCTTTTTGTATTAACGTTTTTTTATTTAGATTTTAAAGTTATTTTTCCTTCGCTATAATAATTCTAACATCTAGATGAATTATATTTTTTGTTCCTTCCAGTTTGCACCATTGATAGCTCATTATCTGAATGTATTTTAAACATTGTTAAGGGAAAGCTATCAAATAAAGTGAGGAATACAAAATATGGTCTATATAAAAAAACTTTCACAGGTTCCCGGATACTACGGAACTTTAAACGGTTATAACTCTAAAATTGATAGGTTTTGTACATATTATATAACAATATTATTGTAATAGAATATTACTATTATGCCTTTTTATATAATTTAGTAGGTGTCACATTTTTTTGGACAGCATGTATACAATTATTATGTTTATTTTTTATTTATCACCGTATTGCACAATACTTAGTGATTTTTTTCCTGTAAATATCCTGTAACAACTAATATTTGTCGGTTTCCACGACTGTTGTCACAGGTATCAAGTTATACCTGAAATTATAAAAATATCATCAGCATCATCAACCCATATACAGTCCCACTGCTGGGCACGGGTCTCCTCTTACAGAATGAGAGGGATTAGACTATAATCCACCACGCTGGCCTAGTGCGGGTTGACAAACTTCAGACGCCGTCGAGAAAATCTCTAAGGCCTGCAGGTTTCCTCACGATGTTTTCTTTCACCGTTTAAGCGAGTGATATTTAATTATTAATATGCACATGATTTTGAAAAGACAGAGGTGCGTGCCTTGGGTTCGAACTCGAGACCTTCGACTTTGCAGTTCAATGGTCATACCACAAGGCTATCACTGCTTCAGGCTATAAAAATATATATAAAGGTATTTAAACAGGCACATACCTGTTGTTTATCTTATTTAATTAATTAAATACGTTTTCTATGCCGCTGAGACGGTCTGCGTGCTATCTCATCTATGTCTGGTTTACGCCGCGGCGATAGCAGTGCGCGCGCGCCGTCTATACATCACTGCGCTTGCTCTCTATATTTGCTCACGACCGATAGAAATTATCGTCAGACATGTATTAAAGCGAATATCTATCCTCTGGGTATGGGAAAAGAGTAGAATTTCGCCTGGGGGTTAGGTGAGGATATTTTTTTCAAGATGTGGTCGTAGTTGACTACCATTTGCCGTATTTCAGCGCGGAAGGTACATAAATTGAGAACGCCGATTAACGTTATCTGGTCAGGGGAAAGGGGTAGGGGAGAGAGGTTGACGGCGATTTATTCATTCATTAACTAAACGACCCCTAACCGATGGATTAATTAGGCCGACTGGCTGTACCGCTTCTGTTTTGAACCGTTTTATGTGAAAGTTTGCGAAAATTTTAAGGAGAATATTGTTTTGGTTGAATATTAATTATAATTTTGTGAAGTATTGGTTTTTACATCTAAGCTTGGCACTTTAGACTAAACTGATAGAAATACTATTACTGTTAGACTACAGAATTTCCTATATTAATATGGGACATGAGTTAATATGCATTACTTTTGTTTTTAAAATCACACATTTTAAAGTAAGTCTGATGCGAACACTACCAGTATATAAAATTATTGTCATGCTTTCGATTGCGTACCATTTCCTGCAAAATGTATCCTAAACTAAGAATTATTGTGATTTGTGACCTACCTACCGTTATTTCTACTACACAGCCAGAATTACAATGCAGAAACTACTGAAACATTCAATTATTCGCTAAATTACATATATTTCACCTTAATGGCAAAAAACAAGACAAATGATCATTAATAGAGCCGCGAGATGATTGCGCTGATTAGTTCAGCAGCAATGCGCGCGCGCCGGTGGCACCACAGTCGGTCAGGTAGCACTGGAATGTAGGGTTGACTAATGGCCAGGATATTTTTTTTTAATTTAAATCATAATACTTTAAATTGTGACCCAAAGCCACATCAAAACCATTAAACCATATTATTACAATAATATTAAGTTGAGTTTTCTAGATTTTAAAAAGTATGTCCATATTTCATGAAGCTTTCCTTCCCAGAAACTAAGTGATCGAACTTGGGATGGAAATAATCTGAAATATGAATATAAAGTCGTTGGGACATTTTTCACAGCACAATCTAGTCCCATACTAAGCAGAGCTTGTACTATGGGTAGTAGCAAATAGATATTAGGTATACATAAACACTTTTTTGTAAATAGATACTGATAAAACACAAGAAATACCTAAACAAACACGAACACTTATATCCATCACAAATATAATTTATACACATAAATTCAGATTGCTGTCCTGGAGGTATCAAACCCTGACCTCGTGATCAGCCATCCGACACTCGAACCACGACCACAGTGATCGTCATAAATAATATAATATCGCTCTAAGCTATAGATAATTGTTTTTTACATGAAAATTAAGGTATTAAGGTTTATATACCTTACAATAGTGACAACCCTACATTTAACACGCGCAACGTGTAAGAGCTAGTTAAAGAGACGACGCCTTTGTTACTTTACTATCATTAGGAAATATACAGATTGTGTTAGAAAAGTAGAAATTATAACGTGCCAGGGTACGAATAGAAAGACTGGTCCTTAACAGCAACGGAGAAAGAGAAGTAGAAGATGAGTGGGAAGGCCTTTGCTTTTATAATAAGGGTATGGATAGATTGATCCATGCAAGTGTCGAAAGAAGCAATTTTTCATTTTCTCTCTCAAATTTCGACTTGACTTTGGCTAACTTTAGATATGAGATGGTGATTAGGTGGCACGCAAATTAACTAGCTTTGTCCCACGATGTTATTCGCGTTTTTCTCAATCTTGTGAGAATTTTTCTAACATGACAAAGGATGTCACCAATATCTGCCCAAATGATGTACTGAGGGTACACTTATTGGAAAAAATACCTCGTATTACGCTGGTTATAACTCTATTCATACTTTTTTTTATGCTGACTAGGGGATGAGAAAAAATTACTTTAAATTTGAAAAACCACACGCCATTTTAACACACTAGTATCAGTTTCATAGTGTTTAAATAGTAAAAACTGTCAACTTGATAGCTATCTGCTGTCAGTGTCAGTTTTGGAATGTCAAATGCATGCTATTTTGGCACAATATTGACAGTTTCATAGTGATTTCATAGTAAAAACTGTCAACTTGACAGCTGTCATGTACTTCTGGTACAAATTTGGGCTGAGTTGTATGGGCTTTTGATGACCTCCTTTCAAGTTTGGAGCCTTACAGTGAATGGCGAATTCGTTTCATAGTTTAAAGACCAGCGAGACAACTCACATGGAAGAACACTTGTGTCACAAAAAGACTTTTAAAGAAACTGGTTAAAAGAAACACTGCAAATATTCTTCCGCCGCCCCACATCATAATCAGAGCCTGCAAAAACCGCACCTTAAACAAACTAATTCAGAGCAGTTCCCAACATAGATGGGGCGATAGCCTATCAGAGATCAGCACCATTGTTGGCGAGATTTAAGGTGCACACCGCCGATGCCACTAATTGTAGCCAGCGGTACCACGCGTGCCCTTTGTCTGATGTAATTACTTTTATAAATCTACTAAGCGATTTACATGATTGTGATAGCATCGGGTTAAGTTTAGTTTTGTTCGCGTTACGGTTGAAGACCTCGTGTGGTTTATGGAACGATGATGTCTGTCGGGTCAAACGGTATGTTACTGTTACTGAGTCTTAGGTCCATTTGTTCAGTGATAAATGTAAGAGTAAATGCCACAGCTGTGTGCCGTTGCCGTGGTGGCTAAATTATCAGTGGGATTTATAAGTAAGCCGTCGTATTTAAATCTGTGTTCTATCCTAAGCTGATTCAGTTTACTTTCACAACTAATAACTATTTTAGAAACTTAGCTCTGTCATCAATCTCGAAGGTCAGAACAACTCGGAAACCGATCAAAGAATTGACCAAAGATTTTTTCCCTTACTCGCCAAACAAAAGCAAACGCATTTCCCTTTCTAGATCTTTTTTCTTCGAATAAAATTGCTAAGCAAGAATCAATTTCTAGATGACACTCGGCTATCCATCGTATTCGCTAATGTAGCCGACAAAAGCTAAAACAGCTACTATATTCCAACTTTTCAATACATTATTCCACCAACAGCTTACCTTTCATTTTGCTCTGGCACCGCAGCTGGTCGATGATGCTCGTCAACCGGTTCTCTCGCTGACTCCCTCGACTCATCACCTCATCAACATCATCCTCAACCTTCACTGACACTTCACTGTTCACATCATTCACTTCATCACTACACTGCACTTTTGGTGACATATTCGATTGGATCGCCTCCATTTTCATATCACGGATTTTTGCACTTCAGTTTGGTGCAAAAGGCAACAATCAACCTGCAAGAAAAATAAAAATCCTAATTATTAAATGTCTTTATTATTGTTTGAGAGAAAGAGCGCTTCTAATTAAATCATACATATTCTAATCTAAATTATGGAAATCTTAGTAACGAATGGTTCTAGACACATCAGGCGATAAGTAAGTAGCGGCTACAATATGATTAAATCAGACGTCTGTCGTGTCCTAGTCCCCGCTACGTAAAGAAGGCCGCGAAGTTCTTCTTCGTAATCCTGATCTGGTATCTTCGGACATAAACCTGTCAGCTCTCACAGTAAAAGAATAAAACAATATAAATAAGCAGATTTTGGTTCTTATAATCACCATTCTCCGAGCCTTTTCCCAACTGTGTTGGGGTTGGCTTCCAGTCTTACTAGATGCGGCGGAATATCAGTCTATCAATATCAGTCAGAGGTCTGATGGCCGTCACTTTGTGTAAAATACTGATAATTAGCTGCAGCTCGTTAGTCCGGAAGCCGACCCCAACATAGTTAGGAAAAGACTAGGAGATGTAACAATAGTATAGGAGTAACAATTTTCCATATACTAAAACAGTTCTATCTACTGAAAATTGTTTCTATGTGGTAAGGCAAGTGCGGTTTTTAGTTGGTAGGAATCCGACAGAACCTGTCCCTCCCCAGGTGGTAGATGATCCATGACGTTTTTCGGATTTACGATAAAAAGGTAGTATTTATAATCGGTAATTAAATTTAAGTCCCTATATGTTAAAACAATATTCGTAAATAGAAATGTTACTATTAGCTGCAAAACGTTTTCTTTATAATAACTTAAGTAATAGGTACAATCGAGGATCAACTTATTGAATACCAGAATGGATATCAATTCATACCATAATGCATTACACGTTGATAAGCCGCCATTATAGAAAATTTTACGCGCCAAGCAGCGATCAATCACAATCTGATAGCTACAATGCTAACAAGATTTTGCTCTTACGATTGCACATTACATTACTTGAAATAAAAGTATTTAACCGACTGCTCATTGTTGATGAATGAAATGAAATTGAAATAAAAATTTTGACAGTAATCTCTGATAAAAAAATTGTTTTTAAAACATATCTGGCAGCGAAATGTATGGGCGCTTGATAGCGCATAAGTAATTTTGACTGCGTGGTCTAATAAAATGTAAGCAGAGTGCCTTCTGGCATTGGCGCGGCTAGAGAGGGGACCGGATCAGCTGTGTGCTCCCCAGCCAGATTCTAAGATTATTCTGAGATTGATCCAAAACATCTGAAACTTTCATGGAATACTCAACGGACCTAATTCAAGAGATATTTTGTGCCCAACTGTTTGAAATACTTATAAACAAACGCACGTTCGTGTGTGCCTAATGTCTTTCCATATTAATACGTCGTTCCGCGTGTTATTGCTATGCGAGTAATGTGTGGAGCACTGCGTACCCTTCCATACTTCACAATACCGGGATTCTAAAGCCCCTTCTAGCGTCCTTAACATAGCAATTATTATGCTACCTACCTAATTTTTAAATTTAAAGAAAGTTTTTCTTCAGTGTCTAAATATAAAAATCTAAGTCGTTTAAAAAATCTAAATCTTTACGACAACCCACTATCATTGCAATTTTTGGGTTGACTTCCAGTCTACTCTAACACGGCTGATTAGTATTTTATACGAAGATGATGCCATCGGACCTCCGCAACCTACTATAATAATAAGGAATATAATAAACCGCGTATCAAAAATACTGATTGAGCGACAAATACAGATATCGGTTAGGTTAGGTTAGAACTGTGACCACACAACGCCAGAACTTACCTCGGGCAGCCATAATTACGATAGTTATTGTACGCGCGTATTTGAACTATTGATGAGCAAATTTAGTGTGCAATTCAGTATTTTTGGTGCTAATTTCGAATATTTTGATTGAAAAAAGGGGATTTACAGTTAAAGTATTAAATACCACCCTAATAATAATAATAAATCTCTTTATTTTCAAGGTACTTTGGCCCATAGACAAATACTTTACAAACTAGCATAATTATATATTATAATAAATGCTATAAAAGATACTCATTTGTATAATCGGGATCGGTTCTGTCTCTCCTATACACAGTTTACTCAGTAGCCTTTATAGGAGTACAGAGTTTCACCCGCTTACTAGAATTTTGAATTACACTTCTCCCTTTAATCTAGTCCTTGTAGACAATAAAAAAAAATATTATAAAAAAAATTACAATTGATGCTATCACGGACGATTATCCAAAGGTTTTCATGTGACAACCAGGGCCATCAGCTTAACGTGCACTTTGAGACACGGAGAGGGCTCAAATGTCTAAGAACGGTCACCCCTCCATAGACTGACCGCGGCAAGCATATTTAAAAATATATTTATAAATTTTCTTAACTTGCCGACTTCTTTTAGTTTTCATTAACTGCAGTAAATTACAGCTGTTATATGGAGATAAAGAAATATGCACACATGGTAATTCTGCTTATATGACTGTATACTTAAGTATTTATTAATATTAGCCTTCTCAGTATAATCTATCTATGAAAAATATGTACTTATTTATCGTTTGTTCATTGAATAAAGGCATTTAGATAACTTACGTTTTATGCAAATACTTCTTTTTATGTAGATCTACTAATGTGGAAGTAAGAATGACGGAAAAAAAAACGAACTTGAAGAAGTCGTCATGTTTAGTGGTCTGAAGAAAAAAAGTATCGATGTAGGTACCTTTTGGTCACAGCGACCGATGTAGATTCAAAGGTAGAGACTCCAGCAGGTCAAGCTATCCAAAACGGTCAAATTTTCCCAAATGAAAATGAAACTTATTATTTGTGTTAAAGTTGAAAATCGATTAAAGAAATTTGACAGCTTGTGGTAGCTTGATGTGCTGGCCTCTATACCTATCAATAATAATTAATTATCAGTATTAGGGTTTTACATAGGTAGGTAGGTACTCAACGACTTCAAGTGCTACTCGTGTCTTCATTTAAAAAGGATATACATACCTATCATATTGGAACATTGTACAGAGGCCAATGCATCAAGCTACCCCAATCTGTCAAATTTCTTTGATTGATTTTCAACTTTAATACAAAACGATAAGGTTCATTTTCAATTGGGAAAATTTGACAGTTTTGGATAGCTTGATCTGCTGGCGTCTGTACATAAATAGCATTCATATACCTGTAACATATATATGTATATATAAATGGTACTCATAATAATTACACTTACATTTTAGTATAAATGTTTTTTTTTTACAAGACAACTGACCGACAACTCATTCTCAGTAAGTTATGTGCGAATCAAAATATACAATACACTAGATAACTATTGGTTTATTATATCTACATATACGTACCTATATAACAAGTTTATCGTAGGTATGCTACACAACTTAAATTCCACTCCGAACAATAAACACACATAACCTTTAATCTATCCTACAAACACATACACCGTAAGGTTACACCTTGGATAAAGCCATAATAACGACTAACACACAACAGAAAAGTCCATTTATCATTCTAAATTTAAAAAGGTTCCAAATAGAGAGGTGACAGTGCGGTTTTTCGCAAAAATATTTCTAAAATAACACTTAAAACAACAGTTGAAAAATAACAGGTAGACCGTGACGGTGGAGCGGTTATCGCTGTAGAACTGATAACTTGTGTCAGGTCAAACGAACAAATGGGGCGTCACCAAGGTACGCCTGATAACATTTGATAACGGGCTCTTAACCTTCCGACTGTACTCCAGTTGAAACGGTGTCATCGAATGTAGCGTGGTTATGCCGACAGACTAGTATTGTATTTAAATATAAGGGGGCAAGCTGTGATGTGTATTGGGGAGATTTTTTGTATACTATTTTATACCATTTTGTATACTATTTTAAGAGAGGTATGGCATAGTGGGATTAATTCCACTCAAATTGGAGCTGCCCTATTGGGGAAATACTCGTACCTCCGCCTTGCAGAAAATCGAAGTAAAATAACACTGATTTGAGCTGTGTTGTGTTTCTAACGGTGAGCAAGGTTGTCAGTGCTCCACGAGGAAACGTTGTATTGGCAGTGGGGGGACTTTGACCCTTATACAGCCAACCCAACTATTCCTCTTTCAATACAGGGTCGGCAACGCGCAAGTGATACTCCTGGTGTTGCAAGCGTCTATTGGCTACGGTAACCGCATACCATCAGGTGGGCCGTATGCTTGTTTGCCACCTTAGTAGAATAAAAAAAAAAAAAAAAAAAACTGTTCCCAGATAAAATAAGAATGTAATAAAGATGTATCACCTTTGACACGTCTTCAGAAAAAGTAATTCAGTTTAAAATATATGATAGATGTATTTTTTGTTCTGTTTGTAATTCGGCCAAGTTTATCGTAGATAAATTGCTTTTTCTATAATTTTTTACTTATTTTCTATTTAGCCGACGTCACGACCTATATGCATGTATAATTATATATTATTCAGTATGCAGTTCATTAGCTCGCTAGTATTTAAACAAATGGAATTTTCTTTGCTGCTATTTAAAATTAAAATTAATAACAAACACTTAGAAATTGAACTGCGTCAATCTAGAGATCGCAACCCGCTCCTCAGCGGGTCATCCCAGGTTTGCAGTGTTATTGAGTTTGACGATAAAGTTTTAGAGAGGCTAGTAACAGAGTGGGTTCCATGCAACGCTATTCGTGGACGAGGTCGGCCGAGGATGCGTTGGCGAGATAATCTTGATCGCTTTTTGCCAACGTGGTATGAAGAAGGTTAGGGTAGAAAATCCTGGACTAAGATATGGGAGGCCTTTGCCCTACGGTTGACACAAAAAGTGGAGTGGTGTCAACAATGTATTAGGCATTGTATTAACACATAATTTAAGACGATTTACGGGAAGTAGGGTATAGTGCGAGTTATTCCAATGAAAATGGAGCCCGACTGGGGAAGTACTCCGCCTTGCAGAAAATCGAAGTGAAATAATACTGCTTTGAGCTGTGTTATGTTCCTTACGGTGAGCAAGGTTGCCAGTGCTCCTCGAGGAAGCGTTTTGTCGGAAGTGAGGGAACTTTGAGAAAAACCCTTTTACTGCCAACCCAACTACTCCTTTCGTTTTACAGGGTCAGCAACGCGCAAGTGATACCCCTGGTGTTGCAAGCGTCTATAGACTACGGGAACCGCTTATCATAAAATGTGCCGTAAGTATGCTTGTTTGCCACCTTACTGGTTTAAAAAAAACATCAAGGAGCGTAAAGATCAGTTTATACAGTTTTTTTCTGTGAGTATGAAGTTGTTTTAAGACCAGCAGACTAGTGGTAAAGTTATACAGACTACTAAAACTTACTCAGAAGGGTTCCGGAATGAGCTCAATGCCTTTGGGGACCTAGGGCATCCACTATACAGAAGAAAATCCTAGTTTGGGACAAAGTTTTTGAAAGAAAAACCTAGTATGTTACCGATACGTCATATGGGACTGTTCAAGGATATGCTAGTTTCAGATATTCTCAATTCTTTCTCCGAGCCTTTTCCCAACTATATTGGGGTCGGATTCGAATCTAAAGAGATGCGGCTGAATATCAGTATTTTACACGAAGCGACTGCCATCAGACCTTCGCTACCGAATTTTTGTCAGGCTTTTTGGGCTTTACCACTTACAATTGTCATAGGTTCTTATGACAACCAACAAAACAAGGTATTCTGATATAATTACATGTACAATATATTGTATAAATTATAACATAAGGGTTTGCCAGTTATAATGTACTAATGTAACCCACACGTCACCGAAAAACGTATAATGTGAAAGAGAAATTAGAGTTTAGAGGTAGTGGTCTCGGTAGATAAGTTGGCTAAAGTGGAGTGCCCAAAATGCCCGTACACCTGCACCTTTGAAGACCTAAAGAATGCCACTGATGCCGCATTAACGTGACCACCTACTGGGCTCAAGTAATATAAATATTTTATTGAAATAAAACTACTTTTTACGGATTTTATCGCTTATATTGATATTATTAATCCCAAAGTTTCGGACCCTCAGTCTACCCGTGACGCCATGGACGCTGTAAAGGGTCCGAAACGTCGGAATTCATAATTTACGCGAATATTAATTCGCGTAAATGTCAGAAATCAATATAAATAATGTATTTACCATCGACACGAAAAGAAAAGAAGAAGTTGGCTAAAGCGTATTCGCCGGTATGTTTAGGTCCCATGTACCTAATAGTGGATGAGTCGGGAACAATAAATAACAAATGAAACTCCGAGCTGCTAATGAGAATTTCAAAAAAATCATCCAATAACATTTTGCTTGACCTTGGAATCGAATTCAGGATCTCTAGCGTACCTACCAGCCACGCTTACTAGCACTAGACAAATAAGGCAGTTATAATTATATCTTATCTACCAACGGTTAGAGTTACGTAAGGTTTAACGAAGTTCGTTTTGTATACACCGTGTTTTTTTTTGTCGTCTTACAACCGAAAAGAAACTATTATTTCAATATTATTTCTACTAGATATGGGACGAGATCTGAATTTTAGAGCTGTTTTTAGAAAAAAGTTCAGGTCTCTCGACAAAATGTAGGATGTCTGTTTTTATTGCACTTCACTGATGATCCCATACAAGAAATTGTAGTATATTATTTCGGCTGTAAGACGACAAAAAAAATACGGTGTATATGTAGGTATACACAATAGTGAAAAAACTTTTGACGATCTCTGTGGGCTAGTAGTTCGAGTACCGAACTGCTTATCATAAGGTCGTAGGTGCGATTCCTACAGCACACAAATACTTATATGATGAACATTTAAGTGTTTGTGTTTGTCTGGGTGTTCCTTATGTATTATAAGTATGTATTTATAAAAAAAAGTATATAAGTCTTACAACCATTGTCTAGTACCCATAGTACAAGCTCTGCTTAGTTTGGGACTAGATGGTGCTGAGTAAAAAATGACCCAAAATAATTATTATAGCTTTCGTATTTGTCATCTCTGTCTAACCCCATGTTAATACGCCGTGAAACTACAAGAGAAACCACAACGTGATATTAAAGCCGCCACTCAAACCTCTATGACACACTCAGCACTCGAGTGCTACAAATAGTATTATCAACTGATTTTCCTCAGAACTGATATGAAGTTTCCTTTGTCCGTCTGTGTCATATCGCGGTGCTTATCTATGTATACATGACCGGTCGTGTCTTAACTGTCAGTTTTATAGCTGCATATTATTTGCACTATGACTAGAGAAAACTGTCTAGAATTTTTACAAGGACATTATATTATTAGATAGGAAAACAAACAGCATTCATAATAACATTTAAAAAAGTTACATTAATCATCATCAACCCATATACTGTGTCCCACTGCTGGGCACGGGGCTCCTCTCATATTGAGAGGGATTAGGCTATAGTCCGCCACGCTGGCCTAGTGCGGGTTGACAGACTTCACAAACCGTCGAGAAAAATCTCTAAGGTATGCAGGTTTCCTCACGATGTTTTCCTTCACCGTTTAAGCGAGTGATAATTAATTATTAATAAATACGTGAATTCTAAAACATACCTTACATTAATGTGACACAACAATAATAATAAAAATAGTTTATTGATCTCAGATAGTTGGACAGTCAAACACACCCGTAGCCATAATATACTGTCCCACTGCTAAGCAACGGGGCCACCACGCTGGCCTAATGCGGGTTGAATTCACGATTTCAGGCTTCCTCACGATGTTTTCCTTCACTATTTTTAAGCGAGTGATAATTTTAAAAAGACAGAGATAGGTACATTCGTTGGATTCGAATTCAAGATCTTTGACTTGGCAGTCCAATCGTCAATTCTTTAGACTATCATAATACTGCTATATTGCCATTTAACGGGCAAAAATCCAAACAACACCACTGTAAAAAAACTCAATAAATTTTGTAGACCTTAGAGATGAACTCAGGACCTCAGGGTAGACCAATGAGGCAGTTTTTTGATCACATCGACTTAGTACTAGGTACTTCTGTAATTAATGAGTGCTGCGTCACAGTGTAAATCAATTAGCTCAGTAGGTAGATACATAAATACATATACATACACGTCATATACATAATTATTATAATTATGTTAATAGAGTAAGGTTCGAACCAGAATAAAGTAACAAATAGTAGGTATTACAGATATTTCTAGGACAATTTAAAATGTGAATACTTAATGATTAATTTGTTATACAGGGTGTTTGGTAGAACGTTGAACATACGAAAATGGTGGTTAGTTGGGGTCATCTGCTACCCACTTGACCCAAATTATTTGACCTTGGCCGCACCGTTTTTTTTTTTACTTTTTTTAATTTCACAGAAAATTACCAGTTTTTTTTAACTTTAAATTTGAATATCTTTACTTGTGACGGGTAAAACAGGCAGGATGTTGTTTTGTATTAATGTCTAATTGTAGCAGACTCTCATAAAATTATTGTTTGGTACAGATTTTAATGGGAAAAAAAGTTATGAGTCTTTAAAGGTACAAAAAGATGTAAAAAAATACGATGCATAACTTTGACTTGCATTAAAAAAAAACTGATAATTTTCTGTGAAATTAAAAAAAAGTAAAAAAAAAAACGGTGCGGCCAAGGTTAAATAATTTGGGCCCAGTGGGTAGCAGATGACCCCAACTAACCACCATTTTCGTGTGTTCAACGTTTTACCAAACACCCTATATATTAATACTTAACATGGATAATACGCAGCAAGAATGATCACCCATCATAATATAGCTCTTACAAGGACAAACACATTTCAACCGAGCGACGTGGTTGAAGTTCCTTAAAAATATTTAAAGGGGGATGAGTGTATGTAAATATATCTCTATCCCTTTCCCACGTACAAAATCTTCCAATCGAACCAGATGCGACTTAATCAGTATTTAGACGGAGCTATAGCCACATCGTGTATATTTGGAGTTGTCATCTACGTCGTGTGTGTTGGCAGTTGGCAGGCACCTGGCTATGACGTCACGAGCTAATTCCGGCGAGACGAGGTCGTGACCCGACGCCCTGCGCGCACGCACACACGTAAATCGTGCACTGCTACCCGAAATATGTAAGCACTTCACAGAGTTACCCGAAAATATGTATATGTGTCTTATTATTAGGTACACAGCCTATAAGCTCACGTATACGCAGTATTAAGGTAGGTAAATGTTTTCCTTACCGAAAAAAGAAAAGGTTCTCAAGTCGACGCATATTTTTTAAGTTAGTAATAAATTGTACTGAAAACGGCGTGTCAATCAATAAAGATTTTAAAGATGTTTATTTGTTTGTTTTGTTATGTTATTTAAGATTTTTTTTGGTACTTAATTTAAAAAATAATTGTTCTGAATTTTTTTTATGTATTAAATTTAATAAATAGCAAAATATTACACAATTTTCTAATTTCAAAACAAACTAGATGCGGAATATCAGTATTTCACATGAAGCTATTAAGTTTATTTTTATTGGGAATATTTGAAGTCTACGTACCTAGGTAATTAGATTTTTTTTTTATCATCATCAACCCGAGACCATCATCATCGACCCCGAGTCTCCTCTCAAATTGAGAGGGACATTGTCTTTATCGTCCCTAAATGCAGTACAAGTGTTAGTCATCGCATATACGTTGCAGTTGGCACGGACGCATCGGCGTCGAGTTGATAATAGTCATGTTCAAACTTCAAAGTAACAGCTAACGAATTTTCATTCGTATTCTGAAAAAAAGGGACGAAAACACCGTAAAAAAGTCTGTATTCTTCTGTGGGTTTTGTGAATAAGTAGTTGAAGTATCATAATACAATAAATAAACTGGTGCGGTTATCTGCACCCACATAATATAACACCTAAGTTATTCTAAAGTCGCAGGGGCCTTGGGGACTTCGCAAATTCCTGAATTAAAGAACCAAATACTTACCTGCGAAATTGTGTTGTTTACATCAAACATTTTGTCATTTATATTATATTATAAAAAAAAAATTTAAGATGTACAATCCACTTCTTTTACTGTGCGGAAAATGCTCATAGATGTCCAACAAAATCGGAGGTGGCGGGACAAGTCGTGAACATAAAGTTGGATTTGATAGTGAATCAGAAAACTGCGTGATGGTTGCCCCTAAGACTTATGCCCGTCAGCTGACAAATATTTGGGTCGTTTGATGTCCGAGCGTTGTTGAAGAAGGCCAGGAAGTTTACCAGATGCGATTGAAAAAAAGTATACCACTAAGGTGGCAAACAAGCATACGGTCCACCTGTTGCCCAGCGATTACCGTAGCTTATGACGGGGTATCACTTGCGCGTTGCCGACCCTGTCAAACGAAAGAGGAATAATTGGGTGGGTCCCCCACTGCCAACAAAACGTTTCCTAGCGGATTTTACACGCAGCAACTGCTATGATACTTCTGCAACCCAATTTCTGTGTGATGTCAAGCTAAACCCTGCCTGCTGCCTAACTATTTTCTGAATAATAATAATATTCCAAGTACATACCTACCATTTTACGAATAATTCTATGCATTCGTCTGTGTAGGAATGTGTCTGTAGCAATGATCTACAATATTACTATTTCCGCATGTTTATGCGGAAATTCTCAAATCGATCGTGGCGAAATATATTTCTGAATATTAGAAACTCAAAATATTTATGATAGCGGCCCGTCCCGGCTTCGCACGGGTGGACATAAGATTCCCTAAGCTTTTCTAGCAATAAATATAGCCTATGTTACTCAGGGTGAATGTAGCTTTCCAATGGTGAAAGAATTTTTGAAATCAGCACAGTAGTTTTTGAGTTTATTCATTACAAACATAAACTCAAAAATACAAATCTTTCTTTATAATAGTAGAGTAAATATAAATTATATTTATTCAAAGGTTAGTTATTGCAGAATACAGGAGGTAGTTATTTAAACTTCTAAAAATTACATAAAATAATATAGGTACATACCTACATATAATAGACATCTTAAAAATATGTAAAAAAAAAATATTTTCTTCAATGTTTAACGTGCGATGATGCCAAATACAGAAAAAATGCCCTCTTGATATTTTATAACATCACGTTATATTAGTTATTGTTTGTAAACTCTCTCATAACCGATCGTTGGCAACGTTCCACGTCTACTGGCGATATGCTCCTGATCTAGGAATAGATGCGGTAAGGCTGTGACCTGTCCACCTTCGTCCCCGTTGCCCTATCGTGATGCAACTGCTACTATGGACGGCAGAAAGAGGAGAATCAATTAAATTGCAGATTAAAAAGTTCTTGATAATTATTATTCCGTACTGGTTTCTGACATGCGAATGTTGGATACTAGATGTTTCCAAAGATTTCACCCGAAGACAATAGGGAGTCTATATCCTTCTCCAAGGTCTAATCTATCTCTGTACCAAATTTCATCAAAATCGGTACAGCGGCTTCGGCGTGAAAACGTAACAGACAGACAGAGTTATTTCGCATTAATATTAAAAGTAGCGATTGAAATTAAACTCTCACTTACTGTAAGCATATCAATTCATTAAGTATTATTTTATCTTTTTATTTTATATTGATTTCTCTGTCTTTTTATTTTATAGTGATGTTTACCCGTGACCATGGACGCTGTTACAGATTATATCGCGTTTTATTGATATTATTTAATACTTTTATTCTTCTTCTGTTTAAAATTAGAAATTACGACATGGATCCTATATAAGGTTGCTAAGAATGCTAAGCTTACCTATGACAATTAAGTATTAGAAATACCAACATCGGCCTTTCGTAATAAGGCCTAATATACCTATTTAATGCTCAAAAAACAAGCTGCCCTCACTGCTTGCCACCTAACTGAAAAGAAGCATTATATCCCACACAATACGCATGTCATAATCAGCCTACGAAACAAAGTCAACAGCCAACGTAACTTAGAACAATGTGGAAGTAGAAAAAGAAATGCAACACCTGGCTTTAGTTAACCATTTTTTGTAATTGATGTTAGTGAGATTCGTAGTAGTATTAGTATTGTGCGAAGTCCCGTCAAACGTCAACCTGAAAACATGAAAATTTACATCGACCTCAAATTGGTATGTTGTTTTTTTATATTTATTTCTACTTTTGGTAACTGCTGTTCCGTCGTCATTGGCGAATTTAGTTTAAACATCGATGTCTTATAAATCCGTGATTACTTTTTTATTGAAGTAGAAGAAAGTCCACTACCCAACCACTGTTGTACAGGCGTCCAGTACTAGCAAACATACCAACAAGATCGGCAAACGTTGAATATTTATCTTTATAAAAGCTATCATACAGGCTCCATGAAAGAGACGCACGCTTAAATATAGTATAACGAGAGTAAGTCTTGATGAATTGATTTTTGTTAAACAAAAATAGAAAAAGATAGTCCACGAGATGACCTGAATGATTTTAAAAACATCTAAAAAAAGAAAAGCTACCAAAAATCTTTTACCTACCTTACAGGTTTTCTCAAAAATTCTATTTTAATTTTTAAAATAATTATAAATTAGTTACACTGAAAGGAAGCAGTGATAGCCCAGTGATATGACTACTAGACTTCCAAGTCAAAGGTCTCCATTTCGAATCTCTGAGTCGTGTAAACGGTGAACGAAAATATCGTGAGGAAACTTCGGGCTTGAGAGATTTTCTCGAAGCCGTGTGAACTCTGCAAACCCGCACTAGGCTAGGTGGACTCATCCCTCTCATAGTGAGAGGAAACCCATGCCCAGCAGTGGGACACTATATGGATTAATGATGATGAACAAGTTAAACTAAATTACTCATATGAATTACTATTAGGATTTTTTTATCAGAATAATCGAATCAGCGTTTAAACTATAATGAACCGACTGTTGCCCTATATTTCACTCGTAGGTATTACAAAGGAGTTGAGACAAAAGAGTACCTAAGTCATTCTTCATGGTCCATGCTATGCCTCTAATTTATCAAAATTTGTTCAGCGGTTTAGACGTGAAAACGTACCTTGCTAACAAATAAACTGATTGACACACACATTTATTTTTTATGGATTGTGTTCATAAATAGTACAAGAAACGTTATATCCTTTTACAGATTTTGCTGTTTCAACTTATTTGCCTGCTCCAAATTGCTCGCTCCGATTTCGACGATTCACTACCTGTCGATGATGTAGACGACACACAAGAGGTAAACGAATCGGCATCCGAGCCGAGGCACGCTCATCGTCACCGTCACCACGTGCGCCGAGGTGGTCGTCGCCACAAGAGCCGTGACCGTAAACGTGATCATGACCACGACCATGACCACGACCACGACCACGACCACGAACAAGACCACGATCGTGAACGAGACCGCGAACGAGACCGCGACCGGGACCGAGAACGAGACTTCGACCGCGACCGCAACCACGACAACGACCACGACGACGATCACGACCACGACCATGACCACGACCACGACCACGAACATCCGCGTTATTTGAAGTTGAGCCGCGATCGTGATGACGATTATAATGACGACTGCGATTGTTCCTGTAATAAATGCGACAGCCCTTCGGACTGCTGCAAAGGCATGTGTAAAAGCTGTCCCAGTGCAGGACGAGGGGCGGTTCACTCGAGTGTACTGTTTGTCCCATACCCATATCCTATGATAATGCCAAGCCAAATCGTAAAGAATAATGGCGGTAACCAACACGAACATGGGACAATGCGTGCCCAAAGTGTTGATACGACACTAGAACCTTCAACAACGACTACGTCCACTACGACGACCACGACCACAACCACTACTACGACCACGACCACAGAACAGCCCGAAACAACCACACTCTATCAGTCACAGAATGACAACAACATGTTAGAATCTGTACTGAAAGGCGTGGTCGATGATTACTCTAACATCATTGTTAAGACGCCGGAGAAACTGAAGAACGGGAACAATAAGTTTATGTTGACGTCACTGAGGAGGACCAAACCTACGTGGATGCCCAAGTTTGGTATCGTACCCATCTCCGATAATATAGCTGAGAAACTAATGCTACAGATGCGCAGAAGAGGAGGGCCGGTACGCAGACAGGAAAGGGTCTCTAAATACGACTATAAGTCATAGGGCTACCTACGATCATACGATTATAAGTTTTATTTTCGTATTTTTTTAACTAAGCGTTCCTACTTTTTTACTTGATATCACCCCTCGTGTAGATTTTTATTATTATTAAGAAATTTTGTTTATACATAATATTCTTTCCTACCTACCTACTAAATTTTTATACCTGAGAGAAAATTGTGCAAACCATAATAAAATTGAAAAAATATACATTACATTATTTGATTTTTTATAGAACTTTGGTACTTAAGTTTTATATCAATGGCAATATGTTGATATCTGAAGTAAGTGCGTTGAGCAAAATTCTTTGGTAGGTGCTCAAAATAAACAGATAAAATGGATTCTTAAATTTCGTCTTTTGATTGGTAAAAAAGCTTATGTTTAATTAATACAGAGAATATAAAGAACTTGCTATGGATTTGGTACGTATTATAAATAATATTTTTGCATTGAAGTAAATACTCATTCGTTCCTTACATATGCATTATTCAAATCATATTTTTTAGGTACATAATATTCTACTTATATATTTTTTACTGGAATCAAGTTTATGTCTGAGAAATTTTCATATCCCGCATGGATACTTTCACAATTTTGCAATGCAGCATGAAAATTATCAACACTACGACAGTTATAGCAGTGAAGGCGTAATGTTGCGATCGCGTCGGAAGAAATTCTACCGGGCCAGAGAGTCCGACTACTCTCACGAAGCCTCGGAGCAACCCCAGGCTCATCGATACAAATGGGGATGTAAGTGCAGCTGCACCAAGTGCAACAAACCCAAGCTGAAGTCGTGTTGCAGAGAGTACTGCGCACAACAATGCGTCATGCAAAGCAATCTCTTGGTAGTACCTTACCCTGTCCCGTTCATGGTGCAGCCCATAAACCAAACCATTTTCTCCTCGACAACAACCACTACCACCCAAGCTACTACCACGAGCACTAATATTCCAATTATGCGAACAACTTCGACCACAATGACGCCGGAGTCTAGGAGAACAATCAGAGAATCCGCTTCCACAGTGCCGTTTTACATCACGAAATCGAACTCTGGTTTCAAACGTTTCCGAATAATACAAGACAAAAAGCTTAGAAGAAGTATGGGCAGCAACATAATACCGAACCAGTTTGACAGACTACCCAAGTACGGCATAGTACCCATACCCGAGAACTTGGCCATGAGCTTGATGCAGCAAATAAGGGACAATAACCAAAAGAGTGATCCATTAAGAAATAGGTTGAACCTCAACAAGAATCTCTTGGACTATGCAGATAGATTTGTTCGATAAGCCAGCCATTTTAATGTAATTATTGATAAATTAATGAACGTTTATAGTGTTTCAGGCACTGCAGTAGGTCTTCTAAAAGGTTAAATGAAGTATCCATTATTATGAAACGTATAAATGTACAACAGGCAATATAACATAAAAACAATGACCGAATATGAAACCTGATATGATTATATACATTGAGTACCTAATTACATTTTTTATTACACTTGTCGCTACAGTGAGAAACGCTTGAAAAAGAAAACTTAAGGTAGGTAACGGAAATTAGAAAATTGATTGTTTACGGCTTTTACATAATTTATGATACTTGAGTAAATATTACAAAGCAAATTAAGTATTTATACTTTAAAGTTTATACATACAACATAATTTAAGTATTCTAAATATACCTATTTCGACTAAAAACTAGAATTAATATGTACTTACGATCAGCTCATTGACAAAAACATCAATAACGTGGGTCCAGTGCATCCACAGTCTCCAAACACTTTTGGACCCACTAATTTATATACCCAGCAAGATACGCACTCAATATTTCATAAATTTAAACTCATAATTCACTGAAAAACTGTATCACTTCACTGCAATTCTATGAATTCTTAACACACAAATACTGTCGATCGGTGATATAGGTATTTAATTAATAATCCATTTTACTATTGTTTAGACAATAGGGCGCGACACGTTCAGCGTGGCTTGACCTTTCAGAAGTCAGCGAGACTGCGCGAGAGTCGCGCGGGGTCACCAACGATTTATTTTTAGAGTTTAAAGTTCAAAATACGACTGTTTGAAGACGGGATGACCGCTCGGGAGCTTCCGTACATGATCGCGTTACTTATTGGAAATAGATTAAATATTATCAACGTAAACGAGTATTTCTAAAGATACTGCATATTTGCCGATAATCTGACATAATTCCCAAGGCAAGGTTATGGAAATATGAAAAGCATTTACTGAAGTATAATTATAAAAGCTTCCTAAGATAAATTGTTATTGTTCAGATTGTGGGACAATTAATTTCTAACACCCGCAATAAACTACCTACCCACAAATGGTTTTTCAGCAAAAAAACAATAACAATATAAATTTCTGATAAAAAAAATTAAAACGTAAAAGTATGTAAGTCAATGCAATCATAATTATGTTATTATTTTTACAATTTTGTACTCCATTCAAATGTTCTAATTTCAAATTCGATAAAGCTAAAATCCCGCCAAAAACACGTTTACGTCACGCTAAAGGGAATTAGCCGCCTGCGCGTGCGCAAAGCCGGTAACGGCGACAGGTCAGCGTTGTGCTATTTTCGCAACAACCATCCGGGGCGCCATCGTATTTAAAAGCAATTTCACTTGAATCAAAACCAAACGAATTGGGTCACTATCATAAAATACGAAGAATAAATTGGAGTGTTCTCTAGAAAGTGTTGTCAGATCAAATATGAAGCTTCATCGTTTTGATGAGGCAGAAATTAGGTTGCCATATATTTATTTGTTATTTCTTTTAAAGTACTACCTATGCAGTAATAGTAACAAATGTCTTCAATTTTTAAGAGAAATGGTTCTGATGAACTTATTAGCATTGGATGTGCCAACCCTAAAAGAAACCCACGGTGTCAACAGAGATCGCGGGATTGACTCTCGGCGATAGGTCGTAACACGGAACACGGTACGCTTTTATTAGTCAGCAAGTCCAATATAGCCGCTTTCACCGAGATATGGGTATACTGAGGAGATGCAGTTCACGAATGAAACCAGAACAACTAAGGCATCTACTAGGTTGGTGCTATCTCAAGATCTGTCCGGCCTACTTTCATTCTAGTACATAAATTACCTCATTATTCCAGTGGTCCTAAGTGCGACTGCTACGCTAGAGGTCCTGGATTCGAGTCCCAGAGCAAAGTGTGTTGGTTTTTTCTATGAAATTCTCAGTAGCAGCTCGGGGTTTGGATTTGTGCCCCGTTAATGGCTCGCCCGACATAGCTGAAAGACTAAGCAAGCTTAGGTGGCAATGGGCGGGGCAAATAGCTCGTAGAACTGATGGCCGTTGGGGCAAAAAGGTTCTCGAGTGGAGACCACACATCGGAAAGCGCAGCGTGGGGCGGCCTCCAACGAGATGAATGGATGACCTAGTACAGGTCGCTGGAAGTCGTTGGATGCAGACGGCTTGTAACCGGTCTTTGTGGAAGTCTATGGGGGAGGCCTTTGTTCAGCAGTGGACCTCCTGTGGCTAATATGATGATGATGAATGGCTTGCTTCCTATTACACGAAACCCTAACCATAGCGGTGAACTAGGTGGGTGTTATTGGTACACCTCTGCATAACCCTTCGGGGAATACAGGCGTGATTGTATACATACCAAAAATATTATAATATTTTTACGAGTGACAATTAAACACAGTCGTTCATGGTGTTGAACTAACGTACGTACCTACCTTTTTTTATAGTACGGATAATCCACTATAACTGCCTACATTGCTTTTTAATGATAAAGTGACAAAACTCCCTTTAGAGGTAGTACAAAACCTAGACATATATCATAACTATAAATGACACCTTTAATTTATAGTTTAGATGTAACAATCAAACGAATTATTTCCCTATGGCCTAGTTGGTAGTAAAATGGGCACCTTGATTAGCTCCAAGCGCCTGTGAATAGTTGGTAGCAATAGCTTTAATAACCACTCATTGCTCGCAATTGTAATATGGAACGGTCGTCGCGTTAAGCAAACGTCTTGACTTGTGTGTCAATGATTTACGGTCCAAATAATTTATAGGATACTGAATTCATCTTGCCCATTTTACTAAAGGCAGTGTATTCTAATCAACTTTGTATTTAGTTATGTAGGCATTTGCAAATTTCTCTAAGTGCTGAGCAGGCGAGACTACTACGGCGCGGCTACTTGTCCGCGGACAACAATTATTACGTCCACGACGATAGAACGATGGAAATCTTAATGCGTTTTATTATACGTGTGCATTATTGATTAGATAGATTCCATACGGTTCTAGCGTCGTGGGCAAATTGACAATCCAATTTGAAATTCGCTCAACAAAATAAATTTTAGAGAAAAAAAAATACAATACAATCTCAAAAGTCTTGAAGCTGCAAACGTGGCTGCAACCTCAAGACTTTCACTAAAAGCTGACAAGACTCACGCCTGCATTCCTGAGCTCGCTGGGAATCACAGCAGTGTTTGAGGCCTATGGTGAATGAAGGGGTCCAGCGATTGCTGGCTGGTCCACAGTCTATGATCGTGGTCGTGTTGATTAACACGAATCCCATGGTCACGGCTATAGAGCAAGTGAAAACAAGTCGAATGGTTTGTATCTACAATAATCTGTATGAAAAAAATATTTACCCTCAGTTTTTGACAACAGCAGTTAAGTTTGACCAGTCTAAAATATGTCGAGATTGTTTACCCCATAATGTTACACACAGTGTGCACAACAAACACTAGGAGTCCAGGTTTTGTTCAAATTTCGCACTGGGAAGCCAATTAAATAATTAAAATAACAGTTTTAACTAATGGTGTCAAACTGCTACGTTGACTTATAACAATAAGTTGACCGCAAATGTAACAAAAGTTATCATTATGGTTTACACTCTCTGGCCATCTTATTTACTATGTATAGAAACACCAGTCCCAAAAAAGAACAGTTTTAAGTTCAATAATTTACCGTTAATTTATCAGAAACACATTTGTACTTGGTAAGCCAAATTCGCGTAAGCAATTTGACAAATGTTTACGAAAACTGAGGGTGATTGACAAAACTATAATAAGTTTTTATGCAGGTAGGTAGTAACTAATAGGTAGTGTTCACAAAATCACTGTTGTTAATAATAGATTTATTTTGTATATTGCTATACATTTTTAAATAGACCTATAAATTTTTGCGACAGAAAAATCCGACCTCAGGTATAAATCGAATTTGCGTCTTTCCGGTTAACTACACCGGACGCTTTAGCTACTAAGCTTATGAGACCACTGAAATCGGATTTTTCTCTCGTCAAAATTGATATCCAGCACGCTTAGAGCATTATGTTTAGGGACCTACTAACAAGAGTTCTATTTTTAACTCCTCGCTCTAAGTACAAGGAATATTTTCATTCGTCATCAGGAAAATGCTTTAACACTAATTTATGAATTTAAGGGCATATTTCTTTATTAATTCGCTTAAGGGATGAAGAAAACATCGTGAGGAAAATAGATTTTTCTCGAAAGCCACGGAAAAGATGTAGGACAGTATATGGGTTGATGATGATACGTTTTTGGCGTAGTGGCAGAGCGATCGAGAAGCCTCCTGTATGTATATACCAGGAAATCCTGGTTTGGCACCGGTTTTTAAATAAAAACACTTAGGTCTGTGCAAAGAAACCATGTAGTCGTCATACTCTTGGGGATCATAATCGAGCTAGTTTCGTTTAGTGGTATTATTTGAGCAACTTAGTGCTTGTTATCCTTCCTGCAAGCTTGTAGTTAATATAATTAATCTAGCCAATGGTGTTCGATGTCTTGCAATATAGGTGATAAAATTAAAACTCCCTTTGACTATACAGCCATAGAAAACTAGCTGGCAGGTTTAAAAAATAAAAGAAAATGTAAACTTATAAATAATAATTTTATTACCTATTCATAAGAAGTACACAGCCGTTTTTAAAAATATGAACTTTTCATAATAATATATAATCACTTAAAAATATGGCAATAATTAAATAAATAACTACCAACAATATTCATAACGATTAAATTTACCATTCACATGATTTGAAACATTAAAAATATAATTAATTACTAAAGACGTACCGCTGTGGTCTAGATACTGTTTATTTGTAAAGATCTGTGGGACGATACGCTCGGTTCGGTTGTACTTGCAAAACTAATATGTAATGCTAAAGTAATGCTTCTATATCATAACGAGACAATAGGTAATCTGAGAAATCAAGAGTAACGTTTTCTATCAGTACATGAACTTTTAAAAATATCGTTAGCTTAATATTTGAGCGAGTTTAGTACTCACGCGCAAAAAAGAATCAAATTCAACCTTTTCTATCATTTTCAAATAATGACCAAACCTACTTGTATGGTGTAAACAAGAAAAGCTTTTTTTTAAATGCGGAAGATATATAAAAAAAATTAGTAAATAATAAACTTACAAAATCGTTAACAATACATTATTGTATCGTACGATGACGGTTGACCTTATAGTACTAATATTAAGGGTCAAAATTGTCCACCGCAAATATTGTCAATTGTATCTACGAGCAGTCAATACTGCGATACCTCAGCGATACACTCCAGCCTATTTGCTATATCATAATCAAATATAATTATAATCTGCCTCTCTATCGACATAACTTGGCAATTCGCGCCATGACGTCACAATATAGCACACCACAGGACGAACGAGACAGAAAGGACAAGTCAGATCAAAGGAGCAGTGCAATACATGAACCTAACTATAATTTAAAACTAATTATTCACGTCAATATCACCATCACAACGGAACTAAGTCCCGCATATACTCAAAGGTATACATTCATTTTGTACTCAAAGTACCATCACAAAGCAAACATTACAATAATATTGTAAAATTAAATGCATAATCAAAATACGCCACAATTCCTTGTCCGATGAATATAAGGCACAAATTGGCAATTACAAGCATCTCACAATTAGTATCACAATTTAAAAGACAAGATTCTATTGACTATATTCGTAATACGAACGTTGTCAAATGTCAAAGAAAAGTCTGACTAAACTACCAATTGGAAACAGATTTTTGAATTCTTCCATTTTTGAATGAAATTTCGAAATGTCAAATTTTATAATGTTCGACTAGTTCACTTCTCTTCAATATAATTTCAACTTTGATATATTATTTTAAGGCTTATAATTGCATAATAAATCTATTGTGTCGTCTTACAATATATTTAAATATATAAGAATAACAATCAGAGCTCTATTTCGACGTACTACAGTACTTTTTTCAGCGTACGAGTAAGTTTTAATATAAGAATAACAATCTGAGCTCTATTGCAACAATACGGTACGTTTTTCAGTACGCGAATAATTTGTTCTATAGTTCTTGAAGATTCACTTGGTCTGAAGAGTCAGGGAAGTAATGAGCTCCTGGAAGTCAGTGACATACCACGAAGCCTTTTTCCTGACCTCTTCACGAACGACATTACCTCCGAAACCTGCAATACGAAAAAATATTTATAAAATAAAAATACTTACGATGTTTGAGATCATTTATCGTAAAATCATTTGTAGTACAAATCAAGTATCAATATGGTTGTTACCATGGATATTGGCGACTACTAATTATCATTATAAGTATATTTATTTCAATTAAGTACTAATATTTGTGTATAACTATCCTACATCAGTAGGAAAAAAAACGCTATTATTTGTTTTAAGTAGGTACATTTTGTGGTCTAGTTTTTCGAGTTACTGCTGACCACGAGGTTCGTGGGTTCGATTTCCACAGGACACAAACATTTATGTGATTACTGTAAGTGTGTCGATCTGAATTTTTCTTATTCTTTAAGAGTACTTTACCCATAGTAAAAGCTGAGCATGTACCTCAGATTTTTAGAAAACACGTGCTTATTAATAAATAATTAATTATCACACACTTAAACGGTGAAAGAAAACATCGTGAGGAAACCTACATGCCTTAAGAGATTTTCTCGACAGCGTGTTAAGTCTGCCAACCCGCACTAGGCCAGCGTGGTGGATAATAACAATAAAGACTATAAGCCTAATCCCTCTCATTCTGTGAGAGAACACCCGTGCCCAGCAGTGGAGAGTATATGGGTTGATGAAGTCCTGAACTAAGCAGAGCTTCTCATCAGACAAGCTCTGCTTAGTTCGGGACTAGATCCTGCTGTATAAAAAATATTTAGTTCGAGGCGACATTATATTCGAGGCGGGCTGTATAAGTCTTCTAGAAGTACTAACCAATAAAGCCGTCAGCAGGGGGGCTGGCCTCAGCGTCGGTAGCACCATCGCCGATCATGAAGAGCCTCTGGTAGCCATGCTGTTCCTTCAGCCTCCTAATCACTAGCCCTTTTCCACCAGACCTGGATGTGGGCTCATTTTCATCGAAACCAGCATATTCACCTGCGAAGAGGAATCATTGGTTATTAACATGTTCAGAAAACTAAGTAGGATATAATGGACAGAGAAATATATTCAGTAGTTTGATGGTCATTAAAAGCTGATTGTAGTTGAGATATTTTCAGCTTATTATAATTCCGTCTTGGTATAAATAATATGTCTAACAAAACATTTTACACAAACGGACAAGTTTCACTAAAGAAAGATAGATAAAAATATTTATTTGCGAGACGTTACAAAACACAAATAAAGAAAAAATAACGGAACAAAATACAAAGTGTGTACAATCTGTAAAATTACTTTGATTAACTTTAATACAAAACAATAAGTTAAGGTTGAGGGTTAAGTAAGGGAAAATTTTAGTTTTGGATAGCTTGACCTGCTACCGCCTGTACAATTGAAAAATTTCAATCACTACACAATTGTCAAAACCGACCTATTACATTGCGACAGTTATTATGGAGAAAAAAATATTTTCCATTATTATTCCATGTCTTTTACCATTTTACTTAATACCAGTAAACAAAGAACTCTAAGAAACCTTATCGATCCTATCGATTAAGAAATAACATTTAACAAAATAAATTCCAACCATATGAGTCACAAGATAAGTACTATTTTTCACTGCAACAGTGCTAGGTCAGACTAATTGTTATCACTTAATTGTCATTGCCAATAGATGTCTATGAACTTACTGGGCATATGAAATAATATTGTGCAATTACATATTATCGAGGAAAAATAAATATAATATTAATATTTATATTTATTAATACTCAATGTACAGAGGCTGGCACATCAAGCTACCACAAACTGTCAAATTTCTTTGATTGATTTTCAACTTTAATGCAAAGCAATAAGGTTCATATTCAACTGGAAAAATTTTACAGTTTTGGATAGCTTGACCTGCTGGCTGTACAAGAGTTTAAAAGGCGTATGTATTCAATGCTAGATGAAGTTATCGATCGTATATTCAAGGGTGTGCCCTTATAATTGACAGAGATAACACGAACAAATAATTATTTATTCATCCTTTTATATCATTTCTATCGACCTATGACATTATTCTACTAATGTCTTAATTCGAGGTTGGCAACACAAATACGAATGAACTATAAGTATATAAATCATGAAATTACAGTCAGACAACTTAAAATACTCCCTATTTACCTACATGTCATTATTTATGATTATATTTCACATCCTATGTACCTACCAATAACAAATCTTGACAAAAACCCGCGATTATTAATTTTTCATATCTAAGTACGTATATTCGCGTAGATACGCAAATTGGAGTATCGTCAACATAAAAACAATGTCATCATTGCCCTAGTTGCTACAAACACAGAACGCAAAACGGAAAACGCAACATCGCGCGCGCACCCATCACTCACACACGCAGTATGCGCGTGGACAAGACACGCAGAATAAAAAAAATGCAGAAAGATTAAGTATTAACATAGTTCGATTTTGGTTGTAGCCGAGTAAGTTAATTAATCCTTGGGGTTCGCATTGCAGTTATTTTTATAAGCAAATACCTATTTCACAGGATAGAGGAGCTACGGATCGGTGATCGCAGTGAGCATCAGTTCAGAGAGAAAGTAGTAGTTCATTCATCTCCATGCAATAGCGACCACAATTCAAAATACACCTTGTTCTCGATGCAATAAAGTATATATTTTTAATATTGGTAGTTAACGTATTTAAAAGTGCACGAAGAACGTTATCTATGGCGAGGTGGTGACCCTGTTGACGACAGGAGTCAACGGACCGAGGCCGAACCGAGTTACGTCAGAAAGTATATTATTTATAATAATATTCTGACGCGAGAACATCGCGAGGGGTCTGACGACAAAATGCAAGATTATCGAAACTATTTTACAATCTCATAATATTAAGTATATCATTATATAAATAAAGAAACAATTCTTTGAGCTCTTTGTAAAATAGACATAAGTCTAGGATTTAACCCGTTAGATATTCATTACTTGCCACACCTATACTAGGACGCAATTTTACGCCTATTCCTATTTATTGAATGGTAGAAGTAGAAGTGACAATTTTTAAATTACAAATGTGCAACTTTCTTAGTCTCTGACGGATGAACGGAATGCAATGAAACCACTGACCTCTATAATACATATAATACATTATAATACGCTTGTACTATAGAGGTCAGTGAATGAAACAAAAAGGATGCCTTGACTAAGCACGAGTCGTGCATGAGCACAAACAGTGACTGCACATAATAAGGACTGTTTGGAGAAAGTCATTATACGAAGCAATGACGACGAACATTATCAATACATGCGAGAACTTAGCCTATCTACCAGCGCATCATGATCACACCACAACGTGTGCCAGTAAATGCACCAGTCAATTATAAAAAACATATTTATTTTCCTTTTTCAATTATCTATTTTACCCGGGAAATACCATTGTGGTAGTTTTAAGTTTTCTTTATCGGAAATTCCCTCAAGTTACTTTTGAATAGGTTAAAATAATTATTTAGTTACGTAACTCACTTAGACACTTTGCATGAGGAAATACTGATAAATAGGTAAATTAGCTTGACAACACAATATACAATATTGTTAAGATAAAATAATTAATTACCCCCTATGTATTGGGAAGTGTTTATCAGATTACCATATTTTGTTGTTTTTATAAACAGGAAAATTTTACCGCATAGTTGTTTTGATCATATTGTTATAACAATAACAAAACATCTTATTATAATTGTTACTAAGTAAACGTAGATCAGATACTGTTGGGCAACATTTCAGAAAATTCCGACATTAGTCACCAGCATACAAAAGAATTTACCTACTTCCACCTTATACTGCCGACTTTATGGTATGTTATCGATAAAGAAAGACTTCGTGATAATAACCTTACAGCCGCAGGCTGTATTGAGGAAAATCGTACTTTTTCTTATCACAAAATCATACGTTGAATATAAACCAATGAATAACATAGTCAATCTTTTGTTTCCAATTGCGCAGCTGTTCAATAGACTGATGGAGCCAATTCGCAACTTGTAGTTGATTGGTCCATTTGAACAGATGAACGTTCTGAATAGAATACATTATCGCAATAGCAATTGTAGGTAGGTTACATTTAGCTACAGAATAACACGACAATATTAAGTAGTTTATGTTTCAATTATTGCCAGACTTAAAAAAATCCTTAAAAATTTCTAAAAATCACAAGGATGATTTCAAAAAATTACAATTAAAAATTTTAAACTGAGCATCTCATTTTCCCTTCCAAACGCAACCTTACAACCAGCAATAGATATGCCACCAACAGGAATGATAGCTAGACCTTGCAGATAGGTTGATCAGCGCAGCTATTACTTAGCCACGAGCCCCTTTCTTCACTGTGCAAATGTAGCCCTTAAATACGATGAGCACAACACAAGGTTTAAAGTAAAAGCTCTCGAGTGTGTACTATAATTGCGTTCTTGAATCAATTGTTGGAAGCAAGTGGCCTGATATGATAGCGGTGCGGTAGAGTGACCCAGTTCACTTTAGGGGCGTGCCTACAATGAGCGCGTCATGCTGCAGTAGTATATACAAATAAATATGTGTTGTTACTATGCGACTGTTCGCAGCTGTCTTTAAACGGTCTATGAGGCCGGTGTCCTGCAGAGGCCAGTGTCCTACAGACGCCAGTGTCTTGCAGAGGCCAGTGTCCTGCAGAGGACATCCATCATCAGGTGGACTTTAATTTGTCAACATTTCATAACACTAGTACCTATGTATCTAGTTCCTATAGTAGTCACTGGGCTAAATGTAATGGACCTACCTAGTTCGTAAAGTCGGCACTAAACTAACCAACTGAATAGGTGAATTTTATTTACGTTAATTTTTCCTACTCACTACTTTTCATTTTCATAGTACCTATTTTTAATTTTATTAAATTTCGCCTTATTAAAAAAGAAAACGTATTCAGTCCTTTCGTACATCTGATTAGGGTTAAAAATACTGTATAATACGTTTATTGTTTGATAACAAGCCTTCAAAATAACATGCACATCAAAAAATCATCATCAATTGTATTGATTTAATACGTCATCAAAGATAATGAGCATGATAGTTATCGGGCTAGCAACAGTTCAATCACACAATATTATCACGAACTGTGAAAACTGCCACGGTTTATCTGCGTGGATCGCATGCCTTTCAACATCATTCTAGCCTTTTCTGTTACGGTTAGGTTCTAGACTGAATGGATGAACAATAGGGTCATGCACTCGTTGCGATAATAAATGACCACTTAATTGGCATGTATAAGAAAATGCTGGTTAATGGAACATTCATCGCCAAGTAACACACAAAACGACGGAATGACCAGCCATTTTTTCAATTTTGGAATTACCTACTTAATTATTAATTGCATATTATATTTTTTATTTTATTTTATTTTTAACCTTTATACCAGCTTGTACGACTGACAATTTTCATTTGACTACTGTATTCTGTGAATAACGTCGTTGATTACGCAATTGTTCATTTTAAGTTAATTCTATATAAGTAGGTATTATCTGTTGTGTAATTGTTTGTTGTTCCAAATAAATATATACTTTTTATTTTCGTTTTTTAAAGTTTTGCCGTTTTACCCTATAAACTCGATAACAGATTCGCGAATAGTAACAAATGTCATTATTTCAAATGGCAATTCTTACGTAATTATGTGCTATCTCCGTTCGATTCAAGTGCAATTAGTTAACAGAATCAATTACTATGGGCGAGAGAGTGCGACCTCTAACCGCGATTGTGGTGACATTGTCTATGACACAAACGCACTGATACTAATATCTTCCGCTACACGTGTGCGATACTAGCACTAATTCAAAATTACCCTCAAATTACATGATAAATCTTCTTATAAAACGACGATTATCAGGACTTAATTAATCGGTTCCATTGTACTCTATATATGAAATTTATTTAGCTTCAGCTCAGTTCAGCTCAATTTATGCTTTTTAAGCGACAAACAATAAAATATTGGTCGAACAACGCTCAGCCTTCACCGTTTCACCGTAGTACTTTAAAGGTTAAAGGTTGTTGTTATGATATTTCTTCCAGAATTCCTATTCTGTTTTGCAATCGATTGAACATGAATGCAATCGTATAGCTAATTCGGAGACAGTACTCAAGACGCATTTGTTTCGCTGGAACTCTTTACCGAATAACGAGTTTAATCGAATGAACGGCTCGCCGTCACACAGATAAGTGGCTTCCGTGTACGGCAACAGTTTTTTTGTTAATTATATACATAAGAATATTGGAAATAAAAAAAAAAACTTCAAACTCGTATTTAATATGGCGAACAGGTAATTCGCTGCAAAAGTGCAGCTTCCTGCTGTTGATTGACAACGTGCGGGGTTCGATACGCAACTAGAACATTCTTTTTCTTGCAATCTTACATCAAGATCGCATAATAATTGCCTCTAGGAATTTATATTAAAACACTCGGCCATACGTTTCCTAATGACGTGAATGATAAATGCCCTCTCCTGTGCTAGTAAATATTTGATCACAGAACATACTCATTACTCATAACATCACAAATTAACAATATGTACTTTCTGTCTACGTGATTTCTTATACAGGGTGTTACAAAACTACCCGGAAAGTCGAGAGGAGGTTAAATGGGGCCTTATAACGAGTCCATTCACAATATTTAAGAACCGTAGTAACGCTGTATAACATACCCCAAAAAAAGGAAAACACATCATTTATGAATGAAAAATAGAAAAACTATTAAAGTAGCCAATTATTAGGTAAAAAGGCCTACGTACCTAACGTAGGCCTTTCTGTTAAATAATCTGGTTCCCTGACATGACAGCTGACCAAATTTTTGGCTTTGATAGTAATTAATTATATTTTTACAGGGTATTTTGTAACACAGTGTATAAAAATATACTCTAAATTAATAAAAGTACTCACCATTGAAGTAGAATTTAAGTCTGTTAGCATAGATATTAGTAGGTGGGATGCCCAGCAGAGCAGCCACAGGCTCAATGAGACTCCGGAACCCGCCGGAGACCAGGTATACTTCTACTCCTCGCTCATGAAGGTCTTTCACCAACTCCCTGAAAAATTAACCCTCATATAGCTAAACTGTAAAGATTGCGTAGTACAAAGGCCAGCACGTCAAGCTACCTTAATCTGTCAAATTTCTTTGATAGATTTGAATTTTAAGACAATAAGGTTCATGTTCAATTGAGAAAATTTTACAGTTTTGGGTAGCTTGTCCTGCTGGCGTTTATACATGAGATTATGTAGGCTTAAGTAATTAGCAGCTCATTCGGTAACCCTGAGATGTCCCATAGCAAGTTGCTCTGAACCGGATTCATTACACATAATCCCAATGCCTATTATAACAATAAAAAGTTCGATTCAAATATTCTCAACCTCCATGATGTTATATCATCAGAATTTCCCGAAAAATATAATGAAATAACGAAATTTAAAAAACAAATAAATATAACAGAAGTTAAATACGCAAGCGAAAATAATCATAATCTCAAAACGAGTGGAAGTATTGAGGTCAGGATATTGAAGATAACACGAGGTACTGAAGCGGACGGAACCAGTTTCATTCTCTTGTTGTTTTACGGATCATGTTGGAAGCTGATATAATATCGTGTTATTGTTACTTCAGGAAATAATATCTTTAGGAAACTTAAGACTAATGAGATAACTTATGTATATTGCTAGGAGACAGAATATTTTGACCAATTATTTTAAAACGCACCATACTGACAAAAAGTCTGTTACAAAAGGCCTTAAACAATATTTCGTAATCACCATCCTTGCCCTTTCGTATCTCCTGAGGCCAGCTTCCAGTCTAACCATAATGAAGGTAAATATCAATATTATACGCGAAGCGACTATCATCAAATTTCCTAAAGCGATAATTACTCGGTAATTCCATTAAAACAATCTTTATTTCTACGGATCGAATCTGTAGATAACGACAGACCGAATAAGGGAGAAACTGAGAAAGTAACTTCTGTGAACTTTTTTATAATATTTAGAAAACTGTAAAATATTATGACTAAATTAATTGACTACGTACAGACGCCAGCAGGTCAAGCTATCCAAAATTGTCAAATTTTCCCAATTGAATATTCAATTCAAAATTTGACAGTTTCAGTCAGATCGATTTGTCGTTTTGACATTTTTAAACAAAGCAATAAGGTTCACCATAATGCTTTGTATTAAAGTTGAATATCAATTAAAGAAATTTGACAGATTGTGGTAGCTTGATGTGCTGGCCTCCTTACAATTGCGTATTTACTAAGAAAAAAAAATAAAGTATGTAAGATTACTACGTACGTCACAGCGATTCCTAGGACTAAAAATAACTTTTATAAATATAAAGAGTTTATCATTCTTAAATGGCTCTTGGGTCATAAGAAGCTTACAGTGAAATAAAATGATTAAATAATTTATTTTGCCTTTAAATATTGTTCTACCGGGTTTAAAAGCATATTTAGAAACAAAGTAAGTCTGCTCAAGTTTTTTTAGATATTACTGGCTATTACAACCACGTATAACTAATATTTTGGGTTCGATCCCCACACGGAACAAATATTTGTTTGATTGTGTTTGTAAACGCACCCTCGATACAGGAGAAAATCCTATTGTGGGTTTTTTTTTTTGCTCTTTACATCTTAATGTTCGCGTCACTAGTCCAACGGGGATGGAGACTAAACAAATGTTCGATCAAGCTTCGAGTAAGTGTAAAAGTTTCTATCAAGCCGCGTCACTCATGACTTGTAAAGGTGTCTATTTAATATCTATTTACAGAAAATAATATAATTTCATTGCAAAAGTCAATTGGCTAGTTGTTGCTATGGCAATCGTTATTCAAGTGGGTACGTACAATGAAATCAGTAAATAAAGAGTGATGTAATTATGATTTAAGTACCTACAGATAATTATTTTATTTGAAGCGGCTATAATGATTGTGTTTGTTTTCCTCATAAACAGAAAGACTTGGTTTTAATACAACACATCGGATCTACGTTATCACTAATAATATAATTGGTGCCCGCAAGTTTACAATTTCAATTTCATATATGCCTATATCGATGTGAAATAATGTAGCTTTCAATTGATTAATATTTTTAAAAAATAAGTGCAGTGGTTCCGGATATAATCCTCGACATACACACTGATATGCCTATATCGATGTGAAATAATGTAGCTTTCAATTGATTAATATTTTTTTAAAATAAGTGCAGTGGTTCCGGATATAATCCTCGACATACACACTGGTTGGCACTCCCTCTTTATATTATTAGATAAGACGTTAAGGTGAATTTGGCAGTCTGGTCTAGGTAGTGTATGAATTACTTCTTTACCACCAAAATACAGAACTAAATTTTATTGTAATTGGCTAAAAAAGGTACTTATAAAATCAAAAATCAAAATAGTTTTATTTTCATATAAACCATATACAGGCACTTATGAAATGTCGAGTCTAGGTGCACGGTTCCAAAGTAGTTGTTTCCTATGGAGAAGAACCGGCAAGAAACTCCATGGTTACTCTTTTAAAATATCGTTTTGTATTGTACAATGATGGATTATAAATTGGATTGGATACTTACAAGAGAGAACAATTTAGGAATGTTTCGAAGATTATATAAAATACATAAATAGGCATAAAAGAAAGTTCTAAACAGTTATCCCATTTACAAACGGTAGAAACTAATAAATTATATAAAGCAACTGACAAAACTTGTCACCAAGATTTATGAATTATATATGTAAGTATATGTATAATAAAATAAAAGATTGATCACTTACGCAACTCCAGGTGTGAGGTGAATGGGGAAGGTTTCTATGAATTCTCTGATCTGCGAGACACTTGGCCTGATGATATCCAGCCTCTTCTTCAGAGCCTCTTGGAAAGTCATGCTACCGCCCATCGCCTCGGCGGTCCTGTTCACAAAAAAAAACATACTTAATATATCTTAACTTTTTTTTAAATCTGATACAGACTTTTACTTTTCTACCTAAAAAAATTCTGTTATTACTTGTTACGAATGAAACTACTTCAAAATAAACAAGAAACAAGTAGGTGATTGACAATTTGACATGAAAACACGAGATTTTGCGAGATGGACCTTTGAATATTTGAAGAAAAACAACGTGAATTACAGTCAGCAACGAAAGTCGCTGAACATAACAAAATTTTGAAAACATCACAGATCCAAAACTTGTCCAGAGGTTTTTTCTATTAAGGTAACCTGAATATTGAATGGTCATCTGTGCAATTATTTCGCATAACCTTCACAGGTCAGTAACTTCACACTTATTAAAAATCATATTGAAAATTGCAACATGTTCAGCGACTTTCGTTGCTGACTGTACCAGATAATATGTAGATTGTTTTTCTAGTTCCTTACCTAAGTTTATCTTAGTAAAGTTATTTAGCGAAGGAAAAATTCGACCGCGGGCAGGGTTCAAACCTGCGTCTTCGGTTTAGGTACACCAGACGCTATGACCACCGCGATGGCTTTAACTTTAAAATCTCAGCATGGAACATGCCAAAAAATACAAAAATATATCTTAGTAAATCTCAAAATACTAGCGATACCTATCACGAATCAAGATATCAAAATCTTCGACATCATTGAGCCATTAATCATTTCCCCTAAAACATCACCTATTTCTACCAACTGATATAAAATATTCCTAAGACAGACAAAAAAATATCTAGAATTATCGAATCACACGAGAGATTGTCGAATTGTAAACATAAGTGAGCCTTTATCAGCTGTTTACTATCACGATCAGCTGGTTGCACATGTGATTACACGTTTCCATTAGCCCAATATTTTGTAAATAAGCTGTGGGGGTAATGCGCAATTTGAAGACTTGCGTAGATTATTATTTTCAATCTACGTAGATAGATCTCCTTGGACATGATCTCCTTGGAGATTGCATTTATAAATATAGCTAGTAAGTACAGTGGTACCACTGCACAATAAAAGAAGAGCTTTTTCTTCATTGCTATTATAGCCGTAAAGTTAATCAATATTTTATATTTTAGAAAAAGTATCCCAAAATTGTATTTTCAAAAAGTGTACCTACTTTTATAAATTGTACAGAGGTCAGCACATCAAACTACCAAAATCTGTCAAAAAAGTTGACAATCTATCAAAGTAATTTAACAAATTTTGATTTTGACAGAGCTTGATGTGCTTGGCGTCTGTGCTTTTAACCACTTTTTAAACGACTTCATTGTTACTGTCATCTAGTTCATTCTTGTAATTAAATACCAATACTCTAATCTCGAAAGGTAAGTTTTATCTTCGATTAAAATGACTCCTCAATGGCACAAAAAATAAATTCCAAGGTACTGCAATTGTTTACGCGTTTTTATATTGATTATGATGTTTGCTGTCATATAATTATGAACATTTATTTAAATGATGCACAACCACAGTCCATGGAAAGATGAGCTTTATATAGGTACCTAATTCAGATTCAGTTCCATCCATAAAACATGATACAAATCGCAGAATGTATAATCGAATGTGAAGGAAAAAATAATACGGAAATCATATCAATAATAAAATTGGTCAGTAGTAAAACAAACTAAAAGAGGCCGGAAGTATGTTTTCAAAAGTAAAGTATGTGCGTATTTGCGTAAACAGACCTCCATTATAAATGGATTTAGAGTAGATAAGTACTTTATTTACTTATACCAAGTTTAACTATTGTTTGTATTCTTTCATTATCAACGCACACGCACTTTGACCTACCTACTTAAAATTATTAGGCCTACAGAATCGACCTCAAGAAAAGTAAATCAAAGACTTAGGTATATTGCTAAAATAAATAAGATAATAATACTCACAGCCTCTTCACCTCGTCACCTTTTCCACAGAATTTCGCAAGCTCGTCAATGCCCTCGTCCTTAATGACTGTGGAGTCCACATCGAAGCAGACGCAGTCCGCAGTACGGAACAGTTCCTTGATGGTCTGCTGGGGCGACATGACACTGATGGAAACCAGCGACAGAGTCTTCAGTGTCGCGTACTGGATGTTACTCTTAAGACTGTTGAGAGAAGACTTTGTCATAAACACGTACTCATGAACGGTGATTGATGAATGATTACGGGAGAATCCTTGAAGCACCGTTTAAAAAATACCTTAATAAGAAGGGGATCGGCGATGTGGTATTCGAAATTCTAACGACAGCCACAATACCGTTTGTCTGCCCACGTCTACGCTGTACTGAATTATATTAGAGTGAACACTACTTTTCATTGCCAAATTAATACATGCAAAATAGAACCAATTTAAATGACCATTGTTTCAATATAGAAATAGTAGTTAAGAATACCAGAATCGCTACGTGATAACAATGGCTCGCTCTAGTTCGACACAACTACTTAAAAGTTGTGTAGCAGTAGATACGCAAAGTATCGAATTTTGGTCAATAAAGAGAACTTTTTGAATCAACACTCAAGAAGACGCACCGTGGAGAGTATCTATCAACTGTGTGGTGGCTCCTAACAATCCGGTACTTTATACAACGAAAGAGTCAATCTTGCGCACGAAATAATGTTGAGTTTACGCTCGCGTGCGCAATTTATATAAGGAAACTTTACTTTTAGTCATTTAGCTTTAGATTTTTATCAGTGATTGATGCTGTCATTTACAAATAGAGATGATCTGACACTTTTATCAAGGCGAAATTCACTATGAATGCTGAGCACGACCAGAGAACAGGTCAGCCAATAACTTGCGCGACAAAAACTTAGTGTGTGTGCACAATGTCTAGTGAATATGGTATTGGTGTCTTTGGTATAATACGTACGCGATAATTAGGAGGTGCTAAAGTAATAGGTGCTGTTATAGGTAGCACTCTTTGAAGTTACGTGAAATAAGTGAAACTGAGAATCAATGTGAAACTTTGATAATGTAAATCTATACTCGTGAATAAAGTAGATTTGTAATATCGTCTAAGGCCTATTTGTATTTTTTTGTGTTTCTAAAATGGTAATAAAGTCAACTTAAAAGAAGACCATGCACTTTACTACACAATAATAATAAATATTGTTTTAATTTAACATTGGCTTATATAGTACACTGAAAACCACAAAAAATTGAAAAATCGGCTCTGTTGTTACAAAAGTACAGTCAGCAACGAAAGTCGCTGAACATAAAAAAATTTTGAAAACATCACAGCTCCAAAACTTGTCCAGAGGTTTTTTCTATTAAGGTAACCTGAATATTGAATGGTCATCTATGCAATTATTTCGCATAACCTTCACAGGTCAGTAACTTCACACTTATTAAAAATCATATTGAAAATTGCAACATGTTCAGCGACTTTCGTTGCTGACTGTACATTCGAGGGCGATGTGGTTGCCTGACCTATTTTTTTCTGTATGTAAGTATACATATAAAATACGGTGATATTGTAAACCAGCATTGTAAAAACCGGTCATATCATATGCAAGTTGCACATTCACAATAAACCGTCCTGTGTCGTCGCTATAATAATATTTAAATGTCTGCCTTTTTTTGAAGTTAATACAAAACACAAAGCTTTGAAAAACCTATTTTATAGATATAATATGATAAGATGACTATATACAGATATTAATACATTAAGGCTCAATTAATTGATGATTTAAATAGTTTTATATTTTGTTCCTGTTTCTGCGCCAGAATATAAGTCTCATTCGAGAACGTCATGAACTTAGCTATTGTTTAATACACTGGTGTTATTACCTCTTGATAATGAATAACAATGAGTTCTACGCGTTGATAAATATCTCGTTATTCATTATAAACAAAGCAAAAAGAAACGGCAATTTATTGCCGTTTTTTGCCTGTCATTAACAATAATTAAATAATGTATCCGGAACATTATTAAATATACCTTCATTTAGTAAACTTTATTTAACAATGTCCTAAAGAAAGGAAATATTCTACTCATGCACGGATAGTGTTTTAAAAAATATCTACCTGTAGAGGGCCATCTTAGATGTCTTCTGTTATTTTATAAAAATACAATTAACTGTTGCACTATAATCGATTTAAATCGATCTGTATTTATGTAAGTTACGTTAAGGTTAATAAAAGCAGTAAGACCCACTTGGCGGGATATACCGAGAACACGCCTCCGTTGAGTGTGATATCACTAAATACAGCACATTGACGCGTTTATCGACTTATATCCACAAGACTCCCCGAGATAAACTGTACCGCGAGCTACAGCACTACCATCTGAGAGCTACGTACTATGAACGACGTCACAACACTGTCTTCGTTCAAAGAAGTATGGCCAGACGAGAAATACGCTTCGAAAAGGGGCGAAGAAACTACACTTATCTCGCTCACACGCAATAGAAGCGTATGGAATATTTCGAGGAACCACTTGTTTTGCAAATTGCGTCGAGTGCAAAAGCGATAAACTATTCTGATAAAAAAATATATTTAATAATACAATACAACAATAAAATTAATGCCAGACGTGCGCAAACGATAATCAGGAGGCAAATATTTATGTTTTGATGTTTTTTTTTTTCAATTTTTTTTTTGTTAAATGATGATACTTTAACGTTATTATTTTTATTGCGTAAAAATACTGCTGCGTAGTATAGACGAAAATGAAAAAGACCTAATGAAACCATTTTATCAAATTTTAAGATTAAATTTATTTTCTTGTTTTACATTTAAAAAAGCTATATTTACATTTAAATGTTTTTAAAACTTTTGTTTGTAAGTGTACCTACATCAAAACTTTTAACTAAGCAACTAGTAGTCCATATTTTTTTTCCAGCTTTAATAACTTAATTATTAAGTAAAATTAGAAATCTAAATTTATTCATGTACCTATCAATATTTTTTATAAATATAAATAACATTTCAAAAAGAAATACAAAAACACATGCATGGCACTTCTAGCCTTGATCTTGTGAAGTGGTACTTTGTTGTGACGCGCAATGGTACTTTTAGTGACGCGATGTGGGTGTGTCGCCTGTTATCAACACTACTGGTACTCGTTACGCAGCCTTGTTGACACATTTCCAGACATCGGTTAGTGACAGATCAAGGATGTATTTTATTTACTTTATAGTATTCTGACGTTACCAAATATTTAATCAATGGTGCATATACTTAAATTAGCTATTGTGTCTGAGTATAAAAATTATTATTTTCATAATTCTATATTACCTATTACTTCTACTATTAAAATTCTTCTGGCTGCTTCTGTTTTTGAAATAACAATTGAATGTCTAATAATATAGTTTCCTGTTTCCTTCTGGAAAACATCATAAGAAAACCTGCATACATTCGGGGTATTCTCAACAGTACATGTCAACCCGCGGTAGGCTAGATTTGTGGACTATAGCCTTAACCCCTCTCATTCTGACTGTAAATGATTGAGCAGCTGCGAGACAGTCAATGAATGATGAATTATATAATATGGTAATTATATTTGTTTCAGTTATTGTTTATTTGAAATTTATACACTGAAAGAAGGCATTATAGGACAAACCACACAAACAATGGCTTTACAATTGGTATTATATGAACCACAGAAACGAACAGATTTAGAATTGTATATTATTATATTATAAGTTAAGTAATCTTGCTAAGATTTATTCATTTGTGTGAAATACATTTATTTTATGTAACAACAAGAACTAAAGTGATAATATTTCAGCAAGACTGCTGTGACTGGTAAATTTACTATTATGTCATAAATTTTTGCCTGTAGCTTAGACCTTATTCTCAATACTGCTAGGCTATAATAGGCTATTTTCAAATGAACTTAAGTAATTTTTAAAAGATATAATCGATTTATACGCAAAATTAAAAATACTTGTGAAGGTATTTATATTGACAATATTTATTTTTATCTGATTGTTATTATTTTCATCAAATTCTAACTCACAAGGTTATCTATAATCATTATCTCACATGCTTTCAGCGCATGACTATCCACATGTTTATTCATTTAATTTAATGATGACATGTAACTTTAAATCTTATTACATGTGCACTCAATTATTATCATGTTACATATGTATGTACTTATATATTTTTATTATGGAAGAAGAGCAAGCGGGTCACCTGATGGTAAGTGATCACCGCCGCCCATTGACACCCACAGCACCAGGGGGTTGCAAGTGTGTTGTTGGCCTTTGAGGTAAGAATAGGCTCGCTTCTTGAAGTTATATATTTGAAGCAATAGTGCTTTATACATAGGAATATATAATACCATAGAGTAACAATACTTTAAACTAAGGAAGACCTGGAGTTGATACTAAAATACTGAAAGTTAGAAGCTATTCATTTTCATTAGTCATTATTTATTTTAAAATACATATGTATTTTTTTACAGGATTAACTTGATGTTAACCCTGCTACGAAGTTTACAATCTAATTGATACACAGACTGGCCGCAATAAAACAGTGCAATCAAATCATGTCAATATTGTGTGATAAATTTGATAACTGAAAAAATCCACTTTAAAGTGGTTTAATTTAATTGCTGTCAACAACTGCAACAGTGGCCTAATCAGTGGAAAAAGATATGCTTACTGGCCCGAAGCAGATTTTTTGCTATTCAAGTAAAAGAGGAATTAAAGTTATCAATAAAGCCAGACTGCAGCCAATATTTAAAAAAAATTGTAATACATTTGTTTCACAGACAGACACATTAATTATTATTTTGAAATGAAAATTGATGGTGGTAGAGAAGACATTTATGAAAAATATTATACCTATCTACAATTTTAACTATATTGTATCATTCACATCAAGTCTAAAATACATAGATATACCTATATGTTATACTTTAGTTCGGAAGAAAATGAAATTTAATAAATTAAATAATAAGGATTATACTCATACCACTCTTTCTTTTTAATTAACATTAATACCTACATAGCATACATACATATATAGCTTTGTCTAAAATAAATAAAATGTATCTTGCTAGCTATAGCCTACAGTTTCACTCACATCCCTAAGGAATTTTGAGATAAAAGGTAGCCTTTATCAACAGACAACAGAGATAGGTACCTTCTAATTTATAGGTAAATTATTTCCTATGTAGTATTATTTTCTATTGTCTGCTTTAAATACTTTCTGTTACTAACCTTAACTTAACTTAAACCTTAAACTAACTACTGATAATACTTTATGTTACTAACCTTTAATGACAAGAGTTTTGCTTCGTATATTAATTTCTCTAGAATTTCAGTGTAGTAGAAGCCTGGGTATCATTAATTTAGTAGGTTTTGGTAAGTAGCGTATAGACCACTATAAAGCTCAGCATAGAATGAACTGACTCGTTCGAATAGCCCACGATAATTATCGTTGTATGTCGTTTAATATACTCGGCTCTCCATAACACGTTAGAAAATGACCTTCTCAATCAAGGTTACAATAATTATAAAAACGCTACTGTATTCACATTCCCACGGTTCCAGATAATTCCAGAAGGTAGCTCCTTAAAATGGTCTTGTTTTTATCTAATGATTCACACAATTATGTAAATTTCAATAATATCTCGGAAAATCATTCCACAATATTATATGACCTAGTTCATGTCAAGGTTATCCACGTAAGAATATCAAGTAACTATCGTGTTAGCTTATACTATAAAGTAACAATACAACCTATAACACGTTTATTATAATTTACGCTTGTTAAAAATGCACATTAAACATAGTTTTATTGAAATAAACAGTACCTAGAAAATTTTAAATTACGCACCAAATGTCAAATTTCCGGCTTTAACGTCACGTCGCCGGAAATTTTATGTTTGTTTGTTTGACACTTTGACAGGACACTTTTCTGACAGAACACAATTCATGTGGCATGGCACTCACTCAAAGTTCATGGCAGCTCTAGATAAAAAAACGTGTTCGATTTATGCAATGGCTTTCAAAAATAATTCATGGAATTAGGATAAATATACTCTGGTATACCTTAAATAATTAAAGTGGTTATTTTAATTCAGGTTATGTATAAGGTTTTTAATACCTTTGAAAAACAGTGGCAATTCATTTGGCTAAATGAAACAAACGTCATGTCCTTGACATGAGACAGACATCCTTCTCTATCCTCTCTCTCTATCCTTCACTAATTCACTTCAGCAACACACACAATAGCAGGCGGGAAAAATAAAATAAAGTTTTGTACATAGTACATTTGTTTGATACCGATTTGTTATATTATTAAGGAATTAGTATTTTTATATACTTAAGTACTATATTTTCAGTAGTTAGGTATAAATTAAAATACCATGAATGTTGTGCCACGAGAAAAGCGAAAAATTAATCTTAAAGTACACGTACAGTCAAAATTCAAAAATCAGTTCGTGAGAAAAGATTCTTCTATTGGTAAATACTGCCTTATTATAAATAAATCCATTCCATGTATGAATGTAACCAAGGATAACTAAATATTCCTACCTATAAATGCCTCTATCTACAATAGGATAGGTCTCTACTGAAGTACTTATTTTTTGCGCTTTCAGGTATAAGGGGAGCACCGTCGTTATTACCCTTCAATCCTTTTAGTGCTCCGAAAGTAAATCCTGCGCCCAATAAAGTGCCAAGGTATCAATTCAGTAATGATGAGATCACGTCGGGAACATCCAGTAAGCCAACCATGGGCCCACCGCCAGGACCACCAAGAAGTTTTAAACGCCGGTAAGATCACTACCGTATTGCGTAAATGTAAAGTTAATCTTATTCCATAGATACTATTGTGATACAAATCAATACATTCATGAATGAATGTATTGATATTATATACTACATTACATTCAAACTACTTATAATGTTTTGTCTCTGCATCACCCTAAGATTGATTGGGAAAGAATGCCTAATTGCATTAAGTCCGCCTTTGTTACACAACGACATGTAGGTACAACAATATGGTTTGTACATGAAGAATATATTATTGAGTTCATGGGCCTCTTAATATTCTTTGAACCAATAATAATCAACCCTTCCGTTTGTCCTAATGATGGCATTTATTTGATTGATTACCATATCAAATAAATCCCTGTTTCCATTGGTCACGCCTTACTGCATTAACCGATTTCATTCATATTTGTTTTTTAAGTTTTCTAATACCCTGCAGAAGGAAAATTGCACAGGAAATTGGAAAATTTCAGAAATCTTAACGACTAGATACTTTTTATCCACGCAGACGAAGTCGCGGGCAAAAGCTAAGTAGTTTCTTATGAAAACTCAATAAAACTCGCTCTACACTTGCTTCTTCAGGACTTCTTGCGTAGCAGTTGCACATACGGCTATTAGACTACTGAAGCAATTCTTTCCTAAAAACCTGATTTATGTAATGTTATTTATATTTATTTTTACCCTAGGATAATACACTCTGCATCATCACGGCCGGACTCTTCGTCCAGCGGCAGGCCACGTCCTAGAGTACTTGCTAGCGATTCCGCGGCAGCAGACTCCTCACACGACATGTGCACGCCGAAGAACAGACCAACTGCTTTGAGATACATCAGCAGTAGCAGCAGAGGTACCTATTATTTATATCTAGGTACCTATTACTCTGGATTTATTTCTGGTCTTCGCGGTGAAATCATTTCATACTAATGGTACAGTCACGCCTTCACTAGCATTATTTATAAGTATGTATACTAACAGTTAGCGAAATTCTAAAGCGATGACTGAAGTCGTACGTTGTTACGACGTTAGTATTTTCAAAACTAAACTATGTACCTATATTGATAATAATTATCTCAATGTTGCAATCATCATTTCGCGAAAAAATCGCTTAAGTATATCTTTTAGTACGTGTACCTTACCTATTGATTCTCGAGACTGTACATTACATTATAATCCACATCCCATGCATGTTTGGGTCTTGCCCACCATGGAATATTCTGGAGGTTATCCCAGAATTCTGCTCTGAGAAAATGTAATGTAGGAGCCAGATACCAAAATCAATCCTAGCTCTACGCCAATGGTCAAAATTCAAATTAAAAATATCTTTTCATATGGGCACACAGCGTGATTTTGCCGTAAATCAATTACACTGCCCACCTCTGACGTAGTAATGCCTAATTACATGGCTATGTACTTAATAATATCGGCTTTACTTTCCTAAGGCTAGTTTTAGAGTTACGCTGACCGCACGCTGACCGTCGTCGGCGCGGACAGCCGAAACTTATGCACTTCTAGGAAGCGTTTTAAATACAAGTCTCAAAGCCTTATGCAAACTTTTTTTTATTAAAAAAACTGCTCTACGCTGTTGTCCTGCGTCGCAGGGGACTTTACAAACTTAATAAGTTTAATTAACGGACACAAAATACTCCCAGACTCAAAACATTATTAGATTTCGCTGGTGCAATGGAGAGTAGAAGTAGCTAATGTTACGTTATATTAAAAAAAGTTTGCGATCACTAGCATAAGCTGATATAATTTTTTAAATTGAACTTTATCAAGAAAAATTCTTTGTTGTGTGTTTTCTTTAAATAGAAATACCCTGTTAGAAAGAATCTAAAAAGAAGAGGAAATCGTAATATAATATACCGTAACAAAAAAGATTTCGATTTTTCAAAGTGATCGCAAACTTTTTTTGATGTGTGTACATTTTTCAAAATCAAAGTCAAATATTTTATTTCAATTAGACCATTAAAATAGCACATTTGAAAAGTCAAAACTAGTTGCACGGTTCCAAAAAGTGGGTCTTATGGAGAAGAACCGGCAAGAAACTCCATAGACACTCTTTTCAACAAAAAAAAAACATGATTACAGTGTTCAGTATTACAGTCTAAATCTGAATAGTTCATGAGAACAAAGCAGTTTGATGTGTAGTATTAAATTAATCTAGCATAATAAACAGAAAAAAAAAGAGGTTGCCATTGACAGTAAGAGCTGACCAGCCCCGACAGACGGCACCCGTTCACGAGTATGACGTGCGTATCGGCGTCGTTCGACTCAACCATGTTGTAGGGAATAAAACATTATAGCTGTGTAATGCCGTAATGGGCCAACTTTATAGTCAAGATTTAGACGGATTATTAGTTGCCTGAGATCGAATGTTTCCTTCAATCAAAGGTACCTATGCGTATCTTTAAACATATTAGCATCCCAAATATAATAATAAATATCGAGAATATTAGTGTCAATCAAACCGCAATAAGAAATAATGGCTGGCGGTGTGCAAAAATTTGTAGGTATACACGTGATGCTGTAAAGACCAAGATAAAATTCACGGTCATGAGTTTAAGTTTAAGTACTTACTAAAAATGCCACCTCATTCCGATAATTCCTATGTTGTGATTGGTGAAAAAAGTTTTTTTATCGCTCCTTTCTTTGTTAAGCCAATCATATTATAATTTAATCATAATATACATAATAGGTATACAACCTACTCTGATTATTACATACATATTATGTTGTAATCTCCGTTTAAAAAAATGAATAAATACCTACCTAGAAAGTTTATTTGCTCCAGCTTGCTGATATATTGGGATTACACTAGGTAGGTACTTATTTGATATTCTGCCGGACAAAGGGTAATAAATAAATCATAATTATCACGAAAACAACTTAAAAAAATTCGTTGAAAGGTAAATTGTGTAAGTACCTTCTAGGTATATAGTTGGTAGGTTGGTAGTATAGATCACCTATGTAATAATAAGGTACTTACCTACTCCTAAAATAGTGTTCTGAAGTCTAGTCTTACCCATGGTTGACTTAACCTCCTGGATGAGAATCGAACCTACGGTAACGGTAGTGGCGAGGTAACCAACGTGCAGTCAAAATAATATGAATGTTAGTTGCAGTACAAATATAATTTAAAAAAAACGTACCTATTAAAAAAATACGATTTGTGGAAGTCGGATCTGATCTGATTTGATCATTTTACGAGTAGCCAAGTGTCCTTGGGAATTTGTGGGCCTCGGGAGAATCCCCGTGTACAAGGACAGAGGTTTATACGAAGACAAAGTAGGTACTTTGTCTCGGTATGAACCTCTATGTCCTCATAATTATCTGGATAAGTAATTTCCCTTTTACAATCATATATAAAGGGGATTTTTTTACTTAAGTAATTACCAAGTTGTGTACAAGTTTTCTTACCTAAACATACATAATAAGTAAAAGGCAGGGTCTTGGTCTTGGTCTTCTCGCTTCCGACCGTAATTCGGTTAATGGTCGTAAAACATGGAGAGCACATGGGAAGCCGTGTATCCTAATGTGAGCAAGTCATACTTGCAAAGGAGGCGGCGGAAAGGGAGAGAGAAGTGTTCACCTCCACCTCTCTCCCGATCCGTAGTAGACGCACCGGGCGCCGTTGGGCGCAAACAAAACTTCGGCCTCCATGGCTGTGGCCTGCGGGCAGTTGAATTGGGGGATTCCTCCGCCCGACCAGGTAATGACCCCAGTAGGCAGCACGCATGCTAATCACACGCGTGCCTCCAGATAGGACTGATGGGGTCCAGCAAGTGCTGGACTACAGCCTGGTCGTGGTGAATTTCACGGATTCCATGTCCATGATAGGGCGAGTAAAGGAAAGTGCGGTTTTTAGTCAGCACGAGTCCGATTTACCATGCCGCCTGGCGATGGACGATCCATGAGGATTTTCCTATTTGACTATAAAAAACTTGACTATAAAAAGGGGCTACGCTAGGTAGTCTATAAGAAATGAGATTCAACTCGTTACAGTTACCCACCAAATTTCGAATAACAGCCTGCCAAACTTACTGACCTTCTGATTTAGCCTCATCTTACCTACAGTTACTGAGATGTTCAACATAATTTCTAGGTGGATATAGCGGCACTCGCTCGGCAAGATCTACAAGCGTGTCGGCTGCTGACGCCAGTGTCATATTAGGTAATTTCCATCATAATGCGTTCGATTGATGAACAATGATGATATTAATTTTGCACACGCTCGAATTAAATAATAACTGTCTGACAGCTGTATATTATCACGTCATACTATCATTATAACAAAGTATACGGAGTAAGTATCATTGACCGGAACGTGTCCTCTGTTGGTAAGTAAGTACTTACTGAATCATAATATTTGACATTCTACATTTGCAAATAACTTGCCTAAGTATATCTTCCAGCGAATGAATTCATAATGGCTACAGTTCAATATTCGACGATTAGACGAATTTTACTAACGATTGTCTATACTCGTTTCGAGCCTGACTAATGTTACTGTAAAAGTTACGTTCAAAAAGTACTAAGTTGGTATTTTTTTCCTAGCCTCGTTCGTCGCACTGCTGGACAAAGGCCTGGGGAAAGAGAGAAAGGTCCCTCTTTCTAGGGTACCTACTCTGTCCGCAGTTTTAATGTGTACCTATTAAATTTAAGTGCTTATTTACAGTCATGGAAAATATTTTTTATTTAACTGTGTAATCGTTACTGAAAATAGGTACGACTAGGTAAACAACCTTCTCTGCGCTATGGAAATTACACTATACCATAGTAAGCAGAAGCCTACGATACAGTTCTGACTTACGACAATCTTAGAGGTAAGAATGCAAAGCGTAAGTATACATTATATATAAAGATACATTAATTTCAGCTATATCAGAAGGCAGAGGTATGGCTCGTGGAGAAATTGGAATAGCAGCAATAGACCTTAGGCATCCCCATCTAGTCTTATGCCAATTCAGTGACACCCTGCTCTACACCCATACGTTAACGAAAATAAACTTCTTCAATCCAATTGAGGTAACGCATTCAGTAAACATTATGAGAAAAATTACAGCCCAAACTTGTGTTTTATATTACCTGGCGTATACGTATTCTCGAAAATAGCCAATACTCCACGAGGAAACTTGGTGTTGGCAGTGGGTGGACTTTGACCCTTATACTGCCAACCCAACTATTCCTCTTTCCTTTTACAGGGTCGGCAAGGCGCAAGATACCCCTAGTGTTGCAAGCGTCTATAGGCTACGGTAACCGCTTACCATCAGGTGGGTCGTATGCTTACTTTTACACACATTAGTAGTATACAAAAATATAATTATATATTTTCGACCGTTGTAGGTTCAACAAAAGGTCGAAAAACCGCCTTTAACGAACTTTTGCCTGCGGATTCACCCAAAGGACTTTTTGAGGCAAAAGTACCCTATATATGCTCCTCCGAAGTTTAATCTATCTCTGTACCAATCTCAGATCGAAACGTAAGGGGTAAAAACGTAACAGACAAACGAGAGTTACTTTATTACACGATCCTCTCTTTGACCCCTGAAATGTGTCGTAATCAATATATTTGTGACGCAGAATCAATAATCATACTCTTTATATTTGGAAACACGATGGCTGGTACATTTTTGCTGGACATTGAGCGGAAATTTACCTACCCATGATGCAATTTCATTTTGCTAAACATGGACACAGCATATCAGCATATCAGTTCATGAGCAGGGAGCACGTGAACATAGATAATAGAATAGTGATCACAGTGGAAATATTAAATTTCAGACGTAGGTACGCTAAGTAGACGTACCGAGCATCAACTGCCTTTCCTGCATACCTAATGTACATAGCTTAATGCCAAGCTTAGACTATTCCATGTTTGAAATACTTAAGTTAACAATAGCACACCTTTATTGTTTTTTTATCTTATAAACTACTCTTTACTAGATGTTAGCATCTAAGTGCAGACCTTTATAGGTACAACAACTTACGTCAAACCTATTCTTCCTATTTCTTTTCCAGATCATAGTTCCCCACACATTTTGCGAAGGGGTGCAACCGAATCAGTTGTGTCAGTTGATTAGAGATCGCTATCCGTTAGTGAACTTGGTGACAGTTCAAAGAAGACACTTCAATGACGCGGCAGGTCGTCAACATATACAAACTTTGTGCGCCCCACAGTACAGCGGGGTGATTCTACAGGTGGTGAATAAGTACGTGAATAATGAAGATCTAGGCATATCGCAAATACCTACCTATCCTTTATGCAAGATACCTATATTTACCTTGATACATTTTATAATCATCGTCATACCACGTCTCTATGCCTCGAAGGATTTTGCCTAACCCTTTACTATAACCCACAATAGGTACGCCGTTATGTTTGGATTAGGTATATAACATACATACATACACTCACGCCTTTTTCCCATAGGGGTAGGCAGAAACTAAAGAACGCCACTTGCTACGATTCATGCATACTTCTTTCGCTTCGAACACATTCATACATCTTGTCATACATACACGCCGGTTGCGAGTACTACGCACCTGACCTTTTTGAAGAACCTCACCAATAAGGTCGGTATAAGATTTTCTAGGGCGTCCCCTCTCGGCGGTTCCACTGACATTCGCCATATAAATCCTTTTTGTTAGTCGCCTTTCATCCATTCTTTCGACATGCCCAAACCATCTCAGCATATTCTTCTCAATTCTCGTCACTACATCGTCTTTTAAGCCGCAACGTTCTCTTATCACACTATTTCTCCATCTGTCATTCCGAGTTACACTGCACATACTAAAATTATATGTATAAAAGGGCCTATTGCCATTAACCAGGCACAAATACAAACTCCGAGCTGCTACTGAAAAATGTATATAAAAACGCAGTACAGTAACCCTTGCCTCGACGGCCTCGACCTGAGAATCGAACCCATGCAGGACCTCAAGCTTACGACCACTAGGCTAAAGAGGCAATGGTTTAGCAAACTAAATGGAATATTATATTATCAGATCTTCTCCAGTACACCAAGTGAAAAAATCTATACACGTAACACACACAGTACACACAATAAAAAATAAAAAAAAAAACATAATATTATCGCTGCCCAGCTGATAAAAAAGTATCTATTGTTGAGGAGTCGCAAACGACGGCAGGAGCATTCGAGTACCTACTATATACAGGTACTTGACACTAACCAGAGTAAAAACTAAAGGTAATTTTCACAGATTTTACTCAGTAACTGCGGCGGCAGCTGTACTAAAGTATGTTGAATATATCCAGTGCATAGTGTTTGCAAGAGAATCGCTAAAAATTGAATACCATTCGTCTGAAAATACAATGATCATAGGTATGAAATAATACTTAGGTACTTCTTTGACTTTAATATTCCTAACGAAAAAAGAAGACCGTTTCTAAACTGTGCCTGATGTAATGTGAAATTTACGTTTCTTATATTTACAATAACATACGAACCATTGAACTCAAGCTATAGTTGCTGCAATCTTTTTGTCGTTAAAATAAAATATTCCTTGAGCAGATATAAATTGCAGGGGGTCGCTAGATACACTTCTACAAAGATATTTACGATAAACGCAAGGTTTATCTTGTTATCGGCAGTTTAATAAGTCGTAGGTCAACTAAAGGAAATATCGTGAATCGTCATTTATGACATCATGCAGCTGAAGAAGAATCCTCAATTACAATTAGATTTAGATTTTACTTTAATAATCATGTAAATTGTCCTCTTTGGTCCCTGAAGCCTTTTAACTAACTGCTGAAGAAGATCGCTCTTGGGAGTCATTTCCTCTATAGATGTGTTCGCATTTTAGACGTGGGAACAGCGACCCAACTCGAGCTAGTGCAACCATTAGTGCCATCAGCAGGACCTACTTGCTGTCTTCTCGGAGTTCTTGGGCCTACTTATACTGTAGGGGGTATAAGGGCTTTGAGAGCTGCTATTCTCCAACCGTCGTGTAATAAAGAGTTCATTGAAGCTAGGCTAGACGCCATACAAGATCTGATTGAAAATGATACAGGACTTATGGTTGACTGTCAGGTACAATTAGTTGTCTCTTCTTAATTGTTTCTTTAGTAACAGTAGCTATACTTATTTAAAATTGTTTATTATATCTTTTTCCATCAGTCACCACCGCAGCAGTGCATTTTTAATCTTTCTCACAATCAGTCAGTCTACCCGTGACCATGGACGCTGTAAAGGGTCAAAAACGTCGGGATTAATAATATAACGCGATAAAATCCGTGAAGAGTAGTTTTATTACAATAAATAAAGTTCTTTCGACTCCCTTTTCCTTCGTTCAAATCACAAGTACTTAAAAACGATCTACAAATACTACCGGATAACGCATAGCTCGGTATAACGTTGTTTGTCCTTTTATTAACTTAACTACCTATTAGAAATTTCTTTTTAGGATGTAATTAAGAAGCTCTCCGATATAGATAAAATTCTCTTCTTATGCATGGAGACGGAAAACCAGAATATTGATAAAACTGGAGAGGCTCAACTAAATCAAACGCTGCTATTGAAAGTTACCATGGACATGGTACCAAAGTTAGTTGAAGCATTAAACGGTGCAGTCAGTGGAAAACTAAGGAAAATCAAAATGGTAAAGTAGCTGTAGCTATCACAAAATTGGCAAAGCTAACTTGGATAAATCACTAATTAATAATGTATGTAAATTTAGTTCGCATTAGCAACTCAAAATCGAACAGTATTCAAACCCATAGGAATGAACTGTTAGAGCTACAGAAATCAAAGATGCTAGTGTCGTCCTTTGATTTCCACAGAACAACCCTAAGTCTAACAATGCTCTAATACTTCCAGGATTTTGAAAACCCGCACTACAATGAAATAGCAGAGCATATAAAAAGAATAATCCAGGACGATGCTCACTTAGAAAAAGGAGCTATGGGTAGTCTTCAAAGATGTTTCGCGGTCAAACCAGACATCAATGGTCTTTTAGATGTTGCTAGGAGAACTTACTCTGAACTTATAGAAGACATACAGAAGATTGTGGAACAGCTTAGTGAAACATACGATCTACCTTTGAGACTGAATCAGAGTATATTAAAAGGCTTCCATATAGTTCTACCATTAGCTCCAAAGAATAGAAGGTGTTTTAACGTGGAGGATCTGCCGCCTGTATTTATACAAGTAAAAATCGCATACAAAAACAAATCTATTTTATTACAAAATACATACATAAAAATATCTTTGTCTCATTGTATAAGGTCCACCACAGTGGTGCAAGTGTGTCCATGAACACAGAAGAACTCGTGGTTCTGAACCAGCAAGCAAAGGAATCGTTGAACGAAATACAGAAAATGAGTAACATGTTAGTGACTTCTAAAATAGTTTTTATAAAGTTGCAATTGCAAATATCAATAGCTAGTACATTATGTCAGAGAGTACCTACGGAGCGTCATTAAAATAATGCAGCTCCTGGACTTCGAGACAAATGCATTGTATAAAATGTATACGTAGAAATTTTTACTTGGACGATGGGACGAAGAAAAAGAGTCCTAATTAGGAAACACGGCAACGTTTTACCTTAACCTATTATCGTTATTTTGGTTACATTATTATTATTTTCATCGAAACGTTTCCTATATGTCTATGCTCTTCAAATAGCGTCTCGCGAAGTTAGCCATGAATGATTATTATTTCATTTATCCATAGTAATACTTATTTTGATAATAATAATAAACCCCCTCTGGGACAAACGTTACCTCATCATGAGACTAACGTAAAACTGGAGGGTAGATTAGAAACGCTTTCTACAAACATATGACAATAAAACAAAAAATGTGTCATAAGGTGTAAAGAAAAGCGCACAAACCGCAGGGCAGCTTGTGGCGAGCTGATGGTGAGTGGCGACACTGCGGTCCTTATTGCCCCAGAGAGTCGGTCAGGGCCTCGTCTCCAGTTTGCCCGTACTGAGTAGCTGGCGTGGAACCCTAAGAGCGCCCGCAGGACTCTCAACTCTGTCTTGCCGGTCAGAGGGGGGCCGCCAGAGCTATAAGCTCGGGGTTGGAAGTGTCTAATGGCGTAATAGCGGGGAAACCCAATCCGGGTCTCGTGGAGACTCACTTTGGAATAGTCCTGCACCCACCCGGGAGACTCCAGGCCGTACTCTAATAGTCCAGTTTAGGAGTACCCCAGGTTGGTGCCCCATCCCATATTAGAACAAAGCTCTCCAAGGGGCCTCTACGCGTTAGACCTGTGTCCCCACGCAAGCCTGCCAAAGGACCGGATGTCTTCCTCACGGGAGATACGCCGTGATATCCAAAGTGGAGATACAAATAATAATAATAAATTTATTCAGTCCTTTGTTACATTGGTTATCTTAATGATAGGTATATTGGTATGATGGTAGGTATACTATACTTATTTTATGTTTTGGAAGTCATGATTTCTTTTACTTACAGCGTAGTTTCGAGTCTACTAAAAGAGTTACGTCCGTTTATGCCAAGTCTCTACACACTGTGTGAAAATGTCGCCGAGTTAGACGTCCTCCTTGCTTTAGCTCAAGTAAAAATATTTTTTGTATATAGTTCATTGTTTGAAATTGTTAAATCATTCAAACAATATTTCCCTTGTCCACAGGCCAGTTCAATCGGATCATATATAAGACCGGATTTCAACAGCTTCTTGGATATAAGGAATAGTGTCCATCCTCTGTTGGATTATAACAGTCAAGTGTTGCCTATTCCAAATGATATCGTAAGAAACATTTCCGTAACGGTCTAATTTTTTAGCGTTAGGCATTTCTACACAATAATTTATAATTTTAGTTTGCAAGTCCCGAGCACAATTTCACAATTATTACCGGACCAAATATGGGTGGCAAAAGTATCTTCATAAAACAAGTTGCTATTATGCAAGTTATGGCGCAGGTCAGTTGGATGAAATAGGTATACTTACTTAGTATTTGATGACAAATGAGTTCAAAATTATAATCAACTTACTTTATATTTTTAGCTAGGTTGTTTTCTACCCGCAACAAATGCTATTTTGAGACTCTGCGACAGACTTTTCTCCAGAATTGGCTTCAATGATAGTGTTGAATTAAATGCTTCTACTTACGTATTTGAGGTAAAGAATTATTCAGTATCACTTAAAGAGCAATATACTTGTAAATACTACACCGTAATTAACTGTTTCAGATGAAAGAAATGCAACATATACTAAAAGGGCTGACGCCTACTAGTTTGGTGATAATAGACGAGCTTTGCAGGCAAGTAATTAGAAAATGGTAGGAAAGTCCATATGGACTATAATTATATACTTTGATACTTTAGTTATTAAATCAATTAACTTATTTTTAGAGGGACATGTGCGGCGGAGGGCACAAGTGTAGCTTGGGCTATCTGCGAGGAGCTTATTATAAGCGATGCATTTACTTTCTTTACAACGCATTTCATGTATCTAACCAGATTACAAGATTTATACTTAAATGTAGTCAAGTAAGATTCAATTTTACTTGAAAAGTAAGTTTTTTTAATACCTACCGAAATTTCTATAAATATTTTTCGGTTTAGCCGACACACAGCGGTAACGGAAGAAGAAGTAGGTGATACAGAAAATCCACAGAAGAGATTAGTCTATCAACACAAAATAGAACCAGGTATCACTAAAATTGAACATTATGGACTAGCTCTTGCTGCGAAAACCAATTTGCCAGAAGACACTGTTAAATTGGCTATGGAACTTGCTGAACTAATTTCAAAGAATATAAAGGTAAACTTATATTTTTGCATGTAAAATTATCCAAACAAAATATTTAGTTTGTTTTCTCGTGGCTAAATTATCTTTTTTTTTTTAATAGTGCCTTACTTTTAAGTATAATGATGTATCCGTTACAGGTACCTGAAATTATAACTCCAAAAAAAAACGATGAAGAAATGCTATACAGTCTCAATGCAAATATTCTGCAAGAATGTAGAAAATTTGGCAACACAGAGAAGAATACAAAGAAAATACTGCTAAAGTTCAAAGGAGACCATCCCGAAATATTGCAAAAATTTAATCTCCTGAGAAGTAGAAGTAATAACAGAACTGATTTAAGTGCAGATTATTCATTTGCACAAAATTCTAAGGGACAAACTTCAAATGACGATAGCAATAAAAATTCCTTTGCACATAATAATAATATTGCAAGTGTAACTATTAACTCACCCATAAACCAACAAGCAATAATTCTTGATGATGATTTGAATACAAATTACGCTTCAGTAAGATCTTCAGAACAATTACTTAACAGTGTTATTAATAATGAAGACTGCGCAAAAAATGAAATATCAGATGTAGAAATGATTGAAGAAGCTAATGATGATTTGCCTATGCAAATGAACAACAATAGTAACGACCTAAATTCTACTAATGATAATAACAATAGAGCTGAATACGTAGAAAATAATGTTAGTGATACTAATATTTATAAAACATATGATAAAGAAAATTTTGGAATGGATGACAACTATGGAAACTCTAAGCTCGACGAGGACGTGGTTGAAATTGACACTTCTTCTATCGATTCTGATATAGCTGAAGCTTTAACCCAAATAATAGAAGAATATTCTGCCAAAAATGAAACCAATTCTCAGCATAGCAGTGACTTGATGTCTGTTGATGAAGAACTGATGGCTGAAACCATTAATGAAATTAATGAAGAATTATCAAGTGGTGTGAATAGTATCGAAAACATTGTTTTAACTCCTCCAATGTGTTTCCGTGATATGTAAAAAAATCTATATTATAATTATTATGACTATTTTTTCCTATAAGTAACCTATTTATACAGAAAAACTTTATAGTCTAGTAGCACTCATCCGCGATGATACTCATGATGATCTGGTATTCCAAAATCAGCGGGAAAAATCCCTATTACCCAAAATCTCGTCTTAGTAGTGTCCAAGCAAAAAATCCTGCTTCTAGACCTAGGTACCGATTAAACTGTCCCTCTGTCAGTTAGTGGTTTGTATGCGTAGACAGGCTCCGTTTGTATGTATCTTTATCATAATAACGTATCTAAAAAAAGGAGTACACAGTGGTAGTTTTTGGTTGATGGTTTATTTTATTTGACGATATACCTAATAAAAATCGTGGAAGATCTCAACGTATTCTGACAGTTTTGGGTATTCAGAGTAGTAGGTCGTCAGAAGTAATACCGGCGCCATATAATAAACATAATTACTAAAAAATATTGACTTGTAAAAGCGTAGACGAGGAAAGATAGTTTCCTCTGTCTACGTATTCATGACTCATGACGTCTTTGAGTGTGGCCGTTATGCAGCTCCGCACATTGGCCTACCCCGAATGTTGGTAGCAACGCTATTTCCACACATTGGGTTAAAGTGGAAAATGTGCAATAAAGATAAAAAATTGAGAGGTTGGTTAATTTCCGAGAATCCGGTCGGGTCCAAGCGACGAAAGCACACGTCATTGTAGAAAATCCATTTCATCATAAAGTCCTCTGAATAGAAAATACACTTCTGATCTCACAGTCAGATTATTTGTATAGTTTTGTAGGGAACCGATATATTTTATGAATTTTGCTATCTACCTCGTAAAAATCGATTAAATATTTTCCTGTAATATTGTGTACCTCTTTCGTGTTTTTAACTTTATCAAGGGTAAGGTCGGATTTCTTCGTCAATTTTTACGCCATCTCTAAGGATAAATAATATACAAATAAAGAGTTTGATAGTTATGTAGAATTTGATTGTTAGTGCCTATATATAAAATAGTTTATAGGATTTTACTAACACTATGAGTATAATTCAGTAAGATGGAATCCACATTATGAAGTTTATAATAAGCGCCTGGAAAGTGTTCAGAAGCGTTTTCTGTACCACCTTTGTCACAGAGATAACAAAGCAAAACAACTCTTCGGCTACTCGGCCAGATTATAACATTATCGTATAAAGTATTCACTTACTAACCGTAGAAAGATGTCAGATGCTACTTTCCTGTATAAACTATTTAACGGAATCATAGACTGTAAAGAATTAATAAGTAAACTTCAAATTAATACCCCTACTCGTGTACCTAGAAAAAATACTTATACACTTTTTCATATTCCTTATTTTAAAACAAACCTCGGATATCATGCTGCCGTGCCAAGGCTTTGTAGGCAGTACAATAAGCTCTCTAAAGCTGATGTGACAGACATCAGCGACAGTCTGCCTAAGTACAAAAAGCATATCAAGGAAGCGCTCTCATATTAAGTAATCTACTAAGTATCATAAATGTCCTTTTTTATTGTTTTCAATGTATTTATATTTGACGACCTCTGTGGAATAGCGGTTCGAGTACCGGACTGCTGATCATGAGGTCGTGGGTTCGATTCCCACAGGACGCAAATATTTGTGTGGATAAAACATGAGTATTTGTGTTTGTCTGGGTGTTTCTTATGTATTATAAGTATGTATTTACAAAAAAAAAAAGTATTTAAGTATTATATCCATTGTCTAGTACCCATAGTACAAGCTCTGCTTAGTTTGGGACTAGATGGTGTTGTGTAAAATGTCCCAAAAATATTATATATTATTAATATTATTAGGATATAAATACGATAAGCAGAATGTTAATTTTGTTTGATAGGTCAAACAAAATTAACATTCTTCTTAGCTATTATATAATTAATTATTTTAATTTCCATTTAGATAATTATTGTTCTTATTATAAGTAATTATTTCTGTGTTTAGTTTCATAAGCATGATGTGGTCTCCTGTAAGTGAAGGAGTACACTAACTCAAATTAATTTTGTTTAATCATATTTATGTAGAAAATTGTGTATGTACTCTCTTTGTTGGAGATCCTTAGATAAATAAATAAATAACACATAATAATGTAATTTTATTTATTGATGTATATTTTATTGTACTTTAATTGTGTAATTTTAAAATTGTATGGATTAATATAAAATCTGAAATAAATTCAATAATTTATTAAAAGAAAAAAACTTTATTAAAATATCAAATGGTTCTTTGAAATAAAAACAGCCAGTTCATCTTGTATAATCGACTTTATAGGAAAAAATCGACTAAAGTGCTATCGGTCTCTATGAAAATACCCCACTTTGACAAGTTGACAACTCTAAAAAAACATAGAATCAAATTGCAAAATGCAAATGGCTTCTGTACATCTTTAGTTAGCGCATTTAGATTTTGTAAGCGAAATTTACACTCGGATTGTGTTTTTACCAGTGAAAAGTGAATAACAGAAAAATTTGACGCAGAAATAAAACAAGTAAGTTCTAAAATATCAATAAACCCACCATTTTATGGCAACCGGCGTCTGTTTACCACGCTGCTTGCTTCCTATCTCGTTGGTTGTAGGAAGTTCAGTTCAGTTCGTGGTATTTGTAGGAGCATGTAGGTGTCGGTAAGGTCAACTGAATTTGGTTTTTATAGAAGGCGGTCAGCCATGTCGCTGCCGCCGTACCTGCTGGGGCCCAACCCCTGGGCCACCATGATGGCGCAGCAGCAATTGGCAGCAGCGCAGCAGGCCGCGCTGCAGGCCCACGCTGCCGCCGCCGCAGCTGCGCCACCGGTGCCGCCTACGCAGCCTCCAAAACCACATCACATACCTGAAGAAAAGATCAAGGAGAAAGGTATGTAAATAACTTTCATAGTTTGTAGGTTATTTTGTTGTGTTTGCGTTTTTCTCTATGGTTTGAGATTTTAAAATACAAATGGTGGCATCCTGAATATTACCCAATACAAAACCAAATGATGATGCTATTAATATGAAATATGTAAATACAACAAACATTGTATTCTTAGAACCCACTTCAATTATTTTTATTACTTTCATTACCATAAGTCATGAAAGTCATAGGTTGATGATAAAATAATTTCTATACACCTTATCTTAATATTATATTTATTCATTAACCTAGCATTGCTTTTGGTTTTAATGGAGTCAAAGTTTCACCAAACAGCACAGATGCCTTGAAATAGGGTCCCATTTCATATTAGGTAATTTTGAGGAAACAATGAATGCTTTATGCAGCTCAAGTCAACTAGGTCAGCATTGAAGCCAACTTTAAACTTCTATATTAACAATAAGGGGGAAATCCCCTGTTATAGACCACAGTATTGTATGTTGCACTACACAGTCATTTATTTTAAAAAAGTAAATAGTGACACATTTAATATTATCAATTTTATTATAATATGTATCCAATACATGTATGTATTGATAATTTTGAATCCTGATTATTTATGTGATTATGTATAGTTAAATTCACATAAATAGGTTTATTTTTTAAATACCATTTTCACATAGGCTTGGGCTTTGGTACCTAGACCCGTAGGCCACAATTTTTTTTTTAATGAAATAGCCAATGATTGTCAAAAAGCTCACAGATTACAAACCACATACCATCATGCCTGTATTCCTAGGAGGGTATGACAGAGATAAAGTCACGTAACACATAGTTTGTACACTTGTTTAGGTGCCATGTAATAGTTGATGAGCCAATACTATCAGGTCATTTTGTAAAGATCTCTGCAGTTTGATATGGGCACTAAGAATTTAATATTTTTTTTTCTTTTTATATAACCCCCACATCCCAATATTTTGCTTATAAAGAGATTAAGCAATATTATTTCCTGTGGGTAAGATTATTAACTGCAATTGATATTCTTCTCCATCTTAGAAAGAGTGGAGAATGCTGATATTGCAAACAAATGTGGGTTTTTTATCTGTGAAACCTGTAGAATTGATATAGATATAGCAGTTGTAGCAAACCAATGGCATCTGTGCCATTACTTGCATGCATAAAAGTATTTTGGACTTATGAATACCTATTTCTTGTGTTAGTAGCAAGTTCATACAAAGAAAATATATTGTACAGGAGAGGTACCTACATAGCACAGAAGTAGTTAATGATTATTTTTTTACCCATTATTTATTAATTCAAGATGTTATGAAAGCCTGTATCATCATGTATGTAATGTAGCAAGATGTCATCAAAAATGTCTACAGACAAAATGGCATTAGACCACCTAAGGTCCTTATCAATTTATTACTATAGTATAGTTTAGAATAGAATATCATTTATTTTCAAGAATATGGTGACATGCAAAGTGTTACAGTATTTCTTTACAGCATATTCTGCCAAGTGTGGCATGGAAATATTTAATAATTGCATAATTGTTTTATTGTACCTAGAAGCAGCGATAGCTTAATGATATGGTCAATATGATACTTTTAGGCCTACTCAATAAAAATATCCATTCTTGTTATAACATGCTCTGCTGAGACTTAATCAGCTTTGTTGGCTACATTGTAGTCCTCCCAATGTGTTTATTAACATACTGCTGAGACTTCATCAGCTTTGTTTAAGGCTACATTATAGTCCTCCCCACGGAATTGAAAAAACAGGTCCCAACAGTCCCAATGTGTTAATAGGTAAGATTTGAAAGTTTTGGAAGAATTGGTTATGTACTGTTATAATTATGTTAAGTTGTGAATGGCTTTACAGCCTTAGTTCAGTAATACTTGCAAGCTGTTAATCAATTTATTTGTTTCAATTATATAAAAACCTGATCATCTTGTTCTTTGTACCCTTTACTTAAAAACTACTCAGTTTTCCAGTCATTTAACTACCAATTATATTTCCAATCTAGCCCAAAAATGGATGCAACTCCAATCAAAACGCTTCGCCGAGAAGCGCAAGTTCGGTTTTGTAGACGCTCAGAAAGAGGACATGCCTCCCGAACACATACGCAAGATCATCAGAGACCATGGAGACATGACCAGTCGCAAATACAGGCACGACAAGAGAGTATACCTTGGAGCCCTGAAGTACATGCCTCATGCAGTTATGAAGCTCCTAGAGAACATGCCTATGCCTTGGGAACAGATCCGTGACGTCAAAGTCCTTTACCACATCACTGGCGCCATCACCTTTGTGAACGAAATTCCATGGGTAATAGAACCTGTCTACATAGCTCAATGGGGTACCATGTGGATCATGATGCGTAGAGAGAAACGTGATCGTAGACACTTCAAACGCATGAGGTTCCCGCCGTTCGACGATGAGGAGCCGCCTCTAGACTATGCTGATAACATCTTAGATGTAGAACCATTAGAACCTATTCAGATTGAACTGGATCCTGATGAAGACGGGGCGGTAGCGTCATGGTTTTACGATCACAAGCCTCTATTAGGAACAAAACACGTTAATGGATCCACATACAGGAAATGGAACCTGACATTACCCCAGATGGCTACACTATACCGTCTTGGCAATCAGTTACTTACTGACTTGGTTGACGACAACTACTTCTATCTCTTCGATTCGAAGAGCTTCTTCACGGCGAAGGCTCTGAACATGGCTATACCTGGAGGGCCGAAGTTTGAGCCTCTCGTAAAGGATAATTCGGCAGGCGATGAGGACTGGAACGAGTTCAACGATATCAACAAGATTATTATTAGACAACCAATCAGAACAGAGTACAGGATCGCATTTCCCTACTTGTATAACAACTTGCCCCACTACGTCCAATTGTCTTGGTAAGTTTTCATAAGTAAACATATCATAAAGATATTATAATATAGCAAAGTTTAAGAATACTGTGTTTGTGCATTTTGAAACTATTAAAAATGTACCTCCTTCACTAGGTATCACACTCCAAACGTCGTATACATCAAAACTGAGGACCCTGATCTTCCTGCCTTCTACTTTGATCCCCTCATCAATCCAATATCCCATCGACACTCAGTCAAGTCCCTGGACCCACTGCCTGACGAGGAAGAGTTTGTTCTGCCTGAAGATGTGACACCATTCCTACAGGAAACTGCGTTGTATACTGATAATACTGCAAATGGAATTGCTCTATTGTGGGCGCCGAGGCCGTTCAACATGAGATCAGGTGAGCATAAAGAAAAATAACAATATTTTAGGTCCTACAATAATTGATATAGTTGGTTTTTATTGCAAGAGATTAATAAAATTCCTAAATCTATTAATGACAAAGTTATGAAGGTCCTACAAGCCATTTTATTTTGGATATTTTTAAATATCTTATCAATTGATTTAAAACGATGATAAAATATTAAAAAATAAAGAAAATAGTATCTAAGCAACAGGTGGTCAGGGCTCTAGCGAGAGGAACCTTCTGACGATACGCGCCGTGTCCAGGAATTCTGCTTTTTTATATTATTAGGATATATTAAGGTAAAACACTGGAAATTCTTGAATAAGCATGTTTCTTAAAGGTCGCACTCGCCGCGCTATCGACGTGCCGCTTGTTAAAACATGGTACAAGGAACATTGTCCCCCCGGCCAACCTGTCAAAGTGAGGGTTTCATACCAGAAGCTCCTCAAATATTACGTGTTGAATGCACTCAAGCACCGACCACCAAAGCCACAGAAGAAGAGGTGAGTTAACAGTTATCTTATTTTTATTGCCTATTTACGAATGCTATGCTATTTCTAAAGTTATTGTGAGATGTCATAGGCATACTCTAATTTAAGACTTAACTTGAGTCTCTTCAACTTAGATGAGAAAGCTTAGCGTTTGTTAAAGCTTCTAAGTTCTAGTCAAACTAGCCATCAAAGCAATAACATCAATAGCTGTTGTAGATCACCATTCGTTAGATAATTTAGAAGAAAGACATTGCTAACTTAATTGGTAACTAAAGGCCAGTTCCTTTAGTTACCAATTAAGTTAGCAATGTACCAACATTTACACAAAAAATATAATTTTAAAACTTTACGGAGTATTTTACTTATTTTGTAAAGTTGGTGCAGCTTACCAGCCAATATGTTGACTATTGTTTGTTTAGGTACCTATTCCGCTCGTTCAAATCTACGAAGTTCTTCCAAACAACTACTCTGGACTGGGTAGAAGCAGGCTTACAAGTCTGTCGCCAAGGTTACAACATGCTGAACCTACTCATCCATCGCAAGAACTTGAACTACTTGCATTTGGACTACAACTTCAACTTGAAACCAGTCAAGACTTTGACCACTAAAGAGAGAAAGAAGTCTCGGTTTGGAAACGGTAAGTAATCATTTTGCTGACGTGAATTTATTAATCTTGCTTGAGGTTCGCCTGATGTTCGACCTCAACTTTCAAGTAACGAAATTGTGTAATTTTAACTTTAAACTAATTTGTAGCTATACTTCTGTGTCCAGGAAACACAAAACATCAACTTACTTATCCATTATTACATCCATCACTAAAAAAATAACAGTGAAATAAAATAAAATTTAACCAGAAATATATTTACAAGTCAATGTTTAAGTAAAGTTACAATTAATTTACTTTGCTTGGCCTGCTGATCAGCTAGACAAATCTTGAAATAATTATCACAAATTCTGAAAGAATTAATTCTACTTTTCGTCAACAGCATTCCATTTATGTCGCGAGATCCTTCGTCTGACGAAGCTTATCGTGGATTCGCACGTCCAATACCGCCTGAACAACGTGGACTCGTTCCAACTGGCTGACGGCTTGCAATACATCTTCGCTCACGTCGGCCAACTCACGGGCATGTACCGATACAAGTACAAGTTGATGAGACAGATCAGAATGTGTAAAGATCTCAAGCATTTGATCTACTACAGGTTTAATACGGTGAGTGCATTCTTATTCTTCATCATGCGTTTTCTGTTGACGTCATGGCTCTCTAAAAGTGCAAGATTGTGGTTATCCCAGTTTAAAATTGTGTCTGGTGGAACGTGACACCTAAAAGCAACGAAATTTTATTGCTAAAACCTTTCTCAAACATATTTAAAAGTTACTCATGAACTTTTATGTTCTTGGAGTTTATTTTAACCTCACATTTTATCATCTTAGGGTCCAGTTTCAAAGGGCCCTGGTTGTGGTTTCTGGGCACCAGGGTGGCGAGTGTGGCTGTTCTTTATGCGCGGCATCACGCCACTGCTAGAACGCTGGCTAGGAAACTTGCTGTCCAGGCAGTTCGAGGGCAGACATTCTAAGGGTATGTTGAACATTATCATCAACCAATTTGCTGTTCCAGTGCAGGGCTCCTCTAAAAATGTGTGGGATTATGTTATCTTTTTGGTAGAATATAATAGATTTAAATTATTCACAATTCTTCTCCTTCGACTTCTACTGGCAACTTTTACATTATTACTGTAAGTAGATGTTATGAATAGTGATAGTTAATATAGCATAATAAAGTAGCATGCTTAATAAATATAGCATAAAGCAAATGATATCGCGGTTCGCACTTTATGCTATAAAGCTATTTTGCTTTATCTCGCATAACACTCTCTCTCTCTCTATCAAGCAACTATCCGTCAGGCGCGGCCCGCCCTATTTTTGCCGTAACTTAACAAGTAGGCATATAAATTAAGCATGCTATAATATAGCACATAAAATCGCATGCATAAAAAATGAAACAGCATTAAGCATGTTATTGATTTATAGCAACTTTGAACACCATTATGAAGTCATTATTTTAGAATTTAAATACTATATTTTCTGACTGATATATACAAACTCAGAATCAAATGTGAGATGACAAATTATCGAGTTATGCACTTATCTACCAGGTGTAGCAAAGACGGTAACTAAGCAACGCGTGGAGTCCCACTTCGACCTGGAGCTGCGTGCGTCTGTGATGCACGATATCGTGGACATGATGCCTGAAGGTATCAAGCAGAATAAGGCGAGAACCATCTTGCAGCATCTATCCGAGGCGTGGAGGTGCTGGAAAGCCAATATTCCTTGGAAGGTAGGACGCAAATTATTATTTCTGCAATTACCAAAAATGTTACTGTATATGATGCAAAACTATCCTATTATTTTATTTGATTTTGAGTATAGATAATTAAACCCCTGGTTGACTAAAAATCTGTTTTTTTAAATAAATTAATTTTAATTAATCTGAGTCGTGTTGAAACAACACGATTCAGATTAATTAAAATTAATTTATTTATACATAAATATTTTTTCTTAGGTGCCCGGTCTCCCAACGCCCATAGAGAACATGATTCTCCGATATGTGAAGATGAAGGCCGACTGGTGGACGAACACCGCTCACTATAACCGCGAGCGTATCCGCCGCGGCGCCACCGTCGATAAAACCGTCTGTAAGAAGAACCTTGGCCGGCTTACCAGGTTGTACCTCAAGGCTGAGCAAGAGAGGCAGCACAACTATCTAAAGGTGAGAAAACTAAGAACTTATCAAAGGTTTACAAGTTCTTTTAAGCCATATTTTGGTTGTAAAGTTAAGACCTATCGTTTATATTCTAGAATGTTGAAGGAAAACATTATGAGGAAATCTGCATGCCTGAGATTTTCTCAGTGTGTGAACTCTGCCAACCTGCACTAGGCCAGCGTGATGGACTATATTAAAAATTGATCAAATATTAAAATTCCACATCTTTGCAGGATGGTCCCTACATTTCCCCTGAAGAAGCCGTAGCCATCTACACAACAACAGTGCACTGGCTGGAGTCCCGTCGCTTTGCCCCCATTCCGTTCCCGCCGCTTTCCTACAAGCACGACACCAAGCTCCTCATCTTAGCTTTGGAGCGGCTGAAGGAGGCCTACAGCGTCAAGTCCAGGCTAAACCAAAGTCAGAGAGAAGAGCTGGGTCTTATAGAACAAGCGTATGACAACCCTCACGAAGCGCTGTCCAGGATCAAGCGTCATTTACTCACACAGAGGACGTTCAGAGAGGTTTGTATTACGTAAATTATACACGACGAATCATGTTAATTATTGTGTTTAAAGTTTGGCCTAATTCTAAAAGTTTTCTTTATTGGGATTAGCTTCCAGTATCTGTACCCGATTATTTTTAAGTAGACAATAGTGACTTTTATACACAGACTGGGCCATGCCCATCATCCTCCTGCCTTTGTCCATGCTAAATAACACAATATGTTGATTTCTGACACTTACGCGTGACTATAATATCAATATAACGCGATAAAATCCGTAAAAAGTAGTTTTATGATAAAATATAGTATCAGTATTCATTCCCATGCGGCCTTACTTACTGTCTGACTCTGAATAATGATGAATGTCTGCACTATATTAATAGGTACAAATTTCCAATGTCACCAGGTTGGCATAGAGTTCATGGATCTGTACTCGCACCTGGTACCAGTATACGATGTGGAGCCTCTAGAGAAGATCACAGACGCATATCTTGACCAGTACTTGTGGTATGAAGCCGATAAACGCAGGTTGTTGCCACCGTGGGTCAAGCCGGCGGATACTGAGCCTTCGCCGCTACTCGTCTACAAATGGTGTCAAGGTATGGGATGATGGTTGATGTTATATTGTAGAAGAACTGTGCTTTAAAGCTTTATAGAGTATTATTATGGTTAATATGCAAACTTTTTAGTAAATAATTAGGATGATTGTGATGTATAATATAAACAGTTACTATACTATCCTGTCTGCACATAATTAGTGTGTTACTGCTTTTTGTGGGATTACAGCAAGAAATGTTAAAGATTTAACAACTTAAGAAGAATGAAATGAAGAAGTAAATTGAAAATCAAAGAGAAGTACTGCTGATATTATTATTTGTTTGTATGTGATTGTCCAGGGTGTGCGTTGTAGCAAAGGAGATCCGCTCCGTCGATCATCCCCTTGTTACAAACCTCACCTTGGCCGGTTGCGCAATCATCACTCAAGAAGATGAAAAGAAAAGTTTGAAGAAAATCCTTGCTTATTGAATTTTGCGAAAATATTTTGTTTTTGTATATTTTTAACAGACTTCAATGGAAACTTTTAAAATGGTTTGATCCATGTATTTAATATAAATGAGACCTCTATTCACTATATATTTAAATTCTAGGTATAAACAACCTACAAGACGTATGGGAGGTCGGTGAGGGCGAGTGCAATGTCCTCCTAGAATCGCGCTTTGAGAAGCTTTACGAGAAGATAGATCTGACGCTCTTGAACCGACTTCTGCGTCTGATTGTTGACCATAACATCGCTGACTACATGACAGCTAAGAACAACGTTATCATTAATTATAAGGTAATATTCCGCTCTTATTTCATACACAATTATGGGTAGAATGTCACAAACTAGTAGCAGCTACCGACTTGTGACGTATCGTAGTGGTTTGAAAATCAAGCGTTTAAACTGATCTCAACAGATTGTTATTTAACTCTGTTGTCTAGCAATAAAAGTTTTCACCACAATATTTCTCTACAGGACATGAACCACACAAACTCGTACGGCATCATCCGCGGTCTCCAATTCGCCTCATTCATAGTTCAGTACTATGGCCTAGTACTGGACCTGCTAGTGCTCGGCCTACAACGAGCCAGCGAGATGGCAGGGCCTCCGCAACTGCCCAACGACTTCTTGTCGTATCAAGACAGGCAAACGGAAACCGCGCATCCAATTAGACTTTACTGCAGATATGTCGACAGAATTCATATATTCTTCAGGTTGGTGTAATAAGCTAATTCTTTCGACTTAGTTAATTTGGTAGGATCGTCTGTTTAAGTTTACATCAATTTAAACAGGTCGTCTGTTTATTGTAGTATTTATAGTTCACATTTGCTTGTGTTGTGTGTGACTCATGGAGTTAAATCAATAAATATAAATAAATAATAAACAGACGTTTATTTGGAATTAATAAAGTATAAGTACTCAAAAATTACATTTGTTGTGATGATAATTCCAGAAGTTAAGAAAAACTGTGGCGCAGTTATCAGCACCCCATTCCATACAATATTTATCATATTATATTCCAGACAATATCTAATCAGTGAAAAACATTAATAAAATATTTTTTTCGTAATGCTCTTACCAAAAAACGATATTAAACGGGGTAGATTGGAGAGGGTGTAGATATGTGTGATGTGATTGTGTAGGTATGTTTGATGAGATATGTTGTGATATGGTTATACTTCGTGCTTTTCAACAGATTCACAGCAGAAGAAGCTCGCGATCTAATCCAGCGTTACCTGACTGAGCACCCGGATCCCAACAACGAGAACATAGTGGGTTACAACAATAAGAAATGCTGGCCCAGAGATGCGCGAATGCGTCTCATGAAACACGACGTTAATCTGTAAGTCAAACGCTAAATAAAAATTAAGCTGTTTTTCATCAGCTGCTAGAATTTATTTAATAATGTATTTAAGGGTCCGGCGGAGCGTGAATTGCCCATACAAACGTAATATCCATATAATTCATAATTCAAACACAATTTTATTAACTTGTGCTATTATTTGGATTCGGATACCTTTAATCTAGGTTCCTACGGTACCATTTTGTCCAAAATACTTCAATGGAAATAAATATAGGCGAATGTAAATCTTGATATTTTTACGATTTTTCGTCCGGTCTTCCGCTCATTGATTTAATACTAAAAACAACAATATTTGAACTCTTTTCGTCTCTTGAACACAGATTATATTATAAATAATCATTAAAACATCAGAAAATTATTATACTATGAACTTTTAATTTATAAAATGTTCAATTACGGCACGCCACGCAATATAGCCCAAATTTTGAAGGAAAATATTGCTCTCTCGTGCGTTCTAAGCGGGGGGTGTGGCCTGCTGCCCGTCGGGCGATGCAGTTCGTTAGTGTTCGTGTTTGACGAAGACGTAACGTGAATTTTATTACGAGTTGGATTGTTTGCCGTTAGTATATTTTTTTAATAATGTTTTCCCAAAGGTTGAATGAATCCAAGAGTAAGTACCTAACTACAATAAGGCACCGGACTCGATCGTTATGGTACAGAATGATTATAGTTCAACTTTTTTGTATAGACTATATAAGTCTACTCTACTTGTCAAATATTTGAATATTTGTTTGTAGTCCTTACTGTTACCGGCCAATGTAGATATTATTATAATGGCCTTGTAGATACCTACAAGGCTATTACTAGGTAACTATACATACGTATATAGTAATGCAATCTCCTTGCAACGGTCTCTACAGTGCCTAGGTGCTTACTAAGATAGGTAGGTACTAGTTTATCTTTGTTGAAAAACAGGGATTTTACACAGTAGATACTTCCTTACCCGAGTAGCTATGATCTACATAGGTAGGTAGGTACTTACCTACACCCATATACAGCTTCACTAAACGTAGGTGCACGACTGTGATAGCTAGGCCACAGAATAGGAATAATAATAATAATAAATATTATATTATATATTTATTATTTCATAAAAAACTGACTCGGCTTCATCAAAGCAGAGCTATCATATTTTAAACTTCTTGCTGATTTTGAAAGGTTAGAATGATTTAGTTATTGTTTGTCAAAATGGCGGCTGCAGTAAATTACAACTTTTTCGTCATGGGTGTCGTTTTCATGGTTTTCGAGGGTGTTGAAGCCGATAGTGCGGTCAAAATGTAAATCCAAGATAGCGGTTCGAATAAATTATCAACTTTTTCGTCATGGGTGTCGTTTTCATGGTTTTCGCGGGTGTTGAAACCGATAGTGCTGTCAAAATGTCAATCCATGATGGCAGCTGCCATAAATTATCAACTTTTTCGTTATGGGTGTCGTTTTCATGGTTTTCGAGGGTGATGAAACCGATAGTACGGGCAAAATGGCGGTTGGAATAAATTTTCAACTTTTTCGTCATGGGTGTCGTTTTCATGGTTTTCTAGGGTGTTAAAACCCATAGTACTGTCAAAATGTCAATCCAAGATGGCGGCTGCAATAAATTATCAACTTTTTCGTTATGGGTGTCGTTTTCATGGTTTTTGAGAGTGTTGAAACAGATAGTTGTGTCCAAATGTCAATCCAAGATGGCGGTTGCAATAAATTATCAACTTTTTGTTACGGGTGTCGTTTTCATGGTTTTTAAGGGTGTTGAAACCGATAGTACTGTCAAAATGTTAATCCAAGATGGTGGCTACAATTGATTATCATCTTTTTTATCATGGTTTTCGAGGGTGTTGAAGCCGACAATGCGGTCAAAATGTAAATCCAAGATAGCGGCTGCAGTAAATTGCAACTTTTTAGTCATGGCTATCGTTTTCATGGTTTTCGAGGGTGTTGAAGCCGATAGTGCTGTCAAAATGTAAAAAACATAGGACACTATTTTTTTTACAAAAGTTGTTGTTTACCTTCCTCCCGAGTAGTAAAAGTGGCGTGTCGTAGCAGATGAAAGTATTTTTCTGTAAATAGTTTGTAATACATAAATAACACGCATTTTTTATTGAATTTAAATTTAAAAATTTAATTTTAAATTGAAATTGTATGTGTTTTTATTACTTTTAGATTAGTGGAATGTTTTAATAATAACTATGATCAATCGGCGTGTTATGATGATGAAGAAATACCTACTCCTCGAATTAAATACCTACTAGTTCACATAATGCACCAACACGTCACGATGATGGAATACCTACTTATAGAATCAAATACCTACTGATAATATAATAAATACTTAGGTACTCAAAAAGTTGACAGTAGGTAAGTATCTTTTCGGGCCCTCTCAGATCGATATTATAATGCATAATAGATAGATAAGTTATTAGGTAGGTAACCGCGCAATTGCCAAGGCATTATTTTTATTACAGATATAAAAATGTCTAATATAAATTGATACAGTTACTATAGTACATAGGTAAGTACCTAATTAGTAAGGACATAATTAATAACAAAATTAACTAACTCGCACCCCACAATGGATGTAAGTGTACTTAATAAATTTATAAGTACATCCATTTTGGGCTGCGAGTGAAACTGTGGGCATCAGCTAGCTTATTTTAAATTAGTGTCCACGGAGTTCCTTAGCGGATTCTTTTTCATCGCTCACATTGTAAAATTTAAAATAGGTACTTACCTACTTATCGATAAAATAATATATGGTCACCGTCACACACACGACATGATTTGTTTGTATTTTAGTAATAAGTATGAATAAAGTATACATAGTTACGAAATTGTATCAATGAACTCATAAGTAAGTAGGTATATTTCCCTATCCACTATCTTTCTTTTTCTTGAAGTTAGAAACATTACAATGACCTACCAATTGGCATGTTAGTCAAGGTGTTTGGGAAATTGGTTGGTATTGAGAAAAACTAACACGAAATAGGTAACTAAGCCGCTGGCTAGCACCGATCTACCCACCTTGGCCCTCGAACGTGATCGCGAAATCCGCGGAAATAAGCCGGTAGGTATGTGATATATGACGATGTAACCCTCGTAAAGAAATTTCTTTAAAATGCATTCTAGTTCTCGACATTACCTACCGATTAACCAAAAAAAAATTAAAAAATATCACATTTATTGAACACGTCATAAATTGTTAGAGAAATATTAGAGAATTAAATTCTCAGCTAAAAGCCACATGTCACTAGGTATGAATATTTTGGCTACGCCCACTTTAGTCCGACAGAGAAAACAATATTTAGACGTATTTTTGCAATCGCCTCGTGTCGAAGTTGCGCGCTCGCTCCGCCGGCCTCTTAATTATACTCCACTTATATCAGTCGTTATCCAACATCCAGAAGCTCCAGCAAGTAGTCTATCACCAAGTTGTTGAAGTTAATAACTGATTGCATTTACTTAGTAAAATATTAAAAAACATCTTTCAGTTCTTAAATTGGAAACTGATTATAAAATAATTCAAATAAAGTGAGAATATCTTTAAATGTTTTGTTCAGTGGGCGCGCCGTATTCTGGGATATAAAGAACCGATTGCCTCGCTCGGTGACTACCATCCAATGGGAGAACAGCTTCGTGTCCGTCTACTCTAAGGATAATCCTAATCTCCTCTTTAACATGGCTGGCTTTGAGTGCAGAATCCTACCCAAGGTAACTATTACAACTTTCCATAACATTAGAATAGTATTTAACTTTCCTTTTTATTTCTAGTTTGTGATATCTGTTTGATTTTATACAAGTCTATGCTCGACTATTGGGCTAAGTCTTAAATAAGTCTAACATGATAATAATAATCATTATCATCATCATATCAGCCTTCATCTTCAGGACTTCCTGAAGTCCACTGCTGAACAAAGGTCTCCCCCATAGACTTTCACAAGGAACAGTTACAAGCCGTCTGCATCCAATGATAATAATGCTTTTATATTATTAACAATGTAAACAAAAATATGACATACATACTATATACCTAATCTAATTCATAATCATTTGCTTAGTGTCGCAGTCAACACGAGGAATTATGCCACCGTGACGGCGTATGGAACTTGCAGAACGAAGTGACTAAAGAGCGCACAGCACAGTGTTACTTGCGCGTGGACGACGAGTCTCTGGCGCGCTTCCACAACAGAGTGCGACAGATTCTCATGGCATCTGGCTCCACAACCTTCACTAAGATCGTCAACAAGTGGAACACAGCGCTTATTGGTGAGTTGGTTTACTAAAGCATTCATGAAAGTTGAATGTCTTAAATTAATGAAAAAACAGATGGACATACAGAGACAGCATGGCACAAGTTTTTATGTATAAATTTCTATTTAAAATTCAGATTTTTCCTTACAACACTTCTATCTAAACAGGTCTGATGACATACTTCCGTGAAGCCGTCGTCAACACACAAGAGTTGCTCGACCTGCTTGTAAAGTGCGAGAATAAGATCCAAACCCGTATCAAGATCGGTCTCAACTCCAAAATGCCTTCCCGTTTCCCGCCCGTTGTGTTCTATACACCTAAAGAGTTGGGCGGGCTTGGTATGCTGTCTATGGGACATGTATTGATTCCTCAGGTGAGTCTCGTTTGTGATGTGTCTATTCTGGTATAAGGATGCTACACAGACATGAGTTCTTTGCTCATCACTGATAATCTGGTGGATATAACTAAATCAAAAATGTGAAATCTCAAATCTTGTGACAACCATACAATTCTGTATTCATTAGCTGGGTATATATATTTATTTGCATTCTATTTATTTGGTGTCTAGCTAAAACACATTTCGGCCAATATAATTATTGTTCGTTTGTTCAAAGATCTGAAGATTCTCTATCTACGCATTTTTTTTTCTAGTCTGACCTCCGCTGGTCAAAACAAACTGACGTGGGCATCACTCACTTCCGCTCTGGTATGTCGCACGATGAAGACCAGCTGATACCTAACTTGTACCGCTACATACAACCCTGGGAGGCAGAGTTCGTGGACTCACAGAGAGTGTGGGCAGAGTACGCGCTCAAGAGACAGGAAGCTAATGCTCAGAACAGGTGAGACTAAACAGAGTTAATTTTACTTTATATGATAATATATTTATAATATAGACTATAATAGCTTAATATAGTACGGTCGAGAAAAGAGTTAAGTATACAGGCAGCTAATTTAACATCGTGTTTTTTTAAAGATTGTGTAATTATGTATCACGCAATATGTGTCAAAACGGAGGTATTGTAAGCTGCTACACATCAAACCCTTTGACGGGTAATTATTTAAATCACAATCGGTGTAAAGATGCAGATTTCGTTCGCTACCTGTATACCAAACTCTTTTGTTGACTACAATAGAAAAATTAAATGATGAATCGCGTAGGGGTCCTGAAACCAGAGAGGCCCTGTGCTCTGGGGGTGCACGAGTTTGTCGTGCTTGCTGATCGCACTGATGCGGCATCTCGTGCGCCTGATATAACGCTATCTGATCACTAAATAACGAAAAGATTTTCATAAACTCTCAAGCAGCAGAAAATAATACAGTCTCACTTCACAGGCGTCTAACATTGGAGGATCTAGAAGACTCGTGGGACAGAGGCATTCCCCGTATCAATACTCTTTTCCAAAAGGATAGGCACACGCTCGCCTATGACAAGGGTTGGCGTATACGCACAGAGTTCAAACAGTATCAGGTAATTACAAATATTTTGTCAACTGTTATACTTATTTGGTTAAATAGTATTTAACATAATTTTTTACTTGCAACTTTTAGTCAATTTGAGCTGGATTTACTTTAGCTATGATTCTACCAAAGCATATTTTTTTTATAAACTAATATATCAACAAATAATTCTAAATTATTCTCCAGGTCCTAAAACAAAATCCATTCTGGTGGACCCACCAGCGCCACGACGGTAAGCTGTGGAACCTAAACAACTACCGCACAGACATGATACAGGCACTCGGTGGAGTCGAGGGCATTCTCGAGCACACACTGTTCAAGGGCACCTATTTCCCTACCTGGGAGGGTCTCTTCTGGTAAGAAATTATAGCAGAAAAAATCTTGTCTAGTCAATCTATAATTATAATGCTGTCTCCATGCTAACTTGTGTAAACAGTTAACAATTTCGCATCCTGCATTTTAACTTTGCTTTTAATTTTTCGTCTGATGAGATTCATTGCGAGCATTTGCCGCTCTTCATTATAACAAGTAGGACTTAATTCAGACCTTCAGTGCTGCATTAGCAATAAGAAGCATTACAAATTCGTGTGATGTATGTTTATAGGGAGAAAGCCTCAGGTTTTGAGGAGTCGATGAAGTACAAGAAGCTGACCAACGCGCAGCGTTCCGGTTTGAACCAGATCCCGAACCGTCGCTTCACGCTATGGTGGTCGCCTACTATCAACAGAGCTAATGTGTACGTCGGTTTCCAGGTAAATATATATTTTTTAACAATACTCAGGAGCTGAGAACTTATATCTTTTACAACCGAAAACGATACTTTCGTAGTTTATTTTTTACCTTTACACCTTGTTGGCAGAAAAGTTATTATGGTAAATAAAAATTTAACTTACACTGTGTGTATACAGGTACAACTGGACCTGACTGGTATATTCATGCACGGCAAGATCCCGACGCTCAAGATCTCGCTCATCCAGATCTTCAGAGCTCACTTGTGGCAGAAAGTCCACGAGTCCATCGTTATGGATTTGTGTCAGGTGAGCAGATATTATAATTACTCAATGTAAAGTACTTTGGTATAAAATAAACTGGAACTGATTTCCAAAGGGTACACTAGGTATCTTTGTAAAAGGAAGCAATTTTGGGAATTGCTTATTTTGACAAGGAGCACTTTAAAAACACCTAAGTGGACAAAATGTCCAACGGAAAATAATAGAATTTGAACCAATTGCAGTTCTATCTTTACCATCCAGGTATTCGATCAAGAGCTGGACGCGCTAGAGATCGAAACGGTCCAGAAGGAGACCATTCATCCGCGTAAATCTTACAAGATGAACTCGTCTTGCGCCGATATCCTGCTCTTCTCGGCGTACAAGTGGAACGTATCCCGGCCTTCGCTGCTCGCAGATACCAAGTAAGGCAACTATAATTGCCGTTTATACCGTTTAAGGAAATAATATATCTTCCACCAAAGCTTTGGCAATTGAGTAAATGGTCATTTTAATTGGTACCTTCGTAGGTAATTTTATGCAAAGTGAAACGAAAAGTTTATATGTATGTATATCGTAACATTAGTCTTTGTCAACACAAAATTAATATTTCCGTGTTAATTATTTATCGACTAGCTAGAAATTCAAACACCTCGTTTACTAAGCTAGTCTATCCACAGAGATACAATGGACAACACAACAACGCAGAAGTACTGGCTGGATATACAATTGCGCTGGGGAGACTACGACTCACACGACGTGGAGCGTTACGCCCGCGCTAAGTTCCTCGACTACACAACTGACAATATGTCCATCTACCCTTCACCCACTGGATTGCTCATCGCTATAGATTTGGCATATAACTTGCACAGGTGAGCAAACGTCCCGATTTGTGAATAAATTGCGCTAAAATTTTCGTGAATTGTACTAACAAGTTACGATAATATTTTCGGACATTTATGGGTATCAATATCTAACACCTCGATTGAGGTTTGAACTAATTCTTCTTCCCAATTTCGCAGTGCTTACGGCAACTGGTTCCCTGGTTGCAAACCTCTCATCCAACAAGCCATGGCAAAGATCATGAAGGCCAATCCCGCTCTGTATGTGTTGCGCGAGCGCATCCGTAAGGCTCTGCAGTTGTACTCATCTGAACCCACCGAGCCGTACCTCTCCAGCCAGAACTATGGAGAGCTGTTCTCTAACCAGATCATTTGGTAAGTGCTGTTAGAGTAGCTGTTTATATTATAGTTTTTTTTTAACATTATTAAATTACTACGTTGATTACTATTATATTATGACATTAACTACAATTCCCAAATAAAATTATCAAGTGACCTTTAGCAAAATATTTAATACTGGTAGGTATTTCACAACAACAAGTCACTTCGAAAATAAAAGAGAATACATTGATAAAAAAACTAGCTCCTGAAACCGAAATGTAATTAAAATTTTAGGTTTGTTGACGACACTAATGTGTACCGAGTGACGATCCACAAGACGTTCGAAGGCAACTTGACGACGAAGCCCATCAACGGCGCCATCTTCATTTTCAATCCGCGCACAGGACAGCTGTTCCTCAAGATCATTCACACCAGCGTGTGGGCCGGACAAAAGCGTCTTGGACAGGTAATACACTCGCACAATTATATGTTCCATTAGAAACTACGGAAACATAGGGTCAGGGCCAACCAGCGGAGCTGAGGTGAAGCGACTCATTCATGTATTTTCTTCTGATGAAAGACGACACAGGGAATCCTAGTGTGGAGGCTAGTGTCCTATGTATTTTTTTGGTATGTTTTTGAGCAATAAAGATTTATTTCTTTCTTTTTTTCAGTTAGCCAAATGGAAGACTGCTGAAGAAGTAGCGGCGTTGATTCGTTCGCTGCCAGTTGAAGAGCAGCCTAAACAAATCATTGTCACTAGAAAAGGAATGTTGGACCCACTTGAGGTGAGAAGAACAATCATTTTTATTTAATTTAGATCCTGAAAGCTTTTCAAAGCTGTTATTTCATTCCTCATAATTAAATAACTACATATCTCGAATTCATAATTATTAATCAAGTTCACGTTTCAGTGCAACAAAAAGTTATTTGGAATGTTTTCTTTACTATATGAACTGAAACTACATAATACTTACTATTTAAGTCTTCAGTATAAGAGTGCTATTTTAGTGAATTATGACAACTGGTATGAAAATACATAATTAGTATCATTTTATGTACATAGGTGCACTTGTTGGACTTCCCTAACATCGTAATCAAGGGTTCGGAGCTGCAGCTGCCGTTCCAGGCGTGCCTCAAGGTGGAGAAGTTCGGAGACCTTATCCTAAAGGCCACAGAGCCACAGATGGTGCTGTTCAACTTGTATGATGACTGGCTCAAAACTATTTCTTCATACACAGTAAGCAAAATATTTATGTATATAACTTGGTGCTATTATATTATATTTTGGGAGACCGAGACGCATTTTCGGTTACGGAGACAATGGATTATGTCTTGAGTTACCTATATCGTATTGGAGTCTGTATGAAATGATGAATCGCGTAGGGGTCCCGAATCCAGAGAGGCCCTGTGCTCTGGGGGCGCGCGAGTGTGTCGTGCTTGCTGATCGCACTGATGCGGCAGCTCGCGCGCCTGATATAACGCTGTCTGATCATATTGACAAAAATACGTTCCCAGTCCCTTGCAATGAAGTTACGAAATGTATTTTTCAAGCAGTTTTGCTATCCAGTAATAATTTCTATTTATTTTGCATAAATTGTGATTATTTTATTTACTGTAGATCCAAGTACGCACCTGAATACTAAATAAAAAACTACAACAAAAAAAAATTGCATACGTGTTCTTACACAATCTGTATAATTTGTTTCCTAGGCGTTCAGTCGTCTGATCCTGATCTTGCGTGCCCTCCACGTCAACACGGAGCGTACTAAAGTCCTGCTAAAGCCTGACAAGACAACGCTGACAGAGCCGCACCACATCTGGCCCACGCTCTCCGATGATGACTGGATCAAGGTTGAAGTGCAACTGAAGGACCTCATTCTCGCTGATTATGGCAAAAAGAACAAGTAAGAGTGACTTGGAAGCTAGACATAATAAATTGCAAGCCGTTAGCCATGCAAAAATTATAAATTAATATTATTTCTAGTATATAAAAAAAAACTAACTTCATCCTACAATTCAAACACAAAACGTAAATACTAGATCAACATTAATAACCAGCTTGTACCCACATTTTTATCGTTTTGAAATACATTTCGCACATTTCTCTATTCAGCGTCAACGTGGCTTCTCTTACACAATCGGAGATTCGTGACATAATCCTTGGTATGGAGATATCGGCGCCTTCGGCTCAGCGACAGCAGATCGCGGAGATCGAGAAGCAGAGCAAGGAACAGAGCCAGCTCACAGCCACCACCACCAGGACCGTCAACAAACACGGAGACGAGATCATCACCTCTACTACTAGCAACTACGAGTCGCAGACCTTCAGGTGAGGATGACGACGTATCAAAAGGCGGTTCATGTTTTGACATACATTGTAAAAACAGTAGTTTTAGCTTTCTGTCATGGTCGTGCCGAATTTTACAGATCCCATGGCCATGTCTATAAGGCAAGTGCGGTTTTAAGTTAGTACAAATCCGACATACCGGGGCTGCCACGTCCCTCGGGTGGCGGACGAATTTCCGTACTATAAAAAGGGTTTTGGCTAAGTTATTTCAAGCATAAACAATTTTACTAATGTTTCAGTTCAAAGACGGAATGGCGCGTGCGTGCGATATCGGCGACTAACTTACATCTTCGCACGAACCACATCTATGTGAGCTCTGACGACATCAAGGAGAGTGGCTACACTTACATCCTGCCCAAGAACTTACTCAAGAAGTTTGTTACCATCTCAGATTTGAGAGCGCAGGTCAGTTCATGTTTTATCCTTCAGAATTGTAAATAAGCTGTATTTTGGTAACTAGAGGTGTTAAGTATTTATTGACCATGCTACACTTGTTGAAGTGCCCAAAATGCCCTTACACCTGCGCCTTTGAGGATCTAAATGAAATGCCACTGATGTCGCATTTAACGTGGCTTCTACTGGGCTCAAGTAATATAAAATAATGTATTTACCATCGACACGAAAAGAAGAAGTATTTATTACATGTTATTTCACAATCCTCAATTAAATAATCCACTGTTCAGATCGCTTGTTACCTGTACGGCACGTCGCCGGCGGACAACCCGATGGTGCGCGAGGTGCAGTGCGCCGTGGTGGCGCCGCAGTGGGGCACGCACCAGCAGGTTCACCTGCCGCGGCACCTGCCCAAGCACCCCGCGCTGCAGCACCTGCAGCCGCTCGGCTGGATGCATACACAGCCCAACGAGCTGCCGCAACTCTCGCCGCAGGTAATCTAACCTACTCTAGTTCAGGACTTTCGTTCGTTTCGAAATCGGCAGCGAATGCCGCCCTGGATTCCCTGGACTTTCGGGCAGACATCTCAATAATCTATAAAAAAATACTAAATATGAAATGTTTTATCCGCAGGACATAACAACTCATGCTAAAGTGATGGCTGAAAACCCAACTTGGGATGGTGAAAAGACGATTATAATCACGTGTTCGTTCACGCCCGGCTCCTGTTCGCTGACGGCGTACAAGCTGACGCCCAGTGGCTACGAGTGGGGTGCGCGGAACACTGACAGGGGCAACAACCCTAAGGGGTACCTCCCCAGCCACTATGAGAGGGTGCAGATGCTGCTGTCTGACAGATTCCTGGGCTACTTCATGGTGCCGTCGCAGGGAAGCTGGAATTATAATTTCATGGGTATGCTATTATGGCTGTTGAATAGATCCAATACTAGATAGAAATGTAACATTATATTTTATATTATAGATAATATATACCTATAACGTACATATTTACCACAGGTGTCCGCCACGATCCAAACATGAAGTACGGTGTGCAACTGGGCAACCCGCGCGAGTTCTACCACGAGGTGCACCGGCCGGCGCACTTCATGAACTTCGCCGCCATGGAGGACGCCGCCGCGCCCACGCTCGCTGCAGACAGAGAGGACCACTTCGCGTAGACATGGCTGCCAGTGTTTATGGTTTCTAGTTTTAAGGGATAATGTATATAAGTAATAATAAAGATTTAAGGAATTACTGTGATGGTTTAATTTTTACTCTGAACTCAAATAGCCATAGCCGTATGTTACTTTACATTAGATCATGGATCACAACTTGAGTCGACGGTGACTATTTTGCCATTGTCAAGGAAATTATAAATAATGCTAAAAAATAAAGTTTAAATTCATGCAAGCCTCCTTTTTTCATCTGTCAGCCGTCATCAAATATTTTATTCTTGTGGCAAAACAATTGTTAAATTTATGATTGATACTTTTAAAATTATTTATAAAAACTTGAAATTAGTCACCATCGACTGTATTGTCATAAATTTAAAGAGAATACAATTCTTATGTTAAATGATGATCACAGAAATAAACCCAACAATTGCCTATTTCGCAATATAACAAAGAAAACAAATAATTTAACCTTTACAAGTCTGTCAATGTCCCCAGATCCCATGGGGCTGTGTAAAAAATTCATTTTCTAACTAACAAACAGCAGAATTTTTTTCGCATAGGTAGGTACGACGCCAGCAAGTCAAGCTATCCAAAACTGTCAAATTTTCCCAATTGAATATAAACCTTATCATATTGTATTAAAGTTGAAAATCAATCAAAGAAATTTGACAGATTGTTGTAGCTTGATGTGCTGGCCTCTGTACTTACATTTATATGAAAATATTTATTTGTAATAAATAGCATGTCACCTTTTTAGTTGCTTTACCACGCATGCCTATTATTTTCTTTATCTTGCATAAACAATTCTACTTCTACTAAATTGAAATTGCATATTGTTGATGCAATATCTACCCGAAATATCCGTATGCCATTCCATACATAATAAAAAAAAACTAAATTTAAAACAAGTGATTAAAATGTATGATGTAAAATTGTAAATAGAAGTGAAATTGTTTGCAGTCTAAAGTTTCAGGATTGTTATTAAAATATATTGTAAACATCTTGGCCAGTCCAAAGTGTTTGCGTATCAGTAAGATTATGTAATACAAATATTCACACTGCGTTCACTGGTTATTTTTTTTTGTTAATTTTTTTATTATCTTCTTTAAATTCTCTATTTCAGCATCACGCACTTTAACTTTTTGTTTCAAATACTTAATATATCGTCGTAACTTTACTTTTCTCTTCATCTTTGTAATTTCTTGGGATTGAGTGCTAGTTTCATCAGGTTTTAATTTTTTGCTTGGTGGTTCACTAGTAATTTCAACATTTTCACATAGACCAGAAGATCCAACATTTTCTGATTCAACATTTCTGTTTGCTTGTAATATTCTGCTTGCAACATCTTTGACATTCATAGATTGCCCAGTACGTATTATTTTCCCTTTTTTGTAAATCAGAATTGGCTTTTCATTCTGTAACAGTTTTAATAGCATATTAATATCCAAAATATTGAAAGGTTAAAAAAGTATAACATGAGAACAGACAAAACATAAACACATTAATTTACCTTAGGTAATACTGAAGGAACTGCGTCAAGTTTTAATTTTGATTTTGCTGCTGTTGAATAATCTTCATCTTTAAAATGTAAGCTGCAAATACATGCAGATTTTGACACATTACTGTCAAGTTTCATAGCTGTTATCCATAAATTTCTGCGCTCATTATCAGCTGGAATCCTAAAAGACAATGTGAAACATTATCAAAGTAATCTTTATGATGTGTTATATAGTTGTAATAAAATAACCACTGTTGCTATGGAATATACTTCTAGCGTAAATACATTTCCAGTATAAACTGACCTAGTATTGTATTGTATGGGCCTTCTATCCTACTTCCTACTTAATATTATAAATTTGAGTTTGTGAGGATGGATTGATGGATGTTTGTTCCTCTTTCACACTAAAATCACTGAATGGATTTTGATGAAACTTTACAGTATTATTATTTATACATCAGAATAACATGTAGGCTATAATTTATAACGATTTTGAGTTGATTAGCCATTAGACAACAATAATTAAAAGTAACTTTTCCACGCAGACGAAGTCGCAGGCCGAAGCTAGTCAATCTATACAAGGAGAGGTCAGTTTCTCTATAGCCAATCTTTAAATTGATATATAACCGTGTGTACAAACTTAAAATTTGAATGTGTATTTCAAAAATAATGAAATGCCTATAACCCAAATTTTTGTTATAAAAATGAAAAGCAAGTTATGAATTCATCAAATTCAAGGAATTTCAAAATGTTTTCATAGGATTATGTAGGTATTTGGATAGCAATACTGCCTTCAAGGGACAGATTTTTGACCAGGCAGGTGGCTTGCAGGTATTCTAATGAAACCCCCCTAATCTGGACACCAATAGCCAGAATCCCAATAATAACGGGCTGTAGGCAGTTTAATACTTCTACATACATCCTTGGATTGTATGGGTATTCAGTTTTATGCCATTATTATGAACATCTAAAAATTAAATGTTACTTTGTCCTAAAACAAAAATATTATGCTAACACCAATGACATACAGTTTAAATTATTTATTAATTTTAAATACCATCATCACACCTGTATTCCCACTGGGAATACAGACACCTCTGCCTAATCCTTATGGGAATTTCCCAGAAGGATTAGGCAGGAGTGTACTAATGTACACCCACATTTCACCGGTATTTTTTTAGGTCCCATGTAATAGGGAGCGAGCCTATTGCCATTAAATATTAATTTAATGGCAATAGGCTAGGTGGCAAAATTAAAATATATATATATATATATCGGAGGTACCGTACCTACTACAGGTATGTGCCCGACCCAGTTCTCCAAAATGGCAATATCACATTGTACTGGGATTGGTCCATCATCACTGACAGGACTATTGTAGCCAATAAGCCTGATATTGTGGTGTTGGACCAAATAGAGAGCCGTGCAATGATTGTTGACATTACCGTCCCGCATGACGGCAAATCAAGTATCTTGACTTGGCTCGCGAGGTTGTCGACATGTGGGATGTGGACACAGCGATCATTGTACCGATAGTCGTGTTAGCCACGAGCCTCGACCAACACCTTAGGAGGCTCTCGTTAGGCGGCTGGGTCAAGGGCTTGATCCAGAAAGCAGTACTGCTGGACACGGCTCGTATTGCTAGGAGGTTCCTCTCTCTGGAGCCCTGTCGCCGGTAGCTTGGACGCTGTTCCCGATACCGGTAGGCCTCTATTTTTATATTTTTAAATGTTTTTGTTTTTTAATTTATTTTATAAAGATTTAAAAATGTAAAATACAATAAACTAGAATAATTTTAAACTTACTTATGGAAGGTTTTTCCACATCCTGGATAGGATTCCTGCTTACATCCATTTATAACACAAAAGTTTACCATATCGGCAGAAAAATCTTCATGAATTTTTTTTCTAACGATACAAACAACTTTCTTTTTTTTTTTTAATTATCTCCGTTTATCCGTTAAAAACGACGTAGACCACTAAGCCCATAATCAGAGAATCTAAGTTTCTCTCTCTGTCTACGATGTAAACAACTGACTACTGACAATGACAAGAGTGACAAGTGGAAGTGAAGTGATAAAAAAAAAAGATTTATCTAAAGATTTTTTTTATATACCTTCATGGTGACAAGGCAAGGTGTAATTAAAATTTAAAAAAATATCATCTGTGTCTGTGTTAGTGATGGTTAATTAACGGCCGTTCTCAATATCAAATCCGTGGGTAGATTTGCTTACTAGAGATAGGATTTTGACATAACTTGTATGGACGATATGTCAATATTCTATCCATAGTGAGGAAATCTACTGACAGATTTGTTATTGAAACCGGCCATTAACAATATCATATTATAACTATCGCGGTTCGCACTTTATGCTATATTGTTAGAGCTATTTTGCTTTATATCGCTTATCTCTCTAGCTAGAGAGATAAACGATATACATAACGTAAAATGTACATAACGAGTACATAACGAGTACATAACGAGTACATAACGAGTACATAACGAGTACATAACGAGTACATAACGAGTACATAACGAGTACATAACGAGTGCATAACGAGTACATAACGAGTGCATAACGAGTACATAACGAGTGCATAACGAGTACATAACGAGTGCATAACGAGTACATAACGAGTGCATAACGAGTACAATAGGTAGTACATAAGGAGTACATAACGAGTGACTATGCTGATAGACTGATCTCTAAGGTTAAACTGCACTTGTCTTAGTTCAAAATCTTATGGCTAAGTGACCATTCTTAGCTTATTAAGATCTGTGGCTCGGAAATCACTTTAAGCAGTCTTTCGCTATTAATTTATTGTAATATCCGTTTGCAAGGCCTACCATTAGTTTAAGCCTTCTGCCTCTACAAGCTGCAGTAATCAATACACTATAGCCGTGGCACGGAAAAGAACCCACCTCTGTAAAATGTATTTCTTGAATTATCGATGCAATTTTATTTAAAGTAGATGCTCCATAACATATATTATAGTAATTTTTCTACCACAGAGGTATATATAAAATTACATCGTTATAAGATATAATGTAAATAAGTAAACTAGGAATAGAGGAAAACATAATATAGCGTAAATGAAGTACATTAGATTTTTACGATGATTTTTTAGATTAAATAATTTACGAAAAAATATAAAAAAATATCGACCATCGATATGTACATTTCAATATCGATATATCGTTAAAAAATATTAATAATAAATATTGATATTTCTAAATAATAATATCGATATTTCGATATAAAGTTATTTTAACAACAGTCCTATTCCAACGACTGCCGACTGTCAACTGTCACATGTCATGTCATGATGTCATGTCAGACACTCATCATCCACCATCGTTCGTTTCCTCAATTTGTATTTTGCAATTTTTTGGCGATTTGATTTTTGAACTTGAAATCGTTTGCTCAATAAACTGAGAACTCTAAACTCAGTTCAATCGCCTTCAAAATGGGAGACCACGATGACTTTGAAGACAACCAGTATCCCGACAACGACGAGTTTGTTCCCTATGTGACAGCCGGTAGCCTTGCACAAAAAAATGGCGCGAAAGTCACAATATGGGGAAAAGTTACCAAAGTTTCGGCCAGCGAAGGTTTTTATGTGAAAACTGTAGATGACCAAGAGATTCTTATTAGATTGAAGAGGCCTTTGAATGAGCCGTTAGAAGGTTGGTACGAAATTTATGGTGTGTCGCAAGGGAAGAGTATTTTGTGTGATGAGTATGTCCCATTCAATGAAGAGATGACAAAGAATATTGATCTAGAAGGTCACAAAGGGCTGGCCAGGTTGCTAGTGGCTCTCGACGACCCGTGGAACTTGGGCGATGATTCTTCAAATGGTATGATTGGTGTGGAACCAATGGATCAAAACTATTGAGGTTAAGATAGTTTATAAGTTCATAATATTTGTGTCAGACACTCGAGTATTTGTTGTTTAAAACATAGATTAAACATAAAAGGTTTTTGTTTGATTAAATATTCAGGCATTTCTAAGATAAAAGGTTGAGAACATACATAAATCTAATTAAGTTTTCCAATATGTTCTTTGTAGTCCATCTTGTTCAGAGTTATTTGAGAGTGATTGTTTCATTCAATTGTTAGTATTCAAAAATACAAAATTCCAACATTTAGTAATTAGTAAGTTTTGTATTGTTGTTAAATTTACTGATGTTTTTATTATGCCAACATATCTCCAATTAGTAACAAAGCCCTTAAATTGAAATAAAAAAAATTAGTAAATTTTATGAAAATTCCTATGGCTAACATTGAAATATTAATAACTTATCTTAATTATTAATTCACAACCCGAGCTTCACTTTTTTACACCTTTTGCTCTATTTACTGTCCATTTTTATTGCCCTCTGGCCACAATATTGTGTGTATGTGTATTGTGTGTGTGTATTCATAAATGGTACAAAGAGCATCTGCATCACTAATAATATTATTCTGTTAATAATTACTTTTACTTGTCTTTTTAAGTGTAAAGAAGCATTACAATTAAGGTGAAGTAATTAATTATTGTATGTACTAGGTAAGTTTATTTTCAAGTCATTTGAATTGGCATTCTGTAAATTTACATGACAGCTTTACAACTATTAAATTAAAAGAAGTATTTTTAATTACAAGATTTTTATTGATTCCTTGAAACCAAAACAAATATTAGTAACTCGAGTAAGTTCATAAAAGAATCTTTATTGGGTACTTATGTATATTTTGACATATTAAAACGAACACCGATTGATTTACACAAAGGTCTAAGAGCTGTAAATCTGTAATTAATGCACCTTAAGACAGAGACAGTTAGTCCTGTAATCCTGTGTGGCCATAATGTGAGCACTAAGACTCTATTTTGGGAAAAACAAAATTATTACATGCAACCCAGAGTACTTGGTTAGTATTCATTCATTGTATATGAACTAGGGTTAGGTACCTGGTTTATAATGCAATTTTATCTTAACTCTATAATATTACCATGTGACTTAGTAAATTTAACTGCATCTAAAATATTGTTGCTTATTGAGTTATAATAAAAAATCTTATTAGGTATGTACCTAATAAATATTTTAAACATGCTGTTTAAAGGTATAGGTATTGTTATTTGATTATTATTTATTTGAGGCTATAGTACAGACGCACGCAGGTCAAGCTATCCAAAACTGTTAAATTTTCCCAGTTGAATATGAACCTTATGGTTTTGTATTAAAGTTGAAAATCAATCAAAGAAATTTGACAGATTGTGGTAGCTTGATGTGCTGGCCTCTGTATCTATCACTCTGATCGTAGTCTATTGTGGATTGCCTAGCATTGATTGGGTTAATGCAAGGCATTAACCTAATAATACTAAAAGAGGATTGCTATCCATGACAGCTCTTTCCATCTATTTTTTTTAACCAACTTTAATGAAGTCATTAGTTTTTACATCATAATTATCTTGACTAAAATCTGAAGCGTCTGATCCCATTACATACCTTTTCCTTATTTAGATACATCTAGTTGGTTGGTCCCATATAAATTTTATTCTTTCAGTTAAATAAATATATCTACCATAAAATAATATTTGTTAAGTTTTTAAGACCATGATAAACTTACTACAAAGAAGGTTATGTTAAACTTAGATTTTCTTTTTTATAGTTTTGTAGTAACTTTCTTGCGCGATGTAGGATTCTGTGACGCCGTAATGCTGTAGAATTGTTGTTGCTGCGTAGTTCCGTAGCGTCATACCGTCACTGCAGTGTTAAGCAGACTGCATCCAGCACTGCACACGAGGGTATGCCCTAATGTTGCTCTCCTTGTTGCGTCGCTCAATATCACGCATGCGCTTTTCGTGCTGTACTGCATTGGACAATGCGCCTTCTATGCAAGTTACTGGCCGGTTCCTATTGAGACAAGTTTATAATAAATTATTATTGTGTCGAAGAAGTAACTAGTGTTAGTAAATACTAACACTAGTTACTTCTTTAGGAAACTGCAATTATTTCATTCTGTGTGGTAATGCAATTTGCGACCACTACCGTAGTTGGCTAATCTCTCGGCAAATGCTTCGATCAGTTAATTAGGGTAAGAGGTAGGGTACCTAATGTACTTACAAGGCTTTAGTGTCTATCTTGGGTACTTCGGAGCGTATCTTCATGCTGACGGGCCGGTCCTTGCCTTTAAGCGCCAGATCAGTGAGGTACCTTTTGATGTAGTTCTTCAACTGTGCATTCTCTTTGGCCAGCTTCGCCTTCTCAGTCCTTAGACAAATCGTTTGGACCTTAGCCCTGTTTACTTTTAACAGAAACTTGTCCATTTTGCTGTATTCCTTGCATTCATCCTATAAAAATGATAATAGAATCAAAGATTTAAATCTTTCGAAAGAATACTGTTCAGTTTATAGTATACTACGATATAAAAACCATAAATTTCTGGTTGATTCTCAGTCAGATCTGAATTTACCAAAAATAGCTCATAGTTCATCCTACATTTCATTTCATATCGCGAGACCAGTAAAACGTGGAGCGGAAAAAAATCAAGAGACGTAAAATAATGTACCATCAGACCAAGTCTGTCCTAAGTTCCCAAGACTAGGATGTCTCAATAGTTAAATTTTTTTGTGGGACCTATGGATCTCGTTTGAAGTGTCTTTTCATATAGGTATTTCCGGTGGGTAGGTTACTACTTACGATCATTGCTTTGTCAAGGTGTTCGAAATCCAGGGATTCGATATCGTAATCTACGTCTTTGGTCAACACGTCGCCTTCGTGCTCATACTTGCTGCAAATTTCTGCCATTTGCAATACTTTGTTTAACTTCTCATGCAAATCTTCAAGATGCTGAAAGTAAACTCGGTTAGCAAAGTCATGGTTGAGTATGATGTCGGTTACTGTCGATTATTGCTGTTATGAAATTATTGCGTCTAGAAATTCGTTCATTTTGTCCGTTACATTAAGTTAAATAATTCCTTTCTTCCTAATTGAAAGCATATATTGTAATGTACCTTGATAGCATCCTGACTAGCGTTCACCATGACATCCAGCTGCTGGCTCCCCTTGCTCCTATCGAACTTGGAGTCTTTCTTCATCTGTAGGTACTTCTGCGCCAGCTGATCCTTCCGAGTCGCCATGCGCGACAATTTATCAACAGTAGTACTAGTCGTTTTTTGCCATTCGTGTTGTAGGTTTAACAGGTTCTCCTGAACAAAATATCGGGTAAGTATATTACGAAATTGCATTTAAACAATGGTTCTTCAGAACTTAGCGGTCTCGCGACGTCGGATATCGCGAGACCGCTAAGTTTCTTGATTACGTTGCCGCTTGATCGCTACTTAAGTAGGTCAAGAAAGGTTAGACAATTCATGCCTCACGTATACGCACTTAAATCATACCAGACTTTCTTTCATTGCTGTCAATAACGTTTTGTCACGTTAAAATACGTAACGACTGAAGAGGGAGCTTTGCGAGGAGGGAGAGGGAACTAACCTAACTATTTGTATTGAAAATTAATCGTATTTGTAATGGTAATTTGTTCCGGAGCTCTTAATCAAGGTTCATTTACGTCCTCGATATATCAGAGGCTCGTTTGATACAGTAGCTAAGCGCTCAGGTTTGTGGGATTTGCTATGTGATTACTGCACGCAGCAAACAGACACTACCACTACTACACTATATACAAGTGATGTGCGATGACTGCAGTCCGTGAATGAATTCGGTATCTTCATTCAAGCATTTGTGAATGCGTAGCATCAATAAAGTACCTACATAATAATTAAGTAGGTACCTACATATGTATATGTTACGGTAAGAGTGAATAATTGAAGATTATTAATAATTATCTATTATTATTAATAATTACCGAGTCGAGGTTAAAGTGATAAATGTACATAAGTAACGCTCAAGGACCAAAAACAGCTCACAACGCGTTGTGGTCCATTATATTAGTTATATTAGTAGAATTATAAAAACGAAATAAAATTAAAAGTCGTACTTAGGCCAGGTTAGGTTGTTAGATTTTTTTTTAATACATATATTCAAAAACTAAAAGTAATAAATTTCGATCGTTTATTCACATTTACCAAAACATGTGGTTATTATTAATAATTTTGTAAAAATATTAATAATTTTCAATTTATCAGATTTACCGTAACATACATATCTATCATGTTGATTTATATCATGTCGTTTATTGGAAAGAACTAGAGGGACTGCGATCGGGGAAAAAGATGCTGAACACAGTTACTTTATGGTTCCCAAAAATATCTTAATTCTTACGGTAGCAAGCTGTATTTGGAAGTCATTCCTGGCGATCTCTTTTTGATAGAAGTCATCCTTCTCGCGCAGGCTGTGGTAGTGACTCATGATAGGGTTGTGTTGATCCTGATAGGTCGCGAAAACTTCACGGAGCTTGCCCCAGCACATCTCGATCTCCAGCTGTTTGGGGCCGCAGAAGCTTCGCAGTGCTTCCTCATGCTGCAAATAAAATGGTTTTGTCAATGAAAATCTGTCGTCTCAGCTGATCTTTTTCTATCGATTAACTTCTGTAACGAACTTAAGGGAAGTATAAGTAGGTACTGTACTCATGCACTTATTAACTTTTATGGCGTTTCAGGTTAAGGCCGAAAAGGTACCGTATGGTTCAATTGTTTAACTAAGATATGGATGAGGGATGCTTATGAAGAGTCGCTGGCAAAAAATAAAGCTATTGATAGAGCAAAAAGTTTCTAACGACGCAGAAAACACTAACGACATATTATTTAAGATAATCTAAAACATGATAACTAAGTAGGTACCTAAGTTGCTAAATGAGTACTTACTCGTACTTCCAATTATTTCTGATATACTTGTTATTGTAGTGGTATGTTATTGCAATTTCCAATTGGCCACATCGAGTTTTCCTGTAATTAGTGGCCCTGGTCCGCACATCCGACCGTAGCCTGACAGGCTGACAGGCGTGACTGATGACTGATGACCATTGTTTGATATGATACCAGATAAGTACCTCTATCAATAGGATATCTAGGTATTATGATCTTTGGGTTCATCACCGACTTAGGTCTTTAGTCCGTGGTTGAGTTAAGAATCTGTTGAAACTTACGAGAAGTACAGAGGCTACATCAAGCTACCACAATCTGGCAAATTTCTTTGATTGTTTTTCAACTTTAATATAAAATAATAAGGTTCATATTCAATTGGAAAATTTTGACAGTTTTGGATAGGTTGACCTGCTGGCGTCTGTACCTATGCTTACACATTTTAGAAAGAAAAGTTGTAGATATACCTATCTACATTTGTAGTATACTGAGTAAGTAGTTTTTATAACCCTAGCATACAATACTAGAGTACCTTCAAAGCTTCAACGTTATATATTATTATTATGAGTGGAGTTTAAGTTGTTAGGTCATACATACCTAATAACCTAGGTCTTGCGACTCTTGCCTCTAAAAAGGGTACAGCGATTAGTTTAGGCGTGAAAGCTTAAAAGATAGATACTTTCGGATAAATACCTAATATTAGTAGGGATAAATCCGACACACTCCCTCTCCTGCTTCCCCTGGCAGCGCATGATCCATGAAGATTTTCGACACGCAAAAAATGTGAGTTCCGTAAGGTAGGTAATACCCGTAATGTAGAGAAGTACCGAGCACTCATAATATGACTTTAGTAAAATAATCTATGAATTACGTCAGCATTGAAGACAGGAAGGGAAGAGAGTAGGATACTGGCGTGGACCTTTTTACAGACAAAATAGAAAAGCTATTATTTTTTCTATTGTCTGCTAATTGAAGCGTGATACTTTTAACACGACAATTTCAAAAACACTATAAAATATTTATAACACCTCACCCAATTCATCATACTTATTGTGGTTGAATCTTGTCCCTTTTGTGTCTCGGGGAAGTGATGCGTGGACGCCGTTATCATAAATACAATACGCTATGACCACCATGCGACATTGTCAGTTTATCAGCCACCGTGAATATGTGCCTCATTAGGTACCACGTCCTTATATTCTGTTTAATACTCGTGGAAAGTTATGTGAGTATGTACCTACATAATTCTGTATTTATAAAAGCTTGATTTGATGTATCCTCATTGAGAGGTAGGTAAAAAGTACCTACATTTATGTATGTACCTTTTTTATTGGAAACAAAACTACTATAAATTCACGTTTATTGATATTATAATCCCGACGTTTTGGGATTCGGGATCTCCGGATTCCTTTACAGCTTCCATGGTCATGGGCAGGCTCAGGTGAGTATCTAACGATTAATTTAAAATGTCGGTACCTAAATGCGTTAAATAGTATTTTATTTCAATGTATAATCGCGTAGGCAAGTGTCAGAAATCAATAAACTTTTATTGATTTTGTAATCTCAAAATAATATGCATTTTGTATCCACCACGGGAGGGTGGTATTGAGGGCCAATGCCCTTCACTCAGTATTTAGGTTCTCAAATAAAGAAATAATACTTAATTACTTACGGCTAACATTCATTTTTTTTGCAGGCCTTAAACTGTAGGTCGGACGGAGGTCCTAAAGAAGCAGAGTTAAAAAATATTTACAAGAAATGCTTAAAGATGCAAGAAGGTAAGAACTCGAGCAAAAACAACTCTGATCAAGACTGGAAGGAACCTCGAGTACAAATTCAGAGAAACGATTGGGACAGAGGCCGTATGGGGAGCAAAGAAAATAAGAATAGAGATGATAGAATGAGTAGCCGAGATGATAGAATGAGTGGCAGAGATAGGAAGGGTGGAAGCGGTATGAGGGAAAGCAGAGATGATATGATGGGAAGAAGTAATGACAGGAAAAATGGTAATGAAGACAGAATGGGGAGGAATGACGATAGGATGAGCAGCAGCAACGATAGAATGAGTGGCAGAAACAGAATGGGAGGTAAAAATAACAGAAATGACATGACGGGAACAGGAAACCGAGATGAGAAGTACGGTAGGGACGACTACTTTAACGGGCGAGAAGATTTCCCTCAAATTAATGATTATGGAAGCGTGAGTATCTTTTCATTTTAATATATATTATCTTTCCTCTCTTCATTACCCCTTAAATTAAATTATTGAATAGCCTTTTTTTACTAAGGTAATGATTAGGTAGGTGATAAAGAGTTATATATATCTTTTATAATAGTTATCTTTACCGCCTCTAATCTTGCACTTTCCTAATATACAATCAGCCGACTAAAATATTTCCAATTTTCTACGGCAGTTAAAAAAAGGAAAACAGATGTAGATACGTAGAGTTACCTAATTCTGGAAATGAACTCTCATCATCATCAACCCATATACTGTCCCACTGCTGGGCACGGGTCTCCTCTCATATTGATTAGGCTATAGTCCACACACTGGCCTAGTGCGGGTTGGCAGACTTGACAAACCGTCGAGAAAAATCTCTAAGGTATGCAGGTTTCGTCACGATGTTTTCCTTCATCGTTTAAGCGAGTGATAATTAATTATTAATACACACATGAATTCGAAAAGTTAGAGATGCGTGCCTTAGGTTCGAACTCGAGACCTTCGACTTGGCAGTCCAATGGTCATACCACTAGGCTATCACTGCTTCATGAACTCTCAACTCATGTATAAATATGATGATAAATTTATATTATCTTCATGTTATGTGGAGTTGTAGACTACCTAACTCTGATTTTTATTAGGATATGGGCCAATACAACAACTATTATGCCACAACTCATGCTCCAAGGAGGTACAAAAGGGAGAAGCGGCCAGAAAACTCAGGTCAAAGAAGTCAGTACAATCCTAATAGCCACAAAATCACAGGCTATGAGGACAGCTTCCGTTCTGACGAGAAGAACTCCAGTGAGAACAATTCTAGCAGGGAATCAGATAACAAAGCCTGTGCGTTGCATTGCTTCTTGGAGAACTTGGAGATGGTAGGTATCTCTCGCTTTTTATCTTTATCTCTATAATGAACACTTAGCCCCATATTAGGATTTTCTTTTTTATCATGGGTGTGTTAACAAACATAAATCTCACTTGTACAAACAACCAGAATCCGAACAACTCTTTGTTCGCCATATTTTAATAGGTTGACAAACAAGCACAAGGATAGTCTGATAGCAATATCAGTAGGATCACTGGCGCGTTGTCGTTTTGAAATCTCTTCCGCTAAACCGCTGAACCAATTTTGATGAAATTTAGTAGGTACAGTTAGACCGTGGAGAAGGACATAGGCTAAGCTTTTGTCTTAAATAGTCCTTTGGGAAGAGGGTGAAACTGCAGGCAACAGCTAGTGTACAATAACAATACAATTTCTCCGCACGCTGGGAAGAATGTGTTAAAATCCAACACGCCTGGTAGTCGGGTCAGATGTATGTATGTGAGAGTTAAAGCATTTCTGTGCTTTCCGTTACGCAAGACTAGCAATACGAAAAACGTAGAAATATCCTCAAAATGGTAGAAATAACGATAGTGAATGCTGATCCCTTCTTTGGCCTGGTCACCGCTAATTGCTTTTAATTACTTCAATGAGATTTGAAGCAATTGTGTGATTAAATTCATTTCTGTTCAGACAGGGGAGGATGGTATGCCTGACAGATACTTGGTGACACATGCAATCACCAAGGAGGTTAAGAATGAAGATCTGAGAGATTTCCTCCAAGAGTCCATTGAAGAGTGTTTCCAGATTTTGGATAATGGTAAGTATGTGCTTTTTATGAAAACTGTATCAGAGAAAATATTGTTACAACGATAGTTTGCGACCCTTAGCTTGCCTAAACACTCACCCGCATTCTTTGTATGCATGTATGTATGTAAGTGCTACTTAACTTAGATTTTGGTCAAAATTGTTTTTTAGAACTTCACATTTTTTTAAATTTTAAATCTTATCACGTTCGTTGACAGTAAGCACTTACTCTTATAACACAATATGACAGTAGAATTTTCCATACTAAAAGATAAACGTCTCACGACGTAGTGACATGTTGAACATATGTTCATCTGACTAAATGTGACACTACGTCTCTTGACCGCCCGTATCTAATAATAATATATCATAAAACACGAAAGTTTTAAAATTTATATTACAATGTTCATTTCGAACTTACAATAATAATATTACTTTGACCAGTCTCACAATGAATGCACGTTATTCACTGGAAATAGCTAGGTAAGCATTAAAGGATATTATAAAATAGTATAAATACATCATAGTCATGCTATAAAACAGATAAAGACACAATATCTCTGTTTTGTAAAAAATTACTTACGTTTTGAGCAGCGTAAACACGTGGTAGTTCACAAAATGCCACTGGCGCACTAATTGTTCTAGAAACTAAGCGCGCGCTCACGCCGGTTGACGTAGTACCCGTGTGCGAACGGTTTGCGCGCGCATACGTGAGCGACTGAGATAGCAATATGAAACTATCTATAAAATACTAGTGTTACGACAGTAAGAGATATGAGTTGCTCACAATATGACAGTGGATTTTTTTTTTTTTGACGGACTTAGTTTTTATCTCGAGGGAGCTTTAAAAACTTAACCGGACTAGGTGGCGAGGCACCAAATGCCTCCAGCCAGGGGCAACTTATAAACTAAGCAACACAGCTAAGGGTGTCCCCTGCGGGACTCGGACCTCGGCTTAGGGCGTTGCTGGGGGGGCAGCTAGGGACGGCTGGATTTGGGTTTAAATTATTTAGGGGCGAATTTAAAGCTACTGGCTCGGCACGGGCCGGCTCGAGCAAGGGACGGGGAGGATTACCGTTAAGGGGTCTTCGCGACGGGCCTCACCGGCGAGGACGGTATATCGGGCGGCGTTTTTGTGCGTGTGTTTTGAGAGTGCTAGTCACTCTGTTCGACTCCTGCGCTAGGGTGATTTGGTCGTCAGGGTAAGTGAGTGCGTGCCTTGGGCGGCGCACTCTACTTATCTGAGAGGGTTTGTAGTCTACGCTACTGACCACAAGGGGATTAGGGTGAAGGGGGGCCAAATCGAAATAGCGCTTTGAGGCGCGTTTCATAAACTGCTTGATGGTAGGCAATTTTAAGTCTAAGTGAAGGTCCCTATTGCGCACGTACCAAGGGGCACCCGTAGCTTTGCGCATGAATCGGTTTTGGAGGGTCTGCATCCTATGGATAGCGGGACTTTCTATGTGAGCGAATACGACACTCGCATAGGTCATGATGGGGCGAATACACATCACGTAAATTCTCACCTTGTATTTGAGGGAGAGTTTACTGCGTGCATTGAGCATGCCATGTAGACGTCCTAGAGCAAAAGCGGGGCGCGAACGCACCGTTTTTATTCTCGGAACGTAAGTCGGAAATCTAGAACCACGCCCAGGTATTTGGCTTTCTTTTCCCAAGGGATCTGTTGGCCGAAGAGAGAGATGGGTTGGGCTTGAGCGGAGAGGTCGGAACTCTTGTGAAAGAGAACCGCCGCGCTCTTGGAGGGATTCACCTCTATTCTCCATTTCCTGAACCAATTCCCTAGGGCATTGACTGAGGATTGGAGAATTTTGGTGATGTTTGTTAGGCTGATGCCGGAATAATATATAGCCGTGTCGTCAGCGAATAGAGCCAACTGCGACTTGGATCTTTTTGGAATATCGCTGGTGTACAGCGTGAAAAGGAGAGGGGAGAGCACGGAGCCCTGAGGGACTCCGGCTCGGATAGGATGAGGGGACGAGAGTGTGTCGCCCTCTATACGATAGCGAAAGGTGCGATTCGACAGAAAGTCTCGAATGATGAGCACGAGACGGTCTGGCACGTTGAATGAATATAGCTTGTAAATCAAGCCATTGTGCCAAACCTTGTCGAAGGCTTTCGCCACGTCGAAGAAGAGCATGCCAGTCGTCATACCGCGCTGGAATCCAGCGCTGATATGTTCGACTATGCGATGCACTTGGTGGATACAAGAGTGTTTGGTTCGAAAACCAAACTGCTCGTCGGGAATGAGATTATGGGATTCGGCAAATTTCTTTAATCGGGCATAGATAAGCCGCTCATAGATCTTCCCAAGGACTTTGAGGAGACTTATGGGGCGATAACTGGAGGGCTCAGACCTGGGTTTACCGGGTTTAGGGATACCGATGACGGTAGCTTCTTTCCACACTTGTGGGAAGATGTTATTATTTAATGCCGCATTGAAGATGGCGGTCATCAGAATGATCAGGGAGGCGGGGAAGAGCTTAACCACCTTGTTGGTGATGCCGTCTGAGCCGGGGGCTTTCCTGGGTCGTAGGTTCTGTACGATCGAACGGACTTCGTCCGCAGTGACGGGGGGGACGGGATCGTCTGGGTCGGGGGCGGGGGAGGGAGTAGAACTTGCGGGGGCCGTAGGGTTATCAGGGGACAGCGAAGGGATGACAGTGGATACTCTACTTTATACTACTTATATGGAAAATTTGCGTCGAGCGACGTAGTGTCGATACTCCTAAAAAACAATAGCCCGTCTCTCGACGTACTGACATAATGTACTATTTTAAATTCCCGCCTAAGAACGTACTGTCAACGAAAGTGTTATGAAGATTTGTGTAGGTAAGGCTGAAGTAATTTCGTAAAAAGGTGTATGATATGTTCAAGAATTATCATAATTATATCTACTAGCCTAGGAAGATTTAATCACATAATCGTACTGAGTACTAACTAGCACAGCACCTAGTTGTTTTTTTTATACTATTATGGTGGCAAACAAGCATACGGCCCACCTGATGGTAAGCGGTTACCATAGCCTATAGACGCTTGTTACACCAGGGGTATCACTTTAGCGTTGCCGACACTGTAGAACGAAAGAGGAATAATTGGGTTGGCAGTATAAGGGTCAAAGTCCCCCCACTGCAACTGTTCCACTGTTTGCTCAATTAGTAAAAATAACATACATACATACACTCACGCCTTTTTCCCATGGGGGTAGGCAGAAACTAAAGAACGCCACTTGCTACGATTCTTGCATACTTCTTTTGCTTCGACCACATTCATACATCTTGTCATACATACACGCCGGTTGCGAGTACTACGCACCTGACTTTTTTAAGAACCTCACCAATAAGGTCGGTATAAGTTTTTCTAGGGCGTTCCCTCTCGGCGGTTCCACTGACATTCGCCATATAAATCCCTTTTGTTAGTCGCCTCTCATCCATTCTCTCGACATGCCCAAACCATCTCAACATATTCTTCTCAATCCTCGTCACTACATCGTCTTTTAAGCCGCAACGTTCTCTTATCACACTATTTCTCTATCTGTCATTCCGAGTACACCGCACATACTTCGCAAAGAAAAAAAAAGTAAAAAAATAAAAAATAAATTCTATGATTACAGAGAACACAGAAGATAAATGCGAATTCTCAAAAAACTTGCTGATCTGCTTATCAGAGAAAGGGCGGGCCAACTGTGACGATTGGAAAGACGATCTGAAGTTTTAGCAACTCGTATCTATTGTACCTATTTACTTATTCCTGTATTTGATATTTCAACAATAAATATTAATGCTATTTGAATTATCTCGTTATTGCGCTAAGAAATATCAAGAATTTGTCTAATATAAAAAAAAAAAAAAAAATTTTTAGGCAACCGAACACAAAACTCACGCGCAGAAGAAACATACAAGCACGGGATTATTTTGTAATTTGGAGTTCAACTTAGTTCTTTTAGGCTCGCTCCCTGTTGCTACCGAGTTGACGAGTCGCGGCGCTACTTTGTTGCGGCGGCCACAGCGTGCGATATCCATACGGGTTATCCGTGGATATCGCACGATCTCGGCGGAGGCGGCGTGCGCACTGGCGGGTTCTCTCCCTTGGGACGTGGACGCCCGGGTCCTTGCGTCACTCTATACATGGCGCAAGGAGGTGCGGGAAAGAGGAGAGATGGTGGTCCCGAGGGAGTTGGACCAGTGCAGGGAACGGCAAGCGGCGTTTGAAGAGTGGGCGGAGCGGCTTGGGCGACCAAGCGCTGGACTGCGGACGGTCGAAGCGCTCCGACCCGTTCTTGTAGAATGGGCTGACAGGCGTCACGGTGTGCTGACCTTCCGGCTGATGCAGGTGCTGTCGGGGCATGGATGCTTCGGCAAGTACTTGTGCCGCATCGCCGGGAGGGAAGCAGACACCCGCTGCCACCACTGCAGCGATTGTTTGGAGGACACGGCGCAGCACACGCTCGAGCAGTGTGTCGCATGGGCCGAGCAGCGCCGTGTCTTGAGAGGTATAATAGGTCAAGACCTCTCACTCCCGGCCGTAATCAACAGCATGGTCGGGAGTCCAGACGCCTGGCAGGCGATGCTCTCCTTCTGCGAGGACGTGATGGTGCAGAAGGAGGCCGCGGAGAGGGAGAGGGAGACTGCCTCCACCCTGCCGATCCGCGCCCGTCGATCAGGGCGCAGGAACAGGGCAGACAACGCCCTGTTCCAACCACCATAAACGGCCACGGGCGGCGGACTTGGGGAAGTCTGACCGCCCAACAACACAAGGCTATGGAGATGGAGGTGCGGCTGGTGTTTCCGCACCCCACTCACGTGGATCGGTAGGTGGGGGCACGCAAGTGTCTCCCTAAACAGAGCCGGAGACCGCGAGTTTGCGGTCTGCCACTGCTGGGGTCGCGGAGGAATGTTCTCGCTCCCGTAACCCCAGCAAAAGTGGTGAGGCGAAACACCCGTATGGTTTTAGTCGGTAGGTCACCCCCTATGGGTGGAGTCCGACACACCCCACCGCCTTCCCCGGGCGGTGGATAGTCCATGAGGATTTCCATACGTTAAAAAAAAAGGCTCGCTCCCTGTTACATGGGACCTAAGCATACCTACCGGCGAATTGTGGTGTATATTGGTACACCTCTAACATGATGGTATGTTTCACTATTTTGCAGTCCAAAAAAAGGAAAAGTTAAAAGGATGTTATCCTTACTTCAAGCCTCGCATCATTCTTCTCAGTAGCTCTTTGCATTTCTATACTCTTTTTCATTATTTGAAAGTCCCTGTCTTGTATGTATGTGATGAGTTTCAGCTTAAACTCGCCTCGGTCCTGGCTGTCTACTAACTCCATTTCTTCTTTATCCCAATTCTCTAGTAGGGTGTTCTTCTGGTAGTCGTATTCTGCTTGTAATTTGTCCAGGCGTTGGGATCCTATGTCTGCAAGAGTAATATGAAGTCGATAAACTCTTAAAGTATTATTGTGAATACAAGGTTTGCTCGTATTTGGCCTGATAAAATCTAAAGAGTCCTCCCAAAAATGAAATCTTTGCTTCTGGATCTTCGCATTCGCTTCTTTTCCATCTTAATATAGCCAAGAAAAACATCTACCATGGTCGTATCTATACCACCTAAATCTTGTCTGGTAGAGAATGCCAAAGGCATTAAGACCGCCTTTGTGTATTATTATTTATTTATTATTGGTAAAATTTGACAGTTTTGGATAGCTTGACCTGCTGGCTAGCTACCTCTGTACATCAAGAATAAATAAAAACATGTTCGTTAAGTTTAAATTTAGTATCTATTTATTACAATGTACGGGGATTGAAAATTGTAGGTAATTGATAATTATGTTGTTGGTGCTTACCCAAGAAATAACTGACATTTTCGGTGTGCGCCTGGAATGCTCGTCTATGCTGTTCGTCAGAGTCATTAGTAGCCCGCATCAAAGATTTTATCAGCCGGTCCTTGCGATCCACCAGGAAGTTGAAGCTTGTTAGCATGTTCTGTAAATTAGGTACAGATTTAGATACAAGTACATATCTACACTTTTCTGGGTGGTGAACTCGTTATCCTTCAACGAGTTGTGTTCGTATGGCTAGTTACCATCGCATTCACATTGCCACCAAGCAGTAGTGTGTTATCTTTGTGTCCCGGTTGGAAAAGTACCTAATATATCCAGTGAAATTACCTACTGGACAAATGACGTCCGAAAATGACAACCCTCGAGTAATGCCGCTGGTGTTGCTCGTGTCCATATGCTAGGTATAGGTTTGGTAGGCATAGGTTAGGGTTAGGTTCTGCTGAGATACAATCAGTTGAGCCGAATACTTGTTTGTCATCTTAGTAGTAACCAATAAAAATAAACAAATGACTGTTCGTGATCAAATACTTACCTACCTACTTTACTAAAGGGAAAATTATTAAACGGCAGGCGGCAGGGAAGCTGAAATTGATACACATTGCGTGTAATCGAAGAGCAATAAATAATGGTATGTACCTGAATATCCAGCGCCATTTGTCTGCATTTTATTTTCCGTAGAATAAACCGCCATTGTTGGTTTATTTTGGCTGTGTTCAGGCGACTGAAGGCTTCTTCTTTATCGAGTTTGTTCTGTGAAATAGAAAACACTATTGTTAAACTAAAATCATTAGAATAAAACCACTTTTTACGGATTTTATCGCGTTATATATTGATATTATTAGTCCTGACGTTTCGGACTCTTTACAGCGTCCATGGTCGATGAGGAAAAAACCAGAAACACGCTTGCCTCCCCTTGCCTTATTATAGTCATGGTTATGGGATTCGTGAAATACCTATACCAAATACACCAAGACCATGACAGGCTATGGTTTCGTACAACCACGGACCCCATCAAAGGACGCGCCTTCGAGTACCTACTATACTTCACCTACTGTAACCATTGTCTGGTTGTGCGGCCACCCGTATACTCATGGAAGCAGGTATGTGCTTACCTACTTATGGCATGTCACACGCTTGTCGTGGTGGATATTGCTAATTGATTATCTATTCAGTGTTCGTGTCTGACTTGTGAAAGGATAGCCACTCCTTTCACTAGTCAGACAGGAAATTCCGACACCTACTAGCTTAAAAAAATGCTAGATGGCGCCGGAATTTCCTAACTGGCGAGAGACAGAGAAGAAACACCGAAACAAACTTAGAGAATCATGGGCTTTTTTAAAGTTCAGACATAGTAGTAGCAGCAAATATGTGAGTGTAACAATACAGCGCAATGTCTCAAATGGCCTTTTGCAGAAAAAAGCCACAGCGGCTTTAATATTCACGATAATCAGCAAATAAACAGATATCAATACTTTACCTTTAATAATAATATTTACCTTTAACTATAAGAATAAGCAGTGATAGCCTACTGGTATGACCATTGGACTGCCAAGTCGAAGGTCTCGAGTTCGAACCCAAGGCACGCACCTCTGACTTTTCGAATTCATGTGCGTATTAATAATAAATTATCACTCGCTTAAACGGTGAAGGAAAACATCGTGAGGAAACCTGCATACCTTAGAGATTTTTCTCGACGGTTTGTGAAGTCTGCCAACCCGCACTAGGCCAGCGTGGTGGACTATAGCCTAATCCCTGTCAACATGAGAGGAGACCCGTGCCCAGCAGTGGGACAGTATATGGGTTGATGATGAATACTTTACCTTTCGATAGTGGATCGAATTATGTATCAATAGCATAGAATATAATATTTTTGTAATATAAATAGTTATGAACTTGAATAACTGTAGGCGAAATCTAGAAATGCAATTATCTACCAACATAATATTAAGTAGATAGGCTTTGTAATACAAGAGGGGCTCGTGGCTAAGTATAACTACGTTGATCAATCGATCTGCAAGGATAAGCTGCGTTAGCCGCGATCAGTTTGTGGATGGTTGAGCATTTTTAACACTTCGAGACCCCTCTGTGCCTCTGATCTGAGAGCACGTAAAGCCGTCAGTCTCGGTTGTTATATCATCATCATCATCAACCCCATATATTGTCCCACTGCTGGGCACGGGTCTCATCTCATAGTGTGAGAGGGATTAGACTATAGTCCACCACGCTGGCCTAATGCGGATTGGCAGACTTCACACGCCCGCCGTCGAGAAAATTTCTAAGGTATGCAGGTTTCCTCACGATGTTTTCCTTCACCGTTTAAGGGAGTGATAATTAATGATTAATATGCACATGATTTCGAACAGTCAGAGGTGCTTGCCCTGGATTCGAACTCGAGACCTTCGACTTGGCAGTCCAATGGTCATAGGTATCTACCTATGACCATTGGACATTGGTCATAGGTATCTACCTATGACCATATGACAACTGTACGAGCATGTACTACAATTTATGCTGACGCCCGTGATCACGAGCACATGTTTGTATTTGCATTTATTTGTTGTAGTTTTTAGTTCTGAACAATAAAGCTGTCGGTATACACGCATCGGTGGTTTTCTTCCATATACGTAAAGATCCCCGATACTTAGATATCACGGCTGCAGAACCCAACATTTTTTGGTCCTTCGAGCCGGATTTGAACCAGCGACCTATGGATCTATGATAATTATGTCATATGAATCTATGATACCTATTCGTCAGTGGTAGTCAGAAGTTCAAAAAGTCTGACAACCAATCTATCCTCAGGATATCGATATTACCCAGAAATTGGGTTGCGGAGGTCTGATGGCAGTCCCTTCGTCAGCCGCATCGGGTTAGTCAAAGTCAAATACAAATATTTTATTTCAATTAGACCATTAAAATAGTACTTTTGAAAACGTCACCGTAAAGACGTAAATTCTGAATGTGAAGGAAAAATTCGACATGGCGGGTGGGACTCGTGGTGGCTTAGTGGTCATAGCGTCTGGTGTATCTAACCAGAAGATGCAGGTTTGAATACTGCCCACAATCGATTTTTTCCTTCGCTAAATTACTTTTGAAAAGTCAAAACTAGTTGCATTCATGGTTCCAAAAAGTGGGTCATACGGAGAAGAACCGCCAAGAAACTCTGTAGACACTCTTTTTTAAAAAAAAGCATGGTTACAATGTTAATCTTGTTAGACTGGAAGCCAACATAGTTGGGAAGAGGCTTTGTAATACAAACAGCAGGTAGGTCTCCACTTTTACTATTTTACTTCACTTCTATTTAATTGAGTAATAATAAAAATCACCTTAATGAACCTGGCGATGAGCTCGTGCTTCCTCCGGCGAGCCTCCTCCTCCAAGTCGGCTCGGTGCTGCAGGTACCTGGCTCGCTCTTCATCCGACATGCGAGCCAGCTTGTTCACTTTACCCTTTTTACCCATTTTGAAGATTTAGATGTTATGACCTGTTGCATAAAAACGGAGTGACATATTAGGTATGAAAAAAAATACTTATTTCGTTTATTTTTGGAACGTTGCTTACTAGATGACAGAGATATAGAGGAATATTTTAACGTTTATTTCGTACAATAATAAATTAGGTACCTACATCTCCCCGCCATACATTCAACTGCGCCCTTTTACCTAGTTGTTTCCGACCGGAGAAAACACATTGCAAGTAAGTAGACCTCTACAGTACCTACATGAATTATTGTAATTTGTAAAGTACCTAGGTAACATTAAATTTACGTTACTTAGGTACCAATGTATTACTTAATTCCAATGCAATATAAGTAGCTTAGAAACTTATCATAATTACTTACTTTTACATTATAATATATGTATATTATTTAAATATAGACACGCACCTCAGAAAACATGAATTATTTAATTATTAAGTATGTAGGTATAATAGCCAACTTACCTTTGACAAACTAACGAATATGATCACCAAAGCAGCTCGTAGGTAATATTGGAATGTAATGCGCTGATAAACTAACAGTTATTGAACAAACTATTAGTAACACGGCAACAAGTTATGTGTTTCTATTGATAATTAATATTGGCTGACTACGGTAGATACGAGAAGGACCACGAAGCAGAAATGGTGGGTATGAAGGACTAATATTGAGTAGGTGATCGATTATAAGTATTGTTTTAAACACATAATAATTTTGAATAGTTCTTGTATGAGTCAGGGCACCAGTACCAAGTTGATCAAAAGAAAAAAAATGCTCCAATTCTCTAGTTCGAAATTTAAAAATTCATTACTTGCTCAATTTTAATCAAAACAGTAACATTTATTGTGGAAAATAAAATGAATTTAGATAATTCGGAATGTAATAAGTAAAATAAGTATAAAAGTAAAACCAGTCTTTAATTAAATTTCCTACTTGTAATAATTCATTAAAGAACCTTCCAAAGTCGTAAAAATTTATTGTTTGTGTCTATTGCTTGTCTATTGTGTGTAGGTAGTACCTACCTACTATTTTTTCTTTGTAATATTTCAGGGTAATCTTTAAAAACTTAAAAAAAACGGTCTCCACAAGACTCGAAAAGTATTGTGTCTAAAAGATCTAGAACTTACTCGAAAAGTAGTCGATGGATTGACTTCTTAAAAATTAAAGTCAATCAATTGACTTCCGACTACAAAGATAATTGCATTCGAAATTTCTTAAAAAAATATCTATATTATCGTGTCTTAGTTTTTTTTTATTAGAATTTTTATAAAGCAAAGGAATGCAAAACTAGAATTTGAACAAAATCTTACCAAATAAATGCAATTTTGTTTAAATTATATTAGCAAACCTATGTAGGTACTTAGGCAGTAGAATATTGATTATTTAAAAATAAGTATAATTTTTGAAAATGCGCGCGCTTTGGTGGGATTCTATTAAATTTTATTTTTTGTAACTTGCCAAACTTAATTAGGGCAATTATTAGTGAGTAATATAGATGACATCTCCACAAAACATAAAAAGACAAGCTACATGACTGAAAAATCTAAATAAGTACCTATGTATAACATTTAATAAGAAAAGTAAGTATGATTTCAGCTTCATGAAGTCTCTGAAGTCTTATGAAGGCATCTGTAATTATTTTCAGATATTTATAGTTCTTTTATTTCCTCGTAGGTGAAGTAAAAAGTACGATGGTTCACTCGGGGGAAAGTACACATTACAAACTCGTGTGCTTTTCGGCCCTCCTTGGTGAACAATGTACTATTGTATACCTACCATAATAAGTAGTCAAACAGATATCCTTAGCAACCGTTACCATGGTTACTTAGCGAACTGAATCAATCAGACACGTATATATTTATTTGGCAAAGCAATTATCCCTAGAAAACTAAACAATACCTTTTAATTAATAAAAATGGATGCCCCCTCAGTTTCGGGGACGATACAGTCCACCTCTACTTACTCCGGGAGCTCTGAAAAGACTGGTAGCAGTAAGTCTGGTCAAAGTGTGGATAGGGAGAAGGAAATGGACCTGACGAAGGACAATGGTGAGTTCCTGTTGGATCCTATTTCCTTCGCAAAGTTTAAAGCACTTCGCTACATTAAAAAGATGCTAATTTAATCCAAATCAATGAAGCCTTTTAGGCTACATACATTCCATACAAGAATATTGGTTCATACATCCTTTATTAGCTGCTATCGTCACTGCAGGGCAAAGGCCCGCCAACCCTCCTTCCACTCCTCTCGGTTTAGATCTTTCTATGGCTATTCATATATTATTACATCGTAAAAGCATTATGTACCCTCTTCCTGAAGATCTATTCAAAATTTTGCTCATTTCAGCGGCCTCACCAATCGATCTTGAGTGCCACATCCAATGTGAGCGTATCACCAAGATCCTTGACGAAGCCATCTACAAGTGCAAGCTAGCTATCTGTTTGCCCAATCTGGTGCAGGAGTACTCTACCCTCAACAAAGTCTTGTCGCCTATGCACATGGATGACCTGATCTTTATCTTTGAGCAATACGACAACCCATTGTTCTCTGCGAGTCTCTTGAACATGGCTGTTATGGATGATTTGAAGGCTGTGAGTATTATGAGAGCATTATTGACACTATTTTGATCTGGTCTCCAGCATGTGTGAGTTATAAACCGGCATGAACATCTCTTAAATATTCTCAGGGGTAATTAGCTAACCCCCTATTAGGTACATGAGACCTAAACATAGTGGCAAACTGTGGGTACACTTCAGCCTAACCCTTTGGGGAATACAGGCATGTGGTATAATTATGTTCTTTTTAAAGTGAAAGTGTTACCTACGTTTCTAGGGTGACTTGTCGCTGAAAAATCGTCTCAACCCGGAACTTGGCCACCTTCTCTACATCATGAATAGTTATCCTCAGCTTAGGCCCAAGATTGATGAAATTATCAACAAGGTAGGTGTTATCTGAAAGATCATTTTTTGGCGTTGAGTATATCATCATCATCATCACCAACCCATATATTGTCCCACTGCTGGGCACGGGTCTCCTCTCATATTGAGAGGGTTTAGGCTATAGTCCACCACGCTGGCCTAATGCGGGTTGGCAGACTTCACAAACCGTCGAGAAAAATCTCTAAGTTATGCAGGTTTCCTCACGATGTTTTCCTTCACCGTTAAGCGAGTGATAATTAATTAGTAATAGTATACGTAGAATACGCATTAACGTTTTCTACGTTTAGGTCCTTTTACCTATTCCTAAATTTAGGGTAGCATAAGTACTTTTAACTCATCCACAACTCGAAAGTTTCGGTAAATTGCGTAATACATCTGATGATGACCAGTGATTAACAAATTCTTAGATTTTTTTTTATTGTAATTATTATCTATTAAAAAAAAATATTTTTATTCGGGATAGAAATAGGCTAGTTTCCTTTTACAGTGTACAGACGCCAGCAGGTCAACCTATCCAAAACTGTCAAATTTTCCTAATTGAATATGAACCTTATGGCTTTGTGTTAAAGTTGAAAATCAAACAAAGAAATTTGACAGATTGTGGTAGCTTGATGTGCTGGCCTCTGTACCTAAAACATATTAAGTACTACCGGATGTGCCCTTTGGAAAATTCATACCATACCACTGAAATATAATAATTACCTATTTTTTTTTCAGAAGAGAGAAACTCCGTCCGAAGTAAGTTTTTCTTGTAATTCTTACACACAGTTAATATACTTAATCATTTCTTTTCTCTTTCAACATATTTTTTTACAAACTTTTAACTACATACAATAAATATTCAACCAATTGTTCAATGTTCGTAGGCAACGTCAGTAAGTTTTGAGTTTCTTAGAGAGATGGAACATTTCCGCGACCTGATGGTGAAACAGATGCAGACCACGGCAGCAGAGGAACTGAATGCAAAGATCAACACAAGGAAGTTGGAAACGTCTAATGAACATCTCATAGCACATATCAAAGGTAGAGTATGTTTTGAACATAAATATCATACTAGAATTTCTGCCATTTTATGGAAATATTAGTTAACTTATGAGTTATTTAATGAGAGAATGAGTCAGCCGTTAACTTGATGCTAAGTTTCAAGTCAGCTTCAATATTATTAAATATGCTATTGTTCATTTAATTGATTGTCGCTCATGACTTGGAATTGCTACTCTACTTTGTTTGTTCTCACTATGTCGAGAGGGCTTCTTCAAAGTGAGAAACAATTAATCAATTTTAACATTCTAATTTATCAGAGTACTCAGCGACGTTGAAAGAGGAGACGGAACGTTTCGATCAGACTATGGCGCTGAAGGCAGAGATCATCACTAAGCTGGAGCATGAGCTCGCTCAGCTCAACTACGAGGCTACTGTAAAGCTAAAGAAAAAAATGTAAGGCGCTACACACTTATTTCCAAAATCAAGACCAAGGAAATTACACAAACTTTTTCTAAAAACATTGAACATTGATCTTAGATCTTATTTTAATTCTCTATTTAGATTCAAATAAATGTCGCTTCGAACATTAACTCCGATATATTTTATCTTCATGGTTATTTGTAGATTAGACTCTGAGCGTCAGATGGTGCTGGCGACTCGAACCCACGCAGTCAAGAATGAGATGTTGAAAGAAGAGGAGGTTGAGACCCGGGAAGCGTACGAGCAAATGCTGAGGCTTCATCTTATTGAGGAGAAGAACCAGAGGGCACGACGGTAATTTAAGGTCTTCGGATGCCAGCCACCTTACTCATTTGTCATGTCTATTCTCTTCTTTTAGTAGGTAGAGTAGGTAGGTATATATAATATTATATTTATGCACATTGCAGATGCAAAATTTAGGTAAGTGAAAGGTGTATTAAAAGTGTTACAAGTATCCGTTTAAAAGGAAAGTTACCGTATTAAGTAATAATGACATAAATTATTATTCTTCGTTACAAAGGTTCAAAGTGGAGACGCAGTTGCTGTCGTGGTTACAGAAGTACGATCTCGAGATGAGCGACAAACAAGTGGAACTAGATGAATTCTCGCAGAAGTACGACGATGAAGTGGAGAAGTGCGAGGAACTGGAGGTAATGTATCAAAAGCCTCCAAGAAAGTACCTCGCGACAATTGACACAACGGAACGGAACAAAATAAAATAAAACAAAAACTTACCTACACCAACAGAGACAACTAGCAGAACAAGACATCGAGTATATTCCGCTGATGGCAGAACGCGAGGAGGAATATCAACAAGAGATGGCGGAGAAGATGAACAAGTTCCTTCTAGATCACGCTGCGCGGGTTATACAGCACGCATGGAGAGAAGTACTCTCCAACCGTGCAGAGAAGAAGAAGGTACGTTATTCAAAGTGCTTGTTAGCTATTATCAAAGATAGGGATAGGTCTAAACTAGGGTTGTACGGACGCATTTGATATTCTTTTACAACGGAGCGTAATTATGAGGTTTGTATTTTGTTATGTTATTAAACATAAACATGTTACATTACTATCTAATCTAAGAAGAGCAGTATATATTTCATCATATCATACCTTTACTAATTTCTAGTCGTTATTATGTATTACTTTGTGCATCAAACCTTTAATTTTATTTATCTTCTGCAAGCAGCAAAAAGGAAAGGCGAAAAAAGGCAAGAAGAAAGGTTAATAAAGAATCATCCATAATATTTGTTTATTATTTTTAATATTTACATTATTTGATGTCCTCTTTCATATTCCTTTCTATACTAATTATTTTATTGGGAAGCAAGAATTATTGCTTTTGAAATGGAACTGATTTTAATCATGCCTTATGTTTATGTCCGTCGTGAAACCTTTACTACCTTATTCCTTATCCAAATCCAATTCCTTTATTTATGTATTACAGTTAAGGAAATTATTGAAGAAAATACAAGCAGAAGCAGCTCCAGTGGAATTATTAAAAGGAAAAGGAAAGAAGTAACTACTCAAAGGGTTAGATTCGTAGATATAATAATTATGGTCGTAACTTTATCGTACTCGTATACTCATTGTTTATTTTTTACCTATCTATTTTACTTTTATCTATTACGGAAATAAAACTGACGCCGAGTAAGCAAAAAATAAATTTTATTTACAAAACAACAAATAGGTATAATTAGACAATAATACACGCATCAAACATTTAGGTATATTATAACAATATATTCAAATATAAAATTCTACGAGGCATCCGCAGAATCAAATCTAATTTCATACTTACATCAATGAATGAAACTTAACGACTAATTTTGGTTAAACACATTCAGTATAGGAAACTAGAATAGGTTGGTAGATAAGAGATTTGATTGGTCTACTAAACGATAGTGCACCAAGGTAGATATTGTTATTATGGATGCAGTTCAAAATGTATTACTAACATTTATATACCCAAGTATTTTACATTTCCTAACTTAGTCTATTGGCTTGTATGCTACTATATCATCCATATATTATATTTAAAATTCGTTATCTAATACATTGTAAGCATAATATAACTTTAATGCATTATATTCCGTTTACCGTATCTTAACAATTAGCTTACTAATAGACATTCATTATAACCAAACCTTTATGTGACGATTAAATTAAATATCGTTTAGTACTTTATCATGAGATGGTAAAACCCGGCAACTAGATCTAAATATTCGAAATAATTCCACAAATTTTGGTGATTCATAATTTTACAGAAAAAATGTGTATGTGTTCTATATTGTAATATTATTTATATTTAGGTCCCAGGCTACCCATGCAAATCTTTTTAGTGACGGGTTAAGTTAATCATCTGTGTCATCATTTTCTCAATACATGGGTGGCCCTAAATGCACTACTATATTTTATTGATTACCTATATCTTTAAGCATCAGATCATAATTTGTCGTCATCATCTAGTATATTGAGGTGTCGAATGGCTCTGACATCAATGAGTGTATCGGAAGAACTCTTGGTGGTTGGAACAAAGGACAGCGCACGACGTGCCCGCTCACCGTTGCGAAGTACTGGGTTAAAGTCCTGAGAAAATACGTCAATATTAAGTATTATGTTAATTAGCAGTATGATAGCCTTGTGGTATAAGGCACGCACCTCTGACTTTTCGAATTCATGTGCGTATTAATCATTAATTATCACTCGCTTAAATGGTGAAGGAAAACATCGTTAGGAAACCTGCACACCTTAGAGATTTTTCTCGACGGTTTGTGAAGTCTGCCAACCCGCACTAGGCCGGTGTGGTGAACTATAGCCTAATCCCTCTCAATATGAGAGGAGACCCGTGCCCAGCACAGTGTGGGACAGTATATGAGTTGGTGATGATGTTAATTAATTTGGAGTATGATTAGTTATTAATTCAAAGGTAATAAACGAAGGTAAAAGATCTAAGGAACATTCCAGTAGATTGAGCGAAGCTTTTAGGTCAGACAGAACTGGTCTGTAAACAGAATGAGCAACGAACGCAAAAATATTAAAACATATGATACACTTACTCTTAGCTGTACCTGCAGCGCGTTAGCGGTGTGTTCAGTCTTGGAGATTTTGTCTTGAGCTGCTTTCAATTCGGCGTCTAACCGCTGTTTCTCTTCTTCCAGTTCTTTTAAGCGCTTTTCTGCTTCTGATAGAATAAATGGGATTTATGAGGTATATATTGAGATATTTGGGATAATCTTTTGGGTTAAAAATTCCATTATAATAGTTATAATTATAAATTCAAGGTGACAGAAGAGATTTTTCTTAAGCTAAGTAATATGAATTTGTCCAGAAGATATCATAATCATCGAACCACTTTAATGTATAATGGATTATTATCTTAATATTATTAATTAGTGATTAGTTTTTAATAGTTTAGAAAGCACAGTTGAAAAATACGAAAGTAAATCGCCCAAATAAATTTCAGTAAGCAGCATTGTATAATATTTTGAATCATTATTTATCATACCTTTAAATTGTGTTTCTTTCTCTGCCTGCAAAATTTCGAATTGTTGACGTTTTAATCTTTCTTCTTCTAGCATTCTGTTCTGTTCTTCTTGTAGCCTTTCTAATTCTTCGCGCCTCTCCCATTCTTCTGCTAATACTCTGACAGAAGATAAGGCATCGTTAGCAAAGTTTCTTAAAGTAGATTTTTTTTTAATATAATAATTTATTTATGTATAACTCGGAGATACATTTCTGACCAACCTGTAAGGGAATATGGTCGGAAGAATATGTTTTGTAAATGAATTACACATTCGTACATCTCACCTCGCTTGCAATGCTCTTACTATTTCTTCGTCTCGTTTGGCTTGTGTTTCTTCTTGTAATAGTCTTTCTAGTTCTACTTGTGCGTGTTTTAGTTCTTCTAACTTCTTATTGTCTTGCTGTGCTAATTCCGCTAATTCCTAAAATTATTGTTTTTTTTTTATTTACAGATCATACTAGTAAATTCTAATTGATCATTTATTTAGTTTCTTAATCATTCATAAACGGTAGTTTGTTAAGTAGATAAAGTTGTTTCAATATAATTTCTCACATTCTTCCGAGAAAATAGGTGCTGTTAGTATATCAAAATGTTTTTTTACGAGTTATGTAAGTACATAATTATATGTAAGTATATTAATATTATGGTATAAAAGATACCTAAAATTGTCATGGATATTACTTAGTCCGACTTTCATTTTTATTTTGTTTCAGTTTTCAGTAAATGATTATCAGCTACTGTTATGCCTTCCACATATCATTATAGCTCTGGAAATTCTCTACCCTCGAGTAACATAATGTTTTCCTGACCTGCGCTTGAGCCTCCGCGGCGAGGCGCGCTTGCACCTCGTGCTGCAGGCGAGCGCGTGCCTCGCGCACCTCGCGCTCCCTCCGTGCGCCCGCGCCGCGCCGCACCGCCCGCGCCCTCCGCTGGTAGCCCTCCACCCCCCCAGACACCGCCGCCGCTTGACGTAGTGCTGATATCCATTGGAGACGACTCCTATAGCAACATGACAATGTTTTTTGTTACTTCTCATTACTCCATAATTAGTAGAAACCTATTATAAATATGTGTATATTGTATAATGAGATACTTAAGTATATTATTCTGATACTTATTTTTTACTCCATATAGTTGCTCACGTCAAAGTACTACTACTATCGATTATCGTAATTACTGGTGTTAAAAATATTACTAAACTTATAAGATTCTAGCAGATGATGGTGTAATATAAATATTAGCGAAAAGATCTCTCGCAATATAAACCATTTACTTCAAAGTTTACGCGTATTACCTAGTAAGTACTTAGTAGAATAGTTTGGTCTTTATACAGAGAAGAACTCACTTATGGTCCTGAGTGCCGAATTCAAACGTTCTATCTGGCGTGATTAGCTGGAACCTCTGTATCTTGCCTTCGCCTGCAGCCGCCTCCACGGAGCAGTACTCATCGATGATGACCCTGCCACATTGCTCCTTCTGCGAGGAGCTCTTATAGTACGTAAGGGCACACGGCTGGAGAACGCACCAGTACTCCCGCATCGTCGGGAGGAGGTAACCACGCTTGAATAAGTAGCCCTAGGAAGATAGCACCGTAAAGATTATTTAGGCAAATGTCTTAAGTGTTATAAAAACAGTACTTAAATAATTCTCCAAAAAACACCAAAGTATTGATTAAAGAGGAAACGAACACGTGGCGAGGCGAATTCTATATAATAAATAGGTCTCAGAAAAGCGAAAGCGAACCATGTTGACATGTTCATTTAGTTTGTTAGCTTCAGCTTCGCCACGCGTTATATGTGTGTTTGATAAGACCTTCCATATAGATGAGGAATTTACGCCATTTTTCAGTTGTATTTTACCTTCTTAATAATATCTTCGATGAAGACGTCGTATATCTCGTCGACAGCTTCAACGAGAGCCTCTGAATGTAGCTGCTGATCTCCACAGTATTTAGCTTCTAGCACGGCGAGGAATGCGGCCCACTTGAAGTGACCAATGGAAGAGCCTAGGGCCTCCCAGTCAGCCGTGTCCCAGCGGAGCCCGAGGCAGTGGACTAGTTGCTCCGCCACGATACCTGCCTCTGAGGGTTGGAGCACCACCTGCAGATTGTAATAACATTGGTTTAGAAGGATTTAAACTGGATCGAAATGGCGCAGAATAGTAAGAATAGTATGTTTAAAGTAAGTACTTAATTAATATTTTAGTATGCCAAAATCAAAAACAAACCAAACTTGGCAACCCGCTCTAGGCTACCATGGTGGGCTATAGTCCACCATGGTAGCCTGAAAGAGGGATTAGGATATATCCTAATCCCTCTCTTTCTGATAGTAGACCAGTGACCGTGCTCAACCAAAAGTGGGTCAGTTTATGGGTTGATGATGACGTTGTCAGGAAAATTTATAGTATTTATTTTTATCGGTGGATTTTAAAATAGCCAAGTACAGGCGAAAAAAAAAGAAAACAAGTAAATTATGTAAAACTTATGCAAGAGTCCATAAATGAGGCGTGGGTCTTTATGAGCACTATAAAACCTTTTTAATTTTGAAAGCGATTATGTGACCCCATAGCTAACGCAAAGTACCTCATACCTAATTGTTTTGAGAGCTGAAGTAGCAGGCTAAAAATAAATTTATAAAAGTTGGTTACGTTAAAGAAGGGTATACATGTCATAAGGAGGGTATGTTGGACCATAGAGTATCCTCCTATAAACCATATTATAATTATCCTCAGTGAAAAACCCATCAAAATAATAAATACTACGTACAACACTTATTATTTCGATGGAAAAACCTCACATAAACTAAAAAATATTTAGTTTACCCTAGTCAAGACTAAAAGGTGTTTTATATTAGCACTACTTGACTACCAAATTAGCACACTGCGCGAAGTGCCCGCGCTTGCGTGTTTCTTCGTGATATTTCAATGACCTTTTCATTGCTTAAATGCATTAGGTACCTTCAAAGACACTCCGCTCTTAGTCTATAAATGTTAGCACTGTATATAAGGATGTTATTAATTTATGGTCCGCTAATTGGCGAGAGTGTTCGTAGGAGGCAACACTCGTATGTCTAATTTTAGCCTATCTAATAAAGAGAAGAGTAATTTTATGAGATGTATGTATACCTTTTTTCTCCGAGCCTTTTCCCAACTAATTTGGGGTCGGCTAACAGTATAACCAGATGCGGCTGAATATCAGTATTTTACACCCAATTTTTTTATGAAATGTACTGAGCAGATTATATTTACCACAAAACACTTTGACATAAATAAAATAGAATACTATTTTGTTCATATGAGTCGAACCTTACGCTCAGCATCCGTGTATGCCACCTACTAGACTAATGAGACACTATAGTTCTATTGTAAATAATAATATGAGTCTGAAACAAAATATCTCCCACAAAGAAAGATAAGTTAAGTATTTTAAAGTTAATTATTAGTAATATTCGGATTGGTAACAGTTGATCAATTCTACAAAAAGTAAATACTACTCATTTTTACATTGAGACAAATATTAATATACTAAACCCGTGGGGGATAATTAATGACAATACATAAGAAATGTGAACGACCTTAATTTGCTATTCGACTAGTAGGTACGGCAACAAGAGTAAAGCGGTAGCGATGTTGTCAAATCATTGACAAAACTATTGTTACTACCAATCTGCAAGGTTAAGCCGCCGTGCGCTGCGGTCGGTCTTTGGATGGGAGATCATTCTTAACACATCGAGACCCCTCCGTGCCTCGGAAAGCATGTAAAGCCGTCGGTCCCGGTTGTCATACGAATACCTATGACAATCGTTAGTGGTAGTCAGAAACCCTAGAAATCTATCCTCAGGATATTGGTATTGCCCACAAATTGGGTTGTGGAGGTCTGATGGCAGCCGCTTCGTGTAAAATATTATTTAGCCGCACCTGGGTTAGATTGAAAGTAGACCCCGATAGGGAAAAGGCTCGGAAATTGAAGATGGTGAACTTTTAATAATATTTTTACTGATCCGAGGGTCTTTAGCTACTTTTGATATAGAGATTTATTGAAATTGGCGTTTGCGTCATTGAGTAGATAATATAACCATTGCCGTAGCTGGGTCTTTATTTCAGTTATATATACGTTAATCGCCTTCTCTGTCAGTATGACAGCACCCTAAATAATAGTACCAACTGTTATTCTGAAACATATGGATAACACATGTATAAGGATTGATGTCTAAAATTAACATGAAATGTGTTAAATATAAAATGTATGTAATGTTGGCTGTTCGTCTTAGTCTTTATTTTATTTGTTTACATAGTCGGTGCTAAAGTATTATTCCCTACCTATGGCTAAGAGAGGGAATAGTGGGAGTAATTCCACTCAAATTGGCTACACGACCGGAGAAGTAGCTCCGCCTTGCAGAAAATCGAAGTGAATAAAATAAAATAAGTATGTTTTGTATTTTCTTTCTTTCTTTCTTTCTTTCTTTCAAATAACATTGATTTAAGGTGTGTTATGTTCTTAACGGGGAATAGGTTGCTAGTGCCGAAACCATCGGTTTGAATTTACTTTCACTACATTATAAACACTGTCTCAAATTTTTGTTAAGCATTACTTTTAAGACTTTTTATTACATTCATATGCACATAAATAGGTGTTCAGTTCTCATAAATGTGAATATTAGCGCTTGGCTCTCTATGACAATCTGTCGATTACAGTATACATACCTATCTTAAGGACAGTCCAATGCAACGAGGGTCCTATTACTGCCACTGCCAAGATTGAAATGAAATGTCAAATATCTTGTCTGAATATCAACGACTGATAGTTCAAGGCAGATAATGTCACTCACCACATAATGGCTGGAGTCATCGGCATCCTGGACTAGGTCACCCAGCAGGCAGAAGATTCTAAAGAGTTTGAACACTGATTCATCGGCGAAAACTCCTTTGTCACGACCCAGTAGATTCTTGCGACACACCAGCCAGCACACCTGAGTAATATGAATGATATTAATTAGGTAAATAGATAATTATGATTATCTAAAATATACAAATAAGATGAATTAACTAATTGAGTTGCTATGTAAGAAGCTAGACCACGTAAACTTAATTAAATTAAACTTAAATGTGCAACATTATAGATATAATAATGAACAGACTTTTTCTGTGTTTTACCTATGTGATTAAGAGTTTGGGCATGTTGGTTGTTGTGGTCGTAATTTTAAGTGGCATAGACTACCGTCATAATATTAAGTCAGCCATAGTTACTTTTTTTTTTATACCACTAAGGTGGCAAACAAGCATACGGCCCATGTGATGGTAAGCGGTTACCGTTGCATATAGACGCTTGCAACACCAGGGGTATCACTTACGCGTTGCCGACCCTGTAAAACGAAAGAGAAATAGTTGGGTTGGCAGTATAAGGGTCAAAGTTCCCCCACTGCCAACACTAAGTTTCCTTGCGGAGCACTGGCAACCTTGCTCACCGTAAGGAACATTCCTCAAAGCAGTGTTACTTCACTTCGATTTTCTGCAAGGCGGAGGTACTTCCCGAGTCGGGCAACTGCAATTTGGAATTACTCGCACTATGCCTTACCTCTCTCATATATAAATTTATCTAAAATGTATAAGTAATAGTTATGATATTACACTATACAGATTCAGTACTATTATTGTCATCATAAATTTAATTAAAATTAAATTGAGGTATCGATTAGCGATGGCCAGGTGGGTCGATGATATAGTGAAGTGTGCTGGAAGGACCTGGATGAGATTGACGCAGGATAGGGATAAATGGCGTAAAAGGAAGGAGGCTTATGGTCACTGCAGTGGGTCAATAAAAGCTGTGAATGATGATGATCGATCAGCATAGCCGTTCCTAAGTAATCAAGACAGGCATTCTTCATGCGTGCACACCCAATATCTATGTTTAAACACCTAATGTTTTAAAACAAGCCTGTATGCAGATACAGCACGTAGTAGCTTGCATGTAATTACTAACTTTGTACAATATATGTGATAGGCATAAAGTTATCTCGACCCAGTTGCACAGCTGAATAAAGAAGTATTGCGCCAAGTCGGTTCAATAAGTACGAGTACCTATATAAGTTCATATTTGCATGTTAAGTAGTAGACAATAAGTTAAATAAGTATAATTATTTATATAATTAATAAGATTTTCCCACAGCTTAAACAGTGATAGCCTAGTGGTATGACCATTTGACTGCCAAGTCAAAGGTCTCAAGTTCGAATCCAAGGCACGCACCTCTGACTTTTCGAATTCATGTGCGTATTAGTACTTAATTAATTATCACTCGCTTAAATGGTGAAGGAAAACATCGTGAGGAAACCTGCATACCTTAGAGATTTTTCTCGACAGTTTGTGAAGTCTGCCAACCCGCACTAGGCCAGCGTGGTGGACTATAGCCTAATCCCTCTCAATATGAGAGCAGACCCGTCCCCAGCTGTGGGACAGTATATGGGTTGATGATGAGTAATTTATTTCAGATTAATTGGTGGATTGTCATAAGAATTCAAAGATCAAGTTGTCATATACTGGTAGGTACTCACGGCACACATAACTCAATCAAGAAATAGAAATATTTTGAATGACAGTTAAATTAATTAAAATGGCGACTTCAGAAAAATATTTCCGGATTCCATTTTTGGGTTTGATCAATTTTGTAGGTCAATTTGTGGTAGGAAATGTCTCCATTACAATAAACGTTGGGTACATAGAAAAACAGATTCATATTAGTTTTACGACAGAGTGGAGCGAATACATTAGGAAGGGAAGGGCAAGTCTTTTCTGTATACCAAGCAGTTGGACATAGCAGTGTATATTGCTAGCCAGACGACTTTAGTAGAAATCAATACTATGGCTACGATTCCAAGAACCCAGACACTTGAGAAATACGTTTGCCGTCTCGCATTGTAGTTAACGAGAAGCCAGCTTGGTTGGTCTCAATTTCCTAGTTTATCGAACTGTCTAGAGCAAATATCTAGACAGTTCGATGAACTAGAAAATGGAATGTCTTCAATTCAATGGAAATTGGAAAATTTAAAATAAAACTACGGATTTTGTCTTTGATAATATTTTTTCCGACGTTTCGGACCCTTTACAGTACCTACGGGTAGACTTTGATGGTAGGCGGATGATATAATTACTGACAGTCTGACAGCTATCCTACATTATTGTTAGGAATCAATTGGAAAATTGTTGAGATTCGAACATAGGTTGTTTTTTGTTCGTTTCCGTTTGCAACTTTTATAAGAAGATTCCGAAAATATCGTTTTTTGTATGGAACCGGTTTGAAGCTAAGCCAAAAAGTAAAGCTAAAAGTAAAGGTAGGTAACCTGAGCTACTTTTTCATGTATAGCCCTACAAACGATGTGTTATAAAATCCAAATCAGTTTCTGTTGTTGACTTGACGTTAGTTATACCGCCACCATATAATTGAATTGCCGCAGTGTTCAGTCAAGTGGAGATCCGTTGAATTCTATTCAAGAAGTTTTAGCAAGATTCTGGTTTTGCAATTTAGGCATTGTGACCACAGCGAACAGCAATCAATTTTACTAATAGATTGTGTTGTAAGTGATTTCGTACGTTGACAGATGTGGCAACATTTTGGGTGTTGGGCAGTGGGTACCTACATAGAATTTGAAGCAAGAATCCTTTTGACAATATCGATATGAAAAAAGAATAAGATAAAGTTCGAATAAGGCTAAAAATAGTTATAATTTTTGAAAGGTCCAATGGAACAACTAATAGCGGTCCTACAACTTTCAGTGTGGGGATCGAACCCACAACCCGTGGCACAAAAGCCGATCGCCCATCCACTACGCCAAACTAGCCATCTAAAACTGGTGATGGCTGTGTTACTTGGTCACCTTCCACGCCACCCTTGACTTTAAGGTAAGTAGCCACGCCCACTTTCATGGTTAAGGTAATCGTGTGATCTACGGTCGATTCCAGATACTATAAACACAGAACTGTTTTGCAAACAAACCATATCATAACATAAGTATGATGTGTCCCATGTCTTGAACAACAGTAAAAAGGAAATTGTTCTAATAATGATTCATGTTCCTTTATCTTATTGTTTGTATTCGTTTTACGCGGAACGCATAATTAATCTGTGGGTCTATTATAATGGATAGCTGTGGCAAACACTTAAGGTTTTTCTTAAGATTACAATTTATTTTATGAACAGCAATAATTAGGCCTAACACTTTAGAACGTTTAAAACGGATATTAAAAATTTCATGGTCTTTAAATTACTTAGTTTAAAAAATTAGTCGACACGAGTTTTGTCCTGGATTGTGGGTAGGTAGGTTAGCAAATACTAACCCCCAGACTCGAAGCAAGTAGGTACCTGTAGGTAGTCATACAATAATAGGTAGGTATTTTATACATGATAATACCTAATACAATATAGGTACCTATTTGTCCGTGCGGAATTTTGAACCCACAACGAAATGCATCGTTCTATATCTTTCTTTCTTCATAAAAGACAAATTCTTTCATCTCATGAAAATTTTAAAAAATAATATTAGGAAAGTAAGTCATGCGGTTGAGAAGCAATGGCTGAGTGGCTTAGTGGTCATAGCGTCTGGTGTATTGAATCAGAAGACGCAGGTTTGAATCCTGCCCGCAGTCAAATTTTTTTCCTTCGCTAAAATAACTCTCTAGTTATTTTATCGGTCTTTATTTAGAACTGAATGTCACTGAGGGGTTACAGCAGTAGATTGTAGTGTTATAATCTTAGGTTTTTCTCCGTTTCTCAGATTATACCTCTATATACTTCTTAAGGGGAACATGGTTAAAAATTGGATGAGCTAAAAGCTTTTTGTAGAGCGTTCATTTTGCCTCAAAATGATTGTGTATTTTAGTGTTAATGGCCCTGTCGTATTAATTGAGGCACGACCTAACGATGAAAGTCATGGGGTGTTGTCACGCAATTTGAATTACATTAGTCTGGAGGAAATACGTTTAATCTAATCATTGGAAGAGTTTTAGGTGAATTGTTGGGTATTTGTGTTTTATGTTTTATTTCGTGGGTTCGAACCACAAATGTTTATGTGATGAACGTAAGTGTTTGTGTTTGTCTGGGTGTTTCCTATGTATTACAAGAATGTATTTACAAAAAAAAAAAGTATATGAGTATTATATGCATTAGCATATAATACTCATATACTTTTTTTTTTTTTTGTTTTTGTCTAGCACCCATAGTACAAGCTCTGCTTAGTTTAGGACTAGACGGTGCTGTGTAAAATTGTCCAAGAATAATTCTGTCATCCCTACTAATATTATAAAACGAAAGTAACTCTGTCTTTCTGTTACGCTTTCACACCTAAACCGCCACACCGATTTTGGTGAAATTTGGTACAGAGATAGATGCCTTTTGAATGCCTCTCCAATGGCATCTAGATGCGGCGATTCTGGTCCATGTTGACCCTGTTACCTGCTGATCCTGCGGCAGATATATCCTGTTACCCAGTCTATAGCCATTTTGATTGTGCAGCTCTTTTACCTATGTCGGGAACTGGTGAGAGATACGAAGCATGGCTCTCTCCATCTCGCTCTCTGCGTTATTTTGAGGCGATTTACCCATATTTTTATGAGTTCTCCAACAAATAAATTGTGTAACCAGAAATTCTTCAATGTATGTTGTTAAAAAAATAAGCATCTCCTTTACTTTACCCAAAAAAGACGTAGGTATGGAGTGGAGCGGAATCCAATGTTTTCATTAAGTGAACGCCTCTAACGTCGTATTTATTACAGGCAGTTTGCAATGGTTTATTCTTCCTCATTTACTCACGTTCAATCATTAAATTGCAGTAAGTAAGTATAGAATAATATTGATTAAGTATCAAACTTCTTGTGGCTGTGGTATAACTTTAGATAGAATATTGTCCAGGCTGCCCTTGTCCTCTTGACCAGTTATAAGAACATTGGTGATTTGCTGATGATGAGATGAGCAGATGATTTGGAACATGATGATTATTAACAGTTGACTACCTGCCTCGACCTGCAACCCATATACTGTCCCACTGATGGGCACGGGTCTCCTCCCAGAATAAGAGGGATTAGGCTATAGTCCTACGTTGGCCTAGTAGGTACAGGTTGGCAGACTTCACACACACAGTAGAGAAAAATCTCTAAGGCAATGTTTACTCACGATCTTTTTCCTTCATTTTATCATCACCGGCATTTTGCCCTTTCATTCATTTAAACAGTTGTCCCATTTTCTTGGACACCCTGATTGTCAAAGTCAAACTTATTATTAAAAAAAAAGAGTTAATAAATATTTGAAAAGTCAAAAATCGCACGGTTTGCATGTTTCCCTACAAATCTTACCTCACTAATTTTCGTTTCATATTCTCTAACGATAGGTAGAGTCGTGGTCTTCGGTAAAGAGCTGAAAACTTCATGCTGGAGGTAGTATCGGAACTCATCGAAGGTCAGCTCCTGTGAGGACTTGAAGTGGTCCAGTCCTTTCTCAACGCCGTACAGGTCTAGTAGAATTCCGATGTTCGCTGTCAGTACCTGGAAAGATGGACGATTATTAAGAACTGATTTTCATATTGTCATGTTTGTGTAAGTAACGCTTTAAATCAAGTTTCATCATGCGTACCGCTGAAATGTGGAATGAGCTTCCTGAGTGGGTCTTCCCTAATAACTATAATCTGTGTGTTTTTAAATCTCGAGTGAATCGGTTTCTTCTAGGCAAGCGCGCTCCACCGTAGATCGCAGTGTCGCTTAACATCAGGCGAACTAGTGGTCAAGCGTAGGCCTATCGTGAATAAAAAAAAAAAAAAAAAAACAAATGTTTGATCATTGAGCTCCCTAAATAATGGTTGAGCTACACGATGACTGATTTACGCGTGCTGTCAGTATGAACTGGTCAACTCAAAGCTGCTATGGCTCTTCTTCAAAAGGCCAGTTCAGATTTGCCTATATTGTAAAACATATATGATAAGCACTGTTACTGTCTGGACTTTAAAAGAGACCATGATTCCCTAAGTTTGTTTCGGCGTTTCTTCTCAGAGGTCGTCGGCTAGGAAATGCCGGCGCCATCTAGTATTATTAATTAATTATTGAAATGGTGACGTCACCATAAAGACGTAAATTCAATATGTGAAGGAAAAATTCGACATGACGGGTAGGTATCGCGGTGGCTTAGTGGTCATAGCGTCTGGTGTATCTAACCAGAAGACGCAGGTTCGAATCCTGCCCGCGCTCGTATTTTTCCTTTTCTAAATAACTTTAAAATCTTAGCATGGAAAATGCCAAAAATATACAAAAAGATAATTATTGACTTGTAAGAGTGTCTTTAGAATATATATTTTTAAGTACAAAAATAAATATCATTAAATTATTTGACTTTCAGGGCTTCAGGGTGAAACGACCCCTTTCGATAATCGTAATATAATTTAAATTAGATATTAGCTTAAAGATCTGCTACTAATTCTAGATTTGAATCGATTTTAGAGGGTTTGGTCAATGTGACCTTTATGATCCTCTGATAGAAAGTTAATATAGGTACCTAACTAGGTAGGTACTCCGTGCGGTAAAACATTAAGGTGACAGGGTAAAGCTTAATACTGAGAAGCAATTAACACTATAGAAAATTCGTTATTTGGTAAGTAGGCTACCTAATTTTATTGCTTGTTTACATTTTATTCTTTAGATGACCTGAATTAGGTGTGAGTGTTTTACTATGCGTCATTGTTATGCTGGATTGCCCAGCGTGTATACCTTGTATAAACTTGGTATACTAAACCTCGGTGTTTTCTCAGTTCACTGAACTAAATAACAAAAAATACTTTATGTATCAGTCATAAATTTAATTGTAATCAGCTGAAAGAGCGTACCTATTTAAGTGTAAAAAAAGTATACTCCTAACCTACAGGTATTTACTTACACAATAATGTAGGTATCTATATCTTCATATCACTATCTGTTTACCCTGCTTAAGCAAACGCTACTGTTTCTCTATATTCTATAGCATACTAGAAACAAATAGCACCCAGTAACTACTCAAACAGATGAAATCACCAAGTGGCAAGTAATAAGTACAACTACCGCTGACTCATAGCTTCGACCCGCTATCAGCTAACTGAAACGCGAACTGACACGTTTTGGGTTTCAAGTAGGTTAACATCAACGCAATAACATTGTGCAGAAGCCTGCATCTTAAGTCATTTTAATATTACGTTGTAGGTACCATAAAAACTTGTCAAGTGTACGTCGAACCTGTTTACAGTTTTTAGTTTCTTATGAGCAAAGGGTGCTACTCAGACATGCTTGTTAATATACCTACTTACGTAACTTATATTTGGGAATACCAACAATTACTTAGTTGGGTTTAATATTTTCGCCTCCCTTTCAGAATATTTTTAGTCAATAAGGTAAACTTTACGTAAATAAAAGGATACATGATGGCCCATCAATTTATTGATAGGAGCTATTAATGAATGTGTAAATTATGTAGAATTTATCTCCTGTCTCGTTATATATACTACCTACCTACTAGGCCAGTCAAGTAGTCTGCCAAACTTTAGTTACTTTACCTACTTAGTATGTAAGTACCTACTTTTAGCACTCTTTTATTTACCTACTCTCTTTTTTTGAGTTTATATCCGTTCCGTTAGGTAATGACAACTCCATTGTTACCTACCTTAAACAAAATGTTGTATAAGGTACAATGGTGTTGTCATGACAACTCTTAAAAAATAAATTACATAATTAATATTTGGCAGACTACCTAGAAGAAGCGATAGGTACAATGAGGGTCTTTTAATTAAAATACATTATTTTAGTGAATGCTGTGGTCAAACGTAAACTGATGCGTTGCGCCTTACATTAAGTTTTCTACTAATGAGTGTTTAGCAGCTGCCTTTAAACTAGTCAAATAAGCAGTCATTACGTGATGAGACTTTGTGGTTTGATGACGTAATAATATAAGTATTTATAGCAAGCCAATGTTTGTTTTAAAGGTTACTAAACACTAGTATTTTCTTCTGTACGGTAACTGCGTTTATAAACAAATTCCACATGCGAAAACACCCAATCCTGTATGCTACGAATACTTATTCCGTGTAGGATCAAATCGAACCCGGAACGTAAGCAACATCTTCACCGTCCTAAAGCCAACCGATCAATCGTCATAATGATTACTATACATACACCACTATTTTATAATAACAAAAAAGAAATACAAGATTCTTAGGTATACTGTCATGTGGGGTGAATAGGGAAGAAAGGGTTAATCGGGACAAAACTGAAAGGGATTTTCTAGTTTACTTAATATAGTTTGATGCCAATAAGGTATTCTAATGGTTTAATATAATTTTGGAACAATATTAGTGTCCCTTTTTCTCACAAACTATAAAAATTAAATCTAAAAATCACAATTAAAAGTTTATGCCGATTCACCCCTGTATCCCTATTAACCCCGGTTAATGGTTAAAAGATATTTCGGCGGTATGGAAAAAAGTGATTCGCAGTGTGTTCTCTGACACTGACAAAGAATAATGATAAAATACTGCTGCAAAACCTTGAGGACATTTAGAGGAGATGGTGTCAAATTATTCAACGATGGGCGTAGAGTAAGGTAGGTAGTATGTTTTGCAAATACTATTATTTAATGATTGACAGGTAACAAGATATGATATAAATCGACAACAAATGTCCGTCTACATCATGTCTTGTGGTTAGTACACGTTTAGTAGTTTTTTATTTAAATTACTAGACAACGTGTTATTTGATACTTTTTGTCACGTTTCATCATTTCGACTTACATTCTGTTTTCAGTCTTCCAATAAAACAAAATAGGTAGGTACGATACTTTATTTTTTTATCAGAATCGTGGTTAGCTTGTTAGGACTCATTCTGCTAGCATTGAGTAAAAGTTGATGATGTTTGATTTTAGAATTAAACAGGCAGGGTAGGTAGTGTTAGGTACCTGTTATCTACGGTCGTGGCCAATGTCATGACATATAGGGCAAGGAAAGGCAAGTGCGATTTTAAGTCGGTAGGAGTCCGACACACCGACGATGCATAAGGATTTGCCGACGGTGTAGTAACACAAATTTAGACGATTTCTTCAAGAATTTCTTCTTCATTCAGAATCGGCTCCATTGAGTTATTAGTTCCAGAGATTACCTATCTCTTACAAACGAACTCGCAAACTTTACCTCTATGACTTTATACCTAACATTATTAGTGTAAAGTTATTTAGAAAAGGAAAAATTGGACCGCGGGCAGGTTTCGAACCTGCGTCTTCTGGTTAGGTACATCAGACGCTATGACCACTAAGCCACCGCGATACCTACCCGTCATGTCGAATTTTTTCTTCACATACTGAATTTACGTCTTTATGGTGACGCAGGTTCGAATCCTGCCCGCGGTCCAATTTTTCCTTTTCTAAATAACTTTAAAATCTTAGCATGGAAAATGCCAAAAATATACAAAAAGATTATTAGTGTAGTTAATTGTCTCATAGAAAAATCAGCACAAACTGTTCTAATAGTCACTTCATATTAGACGAGGAATAATTAATTTATTAAGTACTTACACCCGGGAATACTGTCAGGCGATGACGTCAAATGACAATGTATAGGCAAAATGAAGAAGCCGACAACTTAAAGAATGTGCCTCAGCCATAAGTCAGCACATCAGGCGATGCATCCGCTATTATTCAGAAGCTTATTACTCAAACAACTCAAACAAACTGTATTTGTCATTTATTGTAGGGTTACCATGCTGTAGGCAATTAGACAGAGAAAATAAAGTACAAAATTACCGGTTTTTTCCTAGTTGTCTATAATGATATTATTATCTTCATTTAGATATTTTTTTGCAAAGCCTACACTCGTGATCCAAGGAAGCCAAGATTATACTTTAATTTATAATTATTTTAACTCTAAGGGATAACCGATAGATAAAGATTATGTAAATCGATTTCGTTGTTTTTTTCGTAAACTCGGGCGTGTTGTAAAAAATCTCACGGTCTACTAACCTTAGCTTGAGTGAAATTGGTTCAATAATATCACTAAGTATACCAACCCATACTAAATCGGTTCAGCTGGTCGGTCGAGATAAAAATATAAGCTAACATAACATGCCTTCACGCCTATATTCCCCGAAGAGTTAGATAGATGTGTACTAATGAACACCCACAGTTCGCTAGTATGTTTAGATCCCATGTAATAGGTGGCGACCCTATTGCCACTCCGACCTGCTACTGAGAATTTCATAGAAAATCACTTTGCTTGACCTGGGAATCGGACCCAGGACCTCTAGCGTAGTAGTCGCCCTTAGAACCACTGGACTAACGAGGCAATTTTATAAACTATTAGAAACCGAAATCATTTTGAATAAATACCTGGGTAAATACAAATACCTATCATAACAATACTACTTACTATACGAAGTACATCTGCCTTGCAGTTTCCAACTTTCGACAAATATGGTAACCCTGATAGAGTTCAATATCCGACTACAACTAAGTGATTCATGCAAGCTTTTGTTGCTCACATTGATGTCTCTTGGTTAAGGATAATTCACCATTTCAATAATAAATATGGGCATTGCTTTTTTCATTTCTGTTGCAGTATAATAAGAGGATTGAGGGCCGACCTTATTATCACACCAATATTATAAAGGCGAAAGTTTGTGAGTGTGTATGTTTGTTACTCTTTCACGCTAAAACTACTGAACGGATTTTGATGAAACTTTACAGTAATATTATTTATACTTCAGAATACTATAGGCTAATTAAAAGTAACTTTTCCACGCGAAGTCGCGGAAAGAAGCTAGTCAGCCATAATAGGTATTGACATGTAAAATAAATATTAAAATTGCATTTATCTAATGATAATGATCGACTAGCATGTTTACTCAGTTGTATGTAATGAGCTAACTAGTTCTAATCGTAAAACTCGCTTGTAGGAGTAATCATGGCTTCGCGTCTCGCAATCATTTATGAATCATAGTTATTACTACACAAATACTATGCATGCTTGTATGGGAAGTAGAATGACCTCACACCTACAGAGTGAGACATTATATGAACTAACGTTAGTGTAAAAATCGTATGAATTGCCTACAACGAGATCTTCTTTCTTGTTTTCATGTCGATGGTTAATACGTTATATATATTTCTTGAGCCCAGTAGGTGGTCACGTTAATTGCGGCATCAGTGGTATTCTGTAGGTCCTCAAAGGTGCAGGTGTACGGTCAATTTGGGCACCCCATCAAGTGTAGCATGGTCAGGGGCACCGCATTCGCACTTTGTGACGGGAGGATCTATGATCCCCCATTTCGCCAAATTTTGTTTGCTGCCGCCAATTTGAGTGTACAGCCGATTGAATGCTCATGAGACTGCGACGAACTTATTGTCATTTGCCAGTAACCGGGCACAAACGTTAACTTTTGGCCGCTACTGGGAATTCTTTAACAGAAAAAGAAAAACCCATTGATACTTTACTCAGACTGGTAATTAAACCCTTACGCAGTTTGGCTTGCAGCCGCAAAACTCAAACATTAAATGAGTAGATATAAAAATAAATTGCTAATACATTTTATCCGCCACTATCTTCAAAAGTAGGCAGTCGACCAATGAAGCATCCAGAATTCCAAAAGTGATATTAATGAGTAAGTGTATATTATTGACGCCACTTTTGGCATGTTTGGCCATGCCTAGTTAATTATTATTTATCCTACAGTTGAGGTATTAACGTAAGACAAGTCTAGTAGAAATATATAATTTATCAGTTGCAGTTACATTGGGTTGGGTTACTCACTACTCACAGTCCTCACAAGTGCCCATGGGTCATAATGTGTGTAGGGTCACGTCAGGGTCAGTGACTAATATGGACAACATCTTTTAGGGTCTAATATGGTCACCGGATGTGGCCTTTACTTTTATTATGTCAAATATATTTTAATGATTGTATGATGAATTCAGTTCAAATAAACATTTTAGGTTTACCTACTAAGGCAGTAAATATTGTATATACAATATACAATAGTTATACAATATTTATACTCAGGTAAGTATTTTAAAAAATAAGTACCTTTTTTTTTCTTTTCAATACATTTTTTATTCTTACTTAACTTCAATAAAAAGTAGCATTTCATGATAAGTAAATGATAAGCAGGTGAACCGTTTCCATGGACATACTGTATAATATGAGAATGAGATGAAAATAATGGTACATTATACTTAAAGAAAAGAGAAAACAATACCTAGATATTAAAATAGTATCAAAAGCTATAAAATAGAATTCAATACAACACATAAACTACTTACAAGTATAATTAATATTTACGTTATTTTAAATGTCATTTTTCGTGTGAAAGTTTATGTAAGCACCCACGCTTGACATTTCCAGTAGTTATGTCAAGGCTGTCTCATAATTGTACTTTTTAATATTTTAATACGGTTTTAATTTTCAATTTAGTGCTATAATTACTTGTAATTATGAGCAGTTATTTTTTATTTTTCCATGTTGATATCCTATAGTTACGTAAATAATATAATATAATAAACGAGCTTTGGGATTATAGTTTAACAAACAATAGTTATTAAAATACTGGGTTGCCATTGGATTTTATTTTATTGGATTTTATTACTTGCCAGTTTAAAAAGACTGAAGATTAGATTTATTAGAGATTGAAGTTTTCGTTATAAACTTTCTATTCATGGTTGGACTATTAAAAATAAATTTTGACAACCCTACTCTTTATAGGTATGGAAGGGGAATGTCATCCTCACTTTAAAGAGCGTTTAAAGATAAAATGTGCGGCCATTTCTTTATGAGATCGTGTTAGATTTTAATATTCAGTTCGAATTGGAAGTGAATACACCTATCAGTTGGACATACATACAGAACAGAAAAATATGAACCAACAATTAATTATTGTGTAGGGACTCAAACGCTGGGACCTGCTCAGCAGTGAAAAAAAATATTCACCCATTACTACAAGCACATTGATATTTTCACTGATGAGCAAAGTAAGCATTAAATAAAAAATATATATGCTAATACATTTAATTAGTGCGGAGCGGAATGACACAACCATTTCATCTTCTTTAATTTAAGAGCTCGGCTCTTGTAGCCACTTGTAGGTCGTTGTTGCTATTGTTCTCTATCATCTTCCTTCTGTTTTACCTCTTGATACAACTCAATACCCATTTTTTCATTCACTTGTTCTAGAAAACTTTGTCTAGATCTTTCCCTTCCTTAGTTTCCTTCAATTTTGTTCTATCCAAAACTGACAAATTTTCCCAATTGAATATGAACCTTATCATTTTATATGAAAGTTGAAAATCAATCAAAGAAAAATTTGTCTTGAAATATTGTGGTAGCTTGATATGTTGGCCTCTATACGTTATATAAGTCTCTACCATAAAACGAGATGAATAAGGCAACATTCATAGGGAGAACTTGCCTAATTTAATTTTATTGTCGAGGAGACTCCATGCGCTTTTATGAGCTTTTGGGAAACTGTTGACGCAAATTTTCTGCTTTTATTCTTTCTTGGCACTGGCAGGCCATTTCAGCTATTGTAAGTAGTTTTTTTTTCAAAGCATTCGTTATAACATCAGACACCATAAACCTAGTTTCTTTATGGTAATGCAATGTTCTATGAAAGTCGGCCAAGTATTAAGAATTTGATGTGCGCTACCGCTACCATTTAGCGATTTACAATGCAATTTTAATCAAACAATCGGTGTTGTTGGGTATATGAATAAATTAAGCCAGTCAATTATTTGAAAATCAGGTGGGTTAATTCCTATATAGAGGATGTAGCGATGGGGGTATAGCCACAGATTAAATAATGGTTAGGTATTATAAAAGTTCTGCAACTGTTTCTTATTGCGCAATTTTGAATCCAAAGTAGGAGTGTTATAGGTTTAACCATTAAGAAAATTCTCAGTAGCAGCTCGAAGTTTGGATTTTTATGGAAGAGGGCAAGCGAGCAAGCGGGTCACCTGATGGTAAATGATAACTGCCCATAGTATGAAGAATGAAAGTGCGAGAGGTAAAAAAGCGAGAACTAGTATGAATGAGTATAAGATAGAAAAGGGCGCCAATTCCGTTGGCGGTATTAGTCCATTAAAAAAAAAAAGTGATAACGGCCGCCCATTTGACACCCAGAACACCAGAGGGGTTCCAAGTGCGTTGCCGGCCTTTGAGATAAAAATAGGCTCGCTTCTTGTTGCCATGTCGTACCGGATCGGAAATACCTCCGCTGGTGATTCCACAGAGCAGGATTTGTACCCGGTTATAGGCTTACCCTCTATTACATTTGTATAGAGGCCAGCACATCAAGCTACCACAATCTGTCAAATTTCTTTAATTGATTTTCAACTTTAATACAACCACAAGGTTCATATTCAATTGGAAAATTTGATAGTTTTGGATAGCTTGACCTGATGGCGTCTGTACATCATTACTAGGAGTCCCATGTAATGGAGGGTAAGCCAAGGTAAGATGGTAGGTATATAAAAACTGTAAAGTAAAAAAAAACAAAAATTTGAATTACCTATGAAAAATGCTTGAAGCTTTTTTTTTCTATCATTGGAAAGAAATTCTTTTACCCATAAAATTTTCATAATAATATGGTCGGAAACTCGAATTAGCCCATTTTCCTAGTCCCGAGAGGGAAAGAACTCGGAACAGTATACGTAATCGTTCTACTTTAGAAGACATTGTAGAGTGTACGTACCAATGCACTTAATTACTTTTAAATATAGCTTGTAAACAGTTTTTTCGTTTTTTACGAATGTGTGAAACTGTGAAATACTTGTGGTGAAAGCAACCCTCTATAATTATTGTTATTTATGTTAATTATAAGTTTTTTCAAGTCTTTGAGCTGGTCAAGGAATGACAAGAAAATTATAATAATTATATGTATATATTTAGTTATGTTAAATATTTTTAATATGAACCTGTTTATAAGTAGGTGTTGAGAAAACTGTGTGTTATTTGTGAGTAAGTATTTTAATAAGCTCTTTCCTCATAATTGCAATGTGCAGGTTATTTTTTTAAACATGGTTCAAGTCAAGATTTCGAAATTTGGAAATGAAATACCTACCAACATTTAATGATTTTTGACATTGACGCGAATTACTTTCTAAAAACACAGTAATTGAAGGTTCTGCAGGACCAAAAATATTTAGCATAAGATTTTAAAGTTATGTTGGTACAACAATATTATGTTATCTAAATGCTCGTATCGTAGATATCACGCATAGGTTCGACAGAATTTCATAGAATACCCACCGTATTCGATGATCTACTGAAACTGAAATTATCCAGCGATAACAACTACTTATCTCACAATACGATATTAGAACAAGATAATTCTTACACGTGACTGGAAAATTATGATCTCCTTAAATGAAGTATAGCTTGTTGTATGTAGAAAATCCTCTGTCTGCCACCTGGGGAGATATACATAAGGGTCATGTTGGGCTACGAAAGGGATGCATGTAAGGCAAGGCATGGCTGTTTGAAAGTGGCACCTGTTACAAAAAAGCTTTGCAGTAAAACATGTTACGAGGTAGGTTTTGAGCATGGATGTAGATGGATATAAGGGAAGATGGAGGGCAAAGAAAAGGTGGATGGACTGTGTGAGACTGAGAGATGTTTCTGTTTTGCTACAAAGCTGGGAGGTTAGGCTTGCAAACCGCACTTGCCTTTGCCCTTTATTCATGGCTATGGTTGTACTTCGGACCTTTTGTTTTGACATGAGTCCATATCGTTTGTCTATGGAGTTCTGTATCAAAGAAAGCCGAATAAAAAACAAAATGGATGTCTGGATTGAAAAATGACAGACAAAATGTCATGGTTGCAAATTTATAAATCAAAGGCTGTTCCGTTTTGTTTGGCTTTAGCAATGTCTGTAACCTCGATCCGGTTGAGACAAATAGAGCGTTGGTGTAGATCGGATTTTTAAAAAGGATTTATGAATTCAATTTATTGATCGCGTGGCAATGTACAGTCAGCGACAACAGTTAATGAGCATGTACAACGTTCCACAAGTCGTTAGCGTCGAAAGTCGTTGAACACGGCCACGTAATACGGTGAACAACTTTACCTCAGTTTACAACTATTGGTGGACGTCATAAAAACAAATTAGGTAATTGAACACTAACTTTTCTGAACAATGCTACAAAATATATTCTATTATAGTTCTAGTACACTAACTTTTTAATTGTCGTGTTCAGCATTTTGTTTGCATTTCTTACTAGTACAGAGGCTCATTATTTTTACTAGGAAAAATCTTTATGCTGCCAATTTAGCCGCTAACTATGATTAATAATAAATAAACCCAGAAAATAAATCGACTCTAGCAGTCTCATTTATTTACTAACCTACTTATTCACGTAAAACTAAAAATCTAAATATTTAATAACTGTGTCGTTACATAATTATTTATTTATTTTAATAATATGAAACACCTGATGGTAGGCGGCAACGGCAGCCTATAGACGACAGCAACACCAGTGGTATTCGCGCGTTGCCATCTTAAGAATTAAGTCGTAAACGAACGTTGTAAGCACTTAACAATCGATTTTTGTCGATGACTGTACTGTTATTATTGATAGTTATTTAATTAAGTATTTATTTTAAAGGACATTATTAAATAAGCCCCACTCTCATGAATAATAAATTGAGTTTACGTAGACGAACAGAAGAACAGTACCTACCTACTTAAACTAAATGGTGCCTTATTTAGTAACTCTATATATAATATTAGTAAAGTAACTCTAAAAATAGTAGAAAATGATTGTGTAATATTAATGTAATTTTATTTATTTATTTATTTATTTATTCCCAACAATATCCTTACAGACTAATTCCAATTCGATATTGAGGTATCTTAATTTCTACAATTATAAACTAACTAAACAGTAAGAAATTTTAAAAAGTGCTATCTTTGTGAATTCACTCAGAGTACAATAAAATATATCTACGTCGTCAGCTATGAGGTTGAGCGTACGCAGTGCGCGCGTCAGAGGCGTCTCACTTAGTAATTTAGTGCGCGCGCGCGGCACCGCCAACAGGCGCGGCCGCCGACGACGTCCCGTGTAGCCGTCTGGGACACAGAGGCCCACTCTCTCCAATATATCTGCATTATGTATCCTCCCCCGAATCACCTTAAAGACATATGTTACGAGTGTGAGTTCCCTCCTGACCCTCAGTTCATAATATCCGACCATTCCTAGGACAAACAGGGTAGGATACATTAATGGATAAAAAGGGTAAACCCCGTACTGCTTCATATAAATAAATCTAATAAACTTATTTTGCACACGCTCCAACATGAGGCTATATTTAGTCTCATGTGGGGCCCAGATAACTGCGTTGCATTCTAGTTGGCTCCTAACTAAAGCATTATATAACGCTGTAATGGCTTTTATATTGGTAAAGCCTCTAGCCATTCGAAGTACCAGCCCCAGGTTCCTATAAGATTTTTTACAAATTTTGAGTATGTGATCACGAAACGTCAGCTCAGCAGTAAAATGAACTCCCAAATCTCTCACTTCCGTTACCCTAGTCATCTCAGTTCCATCCACAGTATACTTATGCTGGATAGGTGTTCGTGCCCGTGAGAATGAGATGGTGACACACTTCGACACGTTGAATTGCAACCGATTCTGTTTGCTCCAACTAACGACTCGGTCTATATCCCTCTGCAATTTTTCACAATCTCCCGCGTTTCTAACTGCGAGAGATAATTTAAGGTCGTCCGCGAATAACAGACACTTGGCCTCTTGTATGACACTTGGTAGGTCGTTAACCAGTAATACAAACTCCAAAGGTCCTAAGTTGCTTCCCTGACTAACGCCAGACCTAGTAAAATATGGTCGCGTTTGGTACCCTACATAGTCCACATATTGCTGCCTGTCCTTCATATAACTTGCAAAGAAGTTAAGTAGATGTGGAGTGAACCCCACACTAGCCAACTTCTTCAGCAACACGTCGTTATCAACAAGGTCGAAGGCTTTTTTAAAATCGAAGTATGCGGCGTCGGTCTGCCCTCCACTGTCCACTATTGGCACCACTTCCGCTACGTAGTTCAGAAGATTGCTAGTGGTACTTTTTGTAGGTCGAAATCCGTGTTGCGCGTCCGCAAGTTGTGAGCGCACTTGAAGGTATATGTTTTTCTGTACCGCGGATTCCAGTAACTTTGCCGGTGTTGACAGTACAGCAACTGGTCTATATTCCTCCACTTTAGTACCCGAACCTCCCTTCGGTACCGGTATGACCCGGGTCATCTTCCACCTCTCTGGAAACACTGCAGATGTAAGGCTAATATTGAATATATGCAATAGCGGCTCCGCTAGGACCATACGACAATCCCTAAATATATATGGTGGGAGACCATCAGGCCCCGACGATTTCTTGGGCTTAAGTTGTCGAAGTGCGCACCTTACGTCTTGTAGTTCAAGTCTGTCGAGATGAATCCGCGCTGCTTCGTTTCCTCTTTCCGCCTCGGCTACAGCACTATCCACATCCAACCTGGGTTTCTCCTTGCTGTAGACAGAGTGAAAATACTTAGCAAAGTCATCAGCTGCTTGCGCCTCCGTTAGGGCCAATCCATCCTTTAAAATTCTTACCCTACTCCTACTGCCTCTTTTTGAATTCACATAATTCCAAAAAGATTTCGGGTCCCTTACTAGGTGATTTTGTATCCGCTGTCGATATTGTTCTTCTGCTATTTTTAGCTTCCTTTTGACTTGGGTTCTACACTGAGCGAACGCTTCGTAATCCACTCCTGAACAAGTAGACTTATACTGTTTATGAAGAGTGGCTTTTTGTTTTATGTCGCGAATTATTTCACTCGTATACCACTCAGGATAAATGTATCCAGAGCGTATACGACTTCGCTTTTTTCTGGGTACACAGCTATCTATTATTTCAATTAATGTATTATACAAATAATTTAAACTCATTTCTAATTGCAATTGGTTATATAAAGGAGTCCAATCAATTGCAGCAATCTTTGAGTATAGCAACGTAAAATCTGCTTTGTTAAAATTCCAACTATTTTGTATATTTACGTCCGATGAAAATGAGTCATATCTCAACCCCATGTCAGTACACCGACGTCCACACGAGTTGACGGACACCTGCAACGGCGGATGATAAACATCCACCGCAACTAGCGGTTCCTCAGCCGCTCGCACGCACACACCCTCCCCCTCCACGTAGGTGGTCAACACAAGATCTAGACAACGATTATTGCAATTTAATATTTTATTACTCTGAGTGAATCCACAATAAGTTACAAAGAAATCATAATAAGCATTTATACTCGTGGAACCTGAATATAAATTAAAATCTCCCAATACAACTACTTCGTTGTAATTATTACAATATTGTTCTATAATTTTGAATAAAGACAAGAATTCATTTTCACTACTATTTGGAGGTATGTATATGACACAAATTAGAAACAAAAACCTATTACCTAAATAAACTGTGGCGCTTACTAATTCAAATACTCGATCGTTAATGTTTACGTCGCATGGAACTGGTATTCTTCGCAGCTCAAGACGCGGTGTGGCCACTAAACACGCGCCGCCTTGTTTCCGTCCATTCGCTCTGTCACACCGTAAGATTGTGTACCCAGGTGGTATGATTTCCGCGTCGCAAATTGATTCATTTAAGCCCGTTTCTGTTATAGCGAGCAAATCTGCGTTAGATGTTGACACTCCTATATAAAATTCATCCACTTTTGTTCGTAATCCTCTCACGTTCTGGTAGTAAATATCAACCAAAGACTTATTCCTGTTTTTTATTGGGTGGTCTACGAAACCACACCCATTCGCAAAACTCCACATTAACTGGCCAAATGTCTGGTTGACTTAATTTGTCATATGTACTCGCCGGCACGCCAATAATGAAGGAGGCATAGTCCCTTTCTGTCCTATGCTTAAGTCTTTCTACTTTAATTGGAATTTGCGGTCCACATATATTCTTTATATATTTTTCTAGATCTTCTTCTTTAGTATTTTTCTGCAAACGCCAGACATGTAAAAATTTCTTTTTTTCTATACCCTGAATTTCATTTACAATCCTATTTCCTCCTCTTTTTACTTCATCGTTAGAAAATCTGTTTTTTCTTCGATTTACTACTGTCCAGTTCTCTTCTTTATCAGTTTTCTCTTTTTCTTTTTCATTTACCTTATCTAATAAAATCTTGTTGACTTCGTTTTCTTTATGTGTTAGTACTGGTTTTTTCAAGTCTGTAACTACATTCATCGATTTCGTGGCCCCACAGTTTGTTGTGTCGGTTTTGCTAATTACCCGCTCCTTATTTTGTTTTACCACATTCACAAAAGATGTTGTTGTAATATTTTTATCATACGACCTGGTACCTAATGGTCACTGGGAGTCGTTAGGTACATGGAGGCGGCCTCTAATCGGTCCTTGTGGAAGTCTATGAGGAGGCCTTTGTTCAGCTGTGGACCTCTCGTAGCTGAGATATTGATGGAGAGCAGAATTTTTACCTTCATGTATATGCATGTTATTTCAGCAAAGGAAAAATTCGACTGCGGATTCGAACCTGCGTCTTCTGGTTTAATACACCGGACGCTATGATCACTAAGCCACCACGAGTCTCCCCGCCAGGTCGAAATTTGCCTTCACGTTCTGGATTCATATAAGGTGATGTAATTTTTCCTTCATTCTAGCATAAAAAATTAAAAAATTGACTTGTAAAAGTGTCTTCGATCTATTAACAGAAAATACCTAAATATCATTTAATTTCATAATTTCGTTCGCTAAAATAACTTTATCATGTTAGCATGGAAAATGCAAAAAAAAATACAGAAAAAATATTATAAGCATTTGTTATTAGGTACTTATGACACCCCTTTAATAAAGTGTATGTATAATACCTACCTACATGCTCTGGTTACTACATTCTAGAACTCTAGCTTAGCTTTATAAACACATAACGACGGGGTGACGCCTCTCGCTTCAACCCCGACATCCTTGACCGGGTCACAGTCACATAGCTATATTGAAAGCAAATGCAAATGCGTAGTTGTTTCTTTTATATTATGTACTAGCTGGTAAAAGACGGATGGATTGTGTGAAATAAAGAAAAGAAGAAAACTTTTTATTTTGATCTCGTAGGCACAGAACACGAAACACTTCACTAGACATCTTGGGAGCTTAGGAGTCAAGTGTACTTAAACGGGGAACGCAGTTTGAAACCATTTTTTTTTTTAAGTAGGTACGGAAAATCCTCATGAACTTTCCGCCACCTCCTCGGGTCGCGGCAGAGTGTGGACTCATACCGACTACAAACCGTACTTGCTTGTCTTCACATACGTCTTGTCTTCACAATAGTCATGGCCATGGGATCCGTGAAATTCGCCACGACCGTGACAGGCTGCGGCCAGCAGTTGCTGGACCCCCTCAATCAGCGACGCCTTCCCTCGCATGTTACTTTAGACACGTGTGTAGGATACACACACACCGCCTACAGGGGCCATTTACTGGTCGGACAGCAGAATCCCCGATTGAGCCGCCCGCAGGCCACAGCTCATTTTTAATAATAATATGTATAATTGAAATAAAACCACTTTTTACGGATTTTATCGCGTATATTGATATTATTAATCCCGACGTTTCGGACCCTTTACAGCGTCCATGGTCACGGGTAGACTGTAGTCAGACGGGTAGGCTACCCGTGAATAATATCAATATACGCGATAAAATCCGTAAAAAGTGGTTTTATTTCAATGTATAATATTCGCGTAAATGTCAGAAATCAATATGTATAATAATAAATTTATTGCCATAAAAATACACACTGGATAATACAAACAGAAGTACTTATCATAATATTCTAGGATTAGTTGCAGGCCACAGCTGATGGACGCCGGAGGTCTGTCACGCAGTTTGAAACCCCGTCTGAGATCGTGTTTTACTTTCTTTTAAATAGTGTAGCACGCGTTAATGCCAAATATGTATAAAAAGAAATATTTATTATCTACAGCAACCCTGCACGAGTACATCCCCCCTATCTCAGAATAATGCTACGGCAATAAAGAATGATGACAGCACTGATATTCTTATACAACCATAACCTTGAAAGCCATTTTTATTTATGGAAGGATCTGTGATGGTATGACTTCTGATAGACGCATGTAAAAAGAATACGTAATTCGCCGACCCAAACAGAAGTATGGTTGAGGGCAGGAGTATGATGAATGATGATATTTTACCAAGCTCTTCCAGGTTGGTAAGTTAGTTACTAATTTGCCGAAGCATTCAACAAGCTGATTGTTGATGTTGTGGGTTCGATCCCCACACAGAACAAATATTTGTATCACCTACAGGTAGTTGTGTAGGGTCTGGGTGTTGGTGTATTGTGTATGCTGGGTGTAGTAAACGTTTTTTTTTAAACAAAACTAAAAATGTCTTTAACCAATTATGACAATAATTTGTATACATTTGGCGCACTGCACTACCGATACTTGGTGCGATTACCGATGCGCTGAATGTCGTGAGGTTCGATTACCACCTAAGACAATATTCAATTTTTGTGTGATCTATGTATAGATATTGTTTTTGACTCTGGGTGCAGGTACCTACATTGTTTCATTATGTTTTCCAACCTTCAACAAAAAGGGATAGGGAAACCCTATGGTAAGCGGTAACCAATAAACGGCAACAACACTACTGAGAATTTCATAGAAAAACCCAATAAACCGACCTGGGAATCAAACTTAGAACCTCATGCTGAGCAGCCACAGTTGTGACTATTGAAGTAGGTACTAGTGTATTAAGTACATTACAAAGTAATGAAAAATCGGTTTCAATCTAGGTACTTACATATTTAACCGACTTCGATAAGATAGAAATAAAAATATTTATATCAATGTAGGTAAAATTTACATTAGATGTTACATTCATACTCGATATTGATTTCTATCCGTATACGTACCTATCTAACAGTACATAGACACATCAATGCCTATTGTAATGATAAGATATAACAATATCCTTAACTAATATTTATTGGGTTTATTACAGTTCAATTGCCATACTGTTGTTTACACTATGAATTCACCACTAATGGATGGCGAGCCATGTCGCAAGCACGCAGGTCTATTAATAACATTTAAAGCTAAAATATTTAATAATAATACCACGGGTCTCCTCTTAGAATGAGAAGGAATAGGCTATATAGCTATAGTCCACCACGCTGGCCTAAATCTCTCATGCAGTTTTCCAAGCTTAATATAGCTTCGCTCATCATCATCTTCAACCAATATATTGTCCCACTGCTGGGCATAAGTCATATAATTTGTTTGTTATGAATTTTTTGACCCCGCCATTCATTGTCATTTCATTCGATATCATGGTCATCCAAACGAAACCTACTCAAGTAGAGTTCCGTTCGAATCCTTTTCGAGATCACGAACCTGAGGTCTTATTAATTAGGCAATGTGATCGAAGATTCTCACCAATATTTTCCTGTATGTAAAGTACTTCTTTAAGCCGCAATCTACCTATGTCAAGACACTGATTTAGTGCGTTGCCTGTATCCGTATTTCTTTTGTAGAGTGTACATACATAAATGAAAAAAATAATAGATCTGTTTCGCTAAGAACGAATTGCTAGCTATACATATTGATAACTATGTATTTTCTAAATTAGAATTGATTCCAGAGAAATTCCTCTGGCTAAAAAGGTCATTTGTTCCATATTCATATTATTATGAGTTTTTTCCACCTCTCAAAAGAAAATGTTATATTTGAAAATTATCTTCCACAGTTTAGTGTTAAATGATTTAGAGCTTATTTCACCATTACCGAGGATGCGGTCGCCTTTTGAAGGTTCCCCGGAAACAAAAAAAGCACATAAATTAATGTAAAATGACACCCACGATTATTGAAGCTTTAAATCAGTATCTGAATTTGTCAAGGAATTAGCCAGAGTAGTTATGAGTTGACCTATCCCAACCGACAACACGCTTGCTTCCGTCGGACCGTCATATTTTGATTATAATAATCTATTATTTATTTTAGTTATTGCCTTTTACCTCGAAGGATTGTTTTTCTGAGCCTTATGAGAGTTTATACTAGGATTGTTATTGTGCTATTATAAAAAAAAACTCGCATTATTGTTTTAAGTCACAATAGGTCCATAGCCTAGCATTCTTGAATTCCTAGCATTGAGGTTCTATTAGAATTTGCAACTTACGATTCGAGAGTTTAACGCCCTAATCGTGCCAATAACTTCAAAGTATTGCCGTTTCGGTCCCAGTTCAATCACCTAAACATATAAGTACATATAGGTACTTGCAAGCTAGGTTTTATTCTCCTATAAATCTGGAGTTTAACCTTGACCTGATAGTACTTACCAATACCAACCTATTCAGCTACATTGATTTTACTACATATTTATGTAGAAAAACCCAATAACACTTTGCTCGACCTGGGAATTTTTGCATGTCGAGAGAATGGATGAAAGGAGACTAACAAAAAGGATTTATATGGCGAATGTCAGTGGAACCGCCGAGAGGGGACGCCCTAGAAAAACTTATACCGACCTTATTGGTCAGGTTCTTCAAAAAGGTCAGGTGCGTAGTACTCGCAACCGGCGTGTATGTATGACAAGATGTATGAATGTGGTCGAAGCGAAAGAAGTATGCAAGAATCGTAGCAAGTGGCGTTCTTTAGTTTCTGCCTACCCCTATGGGAAAAAGGCGTGAGTGTATGTATGTATGTTGACCTGGGAATCGAACCCAGGACGTCTAGCGTAGTAAGGGCGTGTGACCCTTCGGGAAATACAGACTTGATTGTATGTTATGTTGGTTTTGTTATACTTACCTATCTATTTATGTAGTTGGAAAAATATACATTTTATTTTCCTATTTATGTAGTGGAAAACCGTTCCTGTTCATTAACTTTTACAACTTGCGTATACTAATAAGTAGTAGGAAGGATGGCTTTAGCATTTACTTAGCAACATAAGTCACTGAATATTAATTCACTTGGTAGGTTAGGTAGCCATGTAGGTTTATATTCAATATGCTTACCTTTAGGCTTTAGACTTTTTTTACAATTTTACTTTAAATGTGAAAATAATATTCGAAGAATCAGACCTGCTTACTATTTTAATATTAATTATATTATAATATTATAACCCGTCTATGAACAATTAACAGACCCAATATAGTAAACATTTGCTACGACCCTCTGGAGGGTCACCGTTCTTATGAACTGTAAGTAGATGCCTAAGTACTTAGTTCTACTTTTCTAACTAGGTATACTTTCGTTAAACTTACACAAAAATAAGTTACTTAGTACCAACTAGAAATTAAAAAATATTTTTATCTTAGTGAAACTTACCTTTAACTTAGACTTGTGCACGACATCTTTATTTTGCAGGGAGTCAAAAGCATGCCAGATGCAATTAGTTACGTTCTTCAATAAGGTAGACATGTTCTTATTTCACAATTTTCAGCACCATTAAATTTAATGAATTGTCTAAAAACACATAATAATTGTGTTCCCCTTCAAAACACTTGAAAAAATTTATGAAAACTCAAATAAAACAAAACTTGGTAAAAATAAAATACTTATTCCAATTTTAAAACAAGGCAAAGCGCGCGAAAATATCATAAACTGTCATTAATATATTTAAACAATAGAACGATAATGGCAAAGGACGAACACACGTTCTGCCTCCGCGCGCTCGAAAACCAGACTGGCCGAACGTGGTGCGATAACAAGTCAAAGGAAACAGCTCCGCGAAACGGAACTAGCACGCTGACAAGTTTACTTGCTCCGTACATAATATTTTGATTGATGTGTTAATAAATAATTAATGAATGTATTGAAACTGATTCATGAAATAAGAGCGATAACATTGTAACCAGAGACAGGATAAAATGTGTCAGTGGTGAGAAAAGTTAGGGATCTTACGTTACTATGGCTAGGCTATACTTTGCATATTTTCATAGTTTTCATATCCTATGGTATCCTTATAATAGGGCACTTAAGGTCTGCAGCTCACAGAGATTCTATTTTTATTTTACAAAAGAGAGATCTCCGCGTCTTGTTCAATATGGGGCCTCGGAAGTCTCCTAAATAGAAACGTATTTAAAGATATTACATACAATGCCATCACTCAATAACCTTGAAAATATTTTATATGTTCGCAAAAATCAGCAGAAGTACCTATAACATTAGGGAGTGATACCCACAGCATAAACACGATAGGTAGAAACATACATTAGTAATACTAAAATACTTATAGGTCACCTAAGTTATTTTTAGGAAATAGTGCACGATTCTATAACAAGCTGACAAATTTGTATCCACTATAATTTCCTGAAGAAAAGTTTTAAGCACATGTTAAATGTAACCTTATTAGGAAAGCTTGCCTATTATAAAATACAAGACTATGTCGATAATAGGAATGTTTGGCTATAGTTAGACTAATAATAATATCTACACATGCGATTTCCCTGGAACCTCATTTTATTTTATCAGGTAGTACATTTGGCACTAACGTATGATAAACATTTTCAAAGACTATAATTTTAACGGAAGAAAATTTTGAGTCACGTACACCGGGTACAATTTATATCTTGGAAGACGAATGTTTATCTTTGTCTAAACCAATCCAACCAACTTTACTTAAACCAATGTCAAAATCTTAGTGACAAATTTTGTTATATAATTGCTTTATACATATTATTATATTTTATTAGTTTCTAGGCCTTGTAAATAGAAAAACTGCTTACATTCTTTAATGTCCTTAATTGTTCTCTTATCCAATTACCTATTATTATTTTGTATCGAACATCATTGTAAACAACGATAATTTAAAATATTAAGTAACCATAGAGTTTCTTGCCGGTTCTTCTTGATAGGAAACGACTAATTCGGAACCGTGGACCTAGACTTGATATTCCATAAGTGCCTGTATATGGTTTTATTATAAACTATATCTATCTAAAATAAAATCGATTAGGTAATAGTCCACCGCGCTGCTAGCCTAGTGCGGGTTGGCAGACTTCACATACCGACGAGTATTTTCCTTCACCGTTTAAGCTAGTGATAATTCATTATTATTAATACGCACACATTCTTTGTTTCTTATTTAAAATCTTTACGAATTCGAAGTACAGAGTTGCATACCTTGGATTTGAACTCGAGACCTTTGACTTGGCAGTCCAATGGTCATATTCTGATATCACTTATACGCAATACAATCATCGCTACACAGTGCTTTAGGTGCATTGATATCAAACATGTGTTACATTAAACCATGACTGAATGGAGTTATCGCGCTTCCTTACGACGACCGCGGCATGACCCTAATGATATTTGCAATTCGAATGAGAAGAATACAGTAGTTGCATTCATACCCCAATATGTTTTAAATAACGTTCACCAGACTAAAAATAATTAGAAATAATAATCCAGTTCACTCTGTAAAGTAACAGTTAGCTTCGCAATTAAACTTAAGATTAACATGGCATGAGCTTTTATTGTGTAAGTCACACTGACACGGAAGAGGACTTTATCACTTTGTTCAGCATCTTTTAAGATAACCTAGGTACCTACTAGCAATGTCCTTCACAGTCGTGGTGAATGTCACTAAATGACACAATTCAATTTTATTACATTGCAATCACAATCTTCTAGTTTGTTATTTTCTCAATAAAAGCCGTAAGCCTGCATATCCTTTGCATATTAACAATTGAGCTTTCGTTGTACAGCCAGTCTCTCTCACATTATAATTACATTACTCATCATTCGAGAAACGGCTCGCCTTCAGATGTTTTCACCATAACTGCGCACACGCCGCCACTGAGTCATACTTAAGGACATGAGACTCATTTAAATATTCTTTACCAAAGATGCATTGAGTGGGTATACCAGATTGATATTGGCAATATTAGTTTATTGTATAATTCCGATATTTTGGGTTTTAACCTTATATTGGCTTAGATTTATTGAACATGATCAAAATTGTTATTTTCAAGTGTTATTATATTCTGCACTCCGATTTGTTATGATTTGGCATTACGTTAAATGAATATGTCAAGGTTATAATCAATTAATAGATACCTACTTACTTAATAAAAATCAATTGGTCTATGGGCACCGCCGACATAATATAGGAAGTGTATCTATGTCTAAATACTTTATAATTCACTTCAAAGAAATACTTTAACTGCAAATAATGTATTCATACTCGAAATCGAGTCAGCGAAAACATCTTTACCCCGCTTACCAGCCCACTATAAACACAATTACCCTCATTCTCGAGGTCGGCAGTTACTAAACGAGTTGCAGGAACCATCTCTGTCATGTCCATATGCGTGTAGGTCAGACATGCAAATAACTACTTCTATCGGAAGCAAATCAAGGTTGTATCCTTATGTGGTGGCGGACAGTTCACGCTTTCAAATAAGATCTCGGTTCTAAAATGAAATTTAAGCGTGCGGGATTGTGCGCCTCAGTAGTTGCATACCTACGCACTAAACTGCGTTTAACATACCTATATTATAGGCTGGTTTAATAATTATGCAACGAAAATCGTCGAACAAGATGTAACCTTCCAAACATTTTTATTATCATCAACATGAACTTTTGGTCTTTTGAAAGTTGTTGATCCGGGAAGGTAGTACCTAATAGGTACATATCGCCCAGAAATTGGGTTGTGGTCTGGACTGCAGTCGCTTCTTGTAAAATACTGATATTCAGCCGCATCTGGTTAGATCTGACCCCAACATAGTTGGAAAAAAGCCTCGGAGCACTAGTAAAAAGTGTAAATAAATAATATAAAAAATATAATAAAAAAAATAATAGTAAAATATATAAATAATATTATATTATATTATTATAGTATTATATATAAATAATATAATAGTAGGTAAATGGTTTCTAATAAGTCTTTTTCTTAGCTATTGTTGTCCAACAATAGGGCAAAGGTTTCCCCAAATCTTTCCGTCATCTTTATTTTTTGAAATGAAAGAAATATATTTACGAAAAACATTGTTTGAAATGGGACCAACAACTGTGACCCCATTTCAAACAATGTTGTTTCTAGTTTCGTAAATATGGTTGTAAACAGCAAATAGAGGTTTAATTAATGTAGTTACTAAAGATACTTTAACGTCAGTTTTAATTACAAATATAAAAAGACGGATTAAAGAAACATTGACACATGCGTTCTGAATAAAAACTTAATTTTTTCGCAATAAAACAAAAGTATACATGTACCTACATGTCTACCTAAAAACTTTATAATAAGTCCTTGTTCGCATGGGATTTTTTACTGCTGCTCCTCAACGTTATCATACTGAGTCAATAGTTTTTAATGAAAAAAAAAACAGACATCAGGAACATAGCGACTAAACTAGACCGGATAAGATTTTCCCAATAATGGGCCTTACTGTTGAAGTTGTCTTTTTCATTTCAGTCGGCTTTTTTTTTATTTTTTTGATAATTATTATTTTTCACCGACTATAATAATTGACAATTTTATCACGGCTTCATTATAAGTTTTGTAAAATTCAGTAAGAATAGTTGCTAACTAACTTTAAATCGTTATAAATGGTCATTCGAAATGATGAGAAACCTAAAGATGATTTTCAAATGCCTATTGAATGATACCCTACCTAACATAGTTAAACTTAGGTCATAGGTCTACATCATAGCATTAAATTATTGAGAGTTCGGCGAATGTAGGTAGGTACTGTAGGATCCTGATGGGATCCTAGGAGGCTTATTCAAAGAAAATCTCGGTTAAAAGGTACTCTGCGACTTTATTCTTCAAAGGTCAAGGGAATTCTGACACAATCATTCTTCTTAAACCAGCCAGTCTCATGCTGACTCCTGGTAGCGACCTCTACAGTACCTACCCCAATAGTATTTAAGATAGTAAAGGTCTTAAATCTGGTCGTTTCCCCAGAGATCTGCTAAGTAGTTCATGACTTCTTAATGTGGATTGGGAAGTAAGGTGTCAAATAAAATACCAATTTCTTTGGTAAGTGTTTATTAGGTAAATACTACTACACATAAATTACATAAATAGATAAAAATTACGATTACAAAACAGATCTTATTCGGTCGTCAAAATCGTAATAAACCGCTCATTCAGGGTTGCCAAGGCAAATCAATGATAAGCCATATAATTTATTATAATATACAACTAGATCGAAATCGAAAATCTGATAGAAGCAATGATTTTGAAGTCCCAGATTTACCTAGAGTAGGTTACCGTTCCAGTTCAATTTCTAAAAGCACTTGTATCTGCAATTGTAATGAAACTGACAACCCTGAGAATCCCAAATCCCTAAACCTATTGGCTGAAGCGCCATAAAAAGCCAAAATTATGTTAAATACATGCACTAACACTATTCCAATATATGTCAATAGAATAAATAATCAATATTGTAACTTTTCTCGAAATATTTATAACTAAATATACAGTTATGCAGAATAAGTACTCTTCCATTTCCCAAATCTTTCTCGTCCCAAAACACATAAAATAATAATTTTTAATAAATAATCTCATGGTACCTATGTATATACATTATAGGAATGTAAAATATTTAAAAATTAACAAACTATAAGAAATTAAATTAATTTTTAATTAAAAATAAGTGCGCAAATGGCAAGGATTTTTTTTAACGTACAAATAAGACATATTTTATTGCCAAGTTTTGTTCACAATGGTTAATAAATAAGATCGTAGCATCTATGGTTATTAATTAATAAGTATACATCTAAATAAAAAAACGCGCCTAACTCAAAAAATGTTTCGAGAATGTAGTGAGTTGTTTTTTTTAATAACAATGTGTAATTGTTGTTATTAATAATAACAATATATAACGCGATAAAATCAGTAAAAAGTAGTTTTATTTCGATGTTTATTCGCGTAAATGTCAGAAATCAAAATGTGTGAAGTTCCCTTAAAATATCAATAAATAATAAAGTTTATTATTCAATTGGCGATGGTTAACCTGCGCCTGCCTGCGATAGCGCAGGCAGGCGCAGGTTACCATAGGGTATGGGTACGTAGGTACCCATAGGGGTACCTACGTACACACATGCCTACACAAACCCAAATTAAGTCAGAAAATCAGTCTTTTTTTTTTCAAATCAAGACTAATTAGGTGCTGAGAATGTTTCATATCTCCATTAATTAGCTCGTAATTATGATTAATTTATACCGTTTCAGGATCTGAAAAGCAGGTACCTATACCAAATAGTTTAAGATATTCGTTTAGATTTAATTTTAAAATACATTAACCATTGTGACACAAAACCAAAATTCATAAAAAAGGACTTATGTATAATAATTAATGATAAGTAGCTCATAGCTGCAATATAATAATATGTATAAAAAATAAGATAGTATAGTATTACAATAACAAAAATCATATTCTAAAGATATTTTTTATTTCTTATCTGCGAAAGAAAATAAAATCTAAAATTGTTTTGTTTATGTATGTGGTACCAATATTACCACTGGCCACATAGTACAGAAAATATTGTGTGTGAAGCTAACACACACACAAGCTTATACAGACGAAAAAAAACCATAAAATATATTGTATACTTTACGAACGAAAATCTTGATCATTATTGACGTGGTCAACCCCTACAAACTAATATTTTCATAGCAAACAGTAGGTGTGTTGTATAAAGGTGCGATTCCACCAATGTGAGCACTGCTGCACAGAGTACGGCACATTTAATGTATCTCCTCGGTGAACTGAAGCAAGTGCACATGATTTGTGCAGCTCGTAGAAGTGGTGGTGTCGCGACAACACATAGACTACGCACACGATGTTCCTGCAATCTTGTCTCCGCTGCCATGCCAAGCCGGAGCGAATGTTCGGAAACAAAAGTTACGTGCCATGTGGTAGATAGCGACAACGATTTTAGTGGAATTGCACCTTAACCCTAGACTATGCGGTCTCAGACCTACAAGGTCGTAACCATATTGAGGTTTTCAAAATAAGTAAACCTATTGCCATTTAAATTAACAGTAGAGATCAAAGAGTAAAAAATTCTTAAGAGATTACAAGTTAACAACACAACCATCGTATAATGAAAACTACAAAGTATTTATTTTAGCCTAATGTCAAAAAATTATATAAACATGTGTTTACTTGTTGCTCATCATCCGCATATTATCTTAAATATTTCTAAATAAATATCACTAAAATTAAAATAACAATTGATTTGTTGAATACTAAACTATCGTAATCATACTGAAAACTCATTATTATAAAAATAATAAATTTAACAAGTAGTGTTCAAATATCAAAACAATCAGGAATTAAAACATATTATAGAATAAGTTTTTATGATGACGTGAATCATATTGAATCTAAGACAGGTTAGCTAGTTGTTATTCTTATTTTAAACGACTAAATTATTCGGTCAATTTAATGCAATAACTAGTGAAGTTTCGCTTTAACTGCACAATAACAATACACTGCTCTACAGACTATCTTCTACAATTAATCTTTAGCATTGATTCTTCATTCGATTGATACACTTTTGAACAAAATCAACGCTGGCTGTTAGATTTGATTAACTGCCCAAATACTGCATTCAGCGTTAAATTTATTTCAGTCTCTGTGCTTTCTCTTCTATTAGCCAGTACTAGAAATTGTGCACAACAAGGTGGGTGGGTAACAAGCCTCTTACGACAAAATGTTATCGTTTGATTATGTCGGGTCGACCCATAATTTCAGTATGGGATCTGCGTTGACAAATAATCGTGACATATTACGTTACTTCACTGTCCACTCGTGCATACAATACACACATTTTGTGGATTGCATTAAATTGACCGAAAAATGAAAATTTTTGACACGTAGTTACATTTATTTGAATTTAATTTAATTATGTGGAATACTAGTTAATGATGACTAGACTCGTCACAGAAATGTGCCTTAAGCTAAGAGTACATTGAACGTCTATTACATTTATTATTATTATTTTGTGCCATCCCACTTTGGCAACTTGCTGTTTAGATTATTGCAGTGTGCGACCAACGTTTGGATAACAACGATCAATCATTTGGTCTTATAATCACATTATTAGTTATACAGTATCTCTGTAAATAAATTACTTGAAAAATTAAACAGATCAAATAGTTTGATTAAACAAATTTGATCACCTACATGCTTATACATGCAAAAAAATACCAACTTTAAAATGAACAAGTTTTAACTTTTCTTGATGATCAAATAAGGTCAAACAACAGTTGTTTTCCGAACGCTTGCCTGTTGGAATTGACGTCACAGCGACGCCAATTTCATAAATAGTAATGTGTTCTGTACTGAAATCTGTTGTGTGAAAATTACGCCTTACATATTGACTTTGAATGGAATATTCATAAAGATCAATTTGCGGCGCGTACCTTGTTTGTTGTACACTGATCGGTGCGAGCTAGCTAGTAGTTGATTGTAGAAAGGAAAACTTAGGTTGCGCAAGATTTTAGCACAATGTTGAAAATAGGCTAAAATGTTGGCAACCTTTTATGTCAGAATTTCGCGGGCTGCAATGACACTTTCACTCCAAAGGACTCTGCCTATTACACCGTATTAAACCAACGCAAGATTGGATTAGACTGAATGCTCTGAAGTTATATCCATATTGGCATGATACCAGAGAAAAGCACTCAGGGTCTTTTGGCACCTGTACTTGTTGTTTTCCAGGAGACCTATGTAATGAGTCACCATCAATGAATACAACAGATTTTGTAATGTTAAAAGGTAGACTCCGTTTTGTTACGTCTACAGGAGTTAACGACCGCCTTAAACACTCATTTTCATAGACTGAATACTATGCGTTTCAAATAAGAATAGGAATGTCAATGACCTCGAATGACCCCGATCTGTCAAAAAAGTACAGCTTGCAAAGAAAATTAATTGTATCGTTTGAAATTTTAAAACTTCATAATATATTTATAAGCAGTAATACCAAATCCGGAACTCTCCGAGTTAATAAAAAGGCACAATCTGCCAAAAAACTATATTATAGACAATATTTTAAACTCTAGGTTTTGAAGTTTTGAAGCTGCCACCCTATAATTGTTATTTAAATCCAATTGAATATACCTGGCACTTGATAAGCGTAGGGTAGCTGACAATAATGTTCAACAATTAGAAAGCCAAATTGAGAATCTAACACTGGAAACTATTGACTCAATTACCGGTGACGATTGGAAAAAGAAATTAACTACGTCAAATGAATCGAAAATAAAAACCAAAAAAAGGGAAATATTTCAAGACAACGACAACTTAAGTTTTATTATAAACACGGGTCTAATTTTCTTCTAAATAACAATCAGTGGAATATTTTGAATACATAAAAAATATTATTTCAAAACTATCTGTTTTGCTCACCCTACCTAGCTGCTTTGAATTGACAGCTATGACGTCACAAGATTGCTGGAGGTCAGTCCTATTCTTATTTGAAACGCATAGTACTTACTAACACTTCCGTTACTTGTTAACATGAATTTTACATTAGTTTGGGTAACAAAGTAATCCGGAATAGTCCGTGGATATTATATCTCCATGGTGCACCTGTGAAGTGCCCAGGGTTAGTTAAATACATGTTAACATTAAAAGGCGTTCAATTGGACCTGTGTCCACGCAAAACCTTATGGAAAGAAAGACATACAAGATATAGAAACAGTGTTTATTGCAAGTACAGTCACTGTTACGGTATACTGGGCAGAGTCCTTTACATCAATGTTGGAATATTTATGACCGAGTCTTCTTTCCTAATCTAACCGGAAATTGTCTTTTACTTAAAATGCCATTCTATGAAATTTCGAGGAAAGTTTTTGATGAAAAAGGTGTACTTCTATTTTTACGTCAAAATGTTTACTGACGATTTGTACCATACAAAATTATGTTGACATTTGGGAAAGTTTGGATCTTCGGAAGGTACTTAATAATATACTACTTATATATAAATACAGAACGGATTCCTTTCAGGTTTAATTCGTTGGTACATGACGGTCCGTCCGATATGGATTCAATATTTCAATATAAAAATTTTTTTGGCAATTAATTCGTGTCTGTAAATGATTATAATGGACAAAAAGAGCCGCTCATTATAAATTATGAAGCCAAAAGTCAACTAATATATCAACTAATAAATTATATTTTTTCCTTTTACAAATGAGAAATGTTTATGAAATATTTGGTAATTCAAAGAATGATGATAATACGCCAACCAAACAAAGATCGACTATGTCGGACAAGTCATGATCATAATGAAAACAGTAAACGTGAAAGGAGGTCGTACTTTATTATGAAGATTATATTTGAAAATATAACTAATTTGCAAATAAATTCGCGAAATATTGGCAGGGATACATAGAGTTTTGTGGTCCAATTGATATGGTTCAAAATCACAGGAGAAAGCGTTCCAAACGCATTCATAAATTTAAATAGGATGGGGTAACTAGGGTAAATCGTCAGTCTCGAAAGGTACAGTTCAGTCCGTTTTACTAAAGTGGTCCCTGTATTGGGATAAAATATGTTTTCGGTCCCCCATGTCATGTCAACAACTCCACATACTGTCAACGCCGACAATAAATGGATAATATTAAAAACCATACGTGTACGTATGCGTACACCATTGTATGATGTGCGCATTAAATATTCGAATGGAAACGTAAAGGGGACGCTCAGATATACTAACGCGGACGGTAATAAGCATGTTAATAACAATCCTCGCAAATTCAGAATGGCGCTCCATTGGTATTTATTGCTTGTGTATCGTTTGACGGATGTATTTCTATGAAACAACTCTATAAAACATGCATCAGATTCGGTGTTCACGTATGTGACTTTAAGGATCAATATGTGGGCATAATTGTTACAACACTCAACAGATTTCAGTGGTGGTGGGGGGAGGGGGCTGTTGGGGGTGTCGGGGGAGTGTTCGCGCGGCGCGGACAGCGCGGTGGGCAGCTATGCGGCGCGCGGCAGGGGCGCGGCCGGGCCGGGTCACCGCGCGCCGCCGCGACCGCGCCGCCCTGGCTTGCCGCGCCGGTTGAAGCCCCTATGCACATCACCACACACTATCAGCCCACAACTGGCCTCAGAAGTTACACCAGTCGAGATGAAGCCGTCATCCATTATCGTCAGTGATACAGCGTAAGTGACACTTTGCTCTAAAAGCTAACTTCGTATTGAATAGCATTGAAAATTAGGCTTTACCAAAGATTTCAATCGTTAGAACCGAGTCAAATAATGGTCATGTTTCCGTAAGTAAACTGGTTGACATCGGAAGTATCGAATCTGTTATTGTCTCGTTCAATCATACTGAATATTGCACACCGGCGTTCTCTGTCTCTATATGGACACGTTTTTATAAGTATGGTGAGGGCAATCTTTGGGCCTTACAGCAAAGTGTTACTTACGCGCTATTGAAGTATCACCGACGGTATGATCATCATCAACTCATTTACTGATCTACAGCTGGGCACAGACTTACTCTAATTTCTATTTTTTTCTTAATCTAATTTCTGATCTGCACATGATCACGAAAAGAGGGGCTCATGGCTAAGCATATTCGAATATTTCGAGTGCGAACCCAAGGCACGTACCTCTTGATTTTTCGAAATCATGTGCTTATAAATAATTAATTATCACTCGCTTAAACAGTGAAGGAAAACATCGTGAGGAAACCTGCATGCATTACGACGACCCCTGTGGGCTAGCGGTTGGAGTGCCGGACTGCTGATCATGGGGTCGTGGGTTCGATTCCCACAGGACACAAATATTTGTGTGGATAAAATATGAGTATTGGTGTTTGTCTGGGTGTTTCTTATGTATTATAAGTACGTATTTACAAAAAAAAAAGTATATAAGTATTATATCCATTGTCTAGTACCCATAGTACAAGCTCTGCTTAGTTTGGGAATAGATAGTGTTGTGTAAAATGTGTGTTATATTATTACGAGATTTTCTCAACGGCGTGTGAAGTCTGCCAACCTGCCCTAGGACAGCGTGGTGGACTATAGCCTAATCCCTCTCATTCTGATGATGACGATGGCTAACTATGTGTAATAAATAAGCTGATCAACCGATCTGTCAGGTCAGTCTTTAGAAGGGTTACAATTCTGAACACATCAAGAACCCTGGAAAGCATGTCAAGCCGTCGGTCCCGGTTGTCATATGACAATCGTTAATGGTAGTCAGAAAAAAAGAGTCTATCCTCAGGATTTCGATATAACACAGAAATTGGGTTGCGGGGGTCAGATAGCAGTCGGTTCGTTTAAAATACTAATAAAATTAGACTGGAAGCCGACCTCAACATAGTTGGGGAAGCTTGGAGGAAGACATGATTACGAAAAGTCTAGTTCTACAATCATACACAGTGGGCCAGCTCTCTGACAGTGGTTAGGCTAGAATAGTTATCTTTTATACATAATTCTACTGTACGTGTGTATGTCACTGAACTCCACCTAAACGGCCGATTTGAATGAATTTTTTGTATGCGTTTGGGTGGCGCCCTGGATTCACAAATCAGCCCGGCAGATGGCGCTGCAGTCGGTATCTAGGCTATTTATCTATACTGCAACTAAACGGCTGGATAATGCAGAACAACGTCTGTCGGTCAAGCTATACAAAACTAAAATTTTCCCAATTGAATATGGACCTTATTGTTTCGAATTAAAGTTGAAATTCAATCAAAGAAATTTGACAGATTGTGGTAGCTTGATGTGCTGGCCTCTGTACATAATATAATATATAACAATAATAATATTTTTGGGACATTTTACGCAACACCATCTAGTTTAGTTTTACTTTTTTTTTTTAAGAATTTAAAAAAACAAAAACTTACCTGTATGGTCCGCGATACACCGGGCGAGCGGCCGGGGAGCCGGGCGCAGAGCTGTCGCTGGACGAGTTTCCATTCTTACGAGCGTTCGGGGCAGAGTTGTTGGCCTTGGCGCTTTCTTGGGAACCTCCCGAAGCTCCATTACTAACATCCTGTATAGAGTTCATTACTTTTAGTGTGGTTTGTAAATATACTGAACAGAGAGTAGAATACTTTATTACCAAGTCCAAGACTGTATAAATCTGTTACAATTTGTGTCGCATATTAATGGTCATTTCTCTTGTTTATTGATGGATTATAATATTATATATTGAGAATAATTAGACTACTATAATACTATTCATTTAAGCAATAGACAATATACAGATATCTATTATTCAATTCTATTGTATTTTTAGATTTTTCTGAAACAAGGTACTTTACATCTTTACGTTAGGTATGTTTACATTTTAGTCTCTTGTAGAGAAGTATTACAGGTTTTTGGAATAAGTATTTGCTTCGGAAGTTCACAAGTCTCAATATTCAGTATCCAATAAGCGTCCAACGCGTCGAGTATTTTGGATAGACTAGACTAACGCATAGACGCAAACGCCCGTAAATACTCGGTTGCTCACACGAACACATACTAATTAATCTACAGAGTACCGAGTGCAAAACTCCTGTCGGAGAAGCGTTCTCAGATGCGTTCTATAAAAAAATAAACTCACTCACACTGATCTTGTGTGAGTGTGAGTGAGTTTATATATTCCTATTCCTATAAAATCGAATTTATTGCAATGCATTAAAGTTGGTTTTTGTATGCACCAGAAGTGCGGGTGAGTGCGACGAAAATTATCTATCTCCCTTTGACCATTAGTTTGTAATACGTACTGTAAAAACGCATACTATTAAATACTCTTGGAACAGGTTTGTGGAACAAGTATTTTGGTGTATTTGTACTTGCAAGACTCGGTACGTCTCATCCCTCTGTTGCTTTAGAGAATAGGGTAGGTATAAGAAGTAAAAACAAATACTTACATTACTCTCATTGTCCTCTGGAGTGGTGATAGTAAGTGGTGGTGGACCATTATCACCCGATCCAATCACACCACCCTTAGCCCTCTGGTAATCCAGAAGAGTAGCCATTTTCCGCTGCAGTTCCTAAAAACAAAAAAAAATACAACTCATTGGATTGTGTAATGTAATTAATTTCTTTACTACATCATTTAAATACCTATATCTGTTTTCTGAAATTTACGCGAATATTATACATTGAAATAAAACTACTTTTTACGGATTTTATCGCGTATATTGATGTTATTAATCCCGACGTTTCGGACCCTTTACAGAGTCTATCCTAACAGGATATATCTTTATATAAAAAAATGAATCTTTATTTTAGGTTTATAGAGTGTTTTAAGTTTTTATGAATAACAGGTTATATCTAATATATAAAATTCTCGTGTCACAGTTTTCGTTGCCATACTCCTCCGAAACGGCTTGACCGATTTTGATGAAATTTTTTGTGCTTATCGGGGAGGTCTGAGAATAGGCCAACATCTATTTTTCATACCCCTAAATTTTTTTTTGTGGCAAAACAACGTTTGCGTGGGCAGCTAGTCTTTATATAAAAAAATGAATCTTTATTTCCCTTGGTCACGCCATAACGTGAGAACGATTACCGATTTCAATTATCTTTTTTACAAAGATCTCAGCATACAGATGGAGAGACAGCGGGAAGAGACTTGGTTTCATACTATAAATTGTAATTATAACCAAATAAATAGAATAACTTATAAAGTGATGAGCTGACAAACAAACTTGTCCAGGTAGTTGATGTTTTTTTTTGGCTATTATACTTAGTTAGGGGTCGTCCATTTTCGCATGGTGTTTTTAGTAACTTTTTAACCCTTACTTGGGTGATACATGGTGAAGTTTTAGACTAACCTCCTTTGGTACATAAATTGGTTTAGAAATCGCGTGTGCAACATATAAATAATTACATGTGATATTTCATTACAACCCCTCCCTCATTAATCAACAATTAATATTATTCTTCCTGAAAACATCATTAAAATAACTAAATGATAACCAAGTTATCAATTTCTTTGCTGAACATTTCCAAGTGGGTGTAGTATAAATTGGAGGTGTTGATTTAATGTTGTATTGTCAGTACCTGTATAAACTGATTTAGCAAAGACAACAACACTAACTTTTATGATAAAGACAATAGCAGTCATAGCCAAGTGATATAACCATTTGACTGCCAAGTCTGAAGGTCTCTAGTTCGAATCCAAGGCACGCACCTCTCGACTTTTCGAATTCATGTGCATATTAATAAATAATTATCACTCGCTTAAACAATGAAGGAAAACATGTGAGAGATTTTTCTCAACAGTGTGTTAAGTCCACCGACCTTCACTAGGCCATTGTGATGGACTATAGCCTAATCCCTCTCATTCTGTGAGAGGAGACCCGTGCCCAGTAGTGGGACAGTATATGGGTTGATGATGATGATGAAAGACAACATAAATATATAAAAGCCAAATCATCTTACTTTCAGTTCATCTGTTAAGCGAAAAGGTGGAGCCGTGAAGGAGGCAACTGGTGGTGGAGCTTCCATCAATGTTTCCACTCGAATGGTTGTCAGTACGACCCGGCACACTGGGCAGACCTCCTGTATGGATAAAAGTTATGGATATGACTGATTACAGCTTATTTACTGTTAAACATTAAAAAAAATATTCTTTAGGGATGCAACCATTTAAGAACTTACGAAGAACCTCAAAACCTGTGTTGTTTTGAAAAAATCTTTTTTTTTTAATTTTATGAAGCAAACAGTTTCGAAGATTGTTTTAAACAAGTGTTTTCTTTAAGTTTAGGCTGTTCATTGCAAATCAATCAGACCTATAATATATCATTTCTAGACTATTTACAAATTCGCCATAGAAAAAAAAAAAAAAAAAACGCTCAATATGTAAGCATTTATTTTATGTTGGTTAAGTATCTCTCATAACTCTAATCAATACTTTACATTGCTTTACATTCACCTGTGTGTTCTAATGTTCATTGTTAATAGGAGGAACCCCAATATTTATATTATTTTGTATTTAAATAAGGGGAATACCACTCAGTTATCTTAGGACTTCCCTGGCAGGGAATTACCTATAGGTGCATCCACACCACAGTTATTTTTTGTGGAGCAACAGAATGCAACATAATAACATTACCTATGTAAAATTCTTCAACTTTTGCAACTGGTTGTTACTTTTTGTTGAATGTTTCGAACCCATACCGCCAATAACATAAAGTAACAAATAGTACCTCTACCATGACATGAACAATGAGTTTCTAAGAAAAATTCTAAATTCTTAAATTTTTCATTTAGTAAATCGTGAACTGGGTACCGAGAAATCTGCAAAGAATATCTATATAATCTTTAAATAATAAAAAGTAATTGTTGGCTTGTCATATTGTCTGTCTCACACACAATTTTGATTTCACTTGTTTCTATCTTAATTTTCTAATGTTGTTTAAAGCTTGTTTTAATCTGTGTTTTTAAACATGTAATAAAAACATGGTAGTAATTCAAACTGTTTTAAACACATGTTTTAAAACAATGTTTTAATCATGCCAGCCTGGAAGTAGAGCACAGAGATAACAACTTTAATATACCTATTATTATGATAAATTATTATTACACAATAGACATCTCTCAAAGATGTAAGTTTAATATACATGAGAGAGACTTACCCTGTAAGGATTAAGGCCTGCTTGCTGCCAGGCGGGCAGTACTTCCCTATCTTCCTGATAGTTCCTCCTGCCTGAGATGAGGTGGAGTGCCAAGCAATGGCTGTGAAAATAGTGATAGCATTGGGTCCTGATGAACTGATCTCCTTTTGTAAAGCCAAATAGGCAGATCATACACTGCCCACTTGGCAAGTTACTTTCTGTAAGACACTCCCGGATAAGCTGTGAAATGTACAATATTTGTTATTTAATAATACAATAAACAATGCTTAGGATAACAAAATAGTGTCGCACTTGATTGGTTATAGTGGAAAGCAGATTCAAGACCATGAAGTGAAGATGTCTTAATGTAGGTAATGACTGGAGTATGAAGGGAGCGCAATCAGGTATATTATCAGTACTTTTCCCACTAGCTGCCAACCACTATTTACCAACAGCGAGTTTATTAAAAGTTGAGCTAATAAGTTAAATTATTATCAGTCTTACCTCAATAAGTTCAAAAACAACAGGTTGGCCAAGACAATCAGCCAGTTTTTCACGGATTTGTGAATGAATATTAGACAGAACATCATCATCAAGACCTCGTGGGTTCCTTAGCTTGACTTCAGGACTGGTATCAGGATATCCCGGTGTAAGTTTTACATTCAGGGTCACGCAAACGTACTGCCGGTCGATATCGTCACCCGTCGAGGGGTGAAGGACAATTTCAATAAGTTGCGGGACATCACCTTCACGTTCAATTACCACATCGTCCATTAGAATTGCTTCTAAAGCTTCGATCTCATCCGACACCCTGAAAACAAAATATCTTTAGTTTGGTGCAGGAAGTGTCATGATAGAGATGGACAACAAATTACACACCTTTCATCCATGATGGACGACTTATTGACTGATGTCTGTTATAAATAGTTAAATGGTTATGCCCGGGAATCAGGGGTGCATTTAGTTCAGGCAGGCGCAGTGCAGCAGATGCAACCGAACAGCTGGGATTTTCAAGCAGCGAACTTCGCGACAATCCACCAATCGCAACAAAAATCAATCATATCCTCCCCTCCACTCCGCGCTCCGCTAAACTATACTATACTATACCATACCATAAACAAACTAACATACTTTTTTAAAATGTTCATGTTGTTGAATAGAGTTGTACCTATCACTGTAATATTGGATACATATTGTACTCGACTAAATCATCTGAATAAATAAAATAAACAGTAGACATGTAGTTCCGCAAAAAAGAGTGGGGATAAATTGAGGGCGTTTATAAAGCACGTGTGGCAACCTAAAATACTAGGACTCAAAAATTTTGTTATTTTTAACTGACTTCAAAAAAGGAGGCGGTTCATAATTTAATGTCTGATTTTTTTGCTGTTTTTTTTATTTATACCTAAAGGTAAGGTGGCAAACAAGCTTACAGCCCGCTTAACATTAACAAGCCTATAGATTAACCGCTTAACAAGCCTATAGATACTTCCAAAGTTGCAACACGAGGGGTATCACTTTCGCGTTACTAACACTGTAAAACGAAAGGAAAAGTTGGGTTGGCAGTATAAGGGTCAAAGTCCCTTCACTAAAAATATACAAACAACAGGGTATACCAGGGCATACCCTGTATGGTCTCATGTCAAGCTGATGTCGCACGGGAGCAGACGATCCATGAGGATTCGCTGCAACCCAAAAAAAGGCTGTATTCATTTCATGTGCATCGCTCAAGTATTAAGAATAATGATCAAAGTTCACGTGAATAATGTCAAACTACAAAACAAAAACAACATAATCACTTATAAACAATACAACATACTCATTAATATAATGTTCTGGTAAATTTAGGTATGTAATAACAAAAAAAATACGACATAATTAACTAGTAGAATATAAATCAAATGGATAAAATTAAAAACCTGTTATATCGGCTGGTTTTTGGGAAACATTGTCAAGCAGATACAAAAATTGTCTTGTTTAAAGTTCGACTAAAAATATCAAGTTATAGGGAGAGAAGTCACTGATCCATCACTACTACGAATAGTCTTATTCAATAACACAGCACGACAATAAAAAATTGAAGAGGAATCTTAGGGATTTCGTGAAAAACAATCCGGAATAAATAAAGATGACCTAAGACGTATAAGCAATATTAGGATCTGCCAAAGAAGTAGTACTGCCAGAAGTAATGTAATATATTGTTTTAGTTTCAGCTGTCACCGCATCAGACTTTTTTGCCAAACTACCTTCCAGTAAATATAATATATTATATCACGATTACACGATAAAATCCATCTAAAACTCTTTACTAAACCGATATTCCCGACCTACTGACGTACGCAAAAATAAATAAAAAGGTGAAGTCAGATTGAGTCAGATAGATCCATGATAATGATAAATCTTTTTTTTTTTGATAGATGACTTTTTTTTTTTCCCCTTGATGGCAGATAGAATGACTTGTTTTGACTCTGTTGTCACCTGTCAGTGTATTTGTTTGTGGTAAACCATAAATGTAGAAATGTAGAGTAAAACTTTTTTTTAAAGTTATAATGAATGAACCGACAAGTTCACGTCTTCACAAGTGGAGTGAGTCTTCCTCACTTTTCCAAAGCCTTGTTTCCCTCCGAGTCCCTTTTCCCACTTCTATCTCATGTATTTTATTTAATTTTAATTTAGATATTTATAAAACCATAGCACTTTTCCTTGTAAATAATGATATAGCTATTTAAACGTCATATTATGTCTACACATTTATATAAATATAGTTTTTAGTTTAATAAAAAGACCGATAGACGCATCGAGGCGGCCCTTTTATTGGGTCACCTGGTTGCGTTAAATGGTGACAGTTTGCTATTGTAATATATTCCCCTACTATTAAATTTGTATAAATTTATTATTTTTATTATAAACAACTATTCTCCTTTTCGTTTCCCAATTTTCCTTTGTAATATTTTTTATTTCGCGAGTTATTGATTCTTACGTTCTGTTATTATCAGACTAAATATTGTCAGTGGCAATAAGCACGAATAGTGCAATGCCAAAACAAAAAAAAACTAAAAAAAGTGGAGGGAGTACTGTGAAGTGAAAAAAACGCGGGAAATTCGATTGAGTAAGGGTTGAAAGTACTTGAGTCCTTCTTTTGAAATTGAAATTATTGTGCACAAGACCTATTTAGCCTGAAGGTTGTGGATATAGGTAATGAATGTATAGGTATTGCCAAAAATTAAGTATAATTATATAGTCTGCAATTAACTACTGACGAATGTGCTTCAAATTCCAATGGAGGCAAAAACGATTTGTTGCGCAGGTAAGTTATTACCTATCTACCTACATAGAACCGTCTGTATTTTAGGACATTAAAAGGAACATTCACGTTGAAATGGGAAACGAGAAAATAGAGATATAAACAAACTAAATTACTTAGGTACCTACTCTTTTCAAATAAGAACCTAATTCCATAATTAATGCCTTGCCTAAAAATGTTTTTGTCACGTGCCCGCAGTTGTTCATTTTTGTGATATCTACAGATGTTGACAGTGTACAGTCAACAAAATAGTTTGATATGTAACAATGAAAACTTAACAATGTAACGAAGGACTGAATAAAATTATTATTATTATATACAGGTAGCGAACGAAATCTGCATCTTTACACAGATTGTGATTTAAATAATTACCCGTCAAAGGGTTTGATGTGTAGCAGCTTACAATACCTGCGTTTTGACACATATTGCGTGATACATAATTACACAATCTTTAAAAAAAACACGATGTTTAATTAGCTGCCTGTATACTTAACTCTTTTTTCGACCGTATCATTATATTATTAAAAAATACATTGTTTCCTTTGGTATGCTTTACTGGAGACAAAGAAGTAACTAGGTGTCTAATGTGTAAAGAGAAGTCGGTGGCATAAAGGTTACGTGATGCCGTGTCCAGAGATTCCAGGGAGATACGTTTACAGTTTAAGTCTCTCTAGAGATGTGACTTAACAGTACCCATGCATGTGCTGATGGTGGCCACCGAGGTGGTTTCAGTGGGTAAGAATCCCCGGTCTAATTCCCATAGACCGGTAGCCCTTTGAAGGTTAACAAAAAAAAGGTTTGAAGGTTAAAAAAAGGTAGGTACCTATTGTGGTAGGTATTATATTAAAGGGTAATGACTGACAATACTGTAAATCATTAATATCTATTTATTGTTGTTATTTTATAGGTACCTATACCCTACCATTACTATAACATTATTCGTTCGATGGTTTTATTATTAATAAGTTGACAGAATAAAGGAATATAATATAGGTAGTATAATAAAGGAATAAAATATACAGTAGTTCAATAAAGTTATATAATATAGGTGACCCACAAGAGGGTCGAAACAATTGCTGTTCTGTTGTGTCTGCTAGTTATATCCTGAGACTGATCCCGCAACGTTAGCAACATGTCCTGGACTGTGTTACAGGTACATGTAAAAATGCACCTACGCATTAGAAATACACACGCATGTGATTGAGTAACATATTACGACACTTAAAAAAATGCATCACCCAGTGCATAATGTATACATTTTAAGTACCCGTGAAAACGAATTAAAACAATCAGTCTTACAAACTTCCTTTTGGATTTAATACTAAAGCTTTCCCCGCAGTTTAGATCCACTGGTTGTCGACTAGCACACCTTATAGAACTGCCTAGTGCAGAATTTCCCTAAGTACCTACCTATGTAAAAATTTACAGTTATCCCAGCTGTAAATTTTATGCAGTCAGTACGTAGTACCTACCTACCTACGGTTTTATTATTGCCATATGTATATAAGTGACCAACCAGAGAGTATTGCCATGCTAAACTAGTCTTTGTACATATAACAAATTTTCGACATGAAATTTTACAAATGGGCTACTTTGCGTCAATCAACGTCAATATTTTGCCGGCATTCTTTTTTATAACTTGCTTTCTCGTGTCTGTCGCGTCGAGCTCTTGAGAATGGATCGGTTATTTGTAGTTCCAGTGAATCCACTTGTGGTTCTCGATTGTTCATTTTCGAGATTTTGTATGTACTCCTTCTGTAAGTCAAACCTGCAAATTATAAACATTGTAGGTACTTATGTAATCAATAGTTATATTAAAGAGGTTATTTAATATTACTATACGATCTTTAGAAGGCGAGAAAAAATTAAATGAAACCATGCCAACAATACCTAAGTTTATTCATTAATAAAAAAAAACTTGACTCCGCACCGCGGAATGTCACATGTAGGATTCCAATTTAATGCATTATAATAGCAACATTCTAATCTGACGAAAGTAAGTGACACGAAGCAGTCATAAAATATTGACTTGTAAAAGTGTCTTTTACAAGATCTGACGATTTGAAGTCTGCGGTCTAGTGGTTCGAGTGTCACGAGGTTGTGGGTTCGATTTAAATAAGACACAATAATATCTATGTGACATGTATAATGAACATAAGTGTTTGTGTTTGGCTGGGTTTTTCATAAGTATTATTATTATTATTTACGTACAAAAGAAAATAGTATATAAGTATTATGTACATTGTCTATTACCCATAGTACAAGTTCTGCTTAGTTTGGGATTGGGACTAGATCGTGCTGTGTAAAGTGTCTCATATATTAAAAAGACAACTATTTACAGAAATAAATATTATAGTATCAGACTTTGTCAACTTACCTTTTACAAAGCATGATAAATATTTTTTTCTTGAACACAAATAAGAAGAATATGGTGGCCCCAACGAGCATGTTATTGAAGTTGATCATAATGTACCACACTAGCGATACGTCAGGTACCAGCTCCAAGATCCAACCCAAACCCATTATCACTGAAAGCTTTATGTATACCCCGAATCTAAAGAAATTAAAAAAAAAACACGTTAAATAAAAAAAAACTATTTTTTTATATTCGTTCCCTGGTTGTCTCACACCTTAATCATCATCATTAACCCATGTAGTCTCCCACTGTTGGGTGCGGGTCTCATCTCACAATAAGAGGGATTAGGGTCCACCATGGTGGCTTATTGCGGATTGGCAGACTTTTGGGAAATTACTTTTGAAAATGTCTTGGGCATGCAGGTTTCCTCACGATATTTTCCTTTACCGTTTAAGCGATTGATAATTAATTAGTAATACGCACATGATATCCAAAATCAGAGGTACGTGAGCCTTGGATTTGAATTTGAGACCTTTGACTTGGCAGTCAAAGAATCGCTAGGCTATCACTGTTAAAAATACCTTGACTGACAAATATTTTATGAGTTCTGCAGAAGTGTATGTTGACCCCACAGTTCGCTGGTATTGTTTTGGTTAGTCCCTGTACTTCACCAGTATATTGTGTTAAGAATAGAGGTCGTACCACACCGTGTTAACACGATCATATTTAGCTTGTGAGATGGTTAAATAGGACAATCTCTCTTTTGCATCACCAAGTCTTGGTAGTTCCGTCTCTTCTGCTCTTGAGTTGTAAATATTAAAGTACCTGTTTGTATCCCTTTTGCTGTTCCGAGATTCTTGACTGTTATTAACACCCTTTTTAATCAGCCAAATGTTGTAGGCCGTCATAATGAAGAACATTATATTGGCAGCAATTATGATCCCTACTGGCACGTTTATGTATACTGTCACCACGTCATCTGTAAATAAAATTAACGAAATGATTTAAAGTTCGCACAATGGAAATTTACCTTCAGGCTAACAATCTCTCGGGAGCCCGCAAATATGAAATGTATTTTTTTGTACATTGAAATCTTGTATCATGTTATCTTGTATCGTGAGTGTTTTGGTTGTGTGTTGTGGGGGAATTATTCTTTCATAATGCCTACACTACAGTACTCGCGAAGTTGCTTCGACGAAGTAATGGTTGAAATTGACTGAAGTTCGAAGTACGTGACTATACCCTCGTGCAACCTCGTCAGGAGCTGGGACGGGATACTTCGAGTCCTTTGACTCGGGCGCAAAACCGACAACGACCGGAAGTTGTCTGGGGCATGGCGAGATTGCGCGGTGAGAACCGAAGTGCCCTTCTACACTATCGTCTTCGCTTAACTTCGATCAACTTCACGAGTAGTGTAGTGCCGGCGTATTAAGAATTATTTCGTAAAATTGGCGCCAACGAAATATTATGTAAACACACAAACCATCTCCGAAGCACTGGTGAAGGGCTGGCTTCAAAGGCAAGCCTTCAAGGTCTACGTTGTCTAGTATTGTGACTATTGTTGTTATTAGGAGGGGGGCTCCCCACCCGTAGAGACAGTACCATAAGAACTTCACCGTCTCGCCTTGTCGGTGAATATTACGGCAAATGCGGTGCCCCCTGCAAAAAAGAACAATAAAAGTGTTATTCTTTGTATAGCAACTAAAAGCTCACAGGTTTCCGATCGGAGACCATGCACCGGAAAGCGCACCGCAGCACGGTCTCCATCGACAGACGATGGACAGACGACCTGGTAAAGGTTGTTGGGAGTAGTTGAATGCAGGCAGCATACATATAACCAGTTCTTGTGGAAGTCTATGGGGGCAGTCTTTCTTTGGATCTCTAGTGGCTGATAGGATGACGAGCTCAATCTAGGAGTTATTCTTTTTATTTAAGTATAGTTTTTACCAGGAATGTGAAAGAAGTAGCAGGTTGCGACGTAAGATAAATAATTTTATATGATTTTAAATATGCTACCTATCCGGGAAATATTCCATGCCTAATGCTGATACCATAGAAAACTACAATCAGAGTTGCCAGTCAACTGACTCTTATAATATGGCACCAGTTACTTATCATATTCATTTATTTTATTATAGATACGTACCTTAATGTCCACCATATGTCGAATGACATGATATTCAACCAGAAGAAACTAGACAGCGCAGCGAAGTAAAAAACAGGAGCTAAAATAGTAAATAAACATAATGTATCTTACGCCTGTATTTTCTAAAGAGTTAGGCATAGGTATATTAGGGTAAAGCCCGTTTTCCGGTACATTTTTACATCCTATGTAATAGAGGTGACACAGCACACCGGATTAGCAAGCTGAAGAGGCAGTGGGCTGGCAATATCTACAGAAGAACCGACAACCGCTAGGGTAGACGTGTTCCCGAGTCGAGACCTAAGAAACGTAGTGTAGGACGCCCACCGGCAAGATGGAGTGATGATTAGCGAAAGGCTGCTGGTAGAAGCTGGATACTAAAAGCCGAGGACAGTGTGAAATGGCGCACATTAAGGGCTATGTGAAGCATTGGACTAGTATAGGCTGATGATGATGATAAATAGAGGCGAGTCTATTTCCATGAACCAGGCACAAATGCAACGTTTGAACTCCGTGAATGTCATAGAAGAACCCAATAATTTGAATCTACTAATTGCATCGGTGTTGGCGGATTGGTTCAATACTCCGATCCATGGTCTAAATATTAAGCTTTTTTTCTGAAATCAATTCATGTCCAGGAATGGTACCGGATTCGTAGCAATTTCCTTATGTGAATCATGGTGAGTGTCTTTTGAGCTCTAACCTATTGCAATTGGGTGCTAATAAATTTCTATTAGGTGATGTCTAAAACGTACCGATGACCTTCGAATGTACGTCAGTATGTAGGTACTTTGCCTAACCTTTCAGGAGGACCTTTTTATGTTTGAATGTTAAAGAAGTTCTTTTGTCAAAGTTTTTTAAAAAGCAATAGATATTCACATTTATAGTTTTGGACATTGACATCATGAACGTTAGCAATGAATGATTTATGTAATTTGATGCAACACATATTAATATATTAGCTTTCTGCACTCTTTCTTCATAAAAACTTTAACTCATCATCATCATCAGCCCATATACGTCCACTGTGGGACGTAGGCCTCTCCTAGTGAACGCCACATAGTCCAATCTTCAGCTTTTCTCATCCACTGCCAGCTGCCTTCCGCAAGTCATCACTCCACCTGGCCGGTGGGCGTCCTACACCACGCTTACCTAGTCTCCTTACCTGGTCACCAATCGAAAACTCGTTTGCAAAAAACTTTAACTACCTATGCCAAATTTCACTACTCCGTGCGCATAATAGGCTTAAAAAGAGGTAAAAGGGTTTCTCTTCTCGTATTAGACATAATATAGAACATAGGTAGGCATAAGAAACCGTTTTAGTTCATAAAATTATTCAAATTTCGCTTGTCTTGTGATGTCTATAAGGTAGGTAATGAATTCTGATGCCTTTACCATAGGAAGTTAAACTTACATTCGATTACAAAATAGGATTCCTTACCTAACTTCTTGCAGGCGTCTCCGCTTAATTTACTGATGGTAAGCATTATAACGACTTTGAGTAAGTATGTGACAAGTAGAGACCATACATAAGCCATCAGCATGAGACCCGAGATGTTGCGAAGCTGACGGAGCGAGCCATACACCACAAGAACCAATACCATGAAGAAGCACGACACTAGCATTGCTGAAAATTATATACACAATAATAAAATCAATTATTCAAGAATTCATAATTCAGTGGTTGATGTTTTCACATTTCATTAAAGATCACAGATGTGAAGATTTTGGAGAATCAATGTTCCGCTTATTACAGTCCCAGTGTTGGGAACAGTGTGCACATGCAAAATTGTAACTGCATATTTAATCATTTCATATATGAAGGTACGACCATGTGCAGTTGAGTTACAATTTTGGTGAAAGAAAAAAATCTACAGGCAGAAATCGAACCTGATTTCTCTGGATCAGTATACAAAAGTCTGGATATAAAATATACAGGTATATATCCTACAGGTGTAACCCTTCTCGATAAGATAAAAATCTCGGAAAATATAAAAGATAAAAAATATTTTCTAAGAAAACTCCGACCTGCTACTGAGAATTTCATAGAAAAAGCGAATAACACTTTGCTTGACCTGGGAATCGAATCCAGGTCTTCTAGTCCGCTTACGACCACCAGACTAGTCGATTTTTGTTTTTACTGTTATTTTATAATAACGGATTGACAGTTGGCATGAAATTGTTTTTCGGCTTAAATTTGCATTATGTTTACTAACCTATTGCAGTGAATTTTGATTTCGCCACAGCTTCTTCTGTACTTAAAGTTTCTCTGAAAATTAATGTTATCTTTCCTTTTGTGATATTATTTTTTGTGAGATATGGTACAACTTTGTAATCAACGCAAAATGTTAGTTTGTCAACATTAGTCCACGGCCGTAAACTATTTTTATCTTCTTTCAACTTCAACGAACCGTCCTGAAAAATTATGAAAGTTTTAGTTACTATACCTACAGGTAAGTTTGAGTAGGTAACATCCAATCGTACGTTATCCAAAAGTTGGTCCAATAGTTGTGACTAAGGCTTTAAGGCAAAATTACTTTGGATAAAATGTCAAATTGTCAAATTCATTGATGGATTTGAAAAGCCTTTATTATCATAATAAAATCATCATCATCATCATCATATAAGCCGCAAGAGGTCCTCTGTTGAACAAAGGCGGGGAGGCCTTGTTCAACAGTGGACATAGACTTCCAAAAGGACCAGTTACATGCCGCCGTAAATACTACGTAAACAGTAACAAAATCATGGGTTTGATTTCTTTCGAAGTTTATTATCAGAGTTTTAAATAACTTTTTAGGAAAAGAGAACCAACTTCAAGCATTGTGTGTAAAAATAAGACATATATGGTTTTCTCATGGATGCCTATGTCAAAACTGGACCAAATTGAAATGGGACCACACGGGAAGCACCAAAAAGAATCATCAAATTCGGTTCGCCCAGTCGAGAGAGTTAAGTAAAAAACATAAAAAAAATAGTCGATTTGAGAACCTCCTTCTTGTTTTAAGTCTGTTAAAAATATTCATCATCAACCCATATAGTGTCCCACTGCTGGGCACGGGTCTCCTCTCATATGGATTAGGCTATAGTCCACCACGCTGGCCTAGTGCGGGTTGGCAGACTTCACAAACCGTCGAGAAAAATCTCTAAGGTATGCAGGTTTCCTCACGATGTTTTCCTTCACCGTTTAAGCTAGTGATAATTAATTATTAATACGCACATGAATTCGAAATTTCAGAGGTGCGTGCCTTGGGTTCGAACTCGAGATCTTCGACTTGGCAGTCCAATGGTCATACCACTAGGCTATCACTGCTTGTTAAAAATATTACTTCCCGATTTTTTTTGTAACTGCTGATAACAAATGAAAATTTATTTTCAAATATTTTAACTAAAATATAAGCACATATATTTTGTCAGCGATCAGTATCGATTATCGAGTAGCGCTATGTTTAGGAGTAGGAGTGCCGCTTTCTAATGAATTCGAGTAGTTATTTTTTATATTTGTTGTTATACAGTGTTACTATTAATATGATGACAATCCGTTATTCATTTCCAACCCTATGACTCCGTGCTAACGTCAACCATTTCGAGTAATTTGGAATTTTATATTATTAAGTTTTTGAAGATATCTGCCGTAGATAGGTATACCACTTTGAAAATGTACATAAAACAAAAACCAACGAATAAAATATTTTTGTTTGGTAAAATGGTCGACTTCTGTAAAAAAAACACGGAAGTACTTTATCGGCAGAACATTTCTAAATCATGTTCAACTTTTCACCTATCCAAAGTGATACAATAAGGTACCAGAAATTAGAAATTGGTTGTATGTACAAACTTAAATAATTAATAATTAAGAAAAAATAGAGATATATTAATAGAAAAATTGAGATATTTAGGAAATGAAATGGTTTTTCAGTGGGTAGGTTTTGATGTCCTTATGACGAGTTAGATTTACCAGTGACGTATTACATGAGGAAGGTTCTGATAAAAAGAGCTAAGTAAATTATTATTGTTACGTTAATCACCGGTGAACTCGCATGACTAATGCGGAATGGCATTTATATTGTTATGGAACGCGGTCTATTAAGTATAACACATTTTTTTGTTCATAGTAATAGTCACTTTGAAATTCCTCTATGGACAACCTAATTAATTTAATTATTGAATGTTAAAATAAATAAAAAAATAAATTTTCTTAAAAATCCCGTCTACGAACTTTGTTGAAACGGAGGAACTAATTTTTAATGAGAATGATAGACAAACATTTCATAAGCACCCGTTTCATATCGAATAATTCGATATGTAAAGTAACCTATGAAGTCACTAGTATCCATTTCCCTGCTACATAGTTACTTAAAATAAATTCATCAACAAACTTCAAGGAATAAAAAAAAGTCCAAGACTCGCACGTCTGACTTTTCGAAATTATGTGCGTATTAGGTAGTAATTAATGATCACTCGCTTAAACGGTGAAGAAAAGTCATGAAGAAACCTGCCGGAGTATTCCTATTTCGGCCCAATTTTTCAGCACCTATGGTTTAAGCACCTTAGTTATTTCACTTCATAGGTGCTCAAACTATTGGTGCTGAAAAAATTGGTGCCGAATGAGGAATACTCCAACCTGCATGCCTGAGAGATTTTCTTAATGGCGGGCGTGTGAAGTCTGCCAACCCGCATTAGGCCAGCGTGGTGGCCTAAACTCTATAGCCTAATCTCTCATTTTGAGAGGAGACTCCTACTCAACAGTGGGACAGTATATGAGATGATGATGATGATGATAAACCTGAAAAAATATTTCCATACAAAATTAGGATATGTATGGTATTACTTAAGATTAGATTTGATTTCAAAAAGTTACCTCTAAAATGAAAAACGTTCTATCAGGCCAATACTCGTAGAAGCAGGTATCGTTGACAATTAACCTATCATTCCGAACTAAGACAAAATCTGTGAATTTCTTCTGCGATATCTTAACTTCAGCTCCGTCCCACGAATATAAATCTATTTTATGGTAGTTGATTTTTGAATGTAGCACTCTTTTTGATTTTGTTTCCATGCATTGGCTGTATACGTTCAGAATTTCACCGGCACCGCAGCATTTTGTTAGACACAATTTATTATTACAATATTCTTTAATGTCAACTATTGTACGATTATTATTAATATCCCTGAAAACGTCTTGGCATTGAACGTTATCTGACACATCACTTTTTACCACATGAAAAATAAAAAGAAACGTTACTACATTAAATAAATACATTTTTATATAGTTTTTTTTATGAGAAGCGGCTTTATGTTACGGGTCACTGTTATAAATTATATGACGACTATAATTATTAACGACAGCTTATATTACTAACGACGTTAGTGTCATTACGCTCACAATTATCCTGGTAGTTATTTCGTTTGGCGTTGGCCCCGATCTCTGTGTTTACCGTTTCATAATAATAGGATATTGCTTGTTTATATATTCACGTATACTACAGTAAGCATGTCAATCTTTGATAAACAGCACCGATCAAACCGATTATTACTTACATAACGTCAGCGCCACCCAAGGAGACCTGGGAAACTGAAGGAGTAAGAGTCCCAGCGAAATGCAGACTGCTGGGGCCGCAACAACTGGGAAGGGGAATTAGCTCTCACACAAAATTAAAAACATGCAAAGGACAAAAACAGACCACAGCGTAAAGGTGGTTGTCAGTCAGACCCAAAGAGGTCTTTTAGGGAAGCATATTGCATTTACTTCACCTACGAGGAAATAAAAAAGTATAAATATAGGTATATCTGAATATAATAAGATATGTGTTTCTCCATGGGGATTTTCCTGTTCTTCCAGGGATTCAGGTAATACGACTTAACAGATTTACATGTAAATAAGTAAATAGATAAATTTACATATTATCTAGTTTGTGACTTCAGCCATAAGCTATATAACACATAATATATTGAGTACCTATGTACTTTCAATCCCGAAAAAAAACAAGAATCTAATAAAAAATTGGGAATCGGTAATAATGTTAGCTTTCTTACTCAACAGATGAGCTAGGCCGAGGCGACTAAATTAGGTAAATTATTCTATTTATATATCGGCAATATATGGAATTTTCCTAATAATAAATTAAGGGATTCAAATTGAGGTAAAATGAGTTACCACATATGTATGTGCGTGACACGTATTTCGTGAATATCCAAATTTTCGAATGTCCTGTTAATATCACATTCAAATTCAAATATCATTTATTTCAATCCTTTTTAGATCATATTATTCATATCAATTTAATTAAAATATGTCGTATAATTATATAAAAGTATAAATCCTTATTAACCATATTTATTTTGTTTATTGATCGATCGACACAGCATAATTAGAAAGTTTATAAATCGTCTAAATATGACTAATACCATGCAACCAATCCAATAAGTATGTGTCTAAATGTTAGTACCTACAAAATATTAATCACTATGTGTTATTTTAAAGTTGTTTATTTTTGAACTATATATACATTATCCTGATGATTATCCTTTTATTCATTTGACAATTATACATATCTAGCTTTGTTTATCAACGCCCGCACTAGAGATCAAGCCTTAGTCGCCGGGGACTTAACAACACAAAGTACATCCAGATTCGTAAAGCCCACAAATATTTTGGAAAAAAAATATAATACTTAATAATATAATAATATATATATATATATAGTATATATAATATTTTGTTGGAATCGAACCCCCGACGCTCAGTGCAATCGTAGTAGCGTGGTGATCACCCAGAAGTGCAGTCAAGTTTGGGTCTGTTGTAGTGAGGAAAAAATTATATATTTGATATTTGTGGATTGAACATAATAATATATTTTAGCCATAACATTGATAGGTTATTTGGGTCTTCTTACTTTAGTTCAAATCTAATCAAAATTATTTATTTGCTCAATTATAGTATAGCAGTAATACAGCAGTTCTTATAATTTAAAGTTGTCCATATAGAATGTAATAGTAAATTTCAATTAATATGTATTTTATTTGATGGGAATTTGAAGAGACGGAACTGACTGAGTTGTTCCGTGCGGGGATCGAACCGACAACCCGTGTCGCCGAAGCCGATTGTTCAGCAATTTGCACTCAACCGTAAACGCAAGCGAATAAGCATTTTATTCGATTTTTATTTCTGTAAAATCTGTTCCTATAATTAAAAACTAAATGTATATTATTTATTATCTATTTACATAGTGTACAAAAAGTTGTCCATATACTTTTGCATAAAATGTAGCATGCAAATGTTTTGTTTGTCCTACGGGTACAATAAATAGAATGTCGTTATTAATTCTAATAAATAGATAAATAATAATAATATAATAATATTTTTGGGACATTTTACACAACACCATCTAGTCCCAAACTAAGCAGAGCTTGTACTGTGGGTACTAGACAATGGATATAATACTTATATACTTTTTTTTTGTAAATACATACTTATAATACATAAGAAATACCCAGACAAACACAAATACATCAAACAATCATGTTTTATCCACACAAATATTTGTGTCCTGTGGGAATCGAACCCACGACCCCATGATCAGCAGTCCGGCCCTCGAACCGCTAGACCACAGAGGTCGTCAACTAATAAAATAATAACTATAACTGTCTAACTTAACTAACTATAATAACTAATAAAAACAAAATCTGTATGTGTGTTTAATACAGTTTTTTTTGTAGCGTGGCAATAATTTGAACTTTGTGCCAATTTCGGGTAATAAAAGGTAGGGAAATATTTTTAACGGAAAATATCGGAAAGGAAACGGAATTTGGTAAGGTTCAGGAAAGGAAGTATTTTATTCTTTAGGGTAAATACATATATAAGTAAACATACACAAACTAAATCTTTATATCATTTTTTAACAAGAATGTAGATATCAAGTTAAAATATTCAATGGGATTCATTACTAAACAAGAAACACAAGTGGGAAGGGAAACATTTTGGGAAACAAGAGAACGGAGGAAGGATGAACGATCATGACGGGAACAGGAGAAGAATACCTATGTGATCTAAAGTACCAACATCATCTCCACACTCGCAAAGATTACTATCTACGATATGCAATACAAGGTGGAAAGGAGCACAAACGTGGCCAAGCCGCATGCGAATTATCATGCTTGTAATGAGTTTAGAACCTTTTACTTTAGAAAACCATGGTTTGACTTGGACTGAGGGCTGAATTGAAAATTAGCATGAAAGGAGAGGAACACGTGAAAATGGGGTATTATTTTTAATCAATATGGCTACACCGCCATATCCGTCAGCTCTGTCATTGCGTACACAAACATAACTTGGAATACCAAATAATTGATTATTTTTCATCCAAGTTTCAGATAATGCCACAATATTTGGCTTAAATTTATTTAATAAGTAGAATAGGTCAGTTTTTTTAGGTATTACTGATCGGCAGTTCCATTGAATTATTGTGTCCATCTTTTTGGTTTTTATTTAGTATTAAACTACTTATCCGCTCCACGTCGTACGGTTCAAAAGATGTACTTTTACATAATAACACTTTGATGAGGTTTATAATAACATCAACAACTTGCTCATTCTTGTTCTGTTGCAGTTTCATATTGGATTCCTTAGTCAAAGCACACCCATTTGCCAAAGATGGGGGTTGAAACTCCCTAAGAAGGGCGTTATGAGCTCCTCTGTCATAACCTTGTGCTGACTTGGGAGGAGCACGGGGTTTAAGAAAGACTGTCTTTTTATATGGTGAAGAAGTTGAGGGTACAGGTTGTGAACTGAAGTATGAATTATTATTGGCGTGAGAATCACGAGATGTAACAGTAGTGAGAACATTAGCATAGGATTTTGAGGTGGCTGGGTGTATTTTGCTTGCTTCCGCATATGAAACACATGAATGAGCCATAGTTTTAATAATAATATAATAAAAATAATAACACACATTTATAGCATCTAGGGGCAGCTGATCTGCATTGATTTTTAGTGTGGCCATAACGGCAACAGCGGACACACTGTATGGTGGGATACACATAAGTCTCAACAGGTAGTGCATTATAGCATACATAAATTCTTTTAGGAAGAGCTTGACCATCAAATGTTATTACAACAGTTTGAGATGGTTTCCATGTATATGACCCATTCACTTGAACTTTATAATTGAGGCGTCTAACTTTCAATATTTCACCAGTACCTATGGGAGTTGATATATTTTCTTTAACTTCTTCCACTCTCCATTCAGATGGGATACCCCGGACCAAGCCCATACGAGTGACATTAAAAGTGGGTAGAAATGCTTAAATTTGTTCAGAGGCAATAAATTGCTATTAATAAATACATTAGCAGCCATAGGGTTTGTAAAAGCTACAACACACTTATTCCTACCAATTCTCTTGACACTGCCAGGAACAATATTCTGAAATTTGTTATTTTTAAGGAAATTTACAAATGCAATAGGGTGAAGAATTGTGCCACTGTTTTCTGTACTGGTAATGCGCTGAACATGACCTATGTATGGCCCTGAATCAGAGGCCTGGTACTCCTTCCTACCTACACCAACTGGTTGGATTGTTTGTATTGCAGTTGGATCCAACTGCAAAGTTTGGGAAGCAGAAATTTCAGAAGGTTGAACTGATATATCGTTATTTATTATGAAGTCGGATTTTAAATTAACTTCTGTGCTGGGAATACATGTACAGTCAATGTGAGAAGAGGTTCCCTGAGGAATCACTCCCTGTCTACTCCGTTTTGTTTTATTACAATGCTTACATACTGTTTTATGCTTATGTGAATGCATCTTACGTGAAGCACTAACTTTACCGGAGGTCGACCCATCAGTTTCCCTTCCACTTGCTGTGGCTACAGACCCATCGTTGTCCATACCACCCATATCTAAATTAGTTGATATGGTAACATAATTACTTACAGGGGGACTTAAGTCAGGGCCTAAATTCCCCACATCTGCTATAGGCGGGTCGTTCATATGACCCGTGAATAGTTTTGGACTATGCTACAAATATATACAAAAACTTACCGAAAATCAGGAAAAATTTACACAAAAATAATATTACATACACTACAAAGAAAATATATTTGCATAAGAACCTCAACTGAACCAATTATCTGCTTAAAATTTAATTATAAAAAATTGCTGAGAAAATATACACCCAGTCTAACCGAAATTTCCCGCGCTTTTTCTTTAATACAGTTGAATTAAAATTAAAAAAATTACGTTCCGATTTCCACAAATCAACAATTATGTAAAATCATAAATTAAAATATGACTAGGTTTCAAGCAATATTGTTTCACATGATTGCAATTTCACACATTCAGAGCGGTCGACATTAGTGATAATTAAAATTTAATTTATTACGTGCAAGATTGGTGTTGCACGTTTAGCGTAGCCTCGCCACCACCGTTGCGCCGCATGTCATGGATGCGATTCCCACCCGAAACAAATTTTATCATAATCATCATCAACCCATACACTGTCCCACTGCGGGGCACGGGTCTCCTCTCCGATTGAGAGGGTTATAGTCCACCAAGCTGGCCTAGTGCGGGTTGGCAGATTTCACACATCGTCTAGAGAAATCTCTAAGTCATGCAGGTTTCCTCACGATGTTCTCCACCGTTTAAGCGAGTGATAATTAATTAATAATACGAACATGAATCCCAAAAGTCAGAGGTGCGTGCCTTGGTTCGAACTTTGACTTGGCAGTTAAATGGTCGTATCACTGCTATAAATCTTTGTAATCCACAGATATTTGCTTCGATTTTGGGTGTACTTACTACTTTGTGTCCTTTAATTAATCATCATCATCATCATACCATTACCATCACGCCTGTATTCCCCGAAGGGTTAGGCAGAGGTGTACCAATGGACACCCACATTTCGCCGGTATGTTTAGGTCCCATGTAATAGGGGGCGAGCCTATTGCCATTAACCGGGCACAAATCCAGACTCCGAGCTGCTATTGAGAATTTCATAGAAAAACCCAATAATACTGCTCGACCTGGGGATCGAACCCAGGACCTCTAGAGTAGCAGTAGCGCTCAGGACCACTAGACTAATGAGGCAGTCAATCCTTTAATTAATGTGTTTGTAATGTCCTCCGCGACAGAAGTGTGGCCTAGAGCGGGCCTTTTTTATAGTACGGGAAATCCTCATGTATCCTCCGCCACCCAGGGAGGCGTCGGGGTATGTCAGACTCGTACCGACTAAAAACCGCACTTTCCATAACTTGCCTTATAGTCATGGCCATGGGGTCCGTGAAATTCACCGTCCGTCAATTTTGCACAGCACCGTCTAGTCCCAAACTAAGCAGAGCTTGTACTATAGGTACTAGACAATGGATATAATACTTATATACTTTTTTTGTAAATACATACTTAAGGTACAGGAGTTAATAAATTGCTGTGATCCTTCTGGAAATGTGAAAGCGCAAGTAACACGGGTCACTATAAGTCCTTTAAAATATATTTCTATCATGACCACATGACAAAATAAAGGGGTCGAAGGTCCTTTAAAATAATTAAAATATCAAAAACCTGACCTCAAAAAAAACAACTAAAAAGTTCAAAGCACGAAGGCCAGCTCAGAGTCTGATGCAATTGGCGGCCAATAATTACCTTTCCTTCTGTAAGAAGTTACCTTTTCTTTTCTTTAAAAAAAAAAACGTTGCCCCACACTAAGATTTTCTCCTCTATCGTGGAGTCTCTATCACAAACTTTCACATGCACAAACACTCTGCTTACACTTTGACATACCTACTTCGTAACTGCCAAAACCAACTCGACAAAAGTGCCGCAGGTGTCTAATTCTAATGAGCCTCCAGGAAGAGCATAGCCTCTCGCGCAGAGCCATGTATAAGTACATGGCTCTGAGGGTCTACTCCCTATCTCCGTCAACGAATTTACGAGCCGTTCGAAAGTTCTCCGAAACTTCAGAGTCCGATAAAACAAGTGTCAAATTCAATTTTTCTAACAGGTAAAAACACATCGGGAGTAGGGACAACTGTCAAATTGTGTTGTCATTCATTCTTAGTTCGGGCCCCGAACTAATCATCCGTCCGTAGGTGATACGGAGTACGAAACGCCCGTAACGAAGGTCGAATCTACGGACTTCGTGCTTAGGGAGTAGACCCCGCAGGAGAGATGTAAAACATCAGGACAGATCTCTTTATTTATTGTTCTTAGTTCGTGTGAAGACACAGAGAAATCGAAATTTCCCGGAAATGAGACCAAGCTGCATCGATTTTATGTAGGCACTGTTTTATATAAGTTATTAAATTATTACGCGTTTAGAAACGAATAAATACAAATATTGGTCTATAGGATATGATTGTGGTTTTCTGTGATTATTAATAATTATATTCCTTATTTGTGTCTCTTTGTACTGTGTCCAATAAATACCTACATCATAGGTACTTTTTTTCTTGTTTGCTCATGATCAGAGTAACTTTTGACTGTTTTCATTAAAATCAGCCCTTTTGTTAATATTATCAGATTATTACCGTAAATAATAATCATTTTACAAGTATATACTTGAAAATTGTTTTTTATCTGTAATCTCAAATTGGCTACATACACCGTGAATAATCAATTTTCATGGAGAATATGAAATAGTTTAATTACGATTACTTTGGAGGAACAGACGTCGAGCTGTGATGTGTTTGTAATCATGCGGCTCTTGAATCTGGTGCTACTGTTCACCATCTTTGTCTTAGTGGAGGTTATGCATGGTATTTTGTGTTTGCCTACGTTTTCTACATCTTTTTAATCATCACCTGCTACTTTGCTCTTTATTCTTCAAACCTCATCTTTACCCGTGCCCAGCACAATAAATGGTTAGGTATTGCCCCACTGCTGGGCACGAGTCTTCTCTCATCTCAGAAGAGAAGGCCACCAGTAGGTTAGTCGTAGGTCCACTACGCTAGCCTAATTTGGATTGGTCACACGTCGGTGATAAAGTCTTTCAGGCACGCAGCTTTCTTCATGTTGTGATATCCTGGTGATGTGAGCTTTGGATTGCCAAGTCTTTAAAGGCCCCCGGGAGAGCTCCTAACAGGTGTTGGACACAGGTTATGGGTGGTCCTTTAAGATTTTATCCTGTGGCAAATTCCCACATTTCTTTGTGATAAAAAGTAGCCTATATTCTATTTCAGGTCACATAATAATTGTGTATGAAATTTCATTCAAATCCTGTAAGTAGGTCTCCTACATAAGTTTTCTTGGACATTCCCACTTGATTAATTTTGGCATAAAATGTTATTTGTTTATTAATGCTATTTGATACCCGGTCACATACTATGTGTCTGAAATTTCATTCAAATCACGTAGGTCTCCTACATAAGTTTCCTGGGAAATTCCCATATCATTTTGGGATAAAATGTAGCTTATTTTTTATTCCCGGTCACATATTATAAGTGTACAAAATTTAATTCAAATCCCGTAAGTAGATCTCCTATATTAGTTTTTTGGGAAATTCCCACATAATTTTGAGATAAAAAGTAGCCTATACTTCATTCACCCGACCGGGAATGAAGTATAGGCTACTTTTTATCTATGTATGTATTTTATCTATGTGACCACATACTATTAGTGTACCAAATTTCATACAAATCGGTTCAGCCATTTTTGATTGAGTAACAAAAAAACAAAAATCCAAACTTTGATATTTATAATATTAGTATGATAACATTAAATTAGATACAATTGATGATTTCACTCAGATTAAACAAAGACAAGAGCTTAAATAAATTGGAAATCACACATAAAAATAAAATAAAATAGATTAAATTTTTTTTAATCAAGTAAAAATGAACGAATTTACAAACTGTACTAGTAACTTTTATGTCTATACTGGTACGTACTGGTGAAACTACTTACGGGCGGGCGAGCTTAACCCTTTGGGGAAATAGTACAGACGCACCATCTACAAAAAAAGCTGGATGCGAATTTTGATTAACATAGAAGAAACTGATAGTTGCAAACCCCACATCCATCACCTAAACATCTTAACTCTACCCTGTATATACAGGAATATACATTCTCGAAACATGCAAATATGTAAGAAAACAAGAAAATTCTACACTAAACGAGAAGACATACCATAAACACTAAGACATAAAGATAGAACAAATCTACCTAACTTGCGGATTAAAATGCATACGAACAAATCCTGAATCGCGCTATCAACATTCGCAACGCATGTTCCATAAATACAGACGTCCGACATCAGACTGGTCGTGGGCCGTTACCCACCAGGCACTGGTCGGAGGATCCCCCTTTGATAAACCGGACGCTTTAGCCACTAAGCCACGTACGTGGCTTAAATCTATAGATATTAGTACCGTGACTAAGCTACCGAGACCACTGTCTGTGATGGCTTATTCTTTCGCTAAATTTTAAGTATATCTCTGAAAATGTTTAGCATCCATTAATGCCATTACAGTGGTCTGTTATTTAGCTGAACTTTTATTAGGTATTTTATTTGTTCTTTCATCATGTTTGCAACTGTGTCAATAAACATTTATTATTTCTTTTTATTATATGAATACCTAGTAAAAAATAATGTAGATAAACTTTATTTTAATTAATTCATTTAATTAAACCCTTAAATTCCCTGTCACTAATTTCCTGAAACAACCATGATAATTGATGAATGGAACTGAATAAGACACGTTCCGTACAGTGTTAACGCTATAACTTTAGATTGTGAGAGAGGGATGGCGTTATGTAACTTGTAGACCGGCATCCTTCTCTCACTATCTTAGAACTTATTCACTATTGCATAATGTGCTTCCAAACTAGCAACTAATGTCAAAAATGTACTCTGTGGGTAATGTTATAGACAAGGTTTTTGATTGATTAGTTTCCGCTATTATTTGCGAACCTTTGTAAACATGGTGTTTTTGCAAGCAGGCGCATAAATTTCCATTTTGATAATTCTGTCAGTGTTTTTTTATCGCACACAAATATAATTAACATGACGAGTCCCATCGTCCAAGTGTAGGTTAAAGGTATCCCGTACTTATTTACTCTTGGCATGAACATCGCTAAAGTTTTGATTGCTAATTCCATTATCAGCAATGCTAACACTTTCATAAACTTACTTAATCTGAAATTAAAAAAGTGAAGTTGAGTAGTATTTTTAAAACGTTTTTTTTATAACTGCGGACACATTCGCAAATTCCAAGGCTCCCATCTTGGAATAAGGAGTTAGGGCCTCCACACTGTGAATTAATTTAACACAGATTTGAGTCACATTTCATACGAAGAGGTTACTCCAACGTTCTCAATGCCCAGTGCCCAATCAGTGATTGGTGAATCGAGGTGCGGTTTTGACGAAGTAAATACCAATAAATGGCGCTGACGTCGTCGCCTCTAGGACGAATTAAAAATATTAATATTCACCCACTATAGTCATTGAACTAAGGCCTCTCTCTCTACTTCTTGTTTTTTGTTTCGTTAAAGGAAAAAATCAACTTCATAAATAGCATTATGGTTCATAGAACCAAGAATCCATAAGTTGGATATCTTCTTTTCCACAATAGAATTTATTAATATAAAAAACAAAGATGTTTTAACCTTTTGAATTGATATTCATGTGTCCTTTTGGTACTTAGAAAGTTACCGTGACCGTTATGCAGAATGACAGACATGGATTTAATACCAAAGTACACATTGAACAGCATCAGTATGCATCCGGGAATATAAGCGTAAAATAGTTGTTCTATCTCTGAAAACAAAAACATGTGGCAATAAGTGTGTATATGCTATTAAAATACCAAAATTCATTGGGAATATAATATGAAACGTGCGAGCCATTTACATTACAAGTTCTGCTTGATCGACCGATCTGTATGGGGACCATTCTTAACACTTCGAGACCCCATCGTGCCTCGGAGAGCACGTAAAGCCGTCGATCCCACTTGTTTACGAACATGACAGTCTTTAGACCACACGAACAAGACTTCACAAGACAGAAATCTGACTACCAAGTCAGAAGCCCAAATTGCCTGACAACTAGTCTATCCTCAGGATATCGTATTACCTAGAAATTGGATCGCAGAGGTCCGATGGCAGTAGCTTCTTGTAAAATACTGATATTTAGCCGCATTAGGTTAAACTGGAAGCCGATTCCAACAAAGTTGGTAAAAGGTTCGAAGACACATACTTAGCTACTGTTCAATGGAGTCGAATCGAGCTGTATAGAGCCTACACCACTGATTTAGTGTATCATATTCAACCCATATTATATACCACTACTGCTACAGAGGGTATACTCCTTATCTCCATCAACGAAGTTACGAGCCGTTCGAAAGTTCTCCGAAACTTCGGAGTCCGATAAAACAAGTGTCAAATTCAATTTTTCTAACGGGTAAAAACACATCGGGAGTAGGGACAACTGTCAAATTGTGTTGTTATTCATTCTTAGTTCGGGCCCCGAACGAATCAATCGGTAATACGGAGTAGGAAACGCTCGTAACGAAGATCGAAACTACGGACTTGTGCTTAGGGAGGAGTCTGCTCTCAGAATGAGAGGCAATAATTCCCACCCTGGCTTAATGCGGGTTGGCAGACTTCACACGCCGTCAAGAATATCTTTCAGGTATGCAGTTTTCTCACGATCTTTTGCTTCACCGTTTAAGCGAGTGATAATTAATTAATATTACGCACATGATCTCGAAAAGTCTGAGTCGAACCTTCGAAGCTTGGATACGAACTAAACTTTAACTTGCCAGTTCAGTGGTCACATCACTGTCACTGATTTTGAGCATATTTATTTAGTAAATACATTTTACCTCCAGTCAGTCCTGCTGAATATAGTTTCGGAGTAATGAACCAGGGTAGATGTCTTAAGTCAATGACGTCTAATACCAGAACTGCTATGGTCATCACGAGGGGTACACCAAAGCCATGTATGCAGTACTTGATGAAAGTTCTATATTCACCTTTAGCACTATTTCTAAAAGCCCGTATTGATACATTTGTTTGATTCCTGAAAAGATTGGAAAAATATAGTAAGTAGTATAAATTTATTTATTATTAATCAATAAACACATAATACAGAAATACTATTATATACCTATTTATATTTATTGTACAAAAAATAAAAAGTTACGTCTAGGCGTCAAACTGCTCGTCCCCATCGCTGGCATTCTATGGCTGGCATCTAGTAACGTTCCCAGAAAACTGGCAGCAGTGCCACGTTGAATGGCAATGTTAATTCATTCTACTCGAGAGAGCTAATTGGTGGCGAGGCACCGAATGTCTCCAGGCTGGGCAACTTTAATTACAAAAGATTACATTACTGTCTATCTCTTTCTAATGACTAAAATGGCAACATAACTTATTTTACTCAAACAACAGAATCTGATTCATAAACAAACAAGGATTTTTATTTGGATAACATACTTTTAAATTAGGTCACCTACCGGCAGTGGCGTGCGGTTCATAAAGGCAAAAAGACACTGCCTACCCTACATATCTCGATAAAGATTTAAGTAAATTCTTGTTCTCTTTCTCTTTACGAGTACTTACTTACAATTTAATTTTCTTATAATTCAAATATAATTTATTATATATATATGGTAAAGGTATTTTTCAGCTGCTTAGGTATGTATTGTCATTGTTTGTTTTTTGGGGAAACAAGAGCTTGCATTTCGTGGAAATTACTAATCTGTCTCGTCAGTGAATAAGGATAATTATTTAGACACGGTAAACTTGCTCGCGAAATAAGTACCTACTAATAGTTTTGGAAAATAATTTACGTTACGAGTTTAACAAAACGGATTCAAAATGACTTAATCTTTAGTGTAGCGTCTGTAAATAAGATCAATAAAATAGCAAACTGACAGCACTGACTTTGTGGCTGTGATGAGCGTGATGGTCGATTAACACCAAGTGTAAGTGGAAAAAAGCTAATATTTTTTTATTATCTGCCTAGATAGGGTATCTAAAAACTCTGTGCACGTCACTGCCTACCGGAATAATAAATTATATTTTTTAAATGTACATGTCATAGCATTTTAGAATCTTGGTGAAATAGGCCATCTTTGTATGTATGAGCATGACAGTCTTTAGATGAGTATGAGCAGTCAAAGTTGAGTTACAGTAAATTAGAAATACTTTAATCGATGATATTTAGTATTTTATCTCAGAAAATGATTATTTTTGGGTTTGCTTTGATTTGAATAATTAGCGTAGCTAGTTGAGATTCCGAAACAGTAAAAAAAATTCAAATAATTGAAAATTCTAGTCATTATGCCGATAATTTTAAATCAGGGTGGTATATTTGTGTTTTTTTTTAAAATGGCTGGTACTTGCGAAACGTAGCGAATAAATCGATGTTTTTTTTACTGGACCCGCCTATTATATATTAGTAGGCCTTTCCCCTGTTGCCGGCTTATCGTCACGTTCTGGGACACCTGTATACATAATATAATAACAGTGATCTGACCGAATACCGAATATTCGGCCATGATGTCGGCCGAAGCGCTAATTACTCGACAGGAAAATATTGACCGAATACTCACACTTCAAAAGAAAAGTCAAAGTGAAATGAAATAAAATTACTTTTACGGATTTTATTGCGTTATATTGATATTATTAATCCCGACGTTTCGGACTCTTTACAGCGTCCATGGTCACGGGTAGACTCGGGATTAATAATTATCGCGTTATATTGAATAACGCGATAAAATCCATAAAAGGTAGTTTTATTTCAATGTATAATATTCGCGTAAATATCAATATCAAAGTGAAATGTTTTACTTCAATGAGACCATTAAAATAGGTCCTTTGAAAAGTCAAGTTAGTTTCAATGGTTCCAAAATAATTTAAAAAAATTAAAGATTGCCATAGCAAGTACTGACCAGCCCCAACTCCCGTTCACGAGGTTGACGTGTGTATCGACATCGTCCTACTCAACCATGTTCGGCCGAATACCGGTTTCGGCCGAATGTCTGTCTGGTCGTTTATTCCAGATTAAGAAACGATGTACCTATGGCTATGCTAAATTTATTTTAACATTTAATCTGGTCCTCTACATATACAATAAGTTATTATTATTATTAAATATGTTAAATACCTTAAACATATCCAAAGATCGTAGAACATAATATTCGTCCAACAATAACAAGCCACGTTGCCGAAATAGTGGGATAATTCTGAAATGATTAACAAAGATTAACGTTGTTAGTCTTCTTAAGTTGCTTTGTAAGTAATTAGTAGATCCTACTGCCTGCTTTTACACTTCGTAGTAATTGTTTAAAGAAAGGTCAGACATTGTGTGTCTTACCACCCACACAAATTGAAGGAACAAGCCAAAAATATTCCAATTCCATAAATCTTAAAAGGTTAAGTTCGTCGCTAAGTTCGGGACGTTTTTCCATTAATTTGATCAAGTTTTCGATATATTTCGTTTAAATGTTTGCTTTGCATATCAAGTACACCCACAGTTTGGCGATATGTTAATTATGGTCCTATTTAATGGGGGGCGAGCCTTATGCGACTTAGAATTTCCCGGCAGAACTCAATAATACTTTGCCCTAACTAATAAAAATAATACTTTTACTTTGCGTTTAGGACCATAATACTTCGACGCCAGCACATCAAGCTACCCCAATCTGTCAAATTTCTTTGATTGATTTTCAACTTTAATACTAAGTAGGTACTACGGTTCATATTCAATTGGGAAAATTTGACAGTTTTGGATAGCTTGACCTGCTGTCGTCTGTACTAATGAGGCATTAAGTAGTGAAACCATTCTCACTCTGTGTATTAGAATAGTTTTACAATAAAGACTTACGTATAATCATGTATACTGTAATTTCGAATCTCATTGCTTTATGTAAACACTCTACAGAGAACATGAGAACAAGGCTGCCAACAAAAGCCTTCACTATCCAGCCGCTCAGATTCCGAAGGTGAGGTAGAACTGAGTACACCAGCAAGATCAACGTCAGGATGAAATTACACAGAAGTAATGCTGAAACATAACATTAATTATATTTATTTATTTATTTAATGCTTTATGCACAACAAATTGTACAGAGGCGGAAATAATGGTAAAAGCTTTCTCTACCAGTCGACCATAGGGTAATACAGAGACAAAGCGAGGCAGATGCATTATTCAGTCATACTGAAAAAAACCGAGGTCTAGAAAATCAACGAAAACTGGCAATCTAGCCGTCATACTTTTACGTAGATCTGCAAGGTTAAGCTGCACTAGCCGCGGCCAGTCTGTATATGGGTGACCAGTCACATTAGAACGCATGTCTCGGAGAGCACGTAAAGCCGTCGGTCCCATTTGACATACGAACGTCTATGACAGTCTTTAGTAGTAGTCAGATCAGAACCTCAAACTGACAACCAGTCTAGCCTCAGGCTATCAGTATTACCACAATTACCGATAAATTGAGTCGTGGAGATCTGATGGGATACTCGTAGTTGTGAAAGGCTCGGAGGACGAATAAATCAACATCTTTTAAAGTTTTTAATATTAGACGGGTTAAACTTACCGAAAACGTTGTATAAAGCTAGTTTATGATTCTCCTGATTGGCTGAATATTCATAATCTGAAAAGTAAATAAATACTAAATAATAATAATGGTAATAATAACGGTCTATAAACTTCTTACATCCATTTTGAGGGCGAAAATTAATCAACATATCGAAAATAAAATAACATTAATGTATGTCTGCTTCTCAGAATGGATGTAGAAATGGGTCCCGTGGCGCTAAAGAGCTACTTGTCATTGACATCAGCAAGTTTGCCGTTTTACAAAGGATCTGTCTACAAGTTGGATAGATTACAAGGGCGCTCAGCATCAACATCGGAAATATATCGTGAAAGATGGTACGGTTGACATAATATTTCGGGAATGCCGCCGTCCGGGAGAGTCTACCCTTATTATCTCTGGTTGTTCGCGTCTGGCTAATGGCGAATACTTGCATAGACTTATCCTCGTGGCCAGGATTATCCATTAGCAGCTCGCCTTGAAATACAATCTTGTGAATTGGAGGTCCCGTACCGAGGGCACATACCGTACCTATAGGTATGTGCCCGATCCAGTTCTCGATAACGGTCAACCTACATTGTACTGGGACCAATCTATCATTACAGACAGGACTATTCTTGGCAATAAGCCTGGTATTGTGGTGATATATCAATTAGAGCGAGAGAGAATTTGGCGCACAAGGTTGGACATGTGGGAGGTGGATTCAGCGATAATTGTACCAATCGTTATGTCAGCCAATGGCTATTAGAGTGAAGAGGCTCGACCAACATCTAAGGAGGCTCTCGTTGGGTGGTGGGATCAAGGGCTTAATACAGAGAACAGTAATCTTGGACACGGCCCGTATTGTTAGGAGGTTTCTTTTACTGGGGCCCTGACCATCGGTAGCTTGGACCCTGCTCCCAACGCCAACGGTTAACGGTTTTTATTTTTTATATTTTTATATTATTTTTATACTTATGATAAAATATTTAATAGTAAAAAAAACATGTGTAAATATGAATAAAGGAGATAGCAATTAATAATAGGTACCTAGAGAAATAAATTCTGCGTTAAAAGATATTTTATATCTCCCTTTTCTCATTTTCTTCAAGTCAATACAAAATTGATTGGGGTTCATGACCAACCACCTCTGATATACATTCGGAATTTCAATATGTAGATTTCCATCCTGAAAATGTATTACAATATTAGTTTTTTACATGTATAAACTTATGAAAGTACACGTAAATGTACTATCATGTCCGTACTCATTTACCGAAGGGTTAGGCGGACGTGTAATTTTCACCCACAGTTAACATAATATATTGTTGTAAAACCTTTCTTCAACAAGATTCCATAAAAGAAAAATCTACAAATAGAAATGAAAATTCAAGACAATTTCAAATTCATTCAGATTATTTAAAACAATGAGAGTTCGCGGGCTAATAATGCCACTTTGATAAATCTGCTAAGGATTTGACGACGTCTGTGGTCTAGTGGTTCGAGTGTCGGACTGTTGCGGTCGTGGGTTCGATTCCCACAGGACACAAATTTAAGTGTGGTTAAAACATAAGTGTTTGTATGGGTGTTTCTATGTATTATAATAATGTATTTACAAAAAAATGTATAAAAGTATTATGTCCATTGTCTAGTATCCATAGTACAAGCTCTACTTAGTTTGGGACTAGATGGCGCTGTGTAAAATTATCCAAGAATATTTATTAAGTATTTATTTATTCAAAATATTATACTCTGTCCTGTGTGAATGTCATTTCCATACATTTTCTTTTTAATCGTTCATCGATTTGAACGGTAGATTGTAACTTGTCTAGAACCCCTTATTACAATAACGTGTTCATGATCGTATAATTATGTACAACGTTTTGGTTTGTTTTTGTGCTTTCCAATCGTTTATTCACATTTTGACAGTTGCCTTAGAACGTAATTGTTCCAGATGACGTAAAAGTTAACTTTAAAATGCGTCTTAAAGTAAATATTTAGGTAAACTTTAAATAAAATAAGGTTACTAAAATAAATAAATATAGTTTCATTTTATCGTACGTAGTGATAGGATCAAATGTATTCGTTGCAAATGAATAAACTGAAAATAATTGTTTTACGGTATTTGGTAAATTAACTTATAAAAAACATTGCATAGAATCAATATTATCAATCATCTCAACCCATATACTGTCCCACTGATGGGAGCTGAGAGGAGACCCATGATTTATACATTATTAATAAAATATATCTATTTAACAATCCTCTTAAAAAGAAGCCAATGATTTTATATTGTGGTTTTGTACAACATTGAAAATAAAATTAAAAAATATCGGCCTATATCCAAATTACCCATTTCAGCAAAGGTATTCCAAAGCATTGTGTACGAAGTTTTAAAACATCAGTTTTCCTCATCTCATGCTTTTATGCTCATGGTTTTATTAAAGGCAAGTCGACTGTTAGTAACCTTATTTTATTTAATGAAATTGTAACTGACTCCGTGGAGGACGGCCAACAAGCAGACGTTTTTTACACCGATAGCAAGGCTTTGAACCGAATCAACCATCAAATTTTACTTCGCAATCTGGAAAGTCCGGGTATCAGAGGTATTACTTATTATTAGGTATTAATTAGAGTAATTACTTATTGAGATGGTTTGGGTCTTATATTGATAATAGAATTCAGGCAGTTGTATATGATAATTACATGTCTAAGTGACGTTCCGAGTGGCCTGCCTCAGGGTTCATTGCTGGGGCCACTGTGTATTCCTTATATTTTTATCTGACATTGGTAAATGTTTTCTTTCCCACATTTGAACTTTGCGGATGACATGAAAATTGTTAAACTCATATCCAATTTAGTGCTCAGGATATGCAAGATGGTTTTTTGCACTTGGGCGCTTACTGTACCGACATAGTAAATATTCACAAATGTCACATTTACTAGAAGCAAATGTCCAGTTCTATTTGATTATACGTTGAAGTATCATAAACTTCAAAAACTGAATGAAGTTCGGGATTTTGATGTTCTTTACGACTTTAAACTATTACTTGATCGACATATAGTATCCATAGTCAATAAGGCGTCTAGTGCACTTGGCTATCGGATGCGCACATCCAAGGATTTTCAGCAAGCTATTCTACCTATGTACAGACGCCAGCAGGTCAAGCTATCCCTAGAAGATGTCAAAATTCGCGTAAGAAATAAAATATCTGCAATTTCACGACGTTTGCGCAACTGGAGAAAATGATGTCTCTGGCATGATTTACTGAAATTTTAGCATTTGGATTTAGTGCGGTAATTTAAAATTTTAATTTATTTCTTTTGGATGCCTTCTAAGCGCATAACATAGATATAATATCTGGGGTAAAACTACTTTTTACGGATTTTATCGCGTATATTGATATTATTAATCCCTTAATTAATAATATCAATTATCAATTATCAATGATGTTCCGTTAGTAATTAAAGAGTTATAGGACAATTTACCATGAATAGATCACTGTTTACAAAGCAGTCAAATATCACGACGTTCTAAGGGAATTGCATGGTAAAATGTATGCCAATAATTAGTGTATTCATTCAACTATTCACATGCAAAAGTTCATGTCATTAAATTCAGTAATTAAAGAAAAACAATTATAATACTGACGAAGCATCGAAAACCTACATAACCCGATCAAGTTCAGATGGCTACAAAAAAACGGCCGTGCCATATATCTAAGAAACGTTCTTAACCTTCCAGTATAGTATTTATTAATATGGTACAGTTGCGTACACAAGCGTTAGGAAAAAAGAAAACAATTGCATTTCTTGAATGAAAAATATTTTTTTAATAATAACGCCACTATCTACGATAAAAATAAATCTTCAACTAACAAGTACTTCTCTATTTAAATATCCGTGTACAAAATTATACGACGTCATACACTAAATATCTGCATAATTAAAATCTTTAAATTCAACAACATTCCGCTGCGCGAACGCACACATAATCGAATCGATAGGTAATCACTAGTTCCATCTGTCAAAATGAATGGAACTTTAGTTCCAACCCAAAGCAATGGCAAGCATTCGAGCCACGCTCAATGTTCCCATTTTTGTCCCCTAGTTGACATAGTATAAATTATATTTTTTAACATGCATGTTTTACTAAGTAATTTATAATAAGTTTATGCTCAATAATTAAGTTGCTCAGTAATAACAAAATAGTCATAACAAAATCAACAATGGGCGTTTATTTTGTTATGACTATACTATATTGTTTAAAATTAACCAAGAAATATGATTTAATGTAACACTCACCTCGCTAAAAAAAGGATTAAATAACATGCCAACATCAAAGGCCTCCATTCTAAAAATCTCATTAGAAAAAAGGTTTGGTACAATTTGGAAACTATTTTGAAGGGTTTTGTTGGTAACATCTAAGTATGAGTTGTATAAGTATATAGTTGCATTGGATGCTGTAAGCAGGTCTTGTTTTGTCGGTATACATATATTTCCTCTCATTACCGCTTCACCCAGGGGACAACACTTCCAAACACACTTTTTGTTTACATCACAATATTTGCTTATATTCACATTTATTTTGGGTAAACTTTTATTTTGATTCGATTGGAATCTCAATAAAAGATTGTGATTAAATCCACTATTTAATTGAACATTAATTAATATTAGAAATACTATGAGGATTTGTGCTCTCATTATGACAGATTTGAGGAAACTAAACCAACAACTTCCATGGTAGAATAGCCTAAGCCACGTTGTTAATCTCTTCACACATTGGTACGGTGACGTCATAAATGTCACGGTCAGTGTAGCCGCCGCTTGATAATATATCTTCAATACAGTTAAGGATATTTAGAATTTAAGATATGTTAAAATATTAGTAGTTCACCTATCAAGTTAAAAAAAGTAATTTGTATAAAACTAATTTAGTCTTTACATTTTTTTCACTTGTTTACTTTATTATATACATTCATTTTGCTCAAGTAATTTATTTGTACAATCACAATGTTAAAATATCAAACGTCAGACTGTCGAAGATACCAGCTGTTTATTATCTGATATCATATTGGGGTGCAATAAACGAATTGAGTATTGACGTCACTGCGAACCACTCACGTGACCTAGCCGTCACGGGAACAGAAGACCTGTTATTATTTTACTGTGGATAGATAGGAAGTCTGCATTATTATAATTCGCGGCTAGTTAAAGTATTACTTGTAGTACTTTTATTTTTATTTCATTGTTTTATTGCAAAATTGATAATATAACATTACACGTAATTTGTTTGATAATTTGGCGTATACTACTTGTTTACGTTAAACTTGTAATATTAGTCATTGGCATCCACTCATTGCACTAAAAAAATGCAGAACAGTTAGTGTCTTATGTCTATATTTGCGGCACGCTATGGTGGCCGTTACGTTAATGGACGAAAATAAAAAAAACGCAATACATAATTATACGTATTCTATAAAATTATTTTTTGTAGTAGTATCGTTAGATCACTATTGACAATAAAGAATAGCAATTTGCTCCTAAATGTAATTACTAATTAATACGAAACTTCATGAGTGGACAAACATCAAAACGGCTATCATAGCGTGCCGGTAGTGTAATATATTGCGATCGGAATTCCTATAGCGAGAATCTTACCTTGCTGATGCCGTAACACAGTCTTGACTAGCACGGGAGGTAAAGAGCTTTATTCTTGAATGTCCAATGACGGTATACATACCGTCATTGGACATTAATATTAAGTGAGTGAAGTTGCATTGTTGCATTGAGATTTTTTTATTGTATAAGTTTGGTTTTGGTACTCGTTTTATATTGCTGCTTTGTAAAAATTAAGTTTTTAGTGAACCAACCTCAGTAAGATAAATCTACCTCTGTTATCACTATGCTATTGTTGATGTTTATTACGGGTGTACAGTATATCAAAAACTGAAATAAATCTATTCTATTGTAATCTAGGAAGTGTGCATGGTAAAATAAGAAACAGGTATACCTACCTGTTTCTTCTCTATACAGGTATTCACAAACACCCGGTCACGGCTACCGCCAACTACAAGTAATAAAAATATTGATTCTAGCTGTGCCCCCGGTGTGACCAGCATTGATCTCTTATATACCTACTTCTGGTTAAAGAATCTTTATTCCCATAAAAGACATAAGTCACTTACATGCGAATATAACATACAAAGTAAATAATTATTATAATTCTAGTTCGGTCGTCGTTCAAGCAGAAACAGAAAAATAATTCTGCGATAATACCCACCCAACATATTTACTGTGTTGTTAATAACTCTTCAATAAGACATTTGGCTAATTTAATTTTAAATATGTTGAGCGAGTTTACATTTTTTATTTCAGATGGTAATTTATTATATATTTGTGCCCCTTCATAAGTTATATTTTTTTTTACCGTAGTTAGTTCTAGGTTTTGGTAATACAAGAAAGCTAGCTCACCGACAGCTGCGAGCACTAACATGTTTTAATTTTGTAAATTTAATGTCACTGTGTAAGCTTTTGTTCAGAGTTTTTCGGATGAAGATGCATGTGTTGTAGTTATATAATAGTTTAATGTTCATTATTTTGGTTTCCCTATAAATCTCATTACTGGGTTTTGGGTAAGGATAGTGGAAAAGCATTTTAATAATTTTGTTTTGTGCAACATGTATATCGGCTAATTTAGGTTTAACTAGGGCATTTTAGAGGGTGTAACGTAATCGGTGTGGAATGCATCGGACTATATTTCGTAGGGAGCCTAGAAGTGTCGAAAGTTTGTCTTTAATGTGAGTGATATGGGTATTCCATGATAGAGTTAGTGATTATACTGAAACCAGGAAAACAGACAGTCTAAGTCTCTTTGAGCCATTGATATCAGACTATGAATGGAAGAGCCGTAGTAGAATAGACATGTATCGTCTGCATATAGAGTAATTTGACCATGTAGTCCTATATCCTGTATATTGTTAATATGTAAAAGAAAAAGCAAGGGCCCTAATATTGAGCCTTGTGGAATCCCGTAAGTAACTGGTGCATCGTCACTTTGGTAATTACCGATTTTAACTACTAACCGATTTTAATACTAATTATACTTACCAATGGCATCGCATTAAAATCTTAAATACCGTAGAAAATTCCCAAAATCCCTTCTCAAACAGTCCCTAATGATATTGAGTTAATCCTCCGTTATCTATGAAAAAGTATTATAATTAATATTGTGTTGTATTGTACTATACTTATAAAAACATGCATATTTGTATGCATGGCTCAATTTTTTTATACCAATAAGTTGGCAAACATGCATACGGCCCACCTGATAGTATGCGGTTCATATTAAGCGTCTATAGGCTACGCCCTATAGACGCTTGTTTCAACAGGGCTATAACTTGCGCGTTGCCGACCCTGTAAAAAGAAAGAGGAAGAGTTGGGTTGGCAATATAAGGGTCAAAGGGATATTTTCACACACACCAGTAGTCTCAATTAAGTAGTGCTAAAATAAAAATAAAACTTGTAGCTAAATTTTATTTTAATAAATTCATTTATTTATAGCTTTAATTCCGTCATTAGCCACTACCATGATAAAGGAACTGAATAAGACACGGTCCGTACAGTGGTAACGCTACAACTTTAGGTTGTGAGAGAAGGATGGCGTTATGTAATATGTAGATCGGCATCCTTCTCTCACAATCTTAGAACTTATTCACTATTGGATAATGTGCTTCCAAACTAGCAACTAATGTCAAAAATGTACTTTGTGGGTAATGTTATAGACAACGTTTTTGATTGATTAGTTTCCGCTATTATTTGCAAACCTTTGCAGACATAGTGTTTTTACAAGCAGGCGTATTAATTTCCATTTTGATAATTCCGTCAGTGTTTTTTTATCGCACACAAATATAATTAACATGACGAGTCCCATCGTCCAAGTGTAGGTTAAAGGCATCCCGTACTTATTTACTCTTGGCATGAACATCGCTAAAGTTTTGATTGCTAATTCCATTATCAGCAATGCTAACACCTTCGTGAACTTACTTAATCTGAAATAAAAAAAGTAAAGTTAAGTAGTTTTTTTTTGTAACTGCAGACATATTCGCAGATTCCAATGGGGCCTTGGAATCTGCGAATATGTCTGCAGTTCGGAATAAGTAACTAGTTAGGTCCTCCACACTGTGACTTAATTGAACACAGATTTGAGTCACACGAGGTAGCTTGGATAAGCGACGGAAATAATGAATTAATTCCACAGAATGTTTCATGTCAACATTTAAATGAATTCTTCGATGGAATTCTCACATGTAACTTATCTCAATATAATAGCGAGAGGAATGAATGCCACTGATGCCGCAATTAACGTGGCCACCTACTGGGCTCAAGTAATATAAAAAATGTATTTACCATCGACACGAAAAGAAGAAGAAGAAGCGAGAGGAATGTAAATGGTAGGTTGCTGGATTTAGTTTTTTCAAATGATGTAGTAGGTGTTGCGGAGTGTCTCGATCCCCTCGCAGTTCCTGTAGACTCACATCATAAACCATTGACGATTCGTGCCGATTTTTGTGAAATACACAAATTAAACGATAAAATTACTAACAGGTATATGTATTCTAAAGGTGACTATGCGACTATTAGATATGAATTGGATAAAATAAATTAGGCTGAGTTTTTACATGTTGAGTCATTGGATAACGCGGTCACTATTTTTTATAATAAATTGTATGAACTCAGGGATAAATTCATTCCTATGAAATCATGTAAGCGATATTCTCACTCACCATGGTATAATTCCGCTTTAATAAAAGTTTTGAAAGAAAAATCCAAGTACCATCGAAAGTATAAAACATACGGTAACATTTCTGACTACCACTCGTTTTCTATTTTGAGGAATAGAGCAATTAATTTAGAGAAATCATGTTTTAATACCTATATGGATAAAGTTGAGTCGTCTATTATTAAAAACCCAAAATATTTCTGGTCGTACGTAAAAAGCAGAAAGAATAATAGCACCTTTCCGAACGTAATGTTTTATGGTGATAGGACTGCTACTACGGGTGAGGAGATTAGCAATTTATTTGCTACTTACTTTCACTCTACTTTTCAGGAGCCTGATAATATACCCAGCACATCTTGTGAGCCTTCTATTGAAAATAATGTAGCGAGTATCGGCTCGATTAATATATGTCGTTCTCAAGTTTTGAAGTTGCTTAAAACCTTGGACCTATCTAAATCTGGCGGACCAGATTTGATACCTCCTGTATATATAGTAAACTGTGCCGAGAGCATTGTGACCCCATTATGTATCTTATTCAGGCGATCACTATCAGAGGGATTAGTGCCAAAGCTCTGGAAATCAGCCTTCGTCACCCCAGTCTTCAAAAAGGGAAATAAGTCCGAGATAGAAAACTATCGTCCAATATCCAAGATATGTCTGTTCTCTAAGATCTTGGAGCGTGTTGTATATACCGATGTTTATGCGGCAATGAAGGCCAGCTTCGGTGATGAACAGCACGGTTTCCTTAGGAATCGTTCAACCACTACAAACCTAATCTTATCCCATGAATTTATATCCAAGGGGATGGATCAGGGGGCTCAAGTCGATGTTGTCTTTACTGATTACAGTAAGTGTTTCGATCGCATCGACCATCGCTTGCTCTTAGAGAAGTTACTGAGAGCCGGAATACATGGAAACTTGTATCGTTGGTTTTCCTCGTATATTGAAAATCGTACACAGGCTGTGGTGCTACAAGGATATACTTCTGGATGGTGTCATGTCCCCTCCGGTGTGCCACAAGGTTCAATTTTGGGGCCTCTCCTATTTATACTGTTCATTGCCGATGTAAAGGACTGTTTCAAGCACTCTTACATTTTACTATACGCTGATGATATGAAGATTCACAAAATTGTACGTAACATCTCTGATAAACACCAATTGCAAGCTGATCTGAACAGTTTTGAATCATACTGTATGCGTAATAAACTTCAGCTAAATGTATCTAAATGCTTCCATATGACTTTCACACGTCAGAAGTCCATAATAAATTTTCGCTACACACTATATGGTCATAACTTAGGCTTAGTCAACAGTACTAGGGATTTAGGTATTATTCAAGATAGCAAACTTCTATTTGACCAGCACGTCGAGAAAATAGTGAAGAGTGCATCTAAGGCACTTGGGTTTATAATAAGAACCTCAGCCTGTTTCCGTTCTCTTAAACCGATCAAAGTCCTGTATTGTTCGTTCGTACGCAGCCACTTGGAGTATGCATCACAGGTGTGGAATCCTCAATACGACATTTATAAATCTCGTATTGAAAGTATTCAGCGGAAATTTCTGCGATATCTAGATTTTAGGGCGCAACAGGTCTCAGATGACTATTACCATCGTTGCAGGAGGTACCATTTTCTACCACTGGACTGTAGACGTCACACAAATGATATATGCTTACTGCTTAACATTGCTAATGGTTCGGTGGACTGTCCTGAACTTGCTTCAAAAATTTAATTGCGCACTAATCAGCTCGGATTTCGGCAACGACCACTTCTGCATGTACCATTTGTAACGACTAATTATAGGCGTAATGCTTTTTTCCTCAGAAGTGCGCATAGATTTAATACAATTCCTCGTGAATTTAACATTGATCTGTTCTGCACCAATGCATGCACAGCTAGGAGGCTTTTAGCCAAATCATTTTTTGTACAGGCATCATCTGCACTCCAGCGGCACTCAAACTGCTTAGTTTAGTTGTATCATTTATCATATATCATTTTTCTTGGTATAGTTATATTTTTTTTTTTTAGCTTTTATAAACCTACTTATTATATAATATAATAAATATTAGTAATCTGTGATATTGTAAGTACGCAACTAATGTTAAACCGAGGTATACTCTTCTCGTCTTGCGATATTTAATCGATTTCTTATTTTAATTTATCGGTGGAGGCTTGTTATTAGCAACTTTTTTTTTTCCATATTGCTCATGTATTGATGTTATTAGTCTGTAAGCCTTCTTAAGAACAAAAAAAAAAAAAAAAAAAACATTTCATACGAAGAGGTTACTCCAACGCTCCCAAAGCCCAATGCTCAATCAGTGCTTGGTGAATCAAGGCGCGATTTTGACGAAGTAAATACCAATAAATTGCACTGACGTCGCCTGTAGGACGAATTATTATTATCCACCCATTATGGTCGTTGAGCTAAGGCCTCCCTACTTCTTGTTGTTTGGTTCGTTATAGGAAAAAATTAACTTCATAGATAGCATAAGGTTCATAGAACCAAAAATCCATATGCTGAATATGTTCTTTTCCACAATAGAATTTAATAACTTAAAAGAAAAATATGTTTTTACCTTTTGGATTGATATTCATGTGTTCTTTTGGTACTTAATAAGTTACTATGACCATCATGCAGAATGATAGACATGGATTTAATACCAAAGTACACATTGAACAGCATCAGTATGCATCCGGGTATATAAGCGTAATATTAAAATACCAAAATTCAGACGACATTGGGAATATAATATGAAACGTGCGAGCCATTTACATTACAAGTTCTGCTTGATCGACCGATCTGTATGGTGACCATTCTTAACACTTCGAGACCCCATCGTGCCTCGGAGAGCACGTAAAGGCGTCGGTCCCGTTTGTTTACGAACATGACAGTCTTTAGACCACACGAACAAGACTTCACAAGACAGATATCTGACTACCAAGTCAGAAGCCCAAATTGCCTGACAACTAGTCTATCCTCAGGATATCGAAACTACGGAGTTCGTGCTTAGGGAGTAGACCCCCTGGCACGGGTCTGCTCTCAAAATGAGAGGCAATAATTCCCACGCTGGCTTAATGCGGGTTGGCAGATTTCACACGCCGTCAAGAATATCTTTCAGGTATGCAGTTTTCTCACGATCTTTTGCTTCACTGTTTAAGGGAGTGATCTTTTTGTATTTTTATGGCATTTTCCATGCTAAGATTTAAAGTTATTTAGCGAAGGAAAAAATTCGACCGCGGGCAGCATTCGAACCTGCGTCTTCGGGTTAGGTACACCAGACGCTATGACCGCTAAGCCACCGCTTGTCCCACCCGCCATGACGAATTTTGCCTTCATATTCAGAATTTACGTCTTTACGGTGACGTCAGTAACACCTATTGAAAAGCTTGCTTTTCAACCGACACAACTTACTTTACAGTAGTGGTGAGTCGTCGACGATTTTCCCGTCTACGCAACGAGACTGTTTACCGTCGACGGTAAACTAGTTGAAAAAACAGTCTAATTTTCGACTAGTTTACGTCGTGGACTAGATGTGTTCGACGTTCACTCAACGACAACTGACTGCACGAACGAACGTGTCAACGCAAGTTCACGTGTCTTCTTCTTCGCGTTCATCGTCGACTGGTCGACGTCGTCAACCAGTTTATGTATGAACCTTCGACTAGTTTATCCGTTCACGGCGATAAACAGTCTAAAAAAACAGTTCGTTCATTCAACGCTCACCACTAGTGGGCTACGTCCTAATTGGAATAGTCACATGGAACATCCCTATTTTGGAAAAAACTGTATAAGCACCTTATCGCTTTTTTTTGGATAGAGGATCATCGCCTTCGTCCTCGCTGGGAAAAGGTGGTGCAGAAACGTCCTATTTTTATATATACTGTAACTATGTCACAAGTACCAATAAATTGTAAATAATAACTGCAAGTTGTTATTTCTTCACGTCGGCACCGAGGTTCAGCATCCCACCCGTACCAATATCATATAACATTTATGCTTAACTGATAGGTGTAAACACGATGTAGTCTCAATTAAGCAGTGCTAAAATAAAAATAAAACTTGTACATTGAAATAAAACTACTTAGTCACGGGTAGACTGAAGTCTACCCGTGACTAAGTAAGTGACGTACCATGAATGCTGTAAAGGGTTCGAAATGTCGAGATTAATAATATCAATATTATTTTTTAGATAATCATTCTTAGAAATTAATCCATTATTGGCATTATTAACCTGTACATTACTCTTAAGGGGAACAAACTGGCTCCTGTAATACAGTTATTACTGGCACAGGAGTCAGGGAATTCTTTAAATGTATTTAGTGCTGTGTCAATAAAGTTTATTATTATTATTATTATATAACGCGATAAAATCCGTAAAAAGTAGTTTTATTTCAATGTATAATATTCTCGTAAATGTCAGAAATCAATAATAAAACTTGTAGCTAAACTTTATTTTAATAAATTTATTTATTTATAGCTTCAATTTAACTTAATTCCGTCATTGGCCACTATTACATTGGCCATGATAAATGATGGAAGAAACTGAATGGAACACGGTCCGTACCGTATCAACGCTGTAACTTAAGGTTGCGAGAGAGGGATGACATTATTTAACCTGTAGAATGGCATCCTTCTTTCAGAAACTTGGGACTTATTCACTATTGCATAATGTGCTTCCAAACTAGTAAAAATTACATAAATGCACTTTGTGGCTAATGTTATAGACAACGTTTTTGATTGATTAGTTTCCGCTATTATTTGCAAACCTTTGCAAACATGGTGTTTTTACAAGCAGGCGTATTAACTTCCATTTTGATAATTCCGTCAGTGTTTTTTTATCGCACACAAATATAATTAACATGACGAGTCCCATTGTCCAAGTGTAGGTGAAAGGCATCCCGTACTTATTTACTTTTGGCATGAACATCGCTAAACTTTTGATTGCTACTTCAATTATCAGCAACGTTACCACCTTCGTGAACTTACATAATCTGAAATAAAAAAAGCTAAGGTAAGTAGTATTTTTAAAACGTTTTTTTGTAACTGCAGACCAATTCGCAGATTCCAAGGCCCCATTTCGGAATAAGTAACTAGTTAGGTCCTCCACACTGTGACTTAATTGAACACAGATTTGAGTCACATTTCATACGAAGAGCTTACTCCAATGCGTCCAATGCCCAATCAGTGCTTGGTGAATCGAGGTACGGTTTTGAAGAAGTAAAGACCAATAGATGGCACTGACGTCTCCTATGGGGCGAATTAAATATATTACTAAGGTATTCATCCACTGTGGTCGTTGAGCAAAGGCCTAGTTCTTTCGTTTTGTTTCGTTAAAGAAAAAAATCAACTTCATAGATAGCATAATTATGGTTCATAGAACCAAGAATCCATAGGTTGAACAATTTCTTCTCCACAATACAAAATAATATATTAAAAGAAAAATATTTTTTTAACCTTTTGGATTGATCTTCTTCATGTGTTCTTTCAGTACTTGGAAAGTTACCATGACCGTCATGCAGAATTATAGAGATGGATTTAATACCAAAGTACACATTAAACAGCATCAGTATGCATCCGGGAATATAAGCGTAAAGTAGTTGTTCTATCTCTGAAAAAAAAAAACATGTTGCAATAAGTAGGTGTGTACAGTATTATTAAAACAGCAAAATTCCGACAGCACATTGTATACTGTTTAAGAAAACTTTCGAGTTATTTTTATTACAATTCCTGCTTGATCAACGTATGTGCAAGGTTAAGCTAGCCTAAGCGATAGCAACAGTAAGACTGTATTCTTAACATTTCAATACCCTTCGTGCCTTGGAGACTACGTAAAGCCGTCGGTTCTCTCTATGACAGTCGTTCGTAGCCCTAAAATTCTGACAACCAGTCTATTTTCAGGACATCTGTATTACCCAGAAATTGGGTGGCGAAGGTGATGGCAGACGCTTCGTGTAAAATACTGATATCGTTGGTTACTGTATTTGACTGGAAGCTGACCCCAACTAAGTTAAGAAAAGGCTCGTAAATATATATAAAATAAATCAAATAATTTATTGGAAACATAAAAAAAAGGGTGGTATTTAATACTTTAACTGTAAATCCCCTTTTTTCAATCAAAATATTCGAAATTAGCAGCAAAAATACTGAATTGCACACTAAATTTGCTCATCAAATAAATCAATTATACTATACTGTTAGATATTTAATACACTTTCTTGGTCTTCAGATTCGGTATTATTCAGATTTGGTTCTGGCACTCGCCGGCCGCTACCGCGGCACCGATCGCTTCGCTCGCTCGGCTCATGCGTTGTGTGGTCACAGTTCTAACCTAACCTAACCTAACCGATATCTGTATTTTGCTGCTCAATCAGTAATTTTGTCGCTCAATCAGTATTTTTGATGCGCGGATTATTATATTCCTAAAAAAGATGTACAGGTTTTTGTGTTCGACAACATGTCGAAGCATTAGTTGAAAAACTGTGTCGCAGTTATTAGCGCCCACCTCAAAGATGATAAGACCCTGATAGTTACTGTTCAAAGAAGTCGAATCGAGTTGTATAGAGCCTTTACAACTGATATAGAGTATCATCATCAACCCAACTCAGTCTGAGAGGGCTATAGCTGACCATGCTGGTCTAATGCGGGTTGGCACACTTCACACGTTTCCTCACGATGCTTTGCTTCACCGTTTAAGCTATTGATAAATAATTATTAATACGCTTATGATCTCGAAAAGTCAAGAAGAGTGCCTTGGATTCGAACTAGAGACTGACGCATTCGATTTGTATACAGGCGCCAGGTGTCCCCGCACCCATTCAGTTAGGTCATTAATAGTTAAGTGCAATATGTATATCTATCCATCTGTAACTATCTTATATATAGATATTATTATATATATAATAATATCTATCTGTAACTGGCCAGTAAAGAATATTTTTATAGAAATGTGACCGAACATTCATTTAATATCTCCATCATATAATATATAAAATTCTCGTGTCACAGTTTTCGTTGCCATTACTCCTCCGAAACGGCTTGACCGATTTTGATGAAATTTTTTGTGCTTATCGGGGAGGTCTGAGAATAGGCCAACATCTATTTTTCATACCCCTAAATTTTTTTTTTATGGCAAAACAACGTTTCCGGGGTCAGCTAGTAATTATATAAACCCCACAGAGACCTTTGACGTGCCAGTTCGATGGTCAGATCACTAGGCTGTCACAGCTTTTGAGCATATTTATTTGGTAAATACATTTTACCTCCAATTATTCCTCCTGAATATAGTTTTGGAGTAATGAACCAGGGTAGATGTCTTAAGTCAATGACGTCTAATCCGAAAAGTGCTATGGTCATCACGAGGGGTACACCAAAGCCATGTGTGCAATACTTGATAAAAGTTCTATATTCTCCTTTACGGGATGTTGATTCATTTGTTTTATTCCTGAAAAAGATTGGAATAATGTAGTAGTCTTTATTTGTTATAACATCAACAAAAAGATCAATCTCAGAGGAGACCTCAAATGAGATCAATCAAATCAAATAAAAATATTTTACAGAAATGCTATTAAAAACCTATTTACTTAAAATAAAATTGTCATGTCTAGGCGTCAAGGAATTGTAGTCATCTGGTATCGTTCCCAGCCATTCCCAGCATTGTCACGTTGAATCGCAATGCCAATTCTTTGACACAGGAATAGGCATAATAATAATAATAAACTTAATTATTTATTATAATTAAGTTTAAGTGGAAGGTGCCACAATAATATATTGGGTGCACTTGCTGATGCAGTAAGGTACGCTTAGGAAAACTGAAATTCTGTGAAACTGAATAAAGTAATGTCTTGAATAAATGATTTGACTAATAATTAATAATTTCTTTCAGGCCATTAAATTACTGTTGACACAGTTCAAGAGTCCCTAATGGAAATTATTATTTTAAACTTTATCTGTCCGTGGCATCTACTTCTATAAAAATATAAATGTATCGATTTATTCAGTTAAATACCTTAAACATATCCAAACGTCGTAGAACATAATATTCGTCCAACAATAACAAGCCACGTTGGCGAAATAGTGGGTGGTGCATACTGAAATTATTAACAAAGTTTAATGTTGTTAGTCTTAAGTCACCTCGTACGAGTACATTAGCAGACCCTACAGACTTCTTTAAACCTTGTAGTAGGTAATTGTTTTAAAAGGAGGAACGGACAGGTGTATCTTATCACCCACGCAAATTGCAGAAACAATAGGGAATATGCATGTGATTTAAATAAAAGTCAATTAGTTTTTTTTTGATACTATTACTTTATACCAGTAATTACTGTGCCTTCATCAATATTTTTGATTACTATTTATTTTTTAATTAAGAATTTACTTTTAAAAAGTGCGATATTGCCGAAGGAATTTCATATATTTGAAACGCGACGCCATTTGGTCAAAGCAAATACATAAGACGTAAAAGTATATGATGTCAAATGTCAATATCACTGATTGCGTACAACAAACTGTTTGCCTACAACAAACTGTTTGCCTACAACAAATTGTTTGCCTACAACAAACTGTTTGCCTACAACAAACTGTTGTAGGAGTAGGAGTGTTATTTATTTTTTATTTTATTGTAGGAGTGTTTGCGATTTGTGATAGACTATGACGTCACACTAATCGCGCCAACATGGCGGGCGTTTAAAGTGCCCGGTTCGGTTGGCTATTTTTAATATTTTTTTAATACTTTTTATCACTTTTTTGGTGTTGAATATTTTTTTACCATTAAATACTGATGTAAATAATCGAATAAAAAAAAACATTGATATCAAATAAATCTTTAAAGAAATTGTTGTAAAGTGGGGGACGTTTTTCTACGTATTTGATCAAATTTTCGATATCTTCGTCCTCCATATTTGATTCGTCCGACCCGGAGTAAGCAAGTAGAGGCAACAGCAGGTCAAGCTATCCAAAACTGTCAATCTTTTTCAATTGTGTTCAATTGAAAAAGATTGACAGTTTTGGATAATTTTTTAATTTAATTTAATTTAATTTTTTTGAAACTTATAATTTTGTATTAAAGTCGAAAATCTATCAAAGAAATTTGACAGATTGGGGTAGGTTGATATGCTGGCCTCTGTACTAAGTACACCCACCATTGTACAGAGGCCAGCACATCAAGCTACCACAAACTGTCAAATTTCTTTGATAGATTTTCAACTTTAATACAGACCTATATGGTTCATATTCGATTGGGAAAATTTGACAGCTTTGGTTATCTTGACCTGCTGGCTGTACTAATGAGGCAGTAAGTAGTGATACCATTCTCATTCTGTGTATTAGAATAGTTTTGCATTCAATTAAGACTCACGTATAATCATGGGTCCCAATGTAATTTGTAATATAATTGCTTTATATACACACTCTGCAGTGTACATGAAAACAAGGCTGCCAACAAAAGTCTTCACTATCCAGCCGCTCAGATTCCGAAGGTGAGGTAGAACTGAGTACACCAGCAAGATCAATGTCAGGATGAAACTACACAGAAGTAATGCTGAAACATAATATTAATTATAGTCGTATGTACGCACGGTTACATATTTATCCAGCTATACATTATGTTGTAAATGACAATCATATTTATTTCTGAAGTTTAGTAAAGTCGGGTAGCATATAAATACTTTTATAACACATTTGCTCGTAATGGGTATCTTATTTCACCAATTTCAATATCGTATTGTATCTCATTACGTACTTGTGCGATAATGTAATGTAAAACGCACGGTTTATCAAGATGTTCCGTCTAAAACAAACGATACTTTTTTAAATCTTAGCAAAGAGTTTTTCTGTCTGAAAAGTGTTCAACGTTTTCTGAATAAAATTAACTTTGGGAGATAAAATATAGTAAATAAACATTTAATTCTTTAATTTAATTAATTTTAACATTATATTACAACCATTTATCTGTAACAAAAACACAAAAATATTAATTTACTTTTTAGTAATACTGGCTGTTTGTTGTACCTTTGCCTTAAACAAAGCGCTGATGCGCGCGCATCGCTAATATGTGAACAAGTAATAATCAATTTTACAAATTGTTCAAATTTTTATAACTGCTTTAACAAGTGATTAAAGATTTATTCGTTTATGAAAGTTCGAGTTTTATTTATTTCCTCGCAAATATGTTATTTAAACGTCGTATGACATACGTGTGCTTTGATAATTACAGCCTCTGTTTTCTTGTAGCAATATCACCTCGGCTGAAATTATCAACTTACCGCACTTATATCATAATGTACTATTACGTAATACAAGTAATTTTTTAAAATAATAAATAAATAAATAAATATTTTTGGGACATTTTACACAGCACCATCTAGTCCCAAACTAAGCAGAGCTTGTACTATGGGTACTAGACAATGGATATAATACTTATATACTTTTTTTTTGTAAATACATACTTATAATGCATAAGAAACACCCAGACAAACACAAATACTCATGTTTTATCCACACAAATATTTGTGTCTTGTGGGAATCGAACCCACGACCCTATGATCAGCAGTCCGGCCACACGAACCACTAGACCACAGACGTCGTCAAATTAAATATTAAATATGTCAATTAAATATGTAATACTTGCCGACAACAGTGTATAAAGCTAGTTTAAGATTCTCGTCCTCATCTAAATGTAGAGAAGTCAATTCTGCGAAATATTTCAATTTATATTTCCCGTTTTTCATTTTCCTTAAGTCAATACAAAATTGATTGGGGTTGAATGTCCACCACCTCTCATATACATTCGGAAATTCGACATGAAGAGTTCCATCCTGAAAATGTATAACAATTCGTTTTCTACATGAAGTAACATTTATATGCATATGTATGTTTACATAAATATAGATAAACAAAATAACTGTACACCCATAGTTAACCTATATTTTGTATTATATTTTCAAAACCTTTGCCCAACATACAGAGTATCCTTTTATCGATTATGCTGATATTTCCCAAGAATTCCTAAACAAAATGGATCGCCTTCTAAATTTCTGCAATCGTTTTATTTATAGATTGCGTAAATAAGACCATATTATTATCTCATTGCCGTTTCCAACTAAGGTAGCTTCTAATCCGCCAAAGGAGATTCCTCAGATCTCTCTGTCGTTTATTTTACATTATTGTTTTTCATACCACTAAGGCGGTAAACAAGCATACGGCCCACCTGATGGTAAGCGGTTACCGTAGCCTATAGACGCTTGCAACCAGGGGTATCATTAACGCGTTGCCGACCCTGCAAAAATCTTATAAGCGATCTTTTTGCCCCGGACTATTTAAAATTCCAGTTTCAATAGCTGGGTAGCTCTGATGGACGTAATGTACGTTTGTCAGAAAATCTGACACTTGAAAATTCTTCCATCATACTGATTTCAAACTCCTTTGCCATATTTACTATTAAGCTCTAGAATGTGCTTCCTTTGGATATACGAAAAGCTGCAAGAGAACCTAGTTTTAAACGTCAGTTCAGAAGAAGGGTAACGTGTCTAAGTAAGTACCCTACATGTTTATTTTTACCCATGGAAACGTTGACTCGTAGAAAATGCTATGTATATGGCATTAACTCCGCGTCGCGTATCATTTTTGTGTATAAAACTTTAAATAAATAAAAGAAAAATCAGCAAATATAAATAAAAATTCAAGAGAATTTCAAATGTTGAGAGTCCAGGGTTAATAATGCCACTTTGAAATGGCGCACATTAGGGGACGCCTACATCAGCAGTGGACTACTATAGGCCGATGATAATGATTATGATAAATGCCACTTTGATAAATCAATCATTATGCTTTAGAATATTGTATTATTGGAGTCTGTATTTCAACAATATGCCTCTACTTTGTTATGAGTACATTATATTGCTTCAAATCAACAAAAAATTACAAAATATTATTTGATAATAATTATTATTTAATTTAAAATACTCACTCACCAAACTAAAATAAGGATAAAAGAACTTGCTAACATCTAACGCCTCCTTTCTAAACATTTCATTAGAAAAAAGGTTTGGTACAATTTGGAAACTATTTTTAAGGGTTTTGTTCGTCACATACAAGTATGAGTTGTATGAGTAATAGTATACAGTTGCATTGGATGCAGTAAGCAGGTTTTTTTTTGTCCGTTTACATATTTTTCCTTTTATTACCGCTTCACCCAGGGGACAACACTTCCAAACACACTTTTTGTTTACGTCACAATGTTTATTTATATTTACATTAATTATACTGTTGGGTAAACTTATATTATTTTGATATAACTGGTATTTCAATAAAAGTTTGTGATTAAATCCGCTAATTAATTGAACATTAATTAATATTAAAAACACTATGAGGATTTGTGCTCTCATTTTGACAGATTTGAGAAAACTAAACCAAACACATTTCCTGGTATCATGACATTTATGACTAATGGTGGTAATTAGGTTTAGGAAATAACAATATTGATTACGTACCTACTGGTATACCTACTAATTAATCGTGAACTAATTAAGTGTTTATACGCAGTATTTTATAAGTATTGTACAGTGGTCTTCAATGTTGGCAACCGAACTACGATTACTTCAAAAGTTAAAGTTTAAAAGATAACTAGAAATAGAACTAAACTACCACATAATACTAGAGGTTTTAAGAGAAGTAGGGTAGGTATAGTGGGAGTAATTTCACTCAAATTGAAGCTGCCCGACTGGGGAAGTACCTCCGCCTTGCAGAAAATCGAAATGAAATAACACTGCTGTGAGCTGCCAGTGCTCCGCGAGGAAACGTTGTGTTGGCAGTGGGGGGACTTTGACCCTTATACACAGGCAACCCAACTATTTATCTTTCGTTTTACAGGTCGGCAACACGCAAGTTATACCCCTGGTGTTACAAGCGTCTATACTATAGGCTAAAATAACCGCTTACCATCAGGTGGGTCGGACGCGTGTTTTCCACCTTAGTGGTATAAAAAAAAATGGTCCGTGGCTCAATTCCAAGTTCAAACGAAGTGTCATGTCGGTTTTTCTATGACATTCTTAGTACCAACTTATAGTGTGGATGACAATAAGCTCACCCTCTATTACACAAGACCTAAATGAGTACTAATCGCTACTATAGTAAATACTCACTAACTGTTGATGTAAATTCAAATGTTTTATTTCAATTAGACAATGGTATAGGTAATTGAAATAAAATATTTTGCCCACTTTTTGGAACCGTGCAACTAGTTTTGACCCATTAGTCAAAACTAGTTGCACGGTTCCAAAAAGTGGGCAAAATGATTTATTTCAATTAGACGGTCTTATGGAGAAGAACTGGCAAGAAACTCCATAGACAATCTTTTTAAAAACAACATGTACGTTCCTATAATATAACTCTAGTGTTAACGCGAGAATTATTAGGTTATGAGACAGGAATGCCGCTCTACAGGTTAAATAGCGCCATCCCTCTCTCACTACGTAAAAATGATTCCATCAGCATATCATGGTACAGCCTCTGTACAGTTCTCGAGACAGTTAGAACGAGATACCTAAGTTTTGTGTAATAGTTATAATAAAATGTATAAGTTTTAATGTAAGTAATGTAATAAAAAATATATACTGTAGCTGGCTATTGGAAATCAGTATGTTTTGATAATTGAAACATTGGATTTTCCCAATTGCTTTCCTGTTTTGTTATAAAGTAAATATGCAGGATCAGTGCTGACGCACTGGCACTGAGGATAAAATTCAGAGACGAATTTAACATAATAGAAGGATAAAATATGATAAAATGCTTAGAATATTCTCTATGAAACACAGACTTGGACTTTTTATCAGGTGTTCCTATGCTTCACAACTCCCTACTGTTACATAATTATGTTCTTTTAATATTGTGTAGTGTAGGTATATGTATACACGATTTATCTTATTTCATCGTGAGGGATTTCTATGGAATTGATAAATAAGGTTTAGGGTTGCCGTCCGTCCGGTTTTCCCCGGGTTTGTCCTAGTTTAGACGGCGTCCGGGGAGCGTCCGGGCTTCATTTGTAGTCTGGGTTTAAAAGATTTCAAGTCTCTGGTCGCTGCGACCGATTCGCTGGATTCACATGTCCGGCTAAGCTCCAAGACTCCAAGCTCAAAATCCGGGGTTTTCACGCTTCTTGTCCTGGTTGCCAGATTTTAGAAATGGTTGGAATGGTAATGTGGGCGTAGCCGGCGACAATCATAACTCCACCGATTTATTCGTTCACCGCATTTAGTGTGTTGCGGACTAATTCAGAGAACAGAGCTCTGCATTAAAATGCCGTTTTGTGCAATTATTACTTGTAAGACAAAACCTCAGACCTCAAATAAAGAGCGAGGAGGTAGGTATATCTTTCCATCGGTAAGTCGAAAATTATTTGTTCAATTATTATTCTCTTTATTCATTTATACAAGGTCATTCTTAGTATATGCGAAACCTGAATATAGTTTGTTCAGAATAAGTAACTGAATCGATTCCAATAATTTTTACATCATGTTATTTTTTATCCCAAAAACATTTAAAAAATGTTACGAGTAGGACACCGAGCGACACTGAGTACCTATCCGAAATCTTATGCGCGCAACACAGGTCACTGACACACTGAGCGCTCAGCGCGGGCGCAGTGGGGCGGGCAGGGCCCGGGGGTGAACCAACCACTTCAGTCGCCCGGCAGCTATAGGGAAGTGTGCACGTATGTCGCTCACGTTCAGATAAGTAGGTACATAACGCGAGCGCGACCGCGAGCGCACGGCATTTCGGTTGATCTGTAGCTATCGTATGTAAAAAGCATAGGTAGTGTTCGTGTAAGAAATGGTACGTACTTGTGGTGATAACGCGAGCGCGCGGCAGTTGTGTTTCGGTTGACGTGTACCTATCGTACGTAAAAAGCATAGTGTTCGTGTAAGAAATGGTACGGATACTAGCGGTTTGTGGTGATAATGATAACGTATTCCTGGCAGTGTGGCACGAGGAGCAATCTGACATTAAAGTATCGTCACACACATGAACACACGTTTTTATTTGTACCTACAGCCTGTTGTGGTTAAGTAATGCGATGTTTAACACTTTTCATCCATTTTGAACTTACAGTGTTTGGTATAAGGTGCAACATATCGCATTGACTACATTTAATCACTTATGGCTGCATTTACAAATAAAGTACTTATTTATGTCTACCTACACTTGACCATTACGACAGTCCAAAGACTGCAAGTGTGACGGAAAATGTGGAAAGTGTGATGTATCAGTTAAATACAATGCAATCGGAAATCGCCGTACGGTTAGGTACCTACTGCATTATTATCAATGAGCGCCGCGACGACGCGGGCGCGGGGCGGCGCCCGCGCGTGATGAGGATGTTTTTGTACGGACAACCAGGTAACTTAACAAGCTTATAACTTTGTGATTTTTCATGATACAAGTTTTGAAATGTTGTACATAGATTCTTTACATAAAAATACACGTGTTTCAGGTTTCGCATATACTAATAATGATGCTGTATATACATATTATTGATATTTTTAAATATTTAACAAATAGTATAAAAAGATTGTAAAACATTTAAAAATATAAAAAATAGTAGCCCACCGGTATCGGGAACAGTATCCAAGCTACCGGTGGTCAGGGCCCCAGCGAGAGGAACCTCCTGACGATGCGCGCCGTGTCCAGGAGTACCACCTTCTTCATCAGACCCTTGACCCAGCCGCCTAACGAAAGCCTCCTCAGATGTGAGTCGAGGCTCTTGGCTATTAGACCATTGGCTGAAACGACTATCGGCACAATTACTGCTGAATCCACATCCCACATGTCGACAACCTCGCGCGCCAAATCAAGATATTTACTTTGTTTATCTTTCTCAGCTTTCACGAGATTCTCGTCATGCGGGATCAATAATCATTGCGCGACGTTCTGATCGATCTATCACCACTACATCAGGCTTATTGGCCCTAATAGTCCTGTTAGTGATAATAGATCGATCCCAGTATAAGGTGACATGGCCATTTTCGGGACCTGGGTCGGGCACATACCTGTAGTACGCTACCTCTGAGTCCACAAGGCTGTATTTCAGGGCTAGTTGTTGATGGATAATCCTGGCCACTAGATTGTGTCGGTGCAAGTACTCTGTGTTAGCTAGACGAGAACAACCAGAGATAATGTGACGGATAGATTCACCAGGACAGTGGCATGCCCGACAAATGTCAACTGTGCCGTCCTTCACGATATACTTCCGATAGTTATTCGTCATCATAACTTCATCCATAATTGCACAAACAAATCCTTCGGTCTCCCCGAAGAGGTCACCGAAGCGTAACCAAGCCACGGACGCTAACAGATCAACATCAGGACTATGTAAGGCCCGAAAAAAGCGCCCGTGGAGTTCCTTACTCTGCCATACCACCATGCGATCATTAGTGCTTAGTACTTGAGTTTTGCGCCAGTTTTCTTTAGCTAAGGGAAGCGGGGTAAGTCCTTTATCCACTGCGACGACATTTCGATGCATCCCCACGTCAGCATGGAGAAAATAATCTCTGAGGCTGCATATCTCACGGTTGTGGAGGGTCTTAGCATTCATAAATTTTTCATTTCTATTTTTTTTAATGTCACCGGTGTCCTATTATTACTTAAGGAGTCTAGTAGTTAGAGGATTATAATAGTTTTATAATTAATTATAGCTTTGTTGCAATTTTTTTTTTATGTCAGTGTTGTGCACTTCTATAAGTGACGAATTCACTGCTAAAGAAAAATATCATGTGTATATTATATTTACTGTGTGTTTAGTGAATAAGTCGTTGAAGTGCCATAATAATATAATAAATAATAATATATAAAGCCGCGACCCCCACATTTCCGCGGGTTGTACAACCTCATCACTGACGAGCGTGGGTGATGCATACGATATGACGTCAGCAGTGTACGGACTCTCTTGTCCAGGGCGTCAAGCTCAGTCTGCGTCCACTTGACTATGCCGAAAGAATATATTAAGACTGGCATAAACCAACCGTTGAAGGCACGCACCTTGTTTGCGCCTGACAAAAGACTGTTGAAAACTTTTCTCAGGCGGCAGAAGAAGCGTTCCCGCAACGATTGTTTTATGTCAGCCTCACTGATTCCCAATGACTCCGACATACCCAAGTACTTCCAATTATTATTATTATTACGAATCGAAAAAAGTCTATGAAAAAGTTTAATAAGCCGGGTAAAATGGATATCACATGATTCGTATGCTGTTTTTAATTTGTATCAAAGTCAAATGTTTTATTTCAATTAGACCTTTAAAATAGCACTTTTGAAAAGTCAAAACTAGTTGCACGGTTCAAAAAAATGGGTCTTGTGGAGAAGAACCCGCAAGAAACTCCATAGACACTTGATAGACACTCTTTTTAAAAACAACATGAAGAATAGTTAATGAGAACAATGCAGTTGATGAGTACCTACTAATAAATTAAACCAGAATAAAAAAATAACAAGGTAAATAAAAAAGATTGTCATTGCAATATATCCCAATCAACCTCATATGGTTTTACTCTTTGTTGATTCTATCATAACCCGTAAACAAGCAATTTATTTATGGTTCAATGTCAAACCTTTCTTTTTTAAAGATGACGTTAGTTAGTAAATGTAAAAAATGGTAAAATGACACATATTTTATCAACTGAGACTTCGTGGTATTTTCGAAATGTATTTTAAGCGCACAACATAATTGATGTCGTCGCTACCATCTAGTTACCCGACAACCAAGTTTTAACCACGTAAGTAATATTTCTATTTGAACTGTTTTACAACTCCCCAGAGACCTTGGACTTCGGACCTCTAGCACGGCTACAGACCGTAGTGTCCAAGTAAACTTTAAAAACACATTTGGCTTGTATGGCTTATGGCGTCGACTTGGTTTGTGGTTAACTTGGTCATGCAATCACTGAAGCCTGTGGTAGGGATCATGAACTGTACAAAGTTCCTGAGTCTGTTATTCCTGAGATGTCTCGTTGTGTAGACATGCAAGTATCGATTTTGTACTCGTACTATCTGCATTAGCCGCGGTTATGAATGTGTAACCATTGTTCACGCATGGACACTCTATCATGACTTGCGAGACCATGTAAAGGTGTCCCGGAACACCTATGACAATCGTTTATAGTCAAACCCCATTAAATCAGGCAATCAGCCTATCCATAGAATATCGGAAGATATTGCCCAAACATTCGGACCGAGGTGATTGCAGTTGATTCGTGTAAAATACTGATATATTCGGCCGCTCCTCGGTAGAGTGGAAGCCGACCCCAATTTACCTAGGAAAAGGCTTGGATCCTCCAAGGTGAGGTACTTCTAACAGAATGGAATAGAATACTTACTAATTTATTTCTAGAATACAGGTACCTACCATACAAAACAGTTACAGTTTTAGAAGCTACATTGTATCGGTGTAATATTGACTACAAAAATTCTGCCCATGGCACAGGATATGGACAGTGTTTATAGTTGCTTTGTCATTTAATTTTTTTTACAGTACCAAGTTCCCTATACATATAAAAATGACTTCGAATAGTAAGCCAGGACAGGGCCCTGCGCTATCACAAACATTCTCGTAAGTATTTCTCTACTCTATAACTAAGTGAAGTATATATACTGAAATAAAACATATTTTTTACGGATTTTATCGCGTTCTATTAATATTATGAATCCCGACGTTTCGGACCCTTTACGGCGTCCATGGTCACGGAAAAATAATTTTGACGACGTCTGTGGTCTAGTTTTTTGCGGGTCGGACTGCTGATCATGAGGTCGTGGGTTCGATTCCCACAAAACACAAATATTTATGAGATGAAAATAAGAGTTTGTGTTTGTCTGGTTGTTTCTTATGTAGGTATTATAAGTATGTATTTACAAAAAAAAGTATTTAAAGTATTATATCCATTGTCTAGTACCCATAGTAGAAGCTCTGCTTAGTTTGGGACCAGACGGTGCTGTGTAAAATTGTCCAAGAATATTTATATTTATAATATAACGCGATAAAAACCGTAAAGAAAATAATTTTATTGCAATCCCTACTAATATTATAAATGCGAAAGTAACTCAGTCTTTCGCTTTCGCTTTCACGTCTAAATCACTGAACTGATTTTAATGAAATTTGGTACAGAGATAGAGTTGACCTTGAGAAAGAACATAGGATAGTTTTTATCTCGGACTTTTGAAGAGTTCTCTTGGAAACGCGATATAACCGAACTCGACGCGGGCGAAGCCGCGGGCGGAAAACTAGTGTCTAATATTTGCGTACCTAAGTGTCAGAAATCAAAAAGTTATAAAAGTTACAAACTGGTTAAAGTTGAGGTCAAGGAAACAATATGTAGATGTAACTTCAAATTAACAAAGTAAGTACAATTTTGTCTCCAGTGTGTACTTACCTACATTATGATATTATGTGCGTATGTTTTTTTTCCCGCCGAGATTTTAAGTATACGTGGCTAAGTATAAGGCTACTGTTTCGTATTATATTATGACTTCTAAAGAGTTAAGAGACCCTTTAAGTCGTTCTGTTGACGCCTAGTGAAGCTTAAAAGCTTCATAAAAATATCCGCAAGGCATATTGAACTAGTGACCCTAGTTTTTTGTTACACGTTAGAAAGTTAACAACTATGTAAGTAGTCAGTATAGTTATACAGGTATATGAAAATAGGACACCTGCTTAAATGGATTAAAGGGCATCATTCTTATTGTAGCGGACAATGAGTCAATTAGCAAATGAACTCTGTTACATAGATTACGAGGAGCACAACTTGCGCCTCTCAATTTGAGTACTTAGCCGAGGCCATTTATGGTATCCACGACCTCTCAGATAAGTAGAGTGCGCCGCCCAAGGCACGCACTCATTTACCCTGACGACCAAATCACCCTAGCGCAGGAGTCAAACAGAGCGACTAGCACTCTCAAAACACACGCACAAAAACGCCGCCCGATATACCGTCCTCGCCGGCGAGGCCCGTCGCGAAGACCCCTTAACGGTAATCCTCCCCGTCCCTTGCTCGAGCCGGCCCGTGCCGAGCCAGTAGCTTTAAATTCGCCCCAAAATAATTTAAACCCAGATCCAGCCGTCCCTAGCTGCCCCCCCAGCAACGCCCTAAGCCGAGGTTCGAGTCCCGCAGGGGACGCCCTTAGCTGTGTTGCTTAGTTTATAAGTTGCCCCTGGCTGGAGGCATTTGGTGCCTCGCCACCTAGTCCGGTTAAGTTTTTAAAGCTCCCTCGAGCTAAAAACTATGTCCGAAAAAAAAAAAAAAAGGTATCCACGACACAGGCTTACCTAGTGTGGTTGTAGTGTGGCACTCAAGAAAGGACCCTGAAGAACTGAACTAGCGGTGAAGACTTGAACCCAGAAGGACGTACCGGAATGAATTCACGAATGAATAAATATATTTAAAGTTAACAAATACAGCAAGTGCCTTTCAACGCAAATGTGGTTTCACTAATCTCCACTGTAGGGATATTATATTATAATACTAAAAGATTTTTTGAAAGAGCCTATCCATTTTAGGTTTATACGTATAACTACGTTTAAAATATGGAGCACCATAATTTTTTAATTTCATATTTTCCATAATGTGCTGAAAATACTCTCCACATCATATTTAAGTAGGAGTCTCATTTTCATGGATACCCTGTATTAGTTACTCGGTTGTATAACAGTATCTATACTTTATTTATTAAAACTTTGGAAGAACAGTAGGCATTAATTAAATCTTAAAATATCTTTATCATTTTTTATATATTCCACTGTCAATCTTGGTTTTAATAAAGTATGATCATAATATATTTTACATTATTAAAAATAAAAACAACATTAACACGTTAATCGCCATGGTGGGTCAAAGTTACCGGCACCTCATCTACCCGTTGGAGCCGTGGTGGGTCAAAATGACCGGCACGACGGACCCTAATTTGCGATGTCCACTCACGCCGCAGATTGCAAATTCTACGTAATAAACCATATAATATGACCGGCGCGGCCCTAATGAACACCTGTAACCACTTGGTTTTTAGAATTTTTGATGCTATACCAACTTTTTGGACTTAGAGAAAAAAAAACAAGATTTCAAATCAATTTTATTTTTATTTTCTTTTCAGGTTGAATTAAAATAAACAAAAAGTATGATAATAAACAAAAGTGTTATTCTTTATTAAAATTTAAATCAAACGCCTCATTTTTACATATAAAAGTAATAAATTGTCATATGGACTGGTAGTGAAAAAATCGTTTTCTAACGTAAATTATAAGAGATATTGAAACATTTTAGTGGTATATTTTAGGGTTATTCTTGTGTAAACTCAAAATCAAAACTGTTTTATAGTCCATTTTGACAATAAAACGATATTTTTCTATCGAACGAAATCACAATTTGCATCTAAACCAAAACAAGTGCGAACTGGCGTAAACAAATCCGTATTGGTCAACATAGGGAGAGGTGAAAGGGGTGAAGGGCGGCGGGAACAACAACCGCGCGCGCGGTGTACTCCCGCGCTGTACATTTTATTACGGCACGCGGTGTCCGTGCGAAATAGATGTGTTTAGTTTTTAGAGAAACAACGATGAAACATTACGCGTACGTAAGTACGCTGACCGGCATTTTGACCGGCGCGGCCTAAATGTAATAATTATTACGTTTAGGCCGCGCCGGGTCAAAATGTCCGGCACTTAAAAAAAAACCTAAAATATAATCAAAACAATAAAATATCGCAATAAAATTTGTACATGTAAACAAATAAAACTAAAAACAATCATATAAAGCAATGTCATTTTTTGATAATTTTAGAAAAATTTAGTCGGCGATGAACGTGTTAAACAGGCATACATAGTTTTTTTGCAATAAGACGAGTAGGTAATCAAAAAGTAAAAAAAAGATTTTTTTAACGTAGATGTACTTTTGTTTCTATTCATTCGTAAATTAGAATGTTAGATTACCATTTATGCGAATGATCTTCGCCACGGGTTGAGGCCAATTTTCCCAATAAAAGCGAGTGATAATTAATTATTAATACGCACTTTATTGCGAATAGTTATGTTTTATCTGAAGCGCTGCTTGTTACATTTCAGGATAATACCAAAGATTGTCAACGGCGGCATTGCTGGTATAGTAGGTGTATCGGTAGTGTTTCCATTAGATTTGGTCAAAACCCGACTCCAGAACCAAATCATTGGGCCCAATGGTGAAAAACAATATTCAAGCATGTTAGTATATATTTTCGATTCTGTAAGTAGATAGTTTAAATTGATGATGACTTTTAAAAAATATTTAATGTGGCTGTAGGACAAGGTAACAATTAACAGAGTCACGATAACATTAAGATTAACACACATAACAATAAGTACGCAATGAACGGACAGACATTCGATGTTACTATCACAATAACTATTGGCAAAATGGGTGTGTTTTTTTTCCCGGACTTAGTGGCGCGGCATCTTACGCCTCCAGCCAGGAGCTGGCATAATACAGGACTCGGACCTCGGCTTAGGGCGTTGTTTGGGGGACAACTAGGAACAGCTGGATCATGGATTAATTTTTTTTATTTTATTTTTTTATATATTTATTTACTTATAGGAAAGCTTACAGTCTAATAAAAATATGGATAACTATAACTAAAAATTATTTAGAAAAGGAAAAATTGGACCGCGGGCAGGATTCGAACCTGCGTCTTCAGGTTAGGTACACCAGACGCTATGACCACTAAGCCACCGCGATACCTACCCGTCATGTCGAATTTTTCCTTCACTTAGCATGGAAAATGCCAAAAATATACAAAAAAATATAACTAAAAATGTTGCTAATAACAAGCTCTCACAAATAATCTTACAAGCACATGTTACTTAGACTAGACTGCATAATTATAGAGATGAAGATTAAAAATACAATCTTATTATAACCAAACCAAACAAAAGAAATGTGAAATAAAAGATTTTGCCTGAGGTTAGAGTTATCACCGGTCGGGCAAGGCAGCGAAAAACCTTTGGTTCATCTGTCTTCTCACTGAACTCTAACTGCTACAGAATAAGTCGATTTCTATTTTAGAAGATAATAAGTTATTAAATTGTCTTGCACTGCGCAGAAAGAAAGCATTACGTCTGTAGTTTACTGAAACAAATGGTATGTCCAACAGAGGTCGCTGTCTAAGGCCCAGTTGATTTGTCCGCAGTCTTATGTTTTCAAGAAGATCGGGGCAATCAATTTTATTGTACCATTTGAAATGTTAATAAAGAAACATATATCGTTGACAGAACGTCTGTACTGCAACGGTAGGAAATGGTACCGATGACATCGATCACTATAATCTAATGAAGTCTGACGTGCTTTAAAGTCTTAAGTACCTAAGAAACTTTTTCTGAATGCCTTCAATGCGGGACATATAGATTTGGTACAGTGGGTTCCATACTTGGAACGCATATTCAAGGTGACTACGTACGTAAGAACAGTATAATATCTTCACAGTCTTTAAAGAGCGGAAGCAAACAGATTGTCTAATGCTTTTGATGCTTTATTAACAATGAAGTCAATGTGCTTATCGAATAACAGGTTGCTATCCAAAACCACGCCTAGATCTTTGATGTATTCGACCTTTTTAACTGTTTGACTGTCAAGTTTGTATTTATTGTTTAGTAGTACATAAGTAGTACATAAGTAGTACATAAGTAGTACATAAGTAGTACATAAGTAGTACATAAGTAGTACATAAGTATTACATAAGTAGTACATGAGTAGTACATCAGTAGTACATCAGTAGTACATAAGTAGTACTTAGGTAGGAGTACATAAGTAGGAGTACATAAGTAGGAGTACATAAGTAGGAGTACATAAGTAGGAGTACATAAGTAGGAGTACATAAGTAGGAGTACATAAGTAGGAGTACATAAGTAGGAGTACATAAGTAGGAGTACATAAGTAGGAGTACATAAGTAGGAGTACATAAGTAGGAGTACATAAGTAGGAGTACATAAGTAGAAGTACATAAGGAGTATATAAGGAGTACATAAGTAGGAGTACATAAGGAGTACATAAGTAGGAGTACATAAGGAGTACATAAGGAATACATAAGGAGTACATAAGGAGTACATAAGGAGTACATAACGAGTACATAACGAGTACATAACGAGTACATAACGAGTACATAACGAGTACATAACGAGTACATAAGGAGTACATAAGGATTACATTAGGAGTTCACAAGGAGTACATAGTTTAGTATAATTTATATGTATCCATGTTATATTTAATTTTATATATATTTATTTCTTTTATATTATATTTTAATTTTATATTTATTTTATAAGTAATAAGTATATTTTATTGTTTGTTATAGTTGTTTATAGTACACCTTAGACTATCCACCATTTTTGAAATGTCCAAATCCAAAGGTTGTCTGGTAGATAGCGCTATTAGTGATAAGACCGCCATGGTACCTTTAGTTTTATGAATTCCGGAATGTTGCTTCTTATCGTGGTGTACAATAAAGTTTATTATATGCATAAATGCATACAGCATGTTAAAAGGCTTCCATCGTCATTGAGTACAATAGTCTTAGGAAAACCTATTGAGAGGGTAGCTGAAGCCCGTAACCTTGGACTGCTCATGGATAGCAACCTCAGATTTGAAAAACATGTATCTGACTCGGTACAAAGCTGTTTTTACCGCCATTGGTCCTTTATAAAATAAGACCTTATCTATCTGAAGAACTTCGAGAACAGCTCGTTGAAACTCTTGTTGTGTCAAGGTTGAATTATGCCGACACTGTGTATGGCCTACGTTTATTGGTCGAACCGATCGCTTTATCCCGAGAGTGCAGAATGCTTGCGCTCGTTTTTGTAACCAGACCCCTTATATAACACACGTCACTCCATTTCTTAATAGACATTCAATCCTCAAAATGCATTCGAGACGATAATTGCGTCTGGCGTGTCTCCTCTTTGGTGTCATCAAATACCAAAAACCGAAGTATTTGTACGTAAGGCTAATCGTCCCTGCCTCGCTCGCCACGGCCGCCCCCACCTCGCTCGGCGCCCGCGCCCCGTGCGCGTTATATTCGGAGCAGTACCTACTTATTTATTTTGTACCTACTTAGGTACTTACAGACGGGCTTCGTAGATATTGGCGAAACTTAATTTACACGCGTGTTTTAGACCATATGATTTACTTACTGATTCTTGTTTTTTGTTTTGATAATTTTAAATTGAGATTGACAAAAAATTTTAAAATGTCAGCCCCCTGACGCCGCCCCTGGCGCATTGGCGCCCCGGGCCATGGCCCAGATGGTTCTAGGGCCTTCTTCCTCTCTCCTACGTTGCCGTACCCCACAGGGTCCATGATTGATACCATAAACTGTATAACAACCGTTAAAATGGTGGTGTGCAATAAACGCAATGAATCTTGAGTATTGAATAAACTAAAATAATAATATAAGGAATGGAACGAAAATCAAATATTTGTGTGGTAAACATTAGTCTGATGTATACTGTATGTGTATGTGGAAATTGGTGTTTGTAAACGCAACCACGATACAGGAGAAAATCCTAGTGTGGGGCATTTTTTAAGAGCAAAAATAAATAATGACATCTAATCTATTCTCATTTTTCAGGTTTGATTGCTTTAAAAAAACATATCGGGCCGAGGGCTACTTCGGCATGTACCGAGGTTCTGCTGTGAATATCTTGCTCATCACTCCAGAGAAGGCCATAAAATTAGCAGCCAATGATTTGTTCCGGTTCAAATTAACATTACCTGATGGGTATGTGTCACTTTAAATACACACACCACGTCACACGTACTTACACATATTTCTTTTGTCAGATTATTCTCTCTCCTCACTGTAATCATAATCTATGTAACTGAAACTCAGCCCACAGTTTCAAGATTCAGATTTATCCTAGTTTGGAAACTAGTGATGTTATGTTGATAATCGATAATTTGTACGCCGCAAAGGCTAAACATGATGATCTAAAAATTATGCAACATCTTATGCCTATGTGTGTATAGTCGTGTTTTACCAAATAAAATTATCTTTTTTTTTCTTAGTGGTCATAGCGTCTCGTGTACCTAACCAGAAGACGCAGGTTCGATCGCGATCGAATTTTCCCTTCGCTAAATAGCAAGGAAATTAGTATACTAAGCTCTATGATAGTTGTTTCTGGTATCAAATCTATTCAAACGCTAGAACTATTCTTGAAAAGTATCAGAACTCACATTCTTTTTTGATCTACTGGACAATGATCTGCCAAGTTCCGACAATTAATTGTGTTCGTATAAAAGCTTTTATTTTTTTATATGCGTTTTACCAGAACCTTGCCAATCCCACGTCAAATGCTCGCCGGTGCAAGTGCTGGGGCCTGCCAAATTGTCATCACTACGCCTATGGAGCTTTTGAAGATTCAAATGCAGGACGCTGGTCGGGTGGAAGCACAGGAGAAAGCTGGTATATATTATTACGTTAGAATATCCTTTAGCTAATCCTCTCCAGAATACGTTTGAGAAGAAGCAATCTGTGTTTAGCAAACCTAGCTGTAGTTAAAGTCGGATTGAGTTACCAGAGTCTAAATAATTATTAATCTCGGACCTCGGCTTAATTATTATTTTAAATAATATATTATACAGGCTGATTAGACATAAAGACAGTCTATTAAGGAATACTAGTCATAGGGACATTTAGAACTCTATTAATCTCAAAAAATTGTTTGATTATTGAGTCTTGATATTAAAATTGTATAATGTTATTTATACTACACTAGCTGCTGCCCGCTTTCACCCGCATCCCAAAAGCCTTTTTGAGATGAGACCTATGTCCTTCTCCAAGGTCTAATCTATCTCAGTACAGAGTTTCATCAATTAGCGGTTTACGCGTAAAAGCGTTGCTTTCGCATTTAAAATATAAGTAGTTTTTTTTTTATGGAAGAGGGAGGCATGCGAGCTTGTAATCACCGTAAGTGATCACCGCTGTGGGTCACCTAGTGATCACCGCCGCCCATTGACACCCACAACACCAGAGGGGTTGCAAGTGCGTTGCCGGCCTTGAGAATAGAATAGGCTCGCTTCTTGAAGGCTGCCATGTCGTACCGGATCAGAAATATTATTATTTTATTTTATTTTCTAACTCAATTTGTATGTGATTGTTTTGTTTTCTCTATAGCCGGTAAAATAAGTCCAAAGATTACGGCCTGGTCAATAACCAAAAGACTTCTCTCCGAGAGAGGTATCTTCGGGCTGTACAGAGGCACCGCGGTCACTGCTATGCGTGACGTCAGCTTTAGCGCTATCTACTTCCCCATGTTTGCGATACTGAGCCGGATGGGGCTGAAGAAACAAACTGATATAACTCCGCCGTTTTGGTAATTACCAATTATTATGCTTCTTATGTGTTAATTTATACTCAACATCTTTCATTAACTTAGGTTCTTGACAACTCAATGGTCTTTTAATCGAGCTGAGCATAACACCCTGATTTCGATTCCCAGTGCAATCGAGCAATGTGTAACTTGATTTTAGTAGCTTAGTTTGGATTGCCCGAAAATACTGATATTAAGATTTTCGGATTTCCGAACTCTAATTGAGTAATTTAAGTCATTACTTAATGTTAGTCTGTAAGGTATATATCTAATAGATACACTATACAATCTATAGGTTAAAGTACCTTGCGAAAATAGATATTATTATATCCCTTATTTATCATTATACATATATTTTTTAATTTTAATATTTTATCAATGGTATAAAAAACAGAAAAAAATAATTAAAAAAAATAGAAACCCACCGGTATCGCAGCATACAAGTGGTTTTCAGAGTCAAAGATCAAGCTCTTGATCCAGCCATCAAACGAGAGCCATCTTAGAAGTTGGTCGAGGCTCTTGGCTATTTAAACATTTGCTGACACCACGATCGGTACAATGGTCGCTGAATTTACCAGCTAGGAAATGCCGGAGCCATCTAGCTTTAAAAAAAATGTTTATTATTGACTTGTTTGTTTTGTTTTTTAAAATTCTTTATTATCAGGTAACAAACGACTGCAGATCTTACATAATAAGGTAACAGTAAACAAATCCAATTATTGACTTGTAAAAGTGTCTTTAAAATATCTATTTACAGAAATAAATATCATTTATCATCATTATGTACAGATTAAGTTTCTATACATAGTGAATAAGTAGGTATTGAATAACATATTTTATACATTATTTGTATTTGTGTTTGTCTGGGTGTTTCTTATGTATTATAAGTATGTATTTACAAAAAAAAAGTATAAAAGTATTATATCCATTGTGTAGTACCCATAGCACAAGCTCTGCTTAGTTTGGGACTAGATGGTGCTGTGTAAAAATGTCCCAAAAATATATATATATATTTTTTATGTATAGATTAAGTTTATATACATAGTCAATACTTAGAAGTACAGATTAAGCTTGACTTCCACTACCTAGTAGTAGTCAAGTAATTATTGCTTTCATACATACATACCATCACGTCTGCCTTCCCAGAAAGGTTAGGCAGAGGTTTACTAGACATTCACACATCCTCCGTGTGTTTAAGTCTCATGTCATAGGAGGCGAGGTCTATTGCCATCAACCAGACACAAATCCAAACTCCGAGCGGCTGCTGAGGATTTAATTTAATAACACTGCTTGATGTGGGAGTCGAACATTATAATCAACACCAGAACATCTAATGTAGCGGTTGCGCTTAGTACAACTAGGCGCAATAATCAAGCAGTTATTGCTTTCATGTGGACTTGATCCTGTTCCTTAGGTGGTCTTTCGGGTCGGGATGCGTGGCGGGATCGACAGCAGCCCTTAGCGTCACCCCTATTGACGTGTTGAAGACTCGGTTGCAGACAATCAAGAAAGGCAGCGGCGAGCGAGAGTATTCAGGCATTGTGGACTGTTTTAGGTAAGTAAAATAAAGCCAACTCCGAATCATCATCATCATCACCATCATTCTCAGAGCCTTTTTCGTCGGCTTCCAGTCTCACATCATCAACCGATATAATTTCCCACTGCTGGGCACGGGTCTCCTCTCAGATTGAAAAGGATTAGGCTATAGTCCACGGACTTGGCCACGACCGTAACAGGCTGCGTCCTTCAAAGAGCAAGGGCCTTTTGGGCTTGTGCAATGTGTGTTCGTGTGAAAACCATAATTATCGATGTGTTAGGATAGTAATAGTCAGAAAATCAAGAATCCAGATATCATTACGCATTGCATACGTTGCGTACGTGGGATCAGTATGTTTCTACCTTTATAGTCATTACCTACATACATAAAAAAATTGCAAGAACAAACACCTTTAAATATCTCTTTATTATATTTGGCATTAACACAAAATTTTGAAAGATATAAATTTTAGAGAAAGAAAAACTCAATCTCAGGCAGGGATCGAAACTGCGTCACTCCGGTTGCTAGCGGGGATATAGCCAAGAAGGGGAAGACTTCCAGTGGGTTAGTCGTCCTACGTCGTAAGCGATTAACTAAATGAATTGTGTACTTATTCTTGTTCACAGGAAAACGTTAACGCATGAAGGTCCCACCGCGTTTTTCAAGGGTGGTGCGTGCCGTATGATTGTCATTGCTCCGCTGTTCGGTATTGCACAAACAGTGTACTATCTGGGCATTGCGGAGTACCTCTTAGGATACAAACGTGAAAAAATCGCATAAAATGTATTTGTTTAACAGTGAGTTAAGAGTCCAGAGGCCACAACCTATTACTGCGATCGTTATCCGAATGAAAGAGAGGGATGTCGCTCTATAAATTAAATAGCGCTATCCCTCTTCCTCACAACTTACAAATGATCGTAATAATACGTTGTTGTATGGCCTCAGTGTTAGCTAGATGGTCGGGTAACATCAATATCATTTGTGATGACTTCTGGGTTAATTAATTTTTCATTTTGTCCTTTTACATGTTTATTTCTAAGTGGCAATTAATATTTAGATGAATTTATGTGGCATAAATTTATGTGGACTGAACTAATTCATTACGCGTAAGTTAAGTTTGAATATAAGTTTAAACGTGCACAATGATTATGTTTAAATAATTCGTTATGCTAGGCTGAAAGAAAGCTGCTATAACCTTAAATATTGCTTTCTAAAATATTAGGTATTTAATGAATTATATGTGTACCAAATATCATGCAAATCTATTGGCCATTTTGCCGCAATATTTTTTTCATATAGGTACTTTCGCATTTATAATACCAGTATGATAAATAATACACCAAACCTACTTAATTACTTTTAAGTCTATATTAATAACGATCTTTTAAGAAAAATCCATTCCTCAAACATTCTTGAAAGGTCGTTCTATCATAGTTTTAAAATCATAGATTATTTACTCGATATAGTTATTAATGAGTCAACATATAATTATATTAGTATAGTAGGTAAATAAATATTTTTTATCTTTTTTGCTTTCAGTAAGTCTGCATGTTATAATTATTACATTATATAATTCTTCCAAAGTATCCTTATGAGCATCATTAAGGATAAAAATAGGTATATCTGAATAAAATATTTTTAAGTAATAATTACATGTGCCAAAATATGCTTAATATTTTTTTAAGTCGTCCCACGTTGGTTGCCATTGAAGTGAAAGGTTGCGATTGTATTAGTGGTAGGTACATATTTTATGAATTCTGTGTAATGTATTATTAAAACATACAGGACATAATTTTTGTGCACATTGAGAATAGAATTTACGAATAACGAACAGTACAGTCCCATTATAAATAGCTGCAATTTCTTAATAATATTTTTTTATAATTAATTTTTATATTTCAATTCGATTCGATTCTTAGAATCATGTAATGTCATCAGCTAAGGCATAATTTTACTGCATTGTTTTTCCATATTTGTATTGATTTACTTTTTTTAATTTACTTTAGAAGTCTCCACGTATGTAACATTGTGTTGTTTACTTATTACATTTACTGAAATAAAAAAAAAATAGCAAAATTACAGTTGAGTTTGTTTTTATTTGTATCTTATAGTCGAAAATGACTTAAGATTTCGATGATTTTTTTTGAAAATGATTATTGGACATATTTTTTTTTAAATAATTATGAATCTCTCTAGGCTTATTTCTAGCAAAATTCATTTTCTCCGTGTTATGACGAACATAGCAACAATCTTGACTTGCATACGAAATTGCTGAACAGAACTGTGTCGCCCAGTCCATAATCGTAATAATATGGCATCTTATTACCAATAAGGGGCTAGTGCAAGGGGTCCCTAAGGCAGTTTTCCTGACGATGTTTTCCTTCACCGTTTAAGCGAGTGATAATTAATTAATACGCACATGATTTCGAAAAGTCAGAGGTGCGTGCCTTGGCGAATTCGAGACCTCTTGGCAGACTTGGCAGTCCAGCGGTTATATCAGTAGGCTATCACTGCCTATAACATAACTAAAGTACTTATATAATTAGTAAATCAATGACGTTACCAATATAATCCAGTTACAGGCTTACCTAATATCCGCCATTTGCATTAGAATAATGACGGATATTAAGGAATTACATTGATTGCATTGTGATCTGAAGGCCATCAAGAAATGGTCTGACATGTTTGGGGTTGCGGTAAACCCTGACAAATGTCAAGCTATTATCATAGGGAGTCATCGCAGTATTTGCAAATTGGGTAATATCAACCTTCCCCCAATTATTTTTGATGGCTCGATCATACCGCTTAGCCCTAGTGTCAAATATCTAGGATTGCACATCGACATTACCCTTAGCTGGCGAAATCAAGTGGGAAGTATCTGTCAGAAGGTGACGGGATCGCTTCGGTCTCTATATCGCCTGAAAAACATACTGCCACCTAAGACCAAGACAATGCTTGTGCAGTCCCTAATTTTCCCAATGATTGATTATGGTGATGTGTGCTACTTTGACCTGAATGCTGATCTACTCAATAAACTTGATCGCCTTCTCAATAACTGCATTCGATTCGTCTTTAATCTTCGTAAATATGATCATGTGTCTGAGTATCGTTTGCTGTTTAAATGGTTGCCCATTCGGCAACGTAGACACATGCGGGCACTGACTACGCTCTACTTTTTACTAAGTTCTTCCAATTCTCCCTCTTACTTAACTTCTCACTTTCGGTATCTATGTACCAATCACAATATTATAAAGTACTCGCGATCTACTAATAATCGCCTCCTTCAATGTCCCTATCATAGTTCTGATTTTGTCCACTCTACATTCTTCATTCAGTCAATCCTATTATGGAATGGTCTCCCATCTGAAATCAGGATGGCAAACAGTCGCCTTTCTTTTAAAGTAAAGTTACGTAAATATCTTCAAGATAATACCTTGGCAGATTCATTATCTCGACGTTGATCTTAAATGTATATATACCTATATATATTATTATATATATGTGTGTTTTTGTATTTAATATGTATGTTAAGTAGTTTTTATTGTATTTATGTATAATTAATATGTATATTTGTATATTTAGTTTTGTCAATCGTGGTCTTGGATTACTTGACTAATGCATCTACTGTTTTATCGTCTCTGCATCACCCCAAGGTTGTCTGGCAAAAAATGCCGTATGGCATTAAGACCGCCTTTGTACCAACTGTGCATAAAGTGTTAATAAATAAATAAGCTCGTAACTTAAGTATTATGCTGATTTCGTTGCTTTAATTAGCGTTTATAAGTATCTGCGTACAATCTTTTGTAATACACATAGGTAGTGCTTACAGTTTGACGACCTCTGTGATCTAGTGGTTCGATGTGTGGATTAAACACGAGTATTTGTGTTTGTCTGGGTGTTTCTTATGTATTATAAGTATGTATTTACAAAAAAAAAAGTATTTAAGTATTTTATCCATTGTCTAGTACCCATAGTACAAGCTCTGCTTAGTTTGGGACTAGATGGTGTTGTGTAAAAATGACCCAAAAAAAAAATAGTTTTTATGTGCAGACTCCAGCAGGTCAAGCTATCCAAAACTGACAAATTTTCTCAATTAAACATGAACCTTAGTATTTTGTAATAAAGTTGGAATCCATCAAAGAAATTTGACAGATTGGGGTAGCTTGATGTACTGGCCTCTGTACTTTGGGGTGGAGTCCATCTTCAAAATGGCGTATCAAACATTCACTTTGATATGACTATAAGATTAATGTCATATCGGCAAAGTTGTAATTTATTTATTTATAATAAAAACTAAATGACACGTTCAAAATTCTTCGTTTATTTTTTGTATAAAATTCTGTAAAACAGTACATTTAAAACTTGTTATTTCACAGGCTTAAAATTAAATAATACTGTTATTACTTACTAAATTTAATTCAATATTCATTATTACTATGTATCTATTATCTGTACATAATTACATTAAGGAAATACTTAATTGCGTAACTCTCATACTTCACTACAATCACCTTTCTTGGTAGTGGCGATAGGCTCCGTACTTCCTGACGATATTTTGGTAAAGAGAGAAGGACAGCGCTATTTAACCGGTATAGCGACATCCCTCTCCCACCACATACAAAATTGATAACATTCATACGTTACTCAGTACGGGCCTATATTTCTCATTTCAATTTCGTGTTAACCTAAATTATACTAAAGTAGGGCTAATTTAATAGATCACATTTGATACTTCATCAAAATTCAACAACGCAACCTTGTAATTCAATTTAATTAAATTCAATTCATTTATAAACAGACAACTTAAGTCCACAATTATTGTTAGTAACACTTACACTATGTTAGTATAAATAATATTAATTAAAATTGTAATGGCGGGCATAAAATATTATTTATTTTTTCGAAGTTAGAACTGCACAATTGCTAATCTTTTTTCCTTTCTTTTTTCAAAAAAGGTAATTTTACGATTTACGGTGTATGAAACTGACAGCTGTCAAATGTGATTTATTTAATTGGCCCTGCTTTAGGTACCATACTGCTTAATTAATTTTACCAGTTAGTATTAATTGATATGTTAAATTAAATCTGACTGCAATTTAAAACTATAAAATGATTTCGAAAGAAATCTAATATCTACTAAAGTAATAAAAGAAAAAAAAAATACTTCGGGGTGAAATGGAACCAGGGTCCTCGTTTTTTTTGGTAAGTATACTTTGGTAGGTGCTAACTCATGTCTCTCTCCGTGATATAGGTAAGGCTGAAGCGTCCTGGGCACCAAACTTGAGGACTCTGGTTCGACTTCTGCTCATGATTGAAGTTTTCTTCCACCTATCGTACTATAACACCTAATATTCCCCGAAGGTATTGGTTGTCCTGTGTAGGTCCTGAACGAACGAACGAACGAACTAAAAGACACGTTTCCGTTCATCAAACTAAAAGAAATGTATTTTAACTTCTAACAATAAATGCTAATCGATCACTCGGTGGTTATGTTAATAACGAAATCTTATTGTTTGTTTCTACCATATTACTATCTCTCCTCTCATCTCCCGCATTGGTCAAAATCCGGGCCTAAGTTCTAAAGCATTTTTCTTTAATTTAAATAGATAACGTCAACATTGGGATCATTTGTCTTTCTTTGGTTTAATATTTTTTGAAGACGATAAAACAGAATTTGTATATTTTAGTGCGTTTTTTTTAAATCTTACACTGACTTTCAAATCTTTTGAAATCGATCAAGATTATAATTATACAAGAATATAAAATAATAATTTTGTTGCGACATCAGATCTGTTTGATCAGATTTGGTCTGTTCCATGCTTTTTTACTGGATTTATAGCGACAGAAACCCACCCCCGTCTAGGGTGTTATATTCATTGCAAAATATTCTTGCAATATTTTCCAAATAATACTTATCAGTTACTCTATTCGTGGAAATAGCTTTATTTAATTCTTAATAGGCCGACACTTGACCGCCAGTTCGGCTAATGTTAAGCGATGTTACGATCTACGTTGGAGCGCGCTTGACTAGAAGAAATTGTTTTTTTTTTTTAAGGACACCCAGTTTATATCTATCGGTGAAGACTCACTCGGGTAGCTCATTCCACATAGCTTTTCAATTATTTCAGACTGAAAAGCGATTAATCCTAATCGATACTTCGAAAATATTTGGAGCCTCAAATGTAAATAAGCGGGCGGATCATTTAATCCTGCCACCAAGCTTACTTTGTGTTTTTTTCACTTCTACTGAAATTTCATAGATCATCATCATAATTGACACCTGCTACTTTTTTTCACACATCTGAAATCACATTTTGTCCATGGATAGGCGAAAAGTACCTATCATTATCAAAACAATCTACGTAACAAACACCTAAATCCGACGGCTGGTGATTTAATGAAGACGCGCCATTGAATATAATATAATTCATATTACATTGTAAGTAGCAAAGCAGCAAGTGTGACATTAATTAATCATTTTTAATCAAAAGTAGCGGGTGAAATTTAACGGGTTAAATCACTGTGAAAAATTTATAATTTCATACTTAATTTTTAGAACACGCGTTTCCTCTTAGTATAGAGGGAATTTTGTATCCTTAGCCTCTTACGGGCGAGTTTAATTCCTGTCCTTTCATTCACTTACTATTGAAGTACTTATACCTAACTAATCATCATACTTACAACAGAGATTGCTACACTCAAGTACATAGCCTATTGGAAATGTATGTGCAAACAATTGTCAATGAGCAATTAAAGATAAAATTATATGAAAATCATTATTATCAGTAGGTATTAGGTCATATTTAGGTACGAGTATCCTTTTAATATTACCTTGTCAAGTACCTTTACGTGACATACGTCTGAATCGTAATAATCGGTATCTTTATTTCTATGCAACATTAGCACAAAAGGTACTTACCTACGTCATAAAATTATTGCACCACAATTCAGTCATTTGCCATCTGACTCTTAAAGGTACAAAGTAATTTGTGACCCCTCGAAAAAGAGCGGCCTATTGAGCTTGGAGAATGGTTGGGTTCGGCACCTGTAAATCCTAATCCAATCTTTTGACTGAAGTCATTGTGTAGCCGTTGAGTCCCCGTGGATGAGATGATACTTTCGTTTGAAGAGTTGTGGTCTCTGGGTTAGAGTCAGACGTGCTGCTAGAATAACTCTTCGACGATGGGTACCAGCGCATCGACGTCTTACCGAAGAATCTGTAAAAGACGAAAATATAAGTTAGTACTTAGTTCTAACAGAGACATTTTGAGTGACCACGACTTTAGTACATGTATCTAAATCTAGGAAAAAGAAGGTCTTAACATTTATTTTTTCTAGTTGCTAAAGTAGGTATTTTATTCTATTTGTTCCTATGCATATAAAAAAGTAACGGAGGTGACCGCAACTTAAAGACGCTAGCAACACACGACGTGTCTTGGCTGCTGTTGGTATCACTTGCTGCCATCTTGAGACCTCAACTATTATATCTCATTTGCCCAGTAATTAAACCACTCCAAAAAAGCAGGAGGTTCTATATCCGACTGTATGTTATTTTTTTTCACATTGTACTTCAAACCGGAACACAACAATGTCAGCACATTATTCCGCAGAATATCTGGCAATACAGTGTTACCACTCCAGATGAACTCTGCAGAAGCAGAGGTTTTTTCTTTTGCAAAATTTAAGTAACTACGTGTAAAATGCTTGCAGATTTTAGTAAAATTTTTATGCGAAAAATATTTGAAATAAAAAAACAAATTGTGTATGATATCTACGCTGATTTTTTGGCCGAATACTTGCCTTTTGCTAAGCTTCCTGAATATTTTCTTCTTGCAAACAAATATGAGGAATATAGCGAATCCTATGAGTATGTTGTACGCGTCCGTTATGTACCACATTCTGAACCCAGGGTAGAGGAAGCTCACTATCTCTAGTACCCAGTTCAAACCCATCACTATGGACAGCTTCAGGTAAACCATAAACCTGTAACAAAATGAGTATTTTCTACACCAATATTGCTGTAGGTTCACTGTTAAATATGCGGAAATTTTGTCTAAAGAAACTATGAGAGCCTGGTACCGATTTCGGGAAAATAAACAAAGTTCACTAGTACTTAATAGCCGACTATCGATTCTATAAGTAATTTGTATAATTATAATTATGAAATTGCTAATAAGCATAGATAGAATCCTTGGAAATTAAATGTTACAAGGAAAGACGCTCAATCAACTAAGCAGAACTCGAAAGATTCCGAAAAACTAGAAATAGACCCAAATAGACTTCGGCCCCACAACGCACGATTGTCGGTCGATAAAACCACAGTAGGTAGCGATAGGTGTTTTTGTGATCAATGAACACCAGAACAAATTATGTGCTCTCTCTCATACTCGACTCTACCATAAAAATCTCATTTTTGGAGTTTCAATAGGGATTTAATGAATGGTATTAGAATTTTGGGGCTAGTGTTTTACAAGATAGCGTTCGTTTGAGCTAGTTTTTCAAGGTAGCGTTCTTTCAAGGGTAAAGTTTTAAGATAGTGTTCTTTTGAGGGTAGAGTTTTCAAAGTAGCGTTCTTTTGCGAGATATGAGTTCTTTCGGTGTGACCAGACATAGATGTTCCACATTATGGGTTAAACTAACCTGTGTCTACTACTACGGTGTGCTTGTGGGTTGCCTGCAGCTGCCGAATCCAACATGCCTGTCCCTCGACTCAGTCGCCAAATGTTGAAGGCAGTCATCAGGTAGAACATCCAATTACAGAGGATCAAAATCAACATCGGTGTATACAAGTACAGCAGTTTTACACCTCCTGAGTAAAAAAAAAACAATTAGATTAATTCACAATTTTATACTGTTGCATATTATTATACAGTATTTCATCAACACATTCATAATCTCACAGCTGGGAACAGTATTATTCTCGAATGTTAAGAGTTTCTTGGCAGTTTGTACAATAGTTAGTATAAAATACAGAGCAGAAATATTTTTCTTTTATAGATATCTAAGATATATTATAGAGGACTTAGGGTTTAGGAGTACGCTCCCTTTTTTAATATGTATCTACATATTATTATATAATACATAAGTCCCATTATCAATTATGTAGCTAAGTAACATTTTCTGCACGTAGCAAACCATGGCAATCACAATATTTTGGTTGAGTTAGTTATAATAAGTATTTTAAAAGTAGGTTTGTACATCATGTATAAATTTATTTTTCACTGAAATGCCTTTTTTGACATTTCCCGTTTTTCTAAGTCATAGTAGGCAGAACATCAGCGCTCACAGTTGGTTAAGCTTCGTGTTGCCTTTCCCATTCAACAACCCTGTTTAAGTTTTAGAGGCACAGATATAGTATAAAAAATACACTAAAATACTAAACAGTTAAGTATAGCTGTAGCTAAGTAAAGGGCCGTAAATAACATAATTTTTTATCTGAAACTGAGACTTGAATTAACAATAATATTAAATCCACACTGAATCCGGAACTATACGATAAAACTCTAAAATAACACTGTTTGTCCGTCTGTTACGCCCAAACCGCTGAACCGATTATGATAAAAAAATTTAGAGATAGATTAGACCTTGGGAAAGCACTTAGACTACCTTTTGTCTCAAAATGCCCTTTTGCGTGCGGGTAATAATAATAAAATAAAATTTATATAAAAAACATTAAGTTGATAAAATACAATGTAAATCTTAAATTACAATGGTATAACAACATTTGGTACCTACCTGTACAAGGATAAACATGTGTCACAGGCGACATGACACAGGTTTATCCTAGTACAGGCACCAGCGTAATATCGTGGGCAACAGCTAAATTCTATCAACTATTTCAGCTTCCAGCTAAATACCTCTTAGAAAAAATATTCGGCATGCTAACCTTCGAGGAAGCACCCCAGTTCAGGCACGTGCGGTGTGACGAACCAGGGCAGGTGCTTCATGTCGACTGTGTTGAGCACGGCCAGCGCGATGGTCATGCCGAGTGGAACTCCCCAAGCGTATAGACAGTACATCAGGAACTTGAAGTTTTCTCCTCGTCGATGTATAGGACGAGATTTCGCGTAACCTCTGGAAATAAATTGCTTTAGTTAGAATCCACCTCGCAATTTGAACGGAAATTGAGAGCAGTAGTAGCCTAGTGATATGACCATTGGACTGCCAAGTCAAAGTTCTCGAGTTCGAATTCATGTGCGTCACTTGCTTAAACGGTGAATGAAAACATCGCGATTTTTTTCGAGGGTGTGTGAAGTCTGCCAACCCGCACTAGGCTAGCGTGGTGGACTATACAATATAGCCTAATCCCTCTCAGTCTGAGAGAAGACCCGTGCCCCCATGGGACAGTATATGGATTCATGATAACCGCAAATCGGCAAGAATAGAGAGAAAGAGTTGCCGAAGGTCGGAGCTAAAGTAGGCACTTTTGGTTTTGATGAATCATTTGACTACTAAGCAATTCTACGGATTGCAAACATAAATTCATGATCTTCATGATCATCATCATCAGTTCATATTCTTCCACTGTTGTTGCCCTGTTTTGTGTGAGTGATATGAATATTGGCATTATAGCCCCCTGGTGTGCCCAAGCCATCTATCCAAAGGATAACGGTATTGCCTTTAATGGGGTGTGGAAGTCTGATGACAGTCGCTTCGTGTATTCAGCCGCATATTTAGACTGGAAAATGACCTCTACAAAGTGCCGCCATGACCATGAAATCGGTACAAAATTCTCGTTCTAATTCGTATGTTTTTGCCTACATGCGCTAATGATTCTAGTTACAAGGTTCTCAAAGTACTAGTAGTATAATAGTTAAAGAGAAGGCAATATTACCTGAAGGTCCACCAGATATCTAGGGACATGATGCTCATCCAACAGAAACTGGCCAAGAAGAAGTAGTAGATTCCCATAGCTGTAATAAAAAAAAAAAAGGTTTATTCGTAAACAAAAAAGACTAGGATTTACATTTTTTTATTTTTGAATAATATTATCCTGAAACTACCGCTGATTTTATAGACAATAATATTAATGATTGTGTTTATTGTGAATCCTCAAGTTTTCAAGTAGAATGGAACTTTAAAGTTTAAGGTATCAAAACTCCCCACATACGTATTGGACAAATTTTATCTAAAAAGTCACTCAGTTCATAAAGTGTGATACAGTTTTTGAACCTCATGAGTTCCGTGTCCACTGTCCAGTATTTGGTTTTTAATTGTTTTCCTAAATATATAATTATCTGTAAGAAATTCAAACAGTAATAAAACATCTGAATTTATATTGACAGACATTCGAAATGCTGAACTTACTATAAGTTCGTGAAATATTAATTCACAGATGAATTTTATTAGCTATAAAACAGATTATCCTGCTGTCTTAAAATAGGTCATAAAAGATAAATGATATTTATTTAAAAAGGAACAAATGATTAAATTAGTTAAGTTCACCCAAATATAAATAAAGATCACTCACTGAGTCCAATGCAGGCTTCTTTGGTGTGCACTTGTATTTGAATGATGGCCAACAGTAGAAAGGCGAGGAACAGGCTGGCGACGTACGCCATCAAAATCATACCACCTAAGTTCTGCAGCTCAGGTAGCAAGCAGTATACAATAAGTACCAGAAGCATGAAGAAGCATGATACCAGTGTTGCTGTTGGCAAAATAAAAATAAAATTAGCCACTATTTAATCAAGGCTGGATGTTTCTAGTGTAGACTATGAGTTGCAGCATGAAGTATGTGGCGGTGGAGAATTTGTATGAAAGGCGAAGGATTGAGAGTTGTTTCATCTTAGGAGAAGTCTGAAAGAAGATTCTTATTCTATCTCTTGTGGAGGGACTTCTCTCTCACATTGTGCTTGGGGATTGTAGGTATGTATTGATCTAGATATTTTCGGCGTACAGATATTAATAATCCGAACCCATATATTCAGTTCGGTTGCTTGGTCAGCATCGACCACACATCATCGCTCGTTTTATCGTAATGACATTTGAGTGAAGTCAGCCAAATTGTTCAATGATGAGGACAATGAGGATGATGGTATGGAGAATCGACTCATCTTTATGCGAAGTCAGTCCGTCAGCTCATCCCACTGGAATTTAGATTATAAGCAAATAATAATAACTGATTCATTGTAATGACGTTTATAGTAAGTAGGTCCTATACACTGTAACCGCAGATAAGTTGAGTCAACTTCATTATAACAACATCGTCAAGTTTATTTCCAACTTTGTTTATAGAATAAATAATATTACAAGAATTAGGTGTACGTACCTATCACAAAAATAATAATTATTTATTGTTATTGTTTTGTCCTGCTGAGCTAGCTGGACAAAACAATCTGCTATGGTACTGTACCATATGGTACAGTGCGATCGATAAATTCTTCTCCTATTCGGAAAATTACTAATAATGAAGCTATATGAAGGTTATATGAAAACAAAATGCAAAGGAGTATAATATTATATTTTTAGTTTTTTATTTTTTGCCCTGAAACTATACAGTTAGGTTAAATCTCCACGGTGTACGCGCTTACACTCTTCGTACGCAAGCACAGTGTAAATTTTCACTGTCTTCATTGGTCGCATTACACGTGTGTGGCAGCACGTTAAACGTAGCAGTGGTCGTTACGATACAAGTACGATAAAAAAAGGCGTGTAGTTCGGTCTTACCTCCTGTTAAGTACATGTTACTCTCCGTGAACTCTTCTCCAGGGATGATAGCCCAGAATCGTGGTGTTAACCTGTTTTTCAGTATGCGGAAGTCTATACAAAAGTTCCCGTTGGGTACCGGGGTCCATCTATTGTACGCATTTGGCATCTCCAATTGAAGTACTCCACTCTGGAAAGAATATTTTTCGTCAATCTGGCTGCCCTTCAGACCCTTCATTTTATGACACCATATCGGGAGTTTATGCAGTATAAACTATATTCATCTCAAAAGATTTAAATCGTTAGATGCAACATAACGCGTCAAATAATGGTCACGTTTACGTAAGTAAGCTGGTTCACATCAGAAGTATCGAATCTATTATTGTCTCGTTCACTTATACTTATACTCGCACACTGTCTTTCTCTGTCTCTACATGGAATGTGTGCATGCACTCATCTCTACATGGACACGTTTTCAAGCGGTATAAGTACGGTGAGGGCAAATCTAACGATTGAAATCTTTGCTCATCTCCAAGCCTTTTCTCAATTATGTTGGGGTCGGCTTCCAGTTTATCCAGATGCGGCTGAATATCAGCATTTTAAACGAAGCGACTGCCAATGGTGGCAGTCACTTTAGATTTTGGTTTGGGTTTTCAGGTTATTGGCACGAAATTAGGTGGTGGAGGGTCTGATATCCTGGTAATACCGATATCCTGAGGGAAGATTGGTTGATCAGGCTTTCTACCTACCACTAACGATTTCCATAGGTGTAAGACAACCGGGACTGATCCGCTTTACGGGCTCTCTGAGGCACGGAGGAGTCTCGATGTGTTAAGAGACCATCCTCAGACAGACCGCGGCTAGCGCAGCTTAACCTTACAGATCATATGAGCAGCGTATCTAGTTATTGCTTAGCCATGAGCCCAAAACTATAATGAAATATAATCAATAGTATAAAAAGATTGTCAAAAATACATAAAAATATATATAATTTTGTGTGTTACATGATTTAGCTGAAAAGTGAATAACACGTCCCCGTAAATTTAATTTAATTTATAACCATTGAAAAATGTAACAAGGAACAAAAACATTGATAGGTGATTAAAGATAGGAATAAAATTCACAGTTTCAAGAAACCAAAAGAGCTTTATGTCTTTTGAATTAGAGATCGCATGGCTACGGCGTAAAGTTTTTCGTGGTAGCGTGCATTCGTTGTTAAGTGTTTCGTATTAGTAAACTTACGGGGACGGTGTTACAATTTTCTAAGTCACGTAATACACTCAGTTTTACCACCTATTCACTGTTTGTATTTGTCTTAGTTTTATAATGTTTTGTGTGGATTGTGTGTATTCAATAAAGAAGAATGCCCATTTTTCGCCTGACTGAAATGAAATAAATCTTAAAATTCAGCTAATTTAATTGTATATTAATTACACTTATCACAATGTTAAAAGAAACGCAGGATAAAAATATTTTTTTTTATATTTATATAAGCTTATTCTACGCTAAGGGTAAACGATTTCCATGTTTTGAACGCAACCCAACTGCCCTTTTTTTATGAGGTTCTATTTTATACAATGCTACTTGACTTTATTCAACTCTGTTTCTGAGTTTTATACATTATTTTACGTTATGTCCATCAGGTAGGTATGTACCTATGTACCAATGAAATGTGTTGGGTATACGTGATCACTTTTGACAATACAAGAACTAACTATTTAGAGGTATAAAAACTTACTAGTTTTTTTTTTACTAAAAATGTAGTTATAATGACAATAGTCGAGAATCTGAAGTAATGGCAGTTAGTTGGTTTCAAGGAATTCACAAAGTAAAAAAGACGTTTTAGACCATAACTAGGAAGTATTTCTATTTTAACCAACTTCGAGGGTTAATAATTAGTTCTAGCCACAGACTAGCATAATATAATATTAAAATGGCATACCTAACATATTTAGTAAAAAAGAAAATCCTAACCTAAAAATGTAGGTAACATTCATATTTTTTGAAATTAAATCGCTTAAATCGCATAAATTTGCGTTTAAATCGTAAAAATAACTATTGACTACATTTTCTTAACTTACAGGTAACCTAAAGTTATTATGCAAAGGAAAAATTCGACCGCGGGCAGGACAGGTAAACTTTCTACTGTAATCATACTATCATACTAATATTATAATCATACTAATATTATAAATGTGAATGTTTGGATGTTTGTTTGTTTATTTGTTACTCAATCACGCAAAAACAGCTGAACCGATTTGCATGAAATTTGGTATACTAATAGTATGTGACCGGGAATAAAGTATAGGCTACTTTTTATTCCAGAAAAATGTGAGATTATCCCGGAAATCCCGAAAAACAGACATAGGAGAACTACTTACGGGATTTGAATGAAATTTCACATATGTATTGTATGTGACCGAGAAAAAAGTATAGGCTACTTTTTATCCCAGAAAAATGTGGGAATATCCCGGAATTCCCGAAAAACGAATATCTTACAGGATTCGAATGAAATTTCATACACACATAATATGTGACCGGGAATAACAAATAGGATATATTTTACCCCAGAAAAATTTGGGAATATCCCGGAAATCCCGAAAAACGAATATCTTACGGGATTCGAATGAAATTTCATACACACATAGTATGTGACCGGGAATAACAAATAGGATATATTTTATCCCAGAAAAATGTGGGAATATCCCGGAAATCCCGGAAAAATTAATATAGGAGAAGTACTTACGGGATTTGAATGAAATTTCATACAGACACAGTATGTGTGACCGGGAATAACAAATAGGATACATTTTACCCCAAAATTATGTGGAAATTCCCAGAAAACTTATGTAGGAGACCTACTTACGGGATTTAAATGAAATGTTGGTACACTAATAGTTTGTGATTGGCGCTGGCATATTGAATACTTCTTTTCTCGGAACAAAGCGGGAATTTCCCTAACATTGAGTACTTCTTATCCCATGAATACAATCCGACAACAATTGTGTTACTAAGTCTAGGCGTACGAAGTCGCGGGTACAAGCTAGTTATACATAAACTTTCAATATCAGGTTTTGAAATGTATGGGAAGTGGGCATTGTTCTTTTACTTTGTTCTTCTTTCTTTCGCACTGATCTTATATAATATAACAATTAATTACTTATTCATTTTTTTATGTCGTAATGTGACTATGATTGAATTAATGATGTTTTTTATTTTAATAATGTTATGACATTTATGTTCTTAATTTTAATTTTATGCATTTAATTATTAATATTTTTTAGGTTTGTATGACTTCTGGCACAATGTTATATTGTTCTAGAATACATAAATGAAATAAATAAAATGAAAACTCAATACTTTTTTTCCTTGCAACCATACTAATATTTTTATCATACGGGAATTGCACCCTTGACGTACAAGCTGATTGTTGTTGAAACAATATTACTTAATTAACACCTACCTATAACGGAAACTTTTTAAGTTAATTAATCTTACTTCATTTGTTTATTTCTAGGAAAACACGCAATTATAATTTTATTGAATTTATTGAACAGCTAAAGGAAACTATATTAATTAAAATAAATGTAATAATAAGACTTTTGTACATTGTACATAATAGGAATACTCTTAGTGTTTGTTGAAAACAAGATTATAAGAGGAAATATAGACTTGCGGTAAAGGGAACAAACATGATTATTATTTGTGTTTGGTATAAGTAATCTAAAACCTACGTCTTTGGCTAATAATGGGTGTACATTTGTGCACTACGTGGTGTGCAATTATACTCCAGGTTGTGTACAGTTTTACAGTGACAAGCATAAAATATGTATATACTTTCAAAAAGTCACAAGCGATTTTTTCCAGAAATGACGATTGTAAATTTGAGATAAGACTAATATCATTATAGATTTGAAAATATGTTCGTAACACCATACAATTTCAGTCATACCTAAAGAGAAAATCGCTTTAGAATTTCGCTAAGTGTACTGTGAATGCTGGTGATGTATGTACACCACGTTTACACTTCGCTGTCTCAATCGTCGTGGAATACAAGGTGCTTGTATTTGCAAGCTTTTATATTTAAATTCAAAAAACGATGTCATTAATATCCGTAACTAAAAATAGGATATTTATCTTTTTTTTATACTACTAATGTGACAAACAAGCATCACATCATCCACCCATATACTGTCCCACTGCTGGGCACGGGTCTCCTCTCATAATGAGAGGGATTAGGCTATAGTTCACCACGCTGACCTAGTGCGGGTTGGCAGACTTCACAAACCGTCGAGAAAAATCTCTAAGGTATGCAGGTTTCCTCACGATGTTTTCCTTCACCGTTTAAGCGAGTGATTATTATTACGCACATGAATTCGAAAAGTCAGAGGTACGTGCCTTGGATTCGAACTCAAGATCTTCGACTTGGCAGTCCAATGGTTAGTTAGTAGCTAGTAATTAAAGTATATTGACGTAACATAACATACCATCACGCCTGGATTCCCCGAAGGGTTAGGCAGAGGTGTACTAATGTACACCCACATTTCGCCGGTATGTTTAGGTCCCATGTAATAGGGGGTGAGCCTATTGCCATTATCCGGGCACAAATCCAGACTCCGAGCCGCTACTGAGAATTTCATAGAAAACACTTTGCTCGACCAGGGGATCGAACCCACCTGCAGGTTTCTTCACGATGTTTTCTTTGACCGTTTAAGCGAGTGATTATTATTACGCACATGAATTCGAAAAGTCAGAGGTGCGTGCCTTAGATTCAAACTTGAGACTTTCGACTTGGCAGTCTAATGGTCATACCACTAGGCTAACACTGCTTTTTTACATGGTTAACCATTCACATCGAGACCCCTCCGTGCCTCGGAGAGCACGTAAAGCCTTCGGTCCCGGTTATCATATTACCACCTATGACAGTCGTTAGTAGTAGTTAGAATCTCAAAAAAAAAGCTGACAGTCTATCCTCAGGATATCGGTATTGGCCAAAAATTGGGTTGAAGAAGACTGATGGCAGTCGCTTCGTGTAAAATGCTGATATTCAGCCGCTTCTCGTTTGACTGGGAGCTGCAAAAATAATTAGAAAAAAAATGGGGCAGCTGTGTTGTGTAAACGTGTGTTTGCCAATTTACGTATGTTTTATATTTAGGGGCGAGACATTAACCAGGTAATAAACAGAACTGCAACTGAGGATTTCCTAACGGGAAAATCCAACAACACTGTATGATTTGAGAATCGAACCTCAAACTGATGTTCAACAGTCGCGCTTGCAACCACTAGACCAATAAAATAACCTTAATGTCCAAATTCTACAATAGAAAATAGTATTTCAAGACGCAGAGATTCAAGAATACAGAAAAATACAAAACCAATATATTTTACTGCCTCATTAGTCTAGTGGTTTTAAGCGCGACTGCTACGCTAGAGGTCCTGGGTTCGATCCCCAGGTCGAGCAAAGTGTTATTGGGTTTTTCTATGAATTTCTCAGTAGCAGCTCGGAGTCTGGATTTGTGCCCGGTTAATGGCAATAGGCTCGCCCCCTATTACATGGGATCTAAAAATACCTGCGAAATGTAGGTGTAGATTAGTACACCTCTGCCTTACCCTTCGGGGAGTACAGGTGTGATGGTGTGTTATCTTAAGTATGTCAATATATTTTAATTACTAGCTAGTTTGATAGTTAGTTTCTCGAATTCCAATCCGTGGCGCACCTCTGACTTTTCGAAATCATTATATTTATTTATTTATATAATTATACACCAAGTAATTAATTAATATACAGAGCATTTTATATTAAAAGACATACAATGGGCGGCCTTATCGCGGTCGCCATTTCTTCCAGGCAACCTTTGGATTGACATAACTGCACTGGACAAAACTATGGTTGTTTGTGCAAATGTTTGTTTTTTGGTGCAAACAAGAAACATGGGTGTTATATGAATGTAAAAAAGTATTCATCATCATCAACCCATATATTGTCCCACTGCTGGGCACGGGTCTCCTCTCATATTGAGGGGGATTAGGCTATAGTCCACCACGCTTGCCTAGTGTGGGTTGGCAGACTTCACAAACCGTCGAGAAAAATCTCTAAGGTGTGCAGGTTTCCTCACTATGTTTTCCTTCACCGTTTTAAGCGAGTGATAATTAATTATTAATACGCACATGAATTCGAAAAGTCAGAGGTGCGTGCCTTGGGTTCGAACTCGAGACCTTCGACTTGGCAGTCCAATGTCATACGACTAGGCTAAAAAATATACATAAAAAAAATACAAATAAATATTAAATCATACATAATAAATTATGTATGATTAACCAAAGACCGTAGAAATCTTGTGTGAGTGTCTTAATAATACAATATTCAAGTCTGTATTACTTGAATATTGTATTTCGAACTAAAAAAATTAAAACAATGTTATTTTGTTTGGATGATGATAACAAAGTTCATGCTGATACAACGGAATCAGTAGAACATTGAATAAATTCAAAAATAGAATTTGCGTTGATGTGCGCGCATGGAGTATGTTACCGTTAATATTGTGATTTTTATTTTGAGACTTACAAAATAGAATTAAGTAATTAGTAGATATAGCAGGACAGCTGCACAAATCATAAAAAAAATAAAGAGTAGTTAGAGTCATGCACTGAAAGTCTCGGAAAGTACAGATTACAAACTCACGTGTTTTGAACACTTAATTAGTAATCTATCAGTTTCTTCCCTCGATAAAGAATGGGACACGGACACATCTATTATATAGATATGCTAATGAATGATGCTAATTGATCCTTGAACAGTTAATTTGTTAAAATACATACCTCAGTAACATATAAGTTAAAGTCCAACATAGTGATGTCTAGAGACTCTTCTTTGAAGTCTTCATCTTTAAATTTTCCTGGCACAAGAGTAAAAACATCCTCAATCGATTTCCCAGTTTCATACATATTGTCTGAGTAAACCTCTATATTAGCAAAAGTAAGTGTTTCATTTCGTTTCACGCAGGTTTTTCTTCTGCCAACAAAATAACCAAAAGGGCAGCATTTGTCTAAATAATTATGTTCACTTTTTATAACCTCAGCTTTAATACTTGTTACTATAAACAATAATGCTATTAGAAGCGCGTAAGCCATGTTGTTGTTTCAACGAGCGAGCGGTAATAACAATTGAAGTATAGCATATGGCGCATTATGTGACTAACTGAAATATTATTGACGCGAAAACGACATTATATATAGGTAAAACATTCGAGTATTATTAACACTTCAAATCTATCCACCATTGAGTTAAGTTGGTTCCCAATAGCAAATTAATCGGTAGAGCTACTTACGATTCGGTTATTTTAAAAGAACCTTAAGTATGTCAAAATTCCTCTAGTAAGTCGTAGTACCTAGTACTTACTACTACGATGATTAATAAAAAAAAAAAAAACAGATAAATCATATCAATTTCAATGAATTTGTTATTGTTTCTGTTGTCTGGGACACTGTTGAGCCTCTTATCAATGTGTGAGGAGACTCGCAGGGCCGGATCTAGGGGGAGCGGGGGTAGGAGTATGTCCCTTGCGGCTATAATACCCCCTTCATCTTTATCTACGTGCTTTCGGAGACATGGAGTCTGAATCATACGTTCACTGATCGTGGCTTAATCTATATAAATCTTGAGTCTATAGATAGGTACGTTATCCCCTAGTCCTATTTTAACGAATAAGATAAGATATTTTTTACTCGTCAAAACAAGATCGTTTGCGTAGCACAGTACAAAAGCATGCAAGGTATTCATCAAGAAACAAGTCCAATCATATCTAATCTCATAAGATATAGGATCGATAATGAATGTAGTTGCTTTGTTTGTTTTTGTATTAAATACGTTGCTCCGCACTAGAATTTTCTTCACGTGGGTGCGTAAATACAAACTTTCACATACACAAAAACCAAGAAACGCACTAACTACCTGTAGGTCATACAAATAATTGTTCCATGCGGGGATCGAACCCACAATCCGTGGCGCAGAAAGCCAATCGCTCAGCCGTGTCATTGTAATTAGATTTCACTCGGCTTTTAATTTTTGGGGTTGCCACCCTACAATTTTGATTTAAATTCAATTGAATTTAACTGGCACTTGATTAAGCATAGGATGGCAGACGAGAGATAGATTTCAAGACGATGATAACTTTAGTTTTATTATTAACACATGTAATAAAATACCACTTTTTCTTCAGTCGGGGGAATATTTTAAATACCTACATAAAATATTATTTAAAAAATAGTGTTCTACTCACCCTATCTAGCGGGTTAGAATTGACAGCTATGACGTCACAAGATGGCGCGAGATCAGTCCTATTCTATGAATCGTATAATACTACACCATTTTTTCCGGTGCGTGGTCTCCACTCAAGCACTTTTTTGCCCCAGCGGCCATCAGTTCTCCAAGCTATGTACCATGTCCATTGCCACTTAATCTTGCTAAGGACGGCCTCCAACAAGATGGACGGATGACCAGGTAAAGGTCGCTGGAAGTCGTTGGATGCAGGCGGCATACAACCAGTCTTTGTGGAAGTCTATGGGGGAGGCCTTTGTTCGGCATTGGATTTCTTAACGGTGACGAGACCATTCAGCAGGTATTTATTTATTTACTTACTAGCTGACCCCGCAAACGTTGTTTTGCCATAAAAAAAAATTTAGGGGTATGAAAAATAGATGTTGGCCTATTCTCAGACCTCCCCGATAAGCACAAAAAATTTCATCAAAATCGGTCAAGCCGTTTCGGAGGAGTATGGCAACGAAAACTGTGACACGAGAATTTTATATATTAGATTTATACTCATTGTTCAGAAAAGTGTACAAAGGCGGTCTTAATGCCTTATCCTCTTTTAGTGGATACCCAGTACACTCTACTTTATACAATTAACAATATCATATTATTTATATTATAATATAGTGTATTGAATGATATAATTATTATCACAGGAAATTGACACCGTGTTATCGTCGGCAAAAAGTGTGGTAGGATGTGACGATTTTGGTAGTCTGTTTATATTATTATCATTTGTAGTCCCACTGTTGGGCATGTGTCTCCTCTTAGATACTGTAATGGCGGGTCTTTAGGCGTTTCGCACCACGAGCGATTCGAACCGCGGTGTGAATCGCCCAAGTACTGTTTTTGAATGGGGCCATTCGCACCGTAGTGGTTGAAGCGGTGAAATGAAATGAAATGAAATGAAATGAAATGAAATGAAATGAAATGAAATGAAATGAAATAATTTATTTGCTTTGAATGTAGGTACAAAAATAAGGTGTTAAGTAATAGGAGGCCAATCCAATACATTCTACCGTGAGGCATGCAAAATTTTTATAGAATTGATTAATAATAATAATTTGTATATAAAACCAAATATTTGTAAATGAATTCAGTGTAAAACAATGATAAAAATAATAGTCAATAATACAATGTCAAAAATAAGTTAATAATTAATTAGTCAAAAATATAATGTCAGTGATAAGTTATTAATTAGTTAAATAATACAATCAAAAACTAAAACAAAAACAATAAAGACCATAAGGAAAATCATCATTTATAAATAATTATATGGTTTTTTCATTTAAAAATTCATCTATTGAATAATAACATTTTTCAATTAATAATTTATTTAATTTCTTTTTAAATATTTGTAGTGTACAATTTTTGATCTCATCAGGTATTTTATTGAAAATCACTGGTCCCATATGCAAAATATTCTTTTTCAGCAGTGCTGTTTTAAATTTACCTTTATGTAAAAGATTTTTATATTGAGATCTTATTAATGTTGGCCTTGTTGAGTGATCAATATGTGAACAAAATAAATTTTGATTACCTTTTACAAATAGTGACATTTCTAAAATATAGAGCGATGGAAAGGTTAGTAATTTCAGGGATTTAAACATAGGAACGCAGCTATCTGTTGAATTTATTCCGGTCATCGATCTAATGCAATATTTTTGGGCTCTGAAAATCCTTTCTCTCTCACTGCAATTACCCCAAAAAACTACTACGGTGCGAATGTCCGACGGTATATTTTGGAATGGGTCGATTCGGACCACTGAGCAAAACGAACTAATGCTCCTGTCTTGAGTCCAGTTTGACTCGTATCACACATTTAAGGATTCAAATTATTTATTTATACTGATACACTGCGGTCCGAATCGACCCCATTACAAAATTTGTTTGGGCGATTTTAACCGCGGTGCGAAAGAACGCATTCAAAAAGAGCTCTTGGGCAACTCACACCGAGGTTCGAACCGCTTGCGGTGCGAAACGCCTAAGGACCCGTAATGGCCGGGTTACTAATTCTTGGGTAGCGTTTTTTAATTAAAAGCGCAATAATGGAAATGTATGACTTGTATTGTGATCCACAAGAAATTCTTAATTAAGACAATAATTAAAATGTTTTCTAGATATCTTTGCATTCTACTTACTTTTTTGCTCGCCACATTTTAACTGGCCAGAAGTGAATATTAAAGACTTATTGTTCCAAACTCTTACATCAGCTACGCCTCTCCGTTTGGTTAAACAAGGCAATAAAATTTAAAAAAAGTTTTACTCAAACACGAACCAAAAAAAAGTAACCACCAGTAACAAGAAGAAGAGTTCTTTTTTGATCTTGCACTCATTATTGTAACACTTACTAATGTACCGTAATCCTACAATATTGTTTATCATACATATTATTATAATTACTAGACCCACCCTTTCGAATACTTCGCAGAACATAATTATAGTCCAGTCATATCAGTCAAATTTAGGTGAGTATCTCGAAATTTGAGATCCCTAGCTATAAACTCATATAAACTAATATTTTGACATCCTAAAAGTTAAAAATCAAAATAGTTTTATTTTCATATAAACCATATACAGGCACGTATGAAATGTCGAGTCTAGGTGCACGGTTCCAAAGTAGTCGTTTCCTATGGAGAAGAACCGGCAAGAAACTCCATGGTTACTCTTTTAAAATATCGTTTTGTATTGTACAATGATGGATTATAAATTGGATTGGATACTTACATGAGAGAACAATTTAGGAATGTTTCGAAGATTACAATTATAAAATACAGCTAGGCATAGAAGAAAGTTCTAAACAGTTCACCCATTTACAAACGGTAGAAACTAATAAATTATATAAAGCAACTGACAGAAAAACCTACATAATTATGGTAGGGTGTATGCGTCTATCAAAAGCGAAGGTCAAAGGTCACAAAATCTTTTTTTTGCACTTTTTTTGTAAATATCTCGATTCCTATCGGTTTTTTGCTATTTGTTTTTTGTTATTTGTATTTGCACATGGTCGTAAATTCACACATGAAATTATGAAATATGCACAGTTACAATTTTCCATATGCACTTAAGTTCGATGCACTGTTCCCAACACTGGGACAGTAATGGGCGGAATACTTATTCTTGTTGGATATTGTTTTCCTTTACAAAACCTTCCATGGTAGTGGCTTTCAATCTTTGTTCAATCAAGGTTCAAGAAGAACATAATTATAAGTAATATGTCTTCGACGGATGTAGCTGACATCCCTATAAGGCTGTAGACAGACGGACTGAATTTCAACTGCACTGCGACTGCTTTGCAGTTTGAATGCAGTTAGTAAGACTGTAATAAAACTGCAACCAACCATGCAGCTCGATTGCAGTTGGTGTGCAGTTGGCGTCCAGAGGCCATACCACAACGTGTTAACGCGATCATTTTTAGGTTGTGAGAAAGGGACGGCGCGATTTAATTTATAGAGCGACATCCCTCTCTCTCAATCGGAAAACGATCCAATAATAGGTTGTGGTACAGCCACAGTTCCATCGACTGCGTCAGCGTGCAGCAGCAAAAAGAATGAGGAAGAGATATCGACATCATAGGCAGTGGTCTCGGTAGCTTAGTTGGCTAAAGCAAGTTCAAACACTGCCTAAGATAAATTTTTCTTTCTCTTAAATTTATATTCATCATCAGTCCATATTAATCCACTGCTGGACGTAGGCCTACCCTAATGTGCGCCATTTCACCCAGTCTTCGGCTTTTCGCATCCAGCTTCTAGCAGCCTTTCACTCCATCTTGACGGAGGGCGTCCTACACTACGTTTCGCGAGTCGAGCCGAGTCGCGGTCTCCACTCGAGAACAATCCCTATGTTTAGCATAATTATGTTAATTCCAAATAAAAAAAAAACTGTGATAAAGTTGTAGATAACAAGTGCTTCTAATACCTTTGGTTGCTTATGTTGAAAAAAGCAATTGTTAAGTACCTACCTAGTTAGGTACTCTCTTACAGATAAGGACTAATAGATAACTTATTATAATGTTTGTTGAAATACTTATTTATTTATTGTTATTGCACACCAAAAACACAATTACAAACATTATATATAACAAAGTAAGAGTAGGTACAATGGGCGGTCTCATCACACAAGGTGATCTCTTCCAGGCAAGCTTTGGATGGATTGGAAGAAAGAAAAAAAGGCCTGTAGCTCCGCCACTAGAATAATAAAAAAAATCGCACTTTCCTTCAATTTCCCTATAGTCATGGCCTCGTAAAATTCGCCACGACCATGATAGGGTGTCCTGCCGTGGCTGGACCCCGCCTCGCACCACAATCCAGGACACACGTGTAGCCAACAACTAGCGTGCTATTATTTAAGACTTTTCAAAGGTGCTAATAATATAATGGTGGACTTAAAAAAAAGACGCGTGCCTCCTACTGGGACCTGTAAAGGCGTAGCCTAGTAAAATTACCACTGGTTTCTTTAAACTTGTTCGTCATCGCGATTTTCTGTATTTCAAAAAAGGTAATTAAATCCAGGTAAATTATTCTCAGGCAGGTAAAAACCTAATAATATTGATATAATAATATCTGGTAGGTTAAGTCCGCTAAAAGTTACTTTTACCTCATCATCATCAACCCATATATATACAGTCCCACTGCTGGGCACGGGTCTCACAGAATGAGGGAGGATTAGGCTATAGTCCTAGTGTGGGTTGGCAGACTTCACACTCTGTCGAGAGAAATCTTTAAGGCATGCAGGTTTCCTTACAATGTTTTCCTTCGCCATTTAAGCGATTGGTAATTAATTATATGTACGCAAATGATTTCGAAAAGTAGAGGTGCGTGCCCTGGGTCGAACTCGAGACCTATGACTTGGCAGTCCAATGGTCATACCCGAGGCTATCACTGCTAACTACCTAAGCTTACCTGATATAAAAGTAAAATAAATATAAAGTAAAATAATTTTAATATACCTTTACCTACCTAGTTATTTTTAAAATAAATATATTACAAAAGTATTTTAATAAACTGTGTTTTTGTGTTCTGGAAAGTACGTTTAACGCTGATAACGCCTTCCCCGAAGGTATTTTTTTAAACCGCTAAGGTGGCAAACAATTGTACGGCCCACCTGATGGTAAGCGGTTACCGTAGCCAATAGACTCTTGCAACACCAGGACGCGCAAGTGATACACTTGCGCGTTGCCGACCTTGTAAGACGAAAGAGGAATAAATAAGGAAAGGAAATAAAATAGTTAATAGAAAAGAAAGTAAATAGTTGGGTTGGCAGAATAAAGTTTAGTCTTCCTACTGCCAACACAATGTTCCTCGCGGAGCACTGGCAACTTTGTTCACCATTCACAGCTCAAAGCAGTGTTGTGTGTTATTTCACTTCGATTTTCTGCAAGACGAGAGTTAGGCAGAAGCCTACTAACCCAGTTACCAAATTCCCTAGTAGGTTTAGGCCCCATGTAATAGGGCGAGCCATTGCCATTTAACAAATCCAAACACTGCTCGACTTGGAGGTTGAACTCAGGACATCTAGCGTACCAGTTGCGATTACAAACACTAGACTATTGAAGCAATTAACATACTACATATACATTTTCAATACTTATTTATTTAGTATTATTTTTGCAGGAATTTGTAATGAAAATTAATTTGTGCAGGAAGGAAAAACATAGTGTAAACAATCTTCCCGTACAACCGCACTTATATACCTTATTGTAAAATACAGATGCATACGGGTTTCACCACAGTCCCTATTTGTCAATGAAATGAAATTAAATTTATTTGCATCAAACATGGTACAAAAATAGTCTTTCTTGTTAGTGGCATGACATGTTTCGCGAGGATTGGGCATGCAAAATAGTGAGTATGTTGCTATACCCTTACTGGGTTTCATGTTGAACCTGATTATTTATAAATGTAACATCTATGTAATACATGAATGCAATAAATACTTGAAGATTGAGAACAGAAAAAAAAAAAAAAAAAACTATAAACAAAATATCTAAACTCAACTTCGGTTTAACAGACTAGGTTATATTATTAAGAACTGAAAGCCTAACCCGCATAAAGTTTAATTGCAGGCATAACCCATTTGTGGCGTTGTCAGGACGCGGAAGAAACGCCACTTCACCTCCTGGGGGAATGCGGATCGCTAATACACAAGCGCAGTACTCATCTAAGGAAACACATCTTAAGTCCGGATAAAATAAAGGAGTTTATCCCTAAGCGAATCCTGCACTCTAAATCAACGAGCGGCGATCACAATAGACCGGCTACAATAGCCGCAAATCAACAATAAAAAAAAGCATTAGGTACCCATTAATTTTCTTTCGGTTTATAATTTTATTATGTTTCTTAGATACATATTTGTGTCTTATGGGAATGGAACCTACGACCACAGCCGTCGTCTTAAGTGCTTTCTTTGAGAACTTAGCTGCATCAAGGACGCCAAGCTTCGATCATCCGAACCTTTTCCCAACTATATTGGAATCAGCTTCCAGACTACGGTTAACCAGATGCGGCAGGATATCAGTATTTTACACTGCGACTGCTATCAGACCCCTGCAACCTAATTTCTGGGAAATACCGATATCCTGAGGATATACCGGTGGTCAGGCTTTTTGAGTTTATGACTGCGACTAACGATTGTCATAGGTATTCCTATGTCAACCAGGATCAACGGTGCTCACCATGTCACGGAGGGTCTGGATGATCACCCATCTGCAGACTGACCCTGGCTAGAGCAGTTTAACCATGCCGAACGGTTAATCAGCGCAGTTATTACTTAGGCACTCGACCAATAATATAACTAACTTAAATAACGCCTGACGATCTAAAAACGACGAACTAAAAACAGAACTCAAATGTGGTCGTACATTTTCAGATCAACCCATATAGGTATTGTTCCATTGCTGGGTAAGTGTTTTATCTCAGAATGAGACGGATTAGGCCATAGTCTACTATGATGGCCTACTGCAGGTTTGCAGACTTCATACGGCGTCAAGAAAATCGGTTTCGTCTCAAAGTTTTCCGTCACCGTTTATACGAGTGATATTAATTATTATTAATACGCACATGATTTCGAAAAGTCAGAGGTGCGCGAGCGCTTTGCAGGCGAACTTGAGACCTTTGACTTGGCAGTCCAATAGGCAAATGAATAATGACTAGGCTATCACTAGAAACCAATGATTCAACCTTTCATGATTTTGATCTAATTCATTCCATAACAGCAAAATACAGAGCGCAATTTTTGGAACGAAGTTCCTTATCGCGCGTTGTGAAAGGGGGCTAGACGGAAAAAATTCTTACGAAAAGTAGTCACGACACTTTTTTCGAAATTCAAATATTGTTGACAAGCATTCAAATATTATTGAGTGAATGACAATATTTGAATTTCGCGCGTTGTGAATTTTTGAGTGTATACAGGTTTTTTTATTTTTAATTATTAAATTTTAATGAAAGGAACTTCGTTCCATCCGGGTGTCCCTTGACACCTCTCAAGTTTTTTTTGCTTGTATCGTTTGCTTACGACCTTATTTGTAAATATGAGCTCTCTTATTTAATTTAAGAGCTGATAATATATTTGCAAGGAGCGAAGCGTCAACAAGTTTCTTTGAAATTTCATTAAAACGGAAGCGCCCACTCGGGCCCCACGTCCCAAGCGTTTCGACCCCAAACGGCTCAAAATTATAGCTCCCGTTGAGGTTACTATTCTTTCTATTTTACCGTTTTTTTTGTACAATAGATAAGTAGCAAATGTATTTTTATTTTTAACCTTTTGACCGCCACGTCAATAACGAAAATCCGTGTTCTCTACGCCAAGCGACAAATTCTAGTAAGTATCTAATAATAGTAAAAAAAACAACAAATTTTTACATAGGTATTTATTTTGAACTAAAAAAAACATGTTTTTTTTGACGTGCCATGCCGTCGTTGGCGTCGTGAGCAAGTTTTCATTTGACGTCTATACACGTCCGTGGCGGTCAAAAGGTCAATATCATTTCTGTAAATATTGATTTAAATAATCTATGTAATACTTATGTATTAATTTGTAAGTATATTCGATCACAGTTTCAAGATGCGTTTTTTCAGTATCACACGTCATCCCAGTACTGGCAGGCAGCTCGGTCTTCTTTTGCCGGTGTCAATTCTTCTGTTTTTCGATGATGATGATGGTGGTGGTCTCCAGATCTTCCCTGCGATGGATCCAGCGTCGTTACTCCGTCTAATAGTTTATGTGTCATTGGATTGCTTTCCTTCTTAAGATATCCGTTTCGTCCAAATCTGAAAATAATAATCATTCTATTTCAACTGACTGACTGCCTCATTAGTCTAGTGGTCCTAGGCGCGACTGCTACGCTAGAGGTCCTGGGTTCGATCCCCAGGTCGAGCAAAGTGTTATTGGGTTTTTCTATGAAATTCTCAGTAGCAGCTCGGAGTCTGGATTTGTTCCCGGTTAATGGCAATAAGCTCGCCCCCTATTACATGGGACCTAAACATACCGGCGAAATGTGGGTGTACATTAGTACACCTCTGCCTAACCCCTCGGGGAATACAGGCGTGATGGTATGTTATGTGTTATGTTCTATTTCAAATTACCATCTTCATCAACCCATACTATCCCACTGCTGGGCACGAGTCTCCTCACAGAATGAGATGGATTAGGCTGTATTCCACCACGCTGGCCTAATGCGGGCTTACAGACTTTACACGATGTCGAGAAAAGCTCTAAAGCATACAGTAACCGGTAAAGGAAAACATCGTGTGGAAACTCTCACGATGTTTTCCTTTACCATATAAGCGAATTTCAATTAATTATTTAGACACACAGGATTTCGAAGTCAGAAATGCGTGCCTAGGATTCGAATTCGACATATTTGACTTGGTAGTCTAATGGTCAATATCACTAGGCTATCACTGCTTTTTTTTTTCAAATAACCTTGTAATTACAATTTTTATCGCAACGCCTATCACGTACTATATCGTTAGAGGTTAAAAACCGCAATAAATTTTCCACATGGTATTGCAAACATTTGCAAGGTTTTACGGTTTGACACTGAAATCGCTAACAGAATAAACCACAATATGTGAGGATGGTCCCAACACATTAGTTAGCTCATTGCTCAATCTATTATTCCTTTTTTTAAGTATTTTTCTTGGCAAAGCGATCGTGGTCTTGCAATAAAATTGACAGGGGAATTTGACTCGCCTCACGATTTCTCGCCATCGTTTTCTGGTAGTATGGTAATCTCTTGGCTTATTATATTATGTAGAAACTGATTTTATCTCACTACTTCTGTGTCTACTCTTTTATTCTACAAAATGCCATGAGTTTTTCGAAAATCCAGATCGAATGCTACGTTATATATGGAACTCATGTGAAAAAGTTCATACTTCTAGAGCCTGGTTTTTAAAGCTGCGCGATGACTGTCATTTCGTGTTGAGATTATAGGTATTTTTGGACTTAATTGAACTAGAATGTAATATAATAAGCATGTATTACAATAAGTTGTGAAGCATTTACAGCACGAAATATAGTCATACGTCACAATAAACAGTTGCACTTAAAAAATAACCACTATTGCGACGGATTACTGTCAGTACAAAGGATAAACGATATAGCTCTATACAATGTTGTTTTTTATACCACTATAGTGGCAAACAATACGGTCCACTTGATGGTAAGCGGTTACCGTAGCCTGTAGACGCTTGCAACACCAGGGGTACAACTTGTGCGTTGCCGACCTTGTAAAATGAAAGAGGAATTGTTGGATTGGGTAAGGGTCAAAGTTCCCATTGCCAATACAACGTTTCCTCGCGAAGCACTGGCAATCTTGTTCACTATAAGGAACACAACACAGCTGAAAGCAGTGTTATTTCACTTCGATTTTCTGTAAGGTGGAAGTACTTCCCCAGTCGGGTACATCCATGCCCAAATCTCCTGAAATAAAATGAATAATGTTCAATGAATACATACCTTTTTTTAATCATCTTCCATGTCTGTCTCCGACACAAGAAATTGACTATGATTATAAAAGGTGCTAGCACGTTGAATGCATCAGATATGTACATAATGTTTACCGTATTACTACTCACTATAGTCAGAATTTCTAGAACTAAGTTGAACTCCAGGAATGCCATTGACCCGAACAATTTAACGTATAGCTTAAATCTGAAAAAAAAAATCAATCAATCAGTTTCTTTTGTACGGTTAACAAAAGAGTTAGGTATACAGGCAGCTAATTAATAATCTGTGTTTTGATATAGATAGTGTAATAATGTATCACGCAATATGTGTCAAAACGTAGGTATTGTTAGCAGCTACATACCTAACCTTTTGGCGCGTAATTATTTATATCGAAATCTGTATCAAAATGCATATTTTGTTTGCTATCTGTTTATTTAACTCTTTTGTTGACTGTACATATAATTGGTATTTTATACTAAGATTAGAGTCTAGATCAACCTAGATTAACGTCAATTTCAATCTAGAACGTTTTTGCCTGCAGTTTTACTCGCATCTCAAAGGACTTTTTGAGGTAAAAGCTATACTATATCCTTCTCCAAAGTCTAATCTATCTCTGTACCATGTTTCATATAAGTCCAGCGGTTTAGGCGTGTAAGTGTAACACACAGAGTTACTTTCACATTTATAATATTAGTAGGGATATATACTGTCTATATACATATAATAAGATCACACTATTGGGCCGTAGGGCTCACTATGTTTTGCCAAAAGATGGTAAAAACATTCTGATTCCGGAACCATCAAATAACAATTAGATACATTAATTATTTGTACATAGCATATCAATATAAATTATGTAAGTACTTAGTTGATTTCTGACATTTACGCGAATAATATATATTGAAATAAAACTACTTTTTACGGATTTCATCATCATCATCCCATTTACAGTCCCACTGCTGGGCACGAGGTATGCTCTCACAATGAGAAGGGTTAGGATATAATAATAATTCACCATGCTGGCCTAGTGCAGGTTGGCAGACTTTACACGCCGTCGAGAAAGTCTCTCAGGCATGCAGGTTTCCTTACGATATTTTCCTGCATCGTTGACAAATTAATCATAATTTTGAAAAGTCAGAAGTGCTTTAGGTTTTGACTCGACATCTTTATTTTATAGTACGAAAACATACCTGACGGTATGTCGGACACCTACCGCCTAAAAACCATGGTCATGGGATACATGACATTCGCCACCCCCTTAACACCATCTTAACTTGTTGGTCCAGACCTCGCTGGATCCCTTTAAAGTAGAACTCGAGACCTACGACTTGGTAGTCCAATGCTCATATTATGATATCAATAGGCTATCACTACTTTTACTTACTTAGTACTTACTAATGATAATTTCACAATAATAATTCTAAGTGATTAGATAATAAATAGAATCGGCGCACCTCTAATTCTATAAATAATAATGTCTAACTGAAATGGAGTGTGACACGTGATGATCCACAGGAGAATTTTCAAGAGATACGATAAATCACGATAAATTGCGTAATATTGTTTTCATTTCAATTTCCTTTATTTATATTTCTGCATATCTTTTTATTTTTAAATATTTATTTAATTCTAAAGTATTACATATAAAAAAAAAACATTTAAAAATAGAAACCCACCGGCATCGAGTCGGGTCCAAGCTACCGGTGGTTCTTCAATTATCCTCCTCATTTCAATTATCGTTAGTAAGTATGTTTTTTTTTAATCTTTTATTTCATTATAGATGCTTGACCGCTAGTTCGCCTGATGTTAAGTGACACTGCGATTTACGGTGGAGCGCGCTTGCCTCGAAAAAAGCGTTTCACTCAAGATTTAAGGACACCCAGCTGTTGCTTATTTAGCTATTGGGGATCTCGGGAAGGTAATTCCACATTTCAGCGGGACGCATAATAAAAGCAGACTTAAAGTGTTTTGTTCGGGTCTTTGGAATATCCACCATGAAACGATATCGCTCTTTAATGCTTGTGGTCGTCCGATAGAAGAAAGGGCGAACAGATCGTGGAAATCTGATGCACACTCTCCGAAATGTAACTGATAAAAAACCGATCAGCTAGCAACTATATAAGTAATCTATTTAGAGTTGAAATTAGTGGAGCTGTCAGCTAGAACTTAATGGTAACCTGCGTTCTATTTCGAACTCTATCTTAGCATGCATAACTGCGACTGGCAAAATTCTTGCATCGTTTTCAGCTCAAAGTAGTTGCCTCAAAAAAGTCGTTGCCAGGGCAGGCCGAGGAAACGCTGGCATGACGATCCGCATGTATTCATGGGTGACTGGCCGAAAAAAACCTCAAATAGGCTTGTGGAACATTATGGGGTAGAGCTTTGCCCAGAAGTGGGACAGTATAGGTTAACAAAAAAAAGTTTTCTGCCCGATCTGTTTGATACTTACCGTCGTGTATCAGGTCTCAGTGTTCGACTATCTTTAGCCTGAAGAATCATTTTGTTCTGCTTTTTAATAGCGGCTATCTTCAGGGCCGTTCGAGTGAAGAAGATCATATTCATTAAGAACAATAACATGATAGGTGTTAAAAAGTAAAGCAGCCTTCCGAATCCTGAAAAAAAAAGGTTTCATTTAAGATTTTTTAGTGTAGTTCACTTGACGGTGAAGATACTCTATGGTCTCCTCTGTTCTTAGCAGACGTAAGCTCTAATGCCATTCATGGATGTCTATGAGAATCATGATCACATTCACCTCGACTCGACAAGGAAGCAGTACTGGCATCTCCGGTTTATCCAGGAAAACACCTCCAAGGAGAACCGTAGAGAGAGTACCCATATAATTTTTTCTTTCTTTTTAAATATTGCCTCACTAGGACTTTGTCCTGAGGGTCTACTCCCTATCTCCGTCAACGAAGTTACGAACCGTTCGAAAGTTCTCCGAAACTTCGGAGTCCGATAAAACAAGTGTCAAATTCAATTTTTCGAACGGGTAAAAACACATCGAGAGTAGGGACAGCTGTCAAATTGTGTTATCATTCATTCTTAGTTCGGGCCCCGAACGAATCATCCGTCCGTAGGTGATACGGAGTAGGAAACGCCCGTAACGAAGGTCGAAACTACGGACTGCTTAGGGAGTAGACCCCCTGTAACGTGGGTGCATTTACAAACACAAACTTTCACATACCTACACCCACCCAGACCCGGAAAAACTACCTCTAGGTCATACAAATATTTGTTCCGTGGATTGAACACAACCCATGGCGCAGAATCCGATCGCTCAGCCTTTGCGCCAAATGTGTTGTCCAAATTAAATAAATAAATAATTTTGGGCCTTTTACAACAGCACCATCTAGTCACAAACTAAGCAGAGCTTGTACTATGAGTACTAGACAATGGATAATATACAACGTGTTACAAATTACCCCGTAAAAAATATAATTAATTATCAAAGCCAAAAATGTTGTCAGCCGTTATGTCAGGGAACCAGATTATTTAACAGAAAGGCCTAGTACCTATTTTACCTATTGTCTACAATAGTTTTTCTTTCATAAATGTTGACTCGTTATAAGGCCCCATTCAACCTCCTTTCGGCTTTACGGGTAGTTTTGTAACACCCTGTATAATACTTATGTACTTTTTTGTATTTTTTTTGTAAATAAATACTTATAATATATAAGAAACAACCAGACAAACACAAACACTTTATGTCCGTCACATAAATATATGTGTCCAGTGGGAATCGAACCCACGACCTTATGATCATCAGTCCGTCTCAAACCACTAGACCACAGAGGTCGTCAATCCTCGAATTAGTTAAATTGCATTCTTAACTACAACATTAATAGCTTACCTAATAAAAAGCAGTTATTCCTGATGCCGGGCATTAGTGGGTAATATTTCGGAAGCTCGTACAGTTCAAACAAAGCGAGTACAATGGTCAACGACATCGGCCCACCGAATGCGTACGCGCTGTATACCCGGAAGCGTGCGCGTGATCCCCGACCAGATATAGCACGTTTACCACTGGATAAAGGACAAAAATATAAATTGATAGCTTTAACATTTGCTATGTATGTGTAATTATAATAATCTTTATTGAGAAATCAAATATCTTGATCTAGCCCATGAGGTTGTCCACATGTGGGATGTGGATTCGGCAATTATTGTGCCGATAGTGGTTAAATAGCCAAGAGCCTCAATGGACATCTAAGGAGGCTCCCTATCAAGGGCTTGATACTGAAAGCGGTAGTCCTCGACATGGCACGTATTGTGAGGAGGTTCCTCTCTCTGGAGCCTTAGCTACCGGTAGCTTGGATCCTGTTTCCGATATCGGTGGTCTGACTATTTTTTTATATTTTTTTTTTGTAAAATATTTAAAAATATACCTAATGTAAATAAGAGCTTGAATAAATACGAGAATAATAATAATCTTTATTGCATCAAATCAAAGAAACAGTAGATCACAAGTAATAAAGTTAAACTAGTACTGTTATAGACTAGGTACCAATTACGTAAACATTAAGAATTGGAATTGTCTTGTCTTGCAGTAGTAGTCCGCTATCTCCCAAACTAGGCGAAGCCTGTATTTTAGGAGGCAGTATACGCTAATATTGTTTATGTATTACATATATGATTTTGAAAAATCAGGCTAGCCTTCAGATCGGATGCAGGGCAAGGCTTCGTTAATTGATGGGTTCAGCGAGTGCTGGACCACAGTCTGTCATGGTTGTAGCGAGATTCACGGCCATGACAATAGGGCAAGTAAAGGAAAGTGCATTTTTGGTCGGTACGAGTCCAATATAACCCTGCCGCCTCCCGTACTCCTCCGGTACTTACGTAAAATCCTCATGGATCCATGAGAGATTTTAGGTAAGTACCTACTATAAAAAGAAAGAGGTTCGAGCTTAGAATTTTAAAAAAAGACCACTGACTTGGCCGTTGCTAGTATACTGCTGTTAGTATGGTAGTATAGATTCTTTTTCAACTTTCCAACTCTAGAGGGTGGCATGTTCATTCTTGATCAAACCGTCGTTAAATAAATAAAGATTTAAAAAAAACTTTCTAACTCTTCCTATTGTTTCTAACCACCAGTTCTTTCACAACAGTTCCAGTTAACATAATTATTTTATGAATGTCTACTAATTGTAAGTTTCGGTAATCGGGACTGAAAGACCCGTAATTGGTACTATTTTATAGTCAAGCCATTAAGATAAGATAAGATAAGTATTTATTTGCATAAACATGATGTAAATCGCATGCAAGATGTCAACATTAGAAATATAGTCCAACATGTTTGCCATTATAATAATAGCATGCAGAATTTTACATTATTGAGTTACACAATTTAGAAACACATTAGGTATTTATACTAATAACTACCTACTATTAATTATTCAGAAAGATTATTGAGTACAAAATAAATGTCAAGAAATAAATTGGTCCGTTAAAAAGTCTGTTACACTATAATATGCTTTTTCAACTAGAAGCGATTTAATCTTAGTTTTAAATGCAGCAGTTGTCAGGTCTTTCAATTTTTTTCTTCATTGGGTTGCAGAAGTCAGATTTAGACAATGGTAACGGACCCCATTAAAGATAGGACGTAAGGGATGTTTTTATCACATTACTTACCTGAACGTCCACCAAATGTCGTAACACATCACGTTTCTCCAGAAGTATGCTGATAATGTGGAGAAGTAAACAGTCAGTGCTGTAATGGAGAAAGATATTTTAGTAATTACAATGCAGTGGGATTTCAAATTCATTGACACTCGTAAATATTTCTTGGGTATGTGTAAATATTTATCAATGGGTGGTATTTAATACTTTAACTGTATCCCCTTTTTTCAATCAAAATATTCGAAATTAGCACCAAAAATACTGAATTGCACACTAAATTTGCTCATCAAATAAATCATCTATATAAAAGTCACCTCAAAATATTGTTATATACACTCAAAACATTCAGATTTGGTTCTGGCGTTGTGTGGTCACAGTTCTAACCTAACCTAACCGATATCTGTATTTGGTGCTCAATCAGTAATTTAGTTGCTCAATCAGTATTTTTGATACGCGGTTTATTATATTCCTTTATCAATATACTGTTACGCTATAACATAATATTGCGGTAAAACGTGACCTCATTTTTCCTGCTTTTTTATATGTATAATACTAAGGTGGAATACGGCTCACCTGATGGTTAGCGGTTACCGTATTCTACAGACGCTTGTAACACTAGGGGTACAACACTTGCGCGTTGCCGACCCTGTAAAATGAAAGAGGAATACTTGGGTTGGCAGTATAAGGGCCAAAGTCCCTCCACTGCCAACACGTTCCCTCGTGGAGCACTGATTTCATATTCATTAGATTTTCTGTATTCATATTTTTTGTTAGAGCGCGTTCCCATTATGTCGTACTGTTTTGTTTTTCGTTTGAAATAACATAAAAAAAGTCGTGAACGGCAGTTATCGTGCCGTCCTATATGTGACCACCTCCATTTAAATATAAAAGACACGACAGGTTTACACTACACGATTATCTGTCGGCACAATATAGTGGGAATAAGCCCTTACCCAGCAGTTGCTTTTATTGCCATCATACTTACTTAAGAAGTAGCACATGTTTCCGCTGATAACGCTCCCAATTGTGAGGAATTGCTCCATTGCCAGCAGTAGGAAGCCTACCAAGAAGTTGATGAGGTATGCCATAAGGATCATTCCGTGAAGAGTTTGGAACTCCGGTACCCAAGCGAATATTAAAACCCTTAGCAGAACCAAGAAACAGGTGACTAACATGCCTAGAAAGTAAATAGTAGATACATTTAGTATATCAATATCTTTATCTTATAATTTTATCCATATCTTAAAGGCTTGCCAAATAGGTGTCTATATAGATTACCATATAATTAATGGCGATCTTTAGCGTTTTTATGGTGAATACAATAGAAATATAGATAAGGATTTGATAGAAACTTACAAATGCCACTCAGATAATAATGCGAGGTGAGATTATTAGGTTCTGGTACGTAACAAATCAATGCATTCAGCTTGGTCGAGTTATCTTCGGCAACAAATAAGTCCATACAATATTTATTTGTTTTAAACATCAACCACTCTGGCATTATAGCTCGTCTGATTTCTACGTACAATTTACCATCCTGTAATTAATTAAAGTTAACTTAGGGGAAGAATTGACGAAATACTGCAATGGCATAATATGGTTCACATAAAAAAAAAACGAAGGATCTCTTTAGAAAAAACCACTGGATGATTAATAATATGAATCACATTAAGGAACTTATTTAAGATATGATAGAAGAGGAATTGGTGAATGTGGCCTTTTGTGCCAAAACCTCTGGCGCTCTGGGGCCATACCACAACGTGTTAATGCGGTCATTTTCAGGTTGTGAGAAAGGGATGGCGCTATTTAGTTTATAGAGTGTCATCCCTTTCTCTCAATCGAAAACGATCGCAATAATAGGTGGTGGTACGGCCCCTGGTCTTGAAGATTCACAGCGATGCAGTTTTGGGCCGAATACAGAAATGGAACAGAATGGAACGGAACACACATTTTCCTGTAAATGCTTCAGTACCTATGATTGAATTGATATTCAAAAAAGCGATCTTGCATCGACGCTACTTCTAATGTAAGGTTACTTACTACACTACTTGATCGTTTAACATCATATTAATAGTTAAATCATAAGATCATTGCACGCTGTTGTGTCATTTTGATAAGATTCTTCGACGTTCAAATGTCGTGGTAGGCCCCCAAGTTAGAACGGTTGTAATCAAGGCCGCACATCTGCCAACTTTTGTCCATATTGAACGTGATATCGGGGATATTAGGGCAACTTTTGAGTAGGATGCGGGTCAAGTTATGTCTACCCACCTACTGGGCTTAAATAATATAAATAATGTATTTACCATGGAAACAAAAGGCAGAAGAAGGTTGACCTCACCCTGGGTCCAGTGAACGCTTTTAAGTCTGTAGGAGTGCGACATTCCCTGCCACTTCCCCAGATGGCAGATGATCAATGAGAGTTTCCCGCACTCAAATAAGGTACAGACGCCAGAACATCAAGCTACCAAATCTGTCAAATTTATTTGATTGATTTTCAACTTTAACACAAAACACTAAGGTTCATATTAGCCATATTATATAGTTCATGATAGCCTGAAACACAGGATTTACCTAGTTCAGGCAGGCTGCTTAAAGGTATTTTAAGTCGAGTTGACGAAATTTTTTGCTCTGTGCCTTTGCATAAATTATTTTAGTTATGATTTAGTTTTATATGAAGCATTATTTTAATAAGTATAATATATAAGTTTTTACTTTTGAACATTTATGTAAAAATCTATTGTAAAAGTTGATTAATAAAAATTATTAATAATTATTCAACTGGGAAAATTTGACAGATTTGGATAGCTTGTCTGTACACCAATTATTTTCAGTAGAGCAATAAAAAAAGTATTTGACTTACCACACTTAAACGAAAGACTTTCGATATTTTCGTCACTGGTATTCGGGTGCTGGCTGGGCACTTTATACTTCCATAAAGAAAGGTAAATACGTCGGCAGGGTTTTTGTGTGCTCGTAACCACTTATAGTCTTCCCACAATATAGGATTGAATGAATTATTCGCATTGAATGGTACATTCACACATGAATGTTTTGATGGGTTGTAGGCCTTACCCGAAGGGCAGCATTTTCTGGCACATGTGGCATTCTTCGGACATAGTTTTTCAGTAGGAATCACTGTAATGGCCTATTATAATTAGCTGAAGTCTTTTGAATTTATTTTTTTACATGATTATGCCAAGTAATTTCGCTCCATTTAAAACAAACAAAATATTATATATTTTTTTATTGAGATAAGATGAAAAGAAGGCTTAAGGCCGCCTGATAGTGAACTAGTGACTAAATTTGTGATTGTAAATACACCCACGATATATTATAGTGGGGTAACGTTTAAAAATAATTATGGTGTTAATAGGTATAGTTATTAGAAAAGGGCTTAAATTCGCATTTTGTTATATGTGTTAATTTGTAATTAAGAGCAGTGATAAGACCAGAGGACTGCCAAGTCAAAGGTCTCGAGTTCGAATCACAGGCACGCACCTCTGACTGTTCGAGTGCGTATCAATAATTAATTATCACTCGCTTAAACGGCGAAGGAGAACATCGTGAGGAAACCTGCATGCCTTAGAGATTTGTCTCGACGGTGTGTGAAGTCTGCCAACGCGCACTAGGCCATCCTGGTGGGCTATAGCCTATCTCTCAATCTGAGAGGAGAACCGTGCTCAGCAGTGGGACAGTATAATATGGGTTGATGATAATGATTATGTGTTAATTGGTTTAATTGTAGATACCAACTAATCAGTTACAAAGATTTTAAGAAGACGCAGGTTCGAATCCTACCCGCGGTCGAATTTTTCCTTCGCTTAAAAACTTTAGAATCTTAGCATGGAAAATGCCAAAAAATACAAAAAGATAGTCTCACATTTTATAAAAGTGATGGCTTAACGGTCGTCACTTATTACATGGGACCTAAACATACCGGCGAAATGTGGGTGTACATTAGTAATTTAGTACACCTCTGTCTAACCTCTCGGGGATTACAGGCGTGATGGTATATTATGTTGTATTTGATATAGTAGTATTGAATTAATTTACCTTTTCTTCGACCACCAAAAAAGCTAAGCCATGCGAGTCTTTGACGCTCTTTTTGAGTCGGATCTTGTAACACTGCTAGGGGTTTTGATTGGGGCTCTTGGGCTGCATTTTCATTATGAATCCTTGTTTGGTTATCATACACCTCTGTACTAGTGTTACGACTATATATCATTTCTGTACTAGCGTTATTATATTTATTTTTATCTGTGTCACTTATAAATGGCATGTCATATGTCTCTGACTTTATAGAATTAGTATTATGCCGTTTATCAAAATCGTCATACTTTTCTGTCATTTTATCGTCATTGTGAAATTGTGCATTGTATTCTGTGGTAGTGTGACTATTATTACTTATGTACATATTTGCGCTAGAATCATCGTATATCTCTGTATCAGTGCTATTATACATCTCCGTACTAATGCCATTGTAGTTTTCTGTACTAATATCTTCGTTATCATCTTCGTCATCAACATCTTCATCATCATCGTCAGCATAATCTGTGCTAGGTTCATTATAATGACGATGAATGTTAGTAGTACGAATAGTTGTAGTATCTTCGATCTTTGTACCAGTATTATTATGTATATTTGTAATAATATAACTGTCGTTATACTTCTCTGGAATAATCATAACCAAACCATCATCATAGTCAGAATAATCTGTGGTACTTTCAGCATCATAACGTTGACTACTGTTATTGTTGGCCATCTTTGTATCATTCTTGTCATTATACATCTCTGCAATAGTCATATCATCATCATAGTCAGTATAATCTGTAGTACTTTCGCAACCATAAAGTTGACTACTGTTATTATTGGCCATCTTTGTATCATTTTTCTCATTTTGCATCTCTGCAATAGTCATATCATTATCATAGTCTGTAGAATTTTCAGCATTAAATTGTCGACTAGTGTTATTGTAGTGACTAGTAGTCATATTTGTATCAGTGGTGTTAGACATCACTGCACTAGTGTTATTATTCTGCGTCGTTTCAGTAGTAGAACTGTGCCATGATTTTGTGACGTCCTTTACTTCGTAGTCTTCATTTTTTAATTCTACATAATTGTATTCTGAATAATCATCAACATCATCGATCCACACAAATGGTCTATGTCTTGTAGGCATAAATTCAAAAAACGGATCGTACATACCGAACGGTCTACGTCCTGGACTAATAAAGTTTTCAGAAACACTTAATGTCACAATAATTAAGAGAACCACTATCACTCCAAAATTCCACATTTCCGAAAAGTTCGATATGTCATGTATATATAATATACGACCATCACGAGCGGTATCCTTGTGACTACTATTAACAGGTTATATTATAACAAAAATCAACCCAATCAAAATATAATAAATATGTTGATTATGTAAATTATTTTGCCGTCTATAAGCAACACACGAATGGGTTAAGTTACCACTATCAAGAAATCCCAGATTTCTATTATTATTTTTTAATATTAGTCCTTGTCGTCTTTCTTTAATCATAAATAAGGTGCACGGTAAACCACTATCAAGTTTTAACGCACACTACGATAGTATTTTTTATCTGACATTAGCGAAAATAGCATATTATATTTTAGCAAAACTACAATAAGATAAAGCTAATTTGAGCAAAACAAAAATTGCCTATCGCTATAATTTTTATCTTTAAAAATGTTTACGGCATTAATGCATTGTTAAAGAAAAAAATAATATGTAAGTAACATCTTATTTAAAGAAATCTTTTAGGAATGTTATGTATTGATTATTTTCGCATAAAGTTCGAGTAATGTAACTAAGACACTCTGAAATTGTTATTGTGTAAATATATCGAAAGTTGATAGAAAAATAATCACAAATGCAACACTATTGTCAAACAATACCTACTGTCTGCAGTGACGAGCGTGACAACGCCTAAATTTTTTTATTACTTTTTTTTCTGTAAATAATCCATGTTATTGAAATGAAACAAACCTTTAAAGATTTATAGCGTAGGTAGGTATGTTGATATTGTGCCGACATTGTACTGCTACGCAGCTCGTCCGCCATCTCGCTCTTACAATTCGATTGTTTCAGTTCAGTCGTTATCCTTAGTTAACAGAGGGTCCCTCATATCTCCGTCAGCGAAGTTACGAGCCGTTCGAAAGTTCTCCGAAACTTCGGAGTCCGAAAAACAAGTGTCAAATTCAATTTTTCGAACGGGTAAAAACACACCGAGAGTAGGGACAACTGGCAAATTGTGTTGTCATTCATTCTTAGTTCGGGCTTAGTAGACCCCCTGGGTAAGCACGCGCCATACGACGTCACGTCTTATGAAATTGTACGTTGATACTCATAATTTTGATCTTCTTCTTTTCGTGTCGATGGTAAATACATTATTTATATTACTTGAGCCCAGTAGGTGGCCACGTTAATTGCGGCATCAGTGGCATTCTTTACATCTTCAAAGGTGCAGGTGTACGGGCATTGTGGGCACTCCAGCAAGTGTAGCAAGGTGTGGTCAGGGGCACCGCATTCGACTCTGTGGCACCCGGTTCTATGATCCCCCATTTCGCCAAGTTGTGTTTGCAGCGGCCAACTTGGGACGCATCCAGTTTAGGGCTCTCCATACAATCCACTGCAGATCACGTCCGGGTGGCAGGTGTTCCTTGGGTTGAACATATTATTAATTATAAAAAAATATATAATTTTGTTCTTATTTCATTCCTTCTGATATAATTACAGAAGTGTTAGCCGAGTACATGTGACACATGTGGCATTCTTCGGACATAGCTTTTCAGTAGGAATCACTGTAATGGCCTATTATAATTAGCTGAAGTCTTTTGAATTTATTTTTTTACATGATTATGCCAAGTAATTTCGCTCCATTTAAAACAAACAAAATATTATATTTTTTTTTATTGAGATAAGATGAAAAGAAGGCTTACGGCCGCCTTACGGTGAACTATTGACTAAATTTGTGTTTGTAAATAATAATAATAATAAATAATAATAATATCTTTATTACAAAAGAACTTAGTACGTATTACAATTTATACTTAGGCTAGAGTATGTCTTTAAGCAAATCGATTAAGCATCTGTAGCCGAACTAGGCATTGCCTGTACTACGACTATCAACGCCTCAGTTTCACAGTAATGTTAGCCCTTAAACTATTTAGTTATATTTAATTAAAGTACTACTAAATTCATTTCTTTTTTTTTTTTGTTGCTATTGCCACATGTCTGTATAAGTAGGTGTGTATGTACGTATGTAAATACACCCACGATATATAATAGTATGGGGTAGCGTAAATAGGTATAGTTAATAGAAATGGACTTAAATTCGCAATTTTGTTATAAGTATTATGTGTTAATTTGTAATTAAGAGCAGTGATATGACCATTGAACTGCCAAGTCAAAGGTCTCGAGTTTAAATCCAAGGCACGCACCTCTGACTTTTCGAAGTCATGTGCGTATTAATGATTAATTATCACTTGCATAAACGGTGAAGGAAAACATTGTGAGGGACCTTGCTTGAAAATATGCCTTAGAGATTGTCTCGACAGCGTGGAAGTCTGCCAACCCTACAAGGCCAGCGTGGTGGACTACAGCCTAATCCCTCTCATATTGTGAGAGGAGACCCGTGCCCAGAGACCTATACTACAGTGAAATTAAATTCTACAATTAGTATTCCCGACGTTTTCGATCCCATACAGCGTCTATGGCCACGAGGAGACTGACATCATTATACGCTAAATATTATTATATGCTAAATATCATTATTCGCTAAATATACGCTATATAATCCGTGAAGAGTTGTTTTGTTTTAATATCTAATATTCGTTTAAGTGTCAGAATTCAATTCAATGATATTCTTTAATGAATACATAAATAAATCACGCTGACTTCGTGGGGAACACTACCTAGTTGATAATAATTTAAATATTTGAGTACGATATTTATATTATATCAATAGGCAATTATGTGGTTCTACAGCCCATACTTAATATTTAAATTTGGTAACATAATTTGCATCAGTTATTTGATCAGTTTATTACACAATTTAAATAAAACATTTGTATTCCAAAACTTTAAGTTTCTATTTATTAATTAACGATTGTTGATGTGGAATTTTGCCATATCTTATAAAATATCATCACGCCTGTATTTCCGAAGGGTAAGACAGAGGTGTACCAATATGTACCCACAGTTCGCTGGTATTTTTAGACCCCGTGGAAAAGGGAGCGAGCATATTGCCATTAACCGGGCACAAATCCAAATTCGGACCTGCTACTGAGAATTTCATAGAAAACCTCAATAACACTTCCTTGGACTCACTTCTGGAAATTGAACCCTGGACCTCTAGGATAGCAGTCGCAGTCGAGGCAGCCGTACCAGTTAGGAAGAAGTGTGCTGATGTGCAATGTACAGTCGAGCACATCAGGGTATAAAAACTGACATATTTCTCCAAATGATTTTAAACCTTAAAATCATTTGGAGAAAGAGAAAATTTGACAGTTTGTGGTAACTTGCTGTGACTGTACTTCCAGAGTCCGCCGTTCTAGTTGGGTGTTTCTTAAGTAGATATGTATTCATAAAAAATTAAACGGCGGAGTAATATTGAAGCAGCAGGATATCCTTAATAAAAGAAATAATCCGTACACTTTAGTACCAACTTTTATTACAAATCAATCGCCAACACGAGAAAATAAGCCCGATTAACAGTTTCCCGCCCATTTTATTTAACAAGCCGTAGTTACGTCATAACATTGACAAATAGCGGCTATACAATCATATTTATTCCTTATTATTGATTAATGGTGAATGTGATGTTTATTAATGTTCAACAATTACTATTTCTTAATTAATTAATTATTTAAAGCAATGACTTACTTGACTTAATATCCTATAACCCCTAGATGGGGCAGAGGGCGTCCACAGATGTCCTCCATCGTGATCGGTCTTCAGCTTCACGCTTCATTCACCTCGCTCTATGTCATTCCGATGCTCGTCGCTTCTGCCAACACGGTGCGACGCCAGGTTTGACGGGGACGGCCCCCCTTTCTTTTCCCTTGGGGATTCCAGTCCAAAGCTTGCTTGGGTATGTGATCGGGACCCCTTCGGAGCCTTCGGAGCGATTTAAAGGAATGGGAACCATGAATTCTAATAAAACAGTCTTATGAGGCTTTAATAAAGCCTGTAATGTTGCTCCCATGACTTTATAAATGTAAATCTGAATTTTCCAAGTGGCTCCTATCATTAGACTACAGCAAAGCTGAAGAGTTAATTAAAATGTCGATCCTATAATCCTATAACACTATACAAATCCAATATAATATAATAAAATTATAGTTATCTATGCTTTGTCTATGTTTGTAAGTGGCAATACTATTCCTAGGCTTTTCTTTTAGTTTTTCTCATTTATTTGTTATGTATGAACTGTGTTCGTCCTGCAATTCTGTTATGTATCTAAACAATTCGAGAACGCTGGTATCCTAAACACTATTTTAATCTTACACTGGTTCATCGTAACCACTTTTCTTGTTGTTCTAACGATGCAGTGTCCAAGTAAGTGTTTATATGTACAACTTTTGTTTAATAAAGAATTATTTATTATTATTTATTTAATTGGTAGGATATTTATAAGACGTATTTGTGGAGGGTGCCGGTAGTTGTAACAGTAGGTATCTCGGAGTTCAGCTCATTCCCCTCTAGGATTTAAAACATAATAATATATGTAAGCAAATTTACAATAATTGTAAATCAGTGTGCCTAATGTGTGCGAGAGTCCGTTCTTGTTAATCGCTGTGTGTGTGGCAGTGAAATAAAACTACTTTTTACGGATTTTATCGCGTTTTATTGATATTATTCAGTCTACCCGCTGTAAAGGGTCCGAAACGTCGGCATTAATAATATCAATATAACGCGACAAAATCCGTAAAAAGTAGTTTTATTTCAATGTTTATTATTCGCGTAAATGTCAGAAATCAATAAGTTATATCTATTGCTACTAAGACCTGTTTAGTTGAGGACTACATAGTGCTGTGTAAAATATCTCAAATATTATATAAGTATTATTATTATCGTATAATTAATATTACGCATGAGAACAGTAGAACCATAGCATTTTGTGGGTATAGACGGATATATATATAATATATTATGTTATAGGTAATGATTGTGTTGTCAGGTTCACACTGCAATATTTTTTTTTCTAACCAGTCTGTAGGTGCATGAATGAATGCTTTTTGGTTAACTGAGTAAGAGAGGTAGGACATAGTGGGAGTAATTCCACTCAAATTGGAGCTGCCCGACTGGGGAAGTACCTCCGCCTTGCAGAAAATCGAAGTCTCTCAAGAATCTGCTTTGAGCTGTTTTGTGTTCCTTACGGTGAGCAAGGTTGCCAGTGCTCCGTGAAGAAACGTTGTGTTGGCAGCGACTTTGACCCTTATAGGTACTGCCAACCCAACTATTCCTCTTTCGTTTTACGGGGTCGGCGACGCGCAAGTGATACCCCTGGTGTTGCAAGCGTCTATAAGCTACGGTCACCGCTTATCATCACGTGACAGAACCTACGACCCAGGAAAGCCCCCGGCTCAGACGGCATCACCAACAAGGTGGTTAAGCTCTTCCCTGCCTCCCTGATCATTCTGATGACCGCCATCTTCAATGCGGCATTAAATAATAACATCTTCCCACAAGTGTGGAAAGAAGCTACCGTCATCGGTATCCCTAAACCCGGTAAACCCAGGTCTGAGCCCTCCAGTTATCGCCCCATAAGTCTCCTCAAAGTCCTTGGGAAGATCTATGAGCGGCTTATCTATGCCCGATTAAAGAAATTTGCCGAATCCCATAATCTCATTCCCGACGAGCAGTTTGGTTTTCGAACCAAACACTCTTGTATCCACCAAGTGCATCGCATAGTCGAACATATCAGCGCTGGATTCCAGCGCGGTATGACGACTGGCATGCTCTTCTTCGACGTGGCGAAAGCCTTCGACAAGGTCTGGCACAATGGCTTGATTTACAAGCTATATTCATTCAATGTGCCAGACCGTCTCGTGCTCATCATTCGAGATTTTCTGTCGAATCGCACATTTCGCTATCGTATAGAGGGCGGCACACTCTCGTCCCCCCATCCTATCCGAGCCGGAGTCCCTCAGGGCTCCGTGCTCTCCCCTCTCCTTTTCACGCTGTACACCAGCGATATTCCAAAAAGATCCAAGTCGCAGTTGGCTCTATTCGCTGACGACACGGCTATATATTATTCCGGCATCAGCCTAACAAACATCACCAAAATTCTCCAATCCTCGGTCAATGCCCTAGGGAATTGGTTCAGGAAATGGAGAATAGAGGTGAATCCCTCCAAGAGCGCGGCGGTTCTCTTTCACAAGAGTTCCGACCTCTCCGCTCAAGCCCAACCCATCTCCCTCTTCGGCCAACAGATCCCTTGGGAAAAGAAAGCCAAATACCTGGGCGTGGTTCTAGATTACCGACTTACGTTCCGAGAGCATATAAAAACGGTGCGTTCGCGCGCCGCTTTTGCTCTAGGACGTCTACATGGCATGCTCAATGCACGCAGTAAACTCTCCCTCAAATACAAGGTGAGAATTTACGTGATGTGTATTCGCCCCATCATGACCTATGCGAGTGTCGTATTCGCTCACATAGAAAGTCCCGCTATCCATAGGATGCAGACCCTCCAAAACAGATTCATGCGCAAAGCCACGGGCGCCCCTTGGTATGTGCGCAATAGGGACCTTCACTTAGACCTAAAACTGCCTACCATCAAGCAGTTTATGAAACGCGCCTCTAAGCGCTATTTCGATTTGGCCCCCCTTCACCCTAATCCCCTTGTGGTCAGTAGCGTAGACTACAAACCCTCTCAGATAAGTAGAGTGCGCCGCCCAAGGCACGCACTCACTTACCCTGACGACCTAATCACCCTAGCGCAGGAGTCAAACAGAGTGACTAGCACTCTCAAAACACACGCACAAAAACGCCGCCCGATATACCGTCCTCGCCGGCGAGGCCCGTCGCGAAGACCCCTTAACGGTAATCCTCCCCGTCCCTTGCTCGAGCCGGCCCGTGCCGAGCCAGTAGCTTTAAATTCGCCCCTAAATAATTTAAACCCAGATCCAGCCGTCCCTAGCTGCCCCCCCAGCAACGCCCTAAGCCGAGGTCCGAGTCCCGCAGGGGACACCCTTAGCTGTGTTGCTTAGTTTATAAGTTGCCCCTGGCTGGAGGCATTTGGTGCCTCGCCACCTAGTCCGGTTAAGTTTTTAAAGCTCCCTCGAGCTAAAAACTATGTCCGTCAAAAAAAAAAAAAAAAAAAAAATTATCATCACGTGGTATTACAGCCTAGTGGTCCTAATGACTGCTACGCTTAAGATCCTGGGATCGACTCCCAGGTAGAGCAGTGTTATTGGGTTATACTATGAAATCTCAGTAGCAGCTTGGAGTTTGAATTTATGCCCGGTTAGTGGCAATAGGCACCTTATTACATGGGACCAAAATATACGTACGGCGTACTGTGAGTGTATAATTTGTACATCTTTGCCTAACCTTTCGGGAGTACAGGCGTAATGGTATGTTATGTTATGTTTATATATAATTAAGGAAGCTCAACATATAGTGGCTTCAAGTTTTCAGTTCAACTAGATGCAGCTGAATATCAATATTTTATACAAAGTGACTACTACCATCAGACCTCCACAGTCCAATGAAACTGGACTGATTAACTGACTGAACTTATTTTTAAAATCATCTTTTCAAATAACGTAATACACTACAAATGTTCCGTCTGTGGTCTAGTGGTTCGAGAGTCAAATCAAATCAAATCAAATCAAATCATTTATTTTGCGAATATGGGTACATAAGTTGTTACATTCAATAAATTAAGTATCACCATAGTCTGCTATATAGCATGCAAAAAGTAATAATGTTTCGTAAGTAGGTATACATTAGACAGATAAATTAATTCTAAAATATTAAAATGTCAGTTGTTGATCTAATGTCAATTCAAAGAATAACTAATAAAACAATAAATCACAATAATGTCAATTTCAATTTAATAATGTCAATTTAATCGTACTGTTGATCACGAGGTTGTGGGTTCAATTGACACAAGACAAATATTTATCTGATGAAATAAACTTCTTGTCTGGGTGGTTCTTATGTACGGAATAGATAAATAAGGTTGGTAAGGTCCTCGCTGCAAGTTTGTATTAGCAGTATCGCCGCTCAACTCCCACTATTTTAATTTCTAACACATGCTCAATACTATGTTTACAAGTATTTCGCACACAGCCAAGTCACACAATATAAATCTCAGGGCAGCTATTCGTTTGCACACTAGCACGCGCTGTGCATCATGGCCAATCACGGCAAGCGACGAAAGGTGCAATGGTTGAAATATAGAGGACGCAATGCGCAATAAGTACCTACTATGCTTTTACAAAAAAAGTATATAAGTAAGTATTATATCCATTGTCTAGTACCCATAGTACAAGCTATGCTTTGGGATTAGATGGTGCTGTGTGAAATGCCCCAAAAATATTTTTTATGATTTATTTATTTAAATAAAACAAAGGAATATACATGTAAAGAAAATAATGCATTATGTTTCTTAATTTTAAACTTTAATTAACCTCTTTTGTAACATAAGATAATAGTAATATTGTTTTTGGTTTCTTGTCATCTTCGATGACATATAGATATTGTTTTAAGATTTTTATAAAAATGAAATAATTGTAAAAAGGGATTTAGTGGAACAATAAACGTTTAATGTCGTTTCTTTGTTCACAGGTAAGAGTTGTTATAGATACATAAATGTAATATTTACATAAGTCATATTTTTAATTAATATGTTTTAATAAAATAAAAACTTTGTTCACAGAGCAACACAAAACGTTATTATTTCACAATTCATAATAAATCGTCTTATAAAACGACATTATTGTTTATAAGAAATAAATAGAAGCACTTCAGAATGGAGAAACTTCGTTTTGACTTCGCAATATTACCAGGAAGCGATGGAAAATCAAACGTCTCCTGTATAACCTCCATAGCCACAAGTGAGAATAAGGTATATGCTATACCAGAAGACTGTCAATCTGCTGGTCTTCATAAAGAGCTGATAAAGACAGCTGCAGCTGTCTTATATACATATAATATATGTAATAGAAGGTATATAAAATAATAATAATAATTATTGGAAATTAGTGACATTTATCTGTTTATTAGTATTAATATTGAAATTATTGTTATTGTACCTGTAGGACAAACAAAACATTTGCATGCTACAATAAAATCAAAAGTATATGGACAACTTTAAATTATAAGAACTGCTATACTATACTTTGAGCAAATAAATAATTTCGATTTGATTTGAATTTTGTATAAGCACCTTTTTTATTTGAGTATCTGCCCTGCTAGTACTTACGACCTATTGTTGAATTTAACCTGCAACGAAACAAAGAAGACACTTATGTTTACACAAATTGTGGATCGCCTCGTGGATTCTATAGATGAGTGACCGTTGCGCTAATGTCGTTCCGGCTGAGCTGTGAGTTCAGAGAGCGCATCTGCATCTTTACACAGATTGTGATTTAAATAATTACCCGTCAAAGGTTTGATGTATAGCAGCTTACAATACTTGCGTTTTGACACATATTGCGTGATACATAATTACACTATCTTTATCAAAATACAGATTATTAATTAGCTGCCTGTATACCTAACCCTTTTGTTGACCGTACACCTTTCCCGCACAGACGTACCTACGTAATACAGGCGATTGTATGTTATGTTCCATGCGAGTCAGAAATAAAAATATTTCTTTCTTTATGCTATATATTATGCGCGGCACGACTACGATACGCTTCTAAATTTCTATAGGGATCTGTTGAAAGTTTAACACCAACCTTTCCTTTATCATACTCCATGTTTGTTTGCGACGCAATAAGTAAACTGTGATTATGACAGCTACAACCAAGTTGAATATATCGGAGATATGCAGTAGGTCTATTGTGCCCGTGCGCAGTATAGTGATCAGTTCTAGAACCAGTTTGACATCAAAGAATGCCATCGTCGCGTACAATTTAGAGTAGAGTATAAACTGAAACAAATATTTTAATTGGCATCAGATCTCGGTGACACATTATGTCAGTTGCTTTATATAATTAAATATTTTATTTACATGTATTTACTAGCTTCTGCCAGCGACTACGGCTGCGTGAACTTTACCTGAATAAAAAGTATCTAGTCGTTAAGTTTTTCCTTTAGTTTTCTTTCCGTAAGTATCTTTAGATACCTAAATGCTAAAATTAGTCAACAACAATAAATAAAACACAATTTTAAATTTAAACAATATAAGTGGCTAAATATTAATATCTATTTTAATAATCATGACGATGATGACAAGTTCAAGTGACTTATGACCTTCAAAATTCATAACTCTTGTCCGTGACTATATACATAGGTAGTCACGGACAAGAGTCCGCAAGAGTCCACGCGAGTAATAGTACTCGCGTTAATTTTAACATAGTAAAACATGGATAATGATGTCTTGATTGTCTCGGGTATAAGAGAGCTATTTAGTGGTGCAAGAATTTTCTTAAATTTCGTAAATTATTTGAAAGTATTTTTTTACATTTAATGCCTGATGATTAGGTGTCTATTATTCGAAATACTTAGATAATTTATAAATAATAGTGAACGAATAATAAAAAGCTCATAACGGTCATTCTCAGACGAAGGAAAAAGGCGTCACCAGATCGAAAACCTGTATGAAATGGATTACTAGCCACTTGTTTTTTTTAGTAGATAGGTATGATCAAACCATTAGGAGGGGCTTACGTCCTTTTTTCGATAAAGACAATATTAGTTGGCTTAAACAGATAAAAACCACAGAAATCTTGAACTCCGTGGCGCGTCCGCACTCCAAGTTGCAACGGAAATTATTTTTTATCTTTTTTTTCTTCTAAGACATTGCTATTTTGCATGTGTTTACAAATAACTAGTTTGTTACTCGCATATTTTATAATATTGTTAAGTAATAATAGGCCTTTGTAGACAAGTTACAAGTTCTCTTCACGTCCGGCGTTTAGAATTGATATCAGTAGCGCCCACTGATTCGTTTATATCTTATGTACTCTAGTGACCGGGAATAACAATGGGTATATAAATGGGATACATTTTACCACAAAATTTTGTGGTAAAATGTCCCAGAAATCTTATGTACGAGACCTACTTTCAGGATTTGAATGAACTTTCATACACACATAGTATGTGACCGGGAATAACAAATAGGATCCTTTATTCCCCAAAATTACGTGAAAATTTCCCAGAAAATTTATATAGGAGACCTACTTACGGGATTTGAATGAAATTTCAAACACAATTAGTATGCGACCTCGAATAACATGTAGGCTACTTTTTATCCCAGAGAAATGTGGGAATGTCCCGGAAATCCCGAAAATCTGATATCGGAGAACTACTTACAGAATTTGAATGAAATGTTGGTACACCAATAGTTTGTGACTAGCACTGGCATATTAAATACTTCAAACCTCGGAAAAAAAGCGAGGGGGTTTCCCTAACATTGAGTAGGTACTTCTTACCCATGAAATCAATTGTGTTACTATGTCTACGCGTACGAAGTCGCGGGTAAAAGCTAGTTCGATAATATATAAGAAGTATTTCTTAACACAATACATGCTAACGTTGATAGCAAAATTTTGTTTAATATATTTTTTACCGCTTTATTAAATTAATAGACAGAAATGTGTTACTGGAGAATTTGCTGCGCCGCTTCTTTTTCCCAGCTAAAACTCAAGGAAGCGATGAAAGGCGGTCGTTTTGTGGGCAGTCTATAATGTAGAGATATGACGTTCCAAAGTACTACTAGAAGTATCTATTAGTACTTTATAGACTTTTTGACTTTTATAGGCCGACTATAGACTACTAGTAGTCTATATTCTGTCTATAATATGTCTATAGTCTGTCTATAGTCTGTCTATAGTTTGTCTATAGTCTGTCTATAGTCTGTCTATAGTCTGTCTCTATAGTCGTCTATAGTCTGTCTACTGTCCTTATCTTGAATAAATTATTATGACTTAACTTTTGACGGAGTTCTATACTTACCGACGTATGTCAGGTCCCTGTCTACGGCTATTCTTATCCTGAAGTATCATTTTGTTCTGCTTTTTAGTACTCCTTAAGTACTCCTTATGTACGCCTTATGTAGTCCTGATGTACGCCTTATGTAGTCCTTATGTACTCCTTATGTACTCCTTATGTACTCCTTATGTACTCCTTATGTACTCCTTATGTACTCCTTATGTACTCCTTATGTACTCCTTATGTACTCCTTATGTACTCCTTATGTACTCCTTATGTACTCCTTATGTACTCCTTATGTACTCCTCATGTACTCCTCATGTACTCCTTATGTACTCCTTATGTACTCCTTATGTACTCCTTATGTACTCCTTATGTACTCCTTATGTACTCCTTATGTACTCCTTATGTACTCCTTATGTACTCCTTATGTACTCCTTATGTACTCCTTATGTACTCCTTATGTACTCCTTATGTACTCCTTATGTACTCCTTATGTACTCCTTATGTACTCCTTATGTACTCCTTATGTACTCCTTATGTACTCCTTATGTACTCCTTATGTACTCCTTATGTACTCCTTATGTACTCCTTATGTACTCCTTATGTACTCCTTATGTACTCCTTATGTACTCCTTATGTACTCCTTATGTACTCCTTATGTACTCCTTATGTACTCCTTATGTACTCCTTATGTACTCCTTATGTACTCCTTATGTACTCCTTATGTACTCCTTATGTACTCCTCATGTACTCCTTATGTACTCCTCATGTACTCCTCATGTACTCCTTATGTACTCCTTATGTACTCCTTGTGTACTTCTTATGTACTCCTTATGTACTCCTTATGTACTCTTTATGTACTCCTTATGTGTCGCTTAACTTCAAACTCGGATAAATCCATTGTACGTTCTTGGGAGATATTTAGAAAAAAGTGATAATAGTCTTAATTCCATGAATTTAAAGGCAGTTTTTTTTATTTTGGCAACAGTATTGAAGAATCTTGTTTAGTAAATTAGTAATAAAACCATTCATTCTTTCAAAAATTTAATATTTAGATTGGATTTACCTTCATTTTATATCAATTTATCTATCTTTGAAAAAACAGTGACGATTTATAGAATTTTGATTTAATATATACAGCATCATTATTAGTATATGCGAAACCTGAAACACGTGTCTAGTATTTTTATGTAAAGAATCTATGTACAAAACTTAAAAACTGTATCAAGAAAAATCACAAAGTTAGAAGCTTGTTAAGTTACCTGTTTGTCCGTACAAAAACATGCTCATCACGCGCGGGCGCCGCCCCGCGCCCGCGTCGTCGCGGCGCTCATTGATAATAATGTGGCAGTAGGTACTTAACCGTACGGCGACTTCCGATTGCATTGTATTTAACTGAAGATACATCACACTTTCCACATTTTCCATCACACTTGCAGTCTTTGAACTGTCGTAATGGTCAAGTGTAGGTAGACATTAATAAGTACTTTATTTGTAAATGCAGCCGTAAGTGATTAAATGTAGTCAATGCGATATGTTGCACCGTATACCAAACACTGTAAGTTCAAAATGGATGAAAAATGTTAAACATCGCATTACTTCAACACTACTTAACAACAACAGGCTGTAGGTACAAATAAAAACGTGTGTTCATGTGTGTGACGATACTTTAATGTCAGATTGCTCCTCGTGCCGCACTGCCAGGAATACGTTATCACTTATCACCACAAACCGCTAGTATCCGTACCATTTCTTACACGTACACTATGCTTTTTACGTACGATAGGTACACGTCAACCGAAACAACTGCCGCGCGCAGTTATGTACTCCTAATGTATTTTTTATGTACTCCTTATGTTGGTAGGTAGTGATTATAGATTTCTACTGCACAAGTAGAACACTCGTGTATTTTGATTTTTTTATAATTTTAAAGTTTTAATGACCTTGAAGATCAGAATAGGTACCTACTCAAAATAATTCGTATAAAAAATCTGTAAATATTGAGTTTTGTTTGTAATGCAGATTTTAAACATTGGTGAATCATTTTATTTTAGTGGGTTCATAATTATTTTTGATTAAATAAAAACGAGAAAATATGCGCCTAAAATAATAATATCTTATTTATTTACTTACCGTTTTTTTTGTACGAATTATTTTCAGTGTTTTGATCTTCAAGGTCACGTCATAAAAAACTATTAGAAAAAAATTATATAAGTACAAATTTTGACATCTGGGTATTTTATTATATTCAATAAACAACTGATTTCACTTTTTTGAGCCCAATAAATCACTGCATTGCTATAATTTCCACCGCTTTAATAAATTAACAGACAGAAATGAAGAATCGGACAAAATGTTAGTTTAAAATTTCTAATGACGTTAAGGTATTTCCTTCCTTCGTAGATTTCTAATCCGTAGATTTTTGCCGATTATCCGTTACAATATAATATTAACTTACCTTTGCTAATTTCCTTTATTTAGTTATTTTAACACAAATACGCCGCGAAAACCTCGAACCAAATAAACGTAAACAGCACACGATTTGCCTAAACGATAAAAGTATTTTCTAATGCGGACAAATTGCCCGCAATGCGATATATTCTGTCTCTTTTTCGTAATCAAGGTCATCTTTAGGTAACCGGTATCAAAACGGTAACCAAAATAGAGGTAACATGTTTTTTCCCAGATAGCGGTTACCTTTAGGCGTAGAGGTAACCTAAATTCTGCGATACCTGTACCGTAATTATTTATAAAGGTTTTTGGTCCCTGCTCAAATTTCACAAATATCTCAATAACTTTGGAACCATTGAATATCTCGAAAAATACATGTATTGAAGGCCCCCATCATTTGACTTACGATGATCAACCTCCTCTGTTAAACCCTGTATATTGGCTACTGTTGCAGTTAGTCACACACATACACACACAAACGGCGCAGTCTAATAGGTGACTTCTTGTAGAAGAGCATTGCTCATGGTTTTGCACATAGTTTGACATAAAGCGTTTCACAGATAGCATGTGAGATCCTATAATTTTTTTCACACGCCTGGTCACACCTAAATAAAATAACATTCTATTATTCATAGATATCGTTTATTAAATACGTGGCTTATAATAGAATAAATACACAACACATGTTGTATGTTTATATAAATAAATAAATCTGAATATTATCCGACATCTGCTTTGTTTTATAAAGTAGTGCCATTGACTATATTTAATATACCTAAGCTTAACAATATCGAATTATCGTGACATGAAATTAAATTTATGAAAAACAAATATAAAAATAACAACTGAAATCACTTTAAAATAAATAATTTCATCAAATGAAAAGTAGCAATCATTTTCATGTCTAATAGTGCGGCTTCAGCTTTATTCGATCCTATTTCCTTGTCTAGCTGCCGAAATGATACTTCATTATTCACTATGAAGATTTACAAAGAGTATATTTACTCATCTTAAGTGCATGGCTTATTAATGAACACAACAACATGACACTACAATGCTCAACACTTGACTTCGCTTCTTCAATTCTATTGATGAGTGACCGTTGAGTCACAGTCCTCTTGCCTGAGATCTGAGTTCACAGTGCGCTCTACCGACTGCACCTGGGACATCGGTAAGCCTCTTCTTTGTCTGTATCTGTACACAAAATGAATATGATTAGAATTAATTTAGGTTTGTCAAACGTTTACCTGTTTGAAGCTTGTTGTTGTTATAATACTTATAGGAGATAGAAACGGAAGAGCTGTTTTTTGGTGAAGTATGTTCACCTCGCAAATTTATAGGCCGGTCATTGCTTTTATAAGAGGGTGCGATAATGATGCGACTGGTGCTACTAACTTAACTAATTTTTGATGAAATTCGGTACAGAGATAGATTAGATCTTGGAGAAGGAAGTCGGCTACCTTTTGTTTTAAAAAGCCCTTTGATAGCTGCTAAAGTGAATAATTTAGATTGGCTCTGTTAGATTGCGAACGCCAGTTTGATAATTTAAAAAAAAACATATAAAAAGGAGAATGACACTAAGTATTAATTAGTGTGTTGCGTCGCCTGCGTCTTTGTTTCCATCTTTATTTCTTTTTATCATGCAACACGATACGACTGGGTTCAAAATTTTAACTATGAAAGCTTAAAACCAACCTTTTCTTTATCATCCTCCATGTCTGTCTGCGACACAAGGTATTGACTATGATTATAAGTGGGGCCAGCACGTTGAATGTATCGGTGATATGCAAAATATCTACCGTATCATTATTTAATTTTAGTATAGTGATCATTTCTAGAATCAGGTTGACCTCCAAGAATGCCATCGATGCGAACAATTTAACGTAAATTTTAAACCTGAAACATAATATTTTAAATGGCACCAGATCTTGGTGACAAATTATGTCAGTTGCTTTATCTAATTATACTAGATTTTGCTAGCAAGAATTTTAAGAATAGGATCTTTACAGCCTCATTAATCTAGTGGTTGTAAGCGCGAAGCAGGTAGAGCAATGTATTAGGTTTTTTTTATGAAATTCTCAATAACAGCTCTGTGTTTCAATTTATGGTCTGTGTAATGGCAATAGGCATGCCCCCTATTGGGACATGGGAATGACAAATTTTCTTCAATCATTTGTATTTCCAGTATAAGCTGGCCTCGAAGTATAAAAGTACACTTCGAGGCAGTGTACTAAAAGTAGACTTCGAGGATTGTACCTATAGATACAATGCGAGGTAAGGGTATGTATGGCCGTGAATTAATATAATGTAATTAACCAAAAGGCCATTTTAGCCCCCTTAACGTAGGTCTTTTATTTCTGTTAATAAGGTTAAAATCAAATTCAGTTAAGTTTTTGTAAGCTTAACAGTTTTTTTTTTAACTTACTGACGTGTGTCAAGTTTCTGACTGCAACTATCTTCATTCGTAAGTATAATTTTGTTCTGCTTTTTAATAGCAGCAATCTTCAGGGCCGTTAATATGAAGAAGATCATATTCATGACGAACAATGTAAGTATTGGTCCTAGAAAATAGAACAGTCTTCCGTAACCTGGAAAATAAGATATAAGATTCTTTTTTTTTGCAAAAACTTCATCAGGTGTACCACATCGTTCATAATTGCAGTAATCGGAATAGGTAGTACAATTTAGTGGGATTTCGTGATGTTATCTTAATATGAATAAATCCCACTTAGTTGGAGTATTATAGGTACAGTCAATTTAATTTTAAGCTGTAAAGTACTAAACTAACTGGTAAATGCTTTGTTTATTGTGGCGATGGTTGATAAGAGCGGTAAAAGTCATTGTTACTATATAATGAAATTATATAAGTTAGTAATATTGTTGAATATAAATGTTTAAAAATGCAATCTGACTTTTATTATTACCTACTTGGTATATAATATGTAGATACAAAGTCAAAAAATAATTATTTAGGGAACTTTTTATGAACTCAAAACTAACGTTTAGTAGTGAGTACCTATCACTCAGTAACAGTTGTGCAAATCCGTCGTGGGTAACTACAAGGAAACTTATCTAAATTTATATAAAGAAATATTGTTGCTTTATTTAAAAAGTATTTTTCTAAATACTTGTATCCGTAAAATTATTTTTTATAATACAGGATCTAAAAATAAAGAATTTCAAAGTAGGTATAGCACTGAAGTAAATTTTTATTTCTGTCAAAAGAAAAGCATTTAATTTATAACAATTCATAAACTCACGCTTCTCAGAAGGCGTATCCATATTATGCCTAATTGTAATACCTATTCCGAACACATTAGGCACAAGTTTAGTGTGCTTGTGCAATTGTACATAGTGGTATGTTTACCTGCAGTCCAACACAGAAACTACTTACCCATCAAGAAGCAGTTAATCTTAAGCCTAGGCATCAGCCAGTATTCGTCCGAAATGCCTGAGAACTCAATCGAACACAGTACTATAGTAAGCACCATCGGTCCACCGAATGCGTACGCGCCGTACAACCTAAAGCGTGTGCGAGATGAAGAGCCTCGACCCGACATCGTCTGGATACCACTGAAGCATAAATATAATATAATAAGGTGGATACCTTGATGTGTCGCCGCGTGTATTTGTAGCCTAACCAGGACTTTAGTGAACGGTTGTTGATAGCAAATCCGTCTAATATTCTGTAGCAAAAACAACTAATTATGTTTTCCCTACAATATATTGGACAGACTGCTAGAGCGTTTATCGCCTACGAAACCCCTGGTCAGGCCTTAGTGCAGATTTTATAACTGTAAACACTGGAAAGCTCTTGTCGATTCATTCGTTTTTTTTTGGAGCAATTGCTCCAAATATAAAGTGAAAGCGATGAGCAATTGCTCATCACTTCTTTTCATACCGTCGAGAATGTCTCTCAGGTATGCAGGCTTTCTCATGATGTGTTTCTATACCGATTTAAGTGAGTGATAATTAATTAATAATGTGCACACATTTTGAAAAGTCCTGGTATGTACAGACGCCAAAGCTATCCAAAACTGTCAAATTTTCCCAATTGAATATGAACCTTATCATTTGGTATTAAAGTTGAAAATCTATCAAAGAAATTTGACAGATTGGGGTAGCTTTATGTGCTGGCCTCTGTACCTCGAGTTCCTTTGAGTTGGAAGTTTAATGTTCTTTTGACTACACTATCATTGCTTATCGAGGGTGCGTTAGCAAATACAAATTATTATATTTAAGATAAATATAGTCAATAACTATAGTCACTCGATCTCATGAAGACGTGTGGGATGATTTCTATATAATTGAGATAAAATTCAAATGTCTATAATTAGTACATACCGAAACGTCCACCAGATATCATAACACATCACGTTTCGCCAGAAGAATGCTGACAGTATCGAGAAGTAGATAATCAATGCTGTAATAGAGAAAAAGACAATAAATTACGTTTCATACCGCTAAGTTGGTAAACAACTATATGGCCGTGTCGATAAATCGTAGCTAAAGCCTAAGCACGCCAGCAGGTAAGTTCAGATGTCAAATATTCTCTCAATTTCTGCGTAGTTTTAGTGCCTATACAAAATTAATTATTATGATTAAAGAGCTGTCAAAGTTCTATTAATTGTCACGGTACTTACATAAAGTGACACAATAACTTTCCCCAATAGCACGATCCATTACAAGGAATTCCTCCAGCCCCAGCAGCAGGAATCCCGCTAGGAAGCTGATGAGGTATGCCATAAGTATTATTCCATGAAGAGTTTGAAATTCCGGGACCCATGCGAATACGAAGACTCTCAGCAAAACCAAGAAACACGTAACTAGCATGCCTGGGAAAGAAACTTTAATGTTATGTATGTACTTAAACGAAACTACGCTGGTCTGATGAAATGAATGAAACACTAAGCCAAATTTGAGATATCTGTATAGAATAATCCCTCCACAATGTCATAACAGAACCAAAAACGAAAATTTTCAAATTGTGATAATTTCTATACTACTAAGGTTAGCATTAATATACCTATTATTATATAGGTAATAGGACCTCACATTTTCCTTTGGGCCACTCGGTCTGGGACACCCTACTGCTACTTGATTTCATTATAAAACATTGCCCCACTAGTTTAAAATTGGATCGTGGCTGCGTTAAGAAACACATTATCCCCAGACCCGAAGCAATTATTGTATGTCATACAATAATAATATCTATTATAAACATATTAGGGGGCAAATCGGCAATTGAAATTGCCGATTTGCACCGAAAAATTGCGATTCGTATTAAGATTAAATATTATTAATAAAAAATTACTCGAATTTCCAAAGTATCCATCTTTCTCGTCTAAGCTGAATAAAAAAAAAACAACTGAAAGTCGATAATAGAATGTTGCACATTTTTTTAAAGAAGAACTTCATAGGTACCATGTGAAAAAAGTTTCACTCAAAAATCTCAGACCATGAAGGTTCTATGTCAATTCAAAGTACAGACGCCAGCAGGTCAAGTTTTGAATATTTTACTTTGTTTGACAGTTTTGGATAGCCAAAACTGTCAAATTTTGAAATCAATGAAAGAAATTTGACAGATTGTGGTAGCTTGATGTGCTGGCCACTGTACATAAGTAGTACATAAGTAGTACATAAGTAGTACATAAGTAGTACATAAATAGTACATAAGTAGTACATAAGTAGTACATAAGTAGTACATAAGTAGTACATAAGTAGTACATAAGTAGTACATAAGTAGTACATAAGTAGTACATAAGTAGTACATAAGTAGTACATAAGTAGTACATAAGTAGTACATAAGTAGTACATAAGTAGTACATAAGTAGTACATAAGTAGTACATAAGTAGTACATAAGTAGTACATAAGTAGTACATAAGTAGTACATAAGTAGTACATAAGTAGTACATAAGTAGTACATAAGTAGTACATAAGTAGTACATAAGTAGTACATAAGTAGTACATAAGTAGTACATAAGTAGTACATAAGTAGTACATAAGTAGTACATAAGTAGTACATAAGTAGTACATAAGTAGTACATAAGTAGTACATAAGTAGTACATTTCCAGTTTACCGGGCGCCTCTGTGCCGTACGGTCGGTCTAACATTTTCTATTCTATTTTCACAAACTTCTCAATTGTGAACCAAGAGTCAAAATATCAACAGCGTTACGATGGATATAAGTAAATGTGGAATCTGCTCTGAGCCAATGTCTGACGGTGTCCATTGTACGGTATGTGATCTCAAGCTGCATTTTCAATGTGCTGGTGTAACTGAAGCAGGATTTCGTTAGCTTGGTGACAGGATGCTTACATGGCGTTGCGCCAAATGCAAATTTTCCGGTTGCAGCCAGCCACCTTCTTCCCCAAGAGTTGAGTCCGATCTTTTATTAAAAGAGATTAGAGCTATCGCCGACAAACTGGCACCACTTGAAAGTCTAAAGGATGAAGTCATAGCGCTGAGAACTGAGTTAGCCAGCCTGAAATGCTCTCTAAATGACAAAAATAAAGAGATGAAAGAATTCAACAGCAGAATCAAGGGCGTTGAACAGAGGTTGTAAGAAGTTGAGAAAGCTCATGCTCAGGTTGAGACAATTCAGAGCCAGATGGACCAAATTCAAGGGCGACTAGAAAAAATGGAGCAGGACTTTAATTCTGGCGAGCAATGGGCAAGGTCTAATAATATAGAAATTAAAGGCGTACCCCAAACTAGCAATGAAAAACTTTTTGATATACTGCTCAAAATTGGGTCCAAGATACAATATCCAATTAACAAGACCCAAATCAATTTCATCACAAGAGTACCTACTCGTGAAAAAGAGCACGCGAAATCGATTATAGTTTGTTTTTGCAATAGATATGTGAAGTAGGATTTCGTGGCTGCAGCTAGAAGTGCGTCTAAGACTTGTCCCCTCTCAGCCGGACTTATATGTCTAACAGGCAACCGAAGAATCTTCGTCAATGATCATCTCACTATGCAGAACAAAGCACTTTTGTCGAAAACAAAAAAGGTGGCAGCGGAAGCAAATTTTCAGTATGTCTGGGTAAAGCATGCCAAGATTCACGCAAGAAAAACCGATTCTTCGCATATAATAAAGGTGAAAACCGAGCAGGACCTAACAAAACTAGTGTAATACTATACTTGCTGATTAATAACAGAAATCACTGCATAACAAATGTCACCAAATTAATTATTTATTTTATAAAACATTTTGTGGGATTGCAGTTTGAGAACCATCAGTCTCGATATGAACCCTCTGTATTCCATCAGTCATTGTGTCTTTGCACAATGTTCCGTAACAATCTTATTAAATACGATATTTTTCTGTCTGCCATGAGCTATGCTAAATTGAAACGTATCCTAAGAAATTTAAAACTTAACTTATCGTATCTATTGTCGTCAGTCATCGGTTACTGTAGTTTGGTTAACTTGTATTGCATTCTTTCTATTCATAAGCCATTAGTGGTGAGTAGTCGTGAGGATTGCGTTATCGGTTACCGTGTCTTGCCGTGCCTAGTAAATTAACATGTGTTTTTGCGATCTGCCCGCAATTTAAATTGTGATTTTCTTTTCTTGCAATGCTATCAATTAATATCGTATTGTTTTATATTAATAAATAATATAGTTATATTAAGGCTTACAAATGGTTCCCCTTAATATTTATTATCAAAATGTGCGCGGGTTACGCACTAAAACGCACAACGCAGTGAAATGTGCTGAAAGCTTAGTCGTACCGATTTGTATAATCTTTAAGCATTCATTAGCAGAAGGTATAGTGCCGCACATCTGGAAGTCTGCTTTTACAACTCCTGTCTTCAAGAAAGGTGACAAGTCAGACGTCGAAAACTATCGCCCAATTTCGAAACTTTGCTTATTCTCAAAAATTTTAGAACGTATTGTATATAACGAAGTTTACTCGGCTGTCCGGAGCACTCTAGGCGAGGCGCAGCATGGCTTTCTGCGTAAGCGGTCTACCACGTCTAACCTAATCCTATCCACTGACTTTATTACAAAGGGAATGGAGCAACGCGCACAGGTAGACGTAATATACAAGGATTATAAAAAATGATTCGATCGTATCGATCACAGCGTACTTCTACTAAAATTACTAGCGGCCGGCATACACGGTGACTTGTATCGCTGGTTTTGTTCATACGTAGAAAACAGAACGCAGGCTGTGGTTTTTCAGGGCTATACTTCAGGGTGGTGCGCGATCCCTTCTGGCGTACCCCAGGGCTCACTTCTGGGTCCTCTTTTGTTCACTATATTTATCGCAGACATTACATCTTGCTTCAAAAATTCATATATACTATTATATGCTGATGACATGAAAATTTTAAAAGTCATAAGCAGCTTGTCCGATGTCAAACAACTCCAAGACGACTTGGACCGATTTATGCCTTACTGTGAGCGTAATAAACTAGAGTTAAACATATCCAAATGTTCCTATACATCCGTCACACGACAAACGTCAAGCATCGGTTACGGATACGCATTAAAAAATCAGCTTATTAATCAAGTAAAAATTATGAAAGACCTTGGAGTAATACTAGATAGCAAGCTTTTGTTTGATGAACACATTGATTATATAGTGAAAAAAGCCACAAAGGTCCTCGGGTTCATTATCAGGTCCACAGCCTGCTTTCAGTCGTTTAAGCCAGTCAAGATTTTGTATTGTTCGTATGTGCGTAGTCACCTCGAGTATGCCTCTCAGGTGTGGAACCCACAGTACCAAGTCTATATTTCTCATATTGAAGGCGTGCAGAGAAAGCTTATGCGTTACCTTGATTACAAAGCACAACATTGTTCGATTGACTACTTTGACCGATGCAAGGGGTATCATTTCTTACCCCTTGATTATAGACGAAGGTCAATAATATTTGTTTTTTGGTAAACATCGCAAATGGTTCTATAGATTGCTCTGAAATCTACTATTGGACTTCGCACAAATCAATTAGGCTTTAGGCAGCGTCTTTTGTTGTTGTACCTTTTGCCACAACAAACTATAGGCAAAATTCCTTCGTCCTGCGCAGTGCAAGAAGCTTTAACAATCTTTCGCCGGAATTAATTATTGACCTATTTTGTACTACTGCTAGTTCGATCAGAAGACGACTAAACAATGAATTGTTTAAATAAACCCACTAATGGGGCTGTATTCTCCATTTAAATTTAAAGTTAAATTTATAATCATTGCCATTAACTTTGCTCTTTTTGTATATCTCTAATAGCATTTCCAGATTTTAACAACAACTACGAATTATTGTAGTTGTTGTTAAAATCTGGAACACGTTTACTTTTTATTTTTATTTTTCCTAAAACCTGTGTTGTGGTAATTTATTTGTTAAAGCTTGTAATTAGCAAAATGATTATTCACGTGTATAATCTACGAATGTAATTTGTCTGTGAGCTTTCCTAAAATAAATAAATAAGTAGAACATAAGTAGTACATAAGTAGTACATAAGTAGTACATAAGTAGTACATAAGTAGTACATAAGTAGTACATAAGTAGTACATAAGTAGTACATAAGTAGTACATAAGTAGTACATAAGTAGTACATAAGTAGTACATAAGTAGTACATAAGTAGTACATAAGTAGTACATAAGTAGTACATAAGTAGTACATAAGTAGTACATAAGTAGTACATAAGTAGTACATAAGTAGTACATAAGTAGTACATAAGTAGTACATAAGTAGTACATAAGTAGTTCATAAGTAGTACATAAGTAGTACATAAGTAGTACATAAGTAGTACATAAGTAGTACATAAGTAGTACATAAGTAGTACATAAGTAGTACATAAGTAGTACATAAGTAGTACATAAGTAGTACATAAGTAGTACATAAGTAGTACATAAGTAGTACATAAGTAGTACATAAGTAGTACATAAGTAGTACATAAGCAGAACATAAGCAGTACATAAGCAGTACATAAGTAGTACATAAGGCGTACATAGGTAAGTACATTAGTAGTACATAGGATAGTACATAAGCAGTACAAAGTAAGTAAATAAGTAGTACATAATTACATTACATATGTAGTATATAGGTTGGTACAAAAGCAGTACATAGGTAAGTACATAAGGAGTACACAGGTAAGTATATAAGGAGTACATAATTTTATAATAATTAAAAATAAATAAATACTTATATTTACATTCTTAGAATACATAAGAAACAGCCAGACAAACACAAATACTTATATGTATGTATCACATAAATATTTGTGTTCTGTGAGAATCGAACCCACGACCTCGTGATTAGCAGTCCGACACGCGAACCACTAGACCACAGACGTCATCGAATAGTACCTACTTATATTATTAAATATAAATAGAACAAAATAATATAATAATATAGACACGTCTCCCTCTCTCCTACTAAGCTGTGCTGTGCCCAACAGGGTCCATAATTGATTCCTAGATTTAAGCCTACCATCTGTTTTATATATTTTTGTACATTATGGAATGCAATAAATGAATATGAATATGATTATTTTTCAACACACTTGCTCATAAAATGGCTCTAATTTCACCGCAATTAGGCACATAATGACACCTGTTAACAAACTGTGACTTTTTCATTGCTATTAATCACAAGTGAGTTATAGGGATTTTTTAATTTATTGGTTGAGTTGCTTTGTTCTTAAAAAAGTTTCAATACAAAAAAGATCGTGTTCAAATAAATTAATGTATCTATTGCTTGCAACTTCGTATTTAAATAGATAATTTCAACTTGTACGTTATTAATAAATAAAACTTTCACTCAATTAAAACGTATGATGATGAAATACCATGAAAATATGTGGCTAAAACGCTATCTGCGAAAAGCCAAAAAAAAAAGAAACCTCATTCTTTTAGTCTATGGCCGATCGCCATTGTTAGATGCACGCGCATAGGAAAACTGATTAATTTTGCCCGCCATTGCGAAAATTTTTTCACAACTCGTTTTCACTGTTAAAATTAGTTAGTTTCATAATAAGTTATTTTCTTCACAAGTTTGTTGAAAAACGTCGTATGATACACGTGTGTATTGATGATTACCGTTTTCGTTTCGTCGTTTTTGTAAATTAAAGATCGTGATATACTTTAAGGTATAATCGTAAAATAAATAAAGGTTACAATGTTCGATATAAAATTATAAAGACGTTGTTCGTGTCGTGGTTGTAAGGCAAAGAAGAAAGAGACCGAGCACCTTTTTCTTGCCACAGATAATATAGATAGCTAATGCATGATTTTATACAAATCAATAATAAGTTATTTAGAAAAGGAAAAATTGGACCTCGGGCAGGATTCGAACCTGCGTCTTCTGGTTAGGTACACCAGACGCTATGACCACTAAACCACCGCGATACCTACCCGTCATGTCGAATTTTTCCTTCACATACTGAATTTACGTCTTTATGGTGACGTCAGTAACACCTATTGAAATACAAGTTTTTGCTTTTCAACCGACATAACTTAAAACCATAAAGACGTAAATTCAGTGTGTGAAGGAAAAATTCGACATGACGGGTAGGTATCGCGGTGGCTTAGTGGTCATAGCGTCTGGTGTACCTAACCAGAAGACGCAGTTTCGAATCCTGCCCGGGGTCCAATTTTTCCTTTTCTAAATAACTTTAAAATCTTAGCATGGAAAATGCCAAAAATATACAAAAAGATAATCAATAATAATTTAAAGTTCGTGGCGTCATCTGTCTGCAGAACGCGCGCAACACCGCTAAACAACCGCGCGCCCCTACAAACAGATGGCGCTGAACAATTACCGTCCTCAATCTTCAACGGCGCCTCAGCGGTAATCACCAACATTACACACTTGTACCATATTGTACTATTTTATATGTATGACCACGCATATCTTTTTACAGTGTAGTCCCCGAAGTTGGTCCCATATAAATAAAAAAAACAACCCTAATGGTAGGAAAACAGGTCACGATTGATTGTTCACTCACTGATTGTAAGATATGACCACGCATAACTTTATACAGAGTAGTCCGATTTTGATAAGTCTTTTTTATTGGATAGCGTATAACTCGAAGTTAATAAAATTCGATATAAATAAAAAAAAATGCTACCCTAAGGGTGGAAAAATAAAGGTGATTTATTGTTCAGTCAATGATTTTAATGCTGTTGTGTATTACAATTAAATTAAAAGTAATAATACATAAATTAAGCATAAAGTATTAAGTTAAGCATTTAGATTACAGCCACAAAAAAATATTAAATAAAAACTTTTTTACAAAAAAATTAAACCGCCGAAAAACTGAAAAGCCAAGAATAATAACGTTTCTTATTTAACCTAAGTAAGTTCTTAAAATTGGCGCCGACTCAAAATTACTTAGGTATATTTACATTACTTTAAGAACTTAGGTTAAATAAGACACATTTATTATTTTTTGCTTTTCAGTTTTTCGGCAGTTTCATTTTTTAGTTAAAAAGTTTTTATTACCATTGCCACTCGAAAAAGGGCATTTTATTCATCGATAATAGTGAATAAAACATTCCTTTTAGTCACTGAGTGAAAAAAACATTTTGAATTTGGAAAAATCACGAATATACGAATTATGTACAGACGCCAGCAGGTCAACCTATCCAAAACTTTCAAAATTTCCCATTTGAATTATGAACCTTATAACGTTTGTATTAAAGTTGAAAATCTATCAAATAAATTTGACAGATTGGTGTAACTTGATGTGCCTCTGTACAAAATAAAATATGATATATACTATACTAAATTTACAACTCGCAAGTGAACTTGAAAGAAAGATTTTTCGAGTTTAATTTACAATGCTGTTTTTAGTGAAAAAAGTGAATTAATGACTTTTTAATTAAAATTATTATTGGGTTAGATAGAAATAATGATTTTATACAGTATAAAGTTGAAAAACTGCAAAAAAAACGTAAAATTTAAGAAAAAGCCGACGAAATATTCCAACGCAGGGGGGTCCAGAATCATGTACTGAAGTCATGGTAAGCCGTTGCGTGTCGATGTTCCTTCCACCCTGTATACTATACTATTATTAATTTATTTTCAAGCGGTCAATGGTAAAAAGAAGAGTACACAACTCGCGAAAAAAAAAATTCATCTCGATCCTTGTATCCCTCGCTCCGCTCAGGATTCTAAAATACCTCGCTACGCTCAGGATTACATTCTAGAATCCTTCACTGCTCCTCGGGTTCCAACTTAGTCCCTCGAATTAAATTTTGACGAACTCTGTGGTCTAGCGGTGCGACTGCTGATCATGGGGTCGTGGGTTCGATTCCCCCAGGACACAAATATTTGTGTGGATAAAACATGAGTATTTGTGTTTGTCTCGGTGTTTCTTATGTATTATAAGTATGTGTTTACAAAAAAAATAGTATATAAGTATTATATCCATTGTATAGTACCCATAGTACAAGCTCTGCTTAGTTTGGGACTAGATAGTGTTGTGTAAAATGTCCCAAAAATATTATAAAAAAAATAATAATAATATTATATTATAAAAAAATCCCTTTTTTTACTTGTTGTATAATCTACTATTTTGGTAATGACCAAAAATTTTACAATAGTAAAGTAAAAAGTTAATAAAACTTTACAATGGTAAAGTTTTACTAACATATTGATTTCGGGATGGATGACATTGAGATGATGAAAAAAATAGGAAGCTTACAGATGCCACTCAGCAAGTAATGCATACGGCGATCATTTTCATACTCATAACAAATGAATGCGTTCTTTTCAGTCGTTCCATTTGCAGTAATAAATAAGTCAATACAGTATTTATTGATTCCAAGCTCTAGCTCTGTGAGTGCAGCACCTGCGTTTTCCACGTACAAACTGCCACTCTGTAAAAATCAATGTGAAAATGTGTAAAAATCAATACATTATCTATAATTATATATAATACATAATCATACAATTGTGACTTGAACGGCGCTCGATGTCCGTAAGCCAGTGGCCTTTGTTTTTAATTGATGGAATGGACTGTAAATTTTGTTTACGCTGCAGTGGGAACGAAGAGGAATTTGAATGAAGATAGGTTACTACTAACTCAAACACCCATTTTTATGTTTGCACCATTAACAACCCTACTATTGTCCAGTGCAGTTGTGTCCATCCAAAGGTTGCCTGGAAGAAATCGCCGACCGCGATAAGGCCGCCCATTGTATATCTATTGTCTTCAAAATAAGTATGTCTGTAAAATATTAATTCCTTGGTGTACAATAAAGAATATATAAATAAATAAAAAATAGGTTATGTACTGCCGACGAACTGCTCCGCTTGATTTTGGGTAGAAGTACACTTAGTACACTATCACGAGTTATAATTTAAGATGCTATGAATGTTCGCTATAACACTGCAGTGTATTTTTTATATTGGTCCACAAAGTATAACACCGTAATTCACAATATTTTTATTGTTTTTGTGGGCGCTCGGCAATGGCGGCCGCTACGTTGTTGAAGACTTCGTTGACAGTGGCGCCGCGTAGTGGGCGCGGCGGTAAGTTTGATTGCGGATTATTGGAGAAGGAAATTGGCGGGAAAAAGAAATAATGCAAGCGTAAACAACCTACATGTGGATTTTCAGGGTGTTTGTGTATGTGAAAGTTTGTGTTTGTATAGAAAATTAAAAACCGCATATACATTGAGCCGCTCTAATGAACGAGGATATCAAATTCTAGTCTAAATAAGATTCTGACATTATTCGATTTTATAGAAAACTGACATTTTAATGAGTATTTTATAGCAAAATGATTGAAGTTATTGGCATTTTTTTTCTAATATAAACTTACTGTTAACAGAATATGTTAATGTGAGTACTATGGTAGGCTAGATATACAAACATTCACAGGTTTTAACTGTCTGCTTGCTTTGGGATTCTTATTGATTTCTGACATTTACGCGAATATTATACATTGAAATAAAACTACTTTTTACGGATTTTATCGCGTATATTGATATTATTAATCCCAATAATATCAATGTACGCGATAAAATCCGTAAAACATACATACCATCACGCCTGGATTCCCCGAAGGGTTAGGCAGAGGTGTACTAATGTACACCCACATTTCGCCACCTATTGCCATTAACCGGGCACAAATCCAGACTCCGAGCTGCTATTGAGAATTTCATAGAAAAACCCAATAACACTTTGCTCGACCTGGGAATCGAACCCAGGACCTCTAGCGTAGCAGTCGCGCTTAGGACCACCAGACTAATGAGGCAGTCCGTAAAAAGTAAAATCCATAAAAAGTTTTTTTTTTTTTGTATTTTTTTTGGCATTTTCCATGCTAAGATTTTTAAAGTTATTTAGCGAAGGATCCTGCCCGCGGTCGAATTTTTCCTTCGCTAAATAACTTTAAAAATCTTAGCATGGAAAATGACAATAAAATACAAAAAGATAGTAGGTAAGGTGGCATCGTTCGACATTGAACTAACTGTAAAGTAAGTTGTGTCGGTTGAAAAGCAAGCTTTTCAATAGGTGTTACTGACGTCACCATAAAGACGTAAATTCTGAATGTGAAGGCAAAATTCGTCATGGCGGGTGGGACTCGCGGTGGCTTAGCGGTCATAGCGTCTGGTGTACCTATCCAGAAGACGCAGGTTCGAATCCTGCCCGCGGTCGAATTTTTCCTTCGCTAAATAACTTTAAAAATCTTAGCATGGAAAATGACAAAAAAATACAAAAAGATAGTAGGTAAGGTGGCATCGTTCGAAATTGAACTAACTGTAAAGTAAGTTGTGTCGGTTGAAAAGCAAGCTTTTCAATAGGTGTTACTGACGTCACCATAAAGACGTAAATTCTGAATGTGAAGGCAAAATTCGTCATGGCGGGTGGGACTCGCGGTGGCTTAGCGGTCATAGCGTCTGGTGTACCTAACCAGAAGACGCAGGTTCGAATCCTGCCCGCGGTCGAATTTTTCCTTCGCTAAATAACTCCGTAAAAAGTAGTTTTATTTCAATTTGGGATTCTTTTTATTAGGCTTACGCAAATGTTCCGCCAATCTGGTATCATCGTGCGACGGGTTGTTGAGCTCCCTATGATATGGTCGAGCTACACAATGACTGATGCATGCGTGCCATCGGCTAGAATTAGCCTACTAAAGCCACTGTGGCTCAGACATTACCCTGCATTGTGAAACTCACATATTTGATATTATTATGTCTGGACTTTAAAAGAGACCATGATTCTCTGAGTTTGTTTCGGTGTTTCTTCTCAGAGGTCGTCAGTTAGGAAATGCTGGCGCCTTCTAGCATAAAAAAATCAAAGTATTGACTTGTAAAAGTGTCTTTAAAAGATCTATTTACAGAAAATAGATATTTATTTATTTATATAGGTTCGCTAACGGTTGTTACAATAATACTTAAGTATAATCATAATAAATATAGTCTTAAGCTATTTGCACAACTAATTATAAGCAAACACTGCATGCAATGTTATGTAGGATAACAATTCTGTTTTAATTTTTAAAATATGTATCTTATGTAAATTATCAAACAAGGACACCGTATTTTATGTGACAAGCACTAAACTTCGACAAAAATTTATTTCATACGATACTTTTCTAGACAGCACTGAACATTCTTGTGAAACCGAGATACAGAATCAGAAAATATGTCTACTTCGCCACCGAATTTATTGGACAATTTGCACATACGTGGGATTGGGGAGTTGGACCCTAAAACAGTTTTTCTTATCATTTCATTTCATTACTAAATACTCAAATCCAAACAATAAGACTCTGAGCTAACGACCTTCGGCGTCTGGGTGCCGCTTCTCAACCATCGGCATCTAAAGATCGCATGCGCTGCCTCATAGAGTCGTTACGTATCATCATCAGCCTATACTAGTCCACTGCTGGACGTAGGCCTCTCCTAATGTGCGCCATTTCACCCTGTCCTCGGCTTTTCGCATCCAGCTTCTACCAGCAGCCTTTCGCAAATCATCACTCCATCTTGCCAGAGGGCGTCCTACACTACGTTTTCCAAGTCGCGGTCTCCACTTGAGCGCATTGGAAGATTTGTTTAAGACATTGGACTAGAAAGGTAAGGGCATAAACATAAACGGCGATTACATCTCGCACTTGCGATTGGCAGACGACATAGTCCTATTGGCGGAGTCGCTGGAGGAGCTGCAACAGATGCTGAATGGCCTAGCATCAGACTCACAAAGCGTAGGTCTCAGCATGAATTTGGATAAAACCAAAGTCATGTTCAATGACCACATTGATCTGAGACCTATTGCTGTAAATGGTCATCTTCTTGAAGTTGTTTCAGAATACACTTACCTTGGGCAGATTTTGCAGTTAGGTAAAAACAACTTTGAGAAGGAGGCCAAGAGGAGGATTCAGTTGGGCTGGGCAACAAAAATTTGGAAAACTACGTCAGGTCTTCTCATCACCCATACCGCTAAGTTTGAAAACGAAAGTTTTCAATCAGTGCGTCCTACCTGTGATGACCTACGGCGCTGAGACGTGGACACTCACAGTGCGGTTAGTCCACCAATTTAAAGTCGCACAGCGTGCTATGGAGCGTGCTATGCTTGGAGTTTCTCTGAAGGATAAAATCCGCAACGAGGTTATCCGACAGAGAACCAAAGTAACCGACATAGCACACCGGATTAGCAAGCTGAAGTGGCAGTGGGCTGGCCATATCTGCAGAAGAACCGACAACCGCTGGGGTAGACGTTTCGTTACGTATAAAGATCTGCATTTGTCATAGAGTAGTGCAGACGTAGAGAGGTCCCGAATTATTTAGAAACTTGATATCTTTTTTGTGAAACAATAAGGTTGAATTAATTTATCTTGCGAAAATGCAATTTCAAAAAAAGCTTGTTATCTAATATATGTCTACCTACTAATAAAAAAACTTTTATTAACAGCATTAACTTGTTGGTTAGTTACAGCAGAGTGCTTAATAGTTAGCACGACGATAAAACTTGCTAATTGATACAAGTTCCCCACGTAGTCCACCACGCTGGCCTAGTGTGGGTTGGCAGACTTCACAAACCGTCGAGAAAAATCTCTAAGTATGCGTTTCCTCACGATGTTTTCCTTCACCGTTTAAGCGAATGATAATTAATTACTAATACGCACATGAATTCGAAAAGTCAGAGGTGCGTGCCTTGCTTGGGTTCGAACTCGAGATCTTCGACTTGGCAATCCAATGGTCATACCACTAGGCTATCACTGCTTATCTCTTACAATATTCAATATAATTACTGTCGTAAACGCGACGAACGGCCTGGGTTTCTTTCTTTCTTTCTTACCTAACAACAGTATTCGAGTTGCTACTGAAAATATATGTAACATAACAACATATTATGATAAATTATTTATGATTAATATCCCCGCCGTCATGGAGAGGCGCGCGTGGAACACAACGCGCCACCGTCTCGGGTCCTTGAGGGGGAGCGACAGACGTTCCCCGCGTCTGTCGCCCCCGGACCGTTTACCGTCTCTAGTAACCTTGCATTAAGATCAAAATAGCATGCATTGAGCTAGCATGTGTCAAGTTGCCACTTGTTCTGAGTTAATTATACCACAGCGACTCGATAAATACGGGAATATGGTTATCAATCTCTGTTCATCCATCCTCTCTACATCATGATCAAACAATCATAATATAGCTTCATACATTTTTTATTGTTATTGTGTACATATCTACATAGGTAGGTAGCGATGGTATTCCCTCAATCCTTGCTAAATTGTGTGCCGTGGAGCTTGCCATTCCATTATCCATAATATTTAACTGATCAATTAAAGAAGGAGTTTTCCCTGGAAAATGGAAGGAGGCACATGTCATACCTATCCATAAAAGTGGCCCACGAGAGAAACTGGAAAACTATAGGCCGGTTTCCATACTATCTGCCTTCGGGAAGGTGTTTGAATCAATTGTTTATGACTAATTGTATCCAATTGCCGCGGCTTGCATCCCGGCTTCACAGCATGGTTTTATGCGTAAAAGATCTACAGTTACTAATCTTGCCGTTTTCACTGATTTAGTTGCCCAACATATGGATAACGGGTTGACGTCGTGTACACCGATTACTCCAAATGTTTTGATCGAATTAATCACGATATTCTCGCACCCAAATTGTCTAGTATCGGTGGGCACGGTGATCTTTTGAGATGGCTTATATCGTACCTCAGAAATAGATCACAGGCAGTTAGGATTGGCGCTTTCAAATCTACGTTTGAAAGTATACCCTCAGGTGTACCGCAGGGTTCCCATCTGGGTCCCCTGCTTTTTAACATTTACCTTCACGACATCGAAGCCTGTTTCACATATTCCAAGGTTTTATTATACGCAGATGATAAAAAGATTTTCATGCCCATACGTTCTGTGGCTGACTGTGGTAAGCTTCAGAAAGACCTTGATGGACTCGCGGAATATTGTAAACGTAATTGTCTCGACCTAAATGTTAATAAATGCCAGACAATTACATTCACTAGGAAAAAAAGCTTTTTAACTTACAACTATGTTTTGAACGACATTATCATACCTAGGGTTGAACTTGTCCGCGATCTCGGTGTCATGTTGGATCGTAAGCTATTATACATGTCTCATTTCGAATATATTAGGATGCAAGATGCTAGGATTTCTTCATAGAAGTACTAAATACTTCCAAAAAATTAATTCACTGAAAGTCCTGTACTTCGCTTATGTTCGCAGTATTATGGAGTATGCCTCACCAATCTGGTCTCCGTCCTATGTAACGCATATCGCCCAACTAGAATCTGTGCAACGCTGTTTTACACGCCGCTTAAACTATCGCCTGAGAAGGCAAGGAGACTACGCGACCAGACTCCGTTTCTTCCATCTGCTCTCCCTCGAGGATAGACGGTTAATTACTGACATGAGACTCTTGTTTGACATAGTTAACACAGTGTTGGACTGTTCTGATCTGTCAGCGCGAATTGGAGTATGCGCGTGTAGTACTCGCACTAGACACATGCGCTGCTTGGATGCTGGCACAGCGCGCACTAATTACTCCAGACATTCTGTCTTGCAACGAATTGTGCGCACGTATGAGACAAAATTTAAACAACTGGATATTTTTTTCCTCAGCCGTAATAAATTCAGTGTGTTGGTATCGAAGGAATTAGCCCTACCTATAAATACTAACCAATAAGCAGAACAGTGCACATAATATCATACACACATTACACATACACTCCACTTACACTTCACAGTCACACCAACAAATGCATATACCTATCTTGCCTTATGTATAAATTTTAATGTGTCAAACTTTGTAATGGGCTATATAAGATTGTATTAGTAAGATTATTATTATCGGATTTAAAAGCTGTAAAGTTTGCTATTAATATATAAATAATAAATACATAATTACCTAAATTTATATACCTACAGAATTGAGCACGACCCAATATTAAACGATATAGGGCACTGCGTGATCAAGCCTTATATGAACGAAACTACTTAGTAATACAATTTTAGATATTTGCAAGAGAAATTTCTATATAGTCTCCTCACCCTACCTAACAACGTAAATTATGATGATAACCATACGGTTACCCTGAAAAACCCTATCAAGAGGATAACCCCTTCAATTGGATACCTTAAAGGAAAGGGTAACCCCTTCCACTGGCTAACATAGTGATAGGGTTACCCTTTCATTGGTGTTAGGAAAAGGTTACAGGAACGAAGAGGTAACATCATCCATACGGTAACCGAATGAACGGGTAACCCTTTCAGTTGAATTAACTCATAAAGGGGGTTGTACGGTTCCTGGTAAAAACACATCGGGAGTAGGGATAACTGTCAAATTGTGTTATCATTTATTCATAGTTCGGGCCCCGAACGAATCATCTATCCGTAGGTGATACGGAGTAGGAAACGCCCGTAACGAAGGTCGAAAATACGGACTTCGTGCTTAGAGAGTAGACCCCCAGCGCCACCAATCAGACGGCCGCCGGCACCGACCGCATTAGAAAGATTGTGATTGGTTCCAGGTAAATTTTATAAAATACTAGCTTTTACCTGCGACTTGGTACGCGTAGAATTAGTAACACAGTTGTTGTCAGATTTTTCTCATGAGATAAGAAGTACCGAGATTTGAAGTATTTAAATATTATGCCAGTGTTGATCACAAACTATTGGTGTACCAACATTTCATTCAATCAATTCAATTACGATATCAGTTTTTTGGGATTTCCGAGATATTCCCACATTTCTCTGCGATAAAAAGTAACCTATATGTCATTCCAGGTCATATACTAATTGTGTATGAAATTTAATTCAAATCCCGTAAGTAGGTCTCCTACATAACTTTTCTGGAAAATTCCCACGTAATTTTGGGGCAAAATGTATCCTATTTGTTATTCCCGGTCACATACTATGTGTATGTAATTTCATTCAAATCCCGTAAGTAGATCTCCTACATAAGTTTTCTGGGAAATTCACACATAATTTTGGGATAAAATGTATCCTATTTGTTATTCCCGGTCACATACTATGTGTATATGAAATTTCATTCACATCCCGTAAGTAGTTCTCCCACATCCGTTTTTCGAGATTTCCGGGATATTCCGACATATTTCTGGTATAAAAAGTAGCCTATACTTAATTTCCGGTCACATACTATATATGTATGAAATTTCATTCAAATCCCTTAAGTTTCTTTTGTTCTACTAAGGTGGCAAACAAGCATACGGCCCACCTGATGGTAAGAGGTTACCGTAGCCTATAGGCGCTTGCAACACCAGGAGTATCACTTGCGCGATGCCGACCCTGTATTGAAAGAGGAATAGTTGGGTTGGCAGTATAAGGGTCAATGTCCCCCCACTGCCAAAACAACGTTTCCTCGTGGAGCACTACTGGCAACCTTGCTCACCGTAAGAAACACAACACAGTTCAAAGCAGTGTTATTTTACTTAGATTTTCTGCAAGGCGGAGGTACTTCCCCAGTCGGGCAGCTCCAATTTGAGTGGAATTACTCCCTCTATTATCCCCCTACCTCTCTTATTCTTACTTACTTTATTCCCGGTCACATACTATTAGTGTACCAAATTTCATGCAAATTGGTTAGAGTTGAGTAACTCGTGAGTGATTCGTTCATATGAACTGCTCTTATATAGTGAACGAACTGAACTCGTTCACTACTGTGCGGTATTTAAGTTTCACTGAGTTCACCGGCTGACGGCTCTCTCTCAGTTCCACAGTCCCGCGACTCGGTGGTTGTTTGTGTGCATCACCAACTCACCACTAAGCAAGATCAGATTCGTCGTCGCACTCACATACACTGACAATTGTATATCGCTTTCTTTTTCTTTACTTATATTCGAAATTCAAGGGACGTTGTATATAGTGTAAATAGTAAATTATTTTTAAATATTGTAAATAGGTACTTTATTGTACATAGTGTAGGTAATAATTCACTGTTGAGTCTCGGCTTAATTTAGTACGTACAAAATGGCTTCAAAGCGCAAGCGAAGCGATATTTGGGGTCATTTTAATGAAGTAGAAGTTAGAACCAAAAAAAGCTAAGTGCAGTGCAATTTTTCTTATATATATGAACTTCACAAGTGACGTAAATCTTTAGGAACGAATAGCCCTTTGATTAAAAATGAATAGCCATACAAGTTCAGAGTACGGCTTACTACTCCTAATTCAGGGAACGAAATGAACTGTGGAACGATTTAGTGGAACGAGTTCACTTCACGGAACGAGATTTGATGAACGAGTTCCAATAAGTGAACGACAATGCCCAAGTCTAAAATTGGTTCAGCCGTTTTTGCGTGATTGAGTAACAAATAAACAAACAAGCAAACATCCAAACTTTCACATTTTTAATATTAGCGGAATTGAGATGTATTCACTGACCTATAAGTACAAGTACATATTTTTAGATAAAAATTATATCGATAATAATCTGTGATGAAACCTCGTACATTTTATAACTTTATCATTAAGTTTACTGAAAGTGTCTTAATACGTTATATGCTACACTTACAAATCGATTCAGTAGTTTATATGTGAAAGCGTGACAGCCAGACACACTTGCATTGTTAATATTCAGTTACCTACTAGCTGCGCCCCGCAGTCACCCGTAATAACATTTACTTAATTATTTACTTTAAATTATTGACGAGCCCAAATAATTTAACGTGATAAAATATAATTGTCATAATTATTGTACCTACACTCTTTCTATATACATATACAGACTGACGCCTATAGGCAAGTAGTAAGTCTATTTTTAATGATGACGTTACCGAGGTAACGTAACATTTTGGGGTACCACGTTACTGACATTTTATGTTCGTTTATGTGTCCTCTATCAATACAAATCACTTTTTTAGTGCGCCGCGACTTCGAAAAAAAAACAAAATGGCGGGCGGGTCGCTATGCCAGATCGGTTCTATCCCCTTTGTATTATGAGACACATAAATTGGTACCTAAATTATTCACTGTCGCATCGGAAGAAAATTATAGACACATTATCGATGAGGAACATTTCGTATCAAACAATGATCTGCCATTTGCAATTAATGTCAAATTTAGTACCCGGGACGCTCGATGGGGCGTTTTGATGTGGCACAATAAATATCTGTCATTTCGAATAGAATATTTAGTCCAGCGTACTTGTATTATAAAGGTCAGTGGATGTAGTGCAATGTGTCCTGTGTATTTCTTTAAGTTTTATGACTAATGAACATCTCTGTAATTGAAACGACCCACCCCGACTATAAGTATCGTTTATTTCTCACCACAAAGCAAAAATCTAATGCTATCTAGTAAATACCAATGATGCTATCCGTAGAAAACCTGTGTGACGACTTCTGTCATAAAGTACAAGTTTCAATAATTTTACAGACGTCTTTTTGTGACCTTTTGAGAAATAATAATAATATAATAATTTATTGCTCGAAACACGGTTAGGTACAATGATGTTACATAAAAGGTAGTTCAGCATGCTTCGCAGTTTTCTCTGCATGCAAAATTAAAGATGGCCAATTGGCAAAACAAAGGGAAGTTATACAAAATTAAAATAATTAAAACAATAATTCTTATCTCATGTTCAAGAAATTCTTTGACGCTGTAAAAACATTTATCAATGAGCCATTTAGTCAGTGCATTCTTAAATTTATTTGTAGTAAGTTCTCTTATAGGTTTCGGTAAATGGTTATAATTTTTAACTGTCATGTGATATATGAGTTCTTTTGATGAAGAGAAGTTCTACAGCTAGGTAACATTAGTTTTGTTACATCTCTGGATCCACAATTTTTATTATCACTGGCTTTCTTAAATAACTCCGGATGCTTTTTTACAAATATGCCGATTTCCAAAACATAAAGCACATAACATAAAGCAGAAACTAGTTTGACAAGGCAGGACAATATTACCAAAAATAGGCGAAACAGTGTTTTTCTTGATAAATTTACAATTTTATCGATAGTAGGCAGTTGGTGGTAGTCCACCAATCATATGGCAAATGTGATCTTGAAAGGCCCCGACTATTATAGGGCATCGAAGAATAGGTGCGCATGCGGTATTTGAGTCTAACAAAGTACAAGCTAGACGTATCATGTTCGACTCGTACGTACATACCACGAGTCTAAATCGGCATGAGTCCGACACCCGCTAAGCACATTAGATTATAATCCATGAGGATTGTTTGCATTAGAAAAATTGAAAAGAAAAAGAGCATCACTATCGCTAACTATGATAAAATGATGTAGAACGGAAAACGTAAATACAAATATTTATACTTACCTCGAGTATATAAAAGAATGGTGAAATTTCAGTCACTAGTTTCCTTACTTCGCCTAAATATGTCCGGCATTTTATCTTCCCATATAAACATTTGAAATGTTCTGCGACGGCCATGAGGTTTCCGAGTCCGAGTTCCATCACTAAATCCTGTAGGCTGCGGCCTTTCACTGTTTCCACACATGTATTCATAGATAGGTTGTAGGTGAAGCCGAAAGGACAGCATTTTCTGACACAGGTGGCATTCGTTGGACATGAATGTCCACTTGATATTTCTGCAAAGTTTTATAATGAAGTGATTGAGAAGGGAGTAATTGCCTGACAGTGTAGTGGTTGTAAACGTGATTGCTGCAGAGGCCCTGCTAGAGGTCTTTGGTTACATTTATTCAGTATTGAGTTTTTCTATGAAATACTTAATAGCATCGCGGAGTTTCAATTGATGCGTCATTAATGGCAATAGTCTCGCTATTATATTGAAACATACAATATTTTTGGAAATTACAATTTTGGCCACTACGTCAACCGATACAAATATTTTATGGTGTACCCATTATGTCTGTATTATGACATTACCATACCAATATAATTTACCTTTTAATTTTAAATATGGTACCATATTTTGGCAAATAAATTATTTGATTGATTGATTATGTAGCAAAAAATTGAGTTTGTAAACGCACTCACGATTCAAGCGAAATCGCTATGACTAAGGGGGTCGTGTTTATTGGGCGTTGACATCCCAATAAACACCCAATACTTTAAAAAAGTTAAAATAATTATTTGCGGTTTTATTCACCTTGTTCCCAACGAGCATAATCTTCTTCAGATTTTATCAACTCTGTTGATGGTAGAATAGTATTAGAAATGTTCTCCGTGTCAGTATCGGCGTAATCAAAAAAGTAGCCCTTTGTTGTTACATTATACTGCCTGACGTCAGAATCGGTAGTATAATTCTCCGTGCTTGGATTGTTATACACTCTGGTCGTACTAACGTAGTCATTCACTCTATATACTTCTAAATAATTATCAAATGATTGACGATCAAATATTGACATGCGTGAGCGCAATACTGCCATAAAACAAGAACTAAATAACACTGTCAGTATGAACACAGTTTGATACACACTAAAATTACACATTCTTTGTGCGACCGCCGCGTTAGATATCCTTGTCAAGACTATTAAGTATATTATAAATCTACTTAACAGTCTAATACCTTCTAAAAATATATCAACTTAAATAAATTTATTTATTATGCAGATTTTCTTGCCACAAATATACCTAACCAAATTTACACACGACTGAATAAAGTAATAGCATAACTAACTGCAATTCGCTTGTGGACATCTAGGGCTGATCTTTGGCTGGTATGATGATGATAATGACGACGCGCGTTAGGATACAGAAGTTGTCAGACGCACAGAGAACTTGTGGAGGAGTTATTAATGAAAGGAAGGACTTTCAAAGATCTCTCAATGAGTCCCAAATGGAGACATGGACATTCTTCCTACAGTCACATTATATATTATATGGTTACCGACATAGCTCAGCGCGCTCCTTTGAGCTATGTCGGTGGGCAATGGGCAGGTCACATCTCTTCCTGTCATGGTCGCGGCGAATTTCGCGGATCCCATGGCCATTACTATAGGGCAGGTGAAGGAAAGTACGTCATACTCGTGAACGGGTGCCATCTGTCGGGGCTGGTCAGCTCTTACTGTCAATGGCAATCTCTTTTTTTTTTCTGTTTAGTAGACTGTATTAATTTAATAGTACACATCAAACTGCATTGCTCTCATGTAAGTCTGACAATAATGATTTATATTAATTTATCAGATATTACTGAAATCGTTACTGTGATTATATATTTTTTATTTTTTTCTTATTAATTAATAATTTAACTCAATAAAATGTAAATGTGAGTACTTTGTAGGCAAAATATACATACTTAGCTTTGAACAGTCTGGTGACTTTGAGCCTTTTTTATGTGACCTACGCAAATGTTCCTCTGATCTGGTATCGTCGTGCGACGGGTTGTTGAGCTCCCTAAATTATGGTTGAGCTATACAATGACTGATGCATGCGTGCCGTCAGTTGGAACTGATCTACTCAAAGCCGCTATGGCTCTTTCTTCAAATGGCCATTTCAGACTTTGCCCTACATTGTAAGACACATATTTGTTACTATACATTGTCTGGACTTTAAAAGAGACTATGATTCTCTGAGTTTGTTTCGGCGTTTCTTCTCAGAGGTCGTCAGCTAGGAAATGCCGGAGCCATCTAGCTTAAAAAAATTATGTAAAATATTGACTTGTAAAAGTGTCTTTAAAAGATCTATTTACAGAAATAAATATCATTTATTTAATATATTTAATATATCTGTCCCGCACCAGCGGTTGGAACAATGATTTTTACTCCGCACCGGAGGAAAGATGATCATCGGATATAATCGACCCGATACCGCACCGAACGTGTTAAACAGACAAGGAAACGCTGTTTTCAACTGATTATTTTGAGAAGTTTTACCGGATTGCATGGCATTTAAAATACAGACAAAGTAAAAAACGCGTATAATAGAAATATTTTTGTTGGTGGCATTTAAGAAGTCAAGGTCACTATTAAAAAATATCAACTGCTTTTTTTGTGTGCCATCGACGGGCATCAGTATACTTATTAGTTGCTATCTGCTTTCGTCTGCCTTCTAACTGCCTATTTGCCTAATATAAGTGTTTGTGTTTGTCTGGTTATTTCTTATATTATAAGTATGTATTTACAAAAAAGTATATGAGTATTATGACCATTGTCCAGTACCCAAAGTACAAGCTCTGCTTAGTTTGGGACTAGATGGTTCTGTGTAAAAATTGACCTGAATATTAATTAATTATTTATTTAGTCTAGCCGTTCTAGATGCGCGACTGCTACGCTAGATTTCCTGAGTTCGATTCACAGGTCAAGCAGTATTATTGGGATTTTTCTATGAAATTCTAAATAGCAGCACGAAGTTTGGATATGTGCCCAGTTAAATGGTAACAGGCTCGCCCCCTATTACATGGAATTGAAGCATACCGGCGAACTGTGGGTGTAAATTTGTACAATTGTATTTTAAGCACTATTAATCCCATTATTTTTGATTTATTCTATTCAGTCTATCCTAAGGTGGCCTAGAAGAGATCGATGGTCACGATAACGCCTATTGAATAGTGGCGATCGGCCATAGACTAACAGAACGAGGTTTTTATTTTGTTTCGCGGATAGCGTTTTAGCCACGTACAAAATGGGGAATTCAAAGTTGTGTTTATTACAGAGAAAACAAAAGTTATATTTGAGTGAAAGTTTTATTTATTAAAAACGTACAAGTTGAAATTATCTATTTAAATACGAAGTTGCATGAAATGAGCAAGCAATAGATATGTAAATTAATTTATTTGTATTAACACGATCTTTTTTTTATCGAACCTTTTTTTAAGAACAAAGCAACTCAACCAATATAATAAAAAAAAAACCCTTTAGCTCACTTGTGAATAATAGCAATGAAAAAGTCACAGTTGATTACAGGTGTCATTATGTGCCTAATTTCGGTGAAATTAGAGCTATTTTATGAGCAAGTGTGTTGAAAATACTGTTATTTTTATCATTAACCACCTTTTGAACTTCGAACAACCTTTGTATAAAACTCTGAGAATCACGGAAGGTCAAACGTATATTAATAATTTATCAATAAATTAAAAATGGTATCTTGCATAATTGTTTGTTTCCAATTTATTTATTTTTTGGATTATTAGTTAGATACAGTGTTACCCCGCGTTGACCCCGCGTAGCCACTGCGTAGGGGCCGCGTAGGGGCCGCGTAGTCACTGCGTAGGGGCCGCGGAGTCACTGCGTAGGGGCCGCGTAGCCACTGCGTAGGGGCCGCGTAGCCACTGCGTAGGGGCCGCGTAGCCACTGCGTAGGGGCCGCGTAGTCACTGCGTAGGGGCCGCGTAGCCACTGCGTAGGGGCTGCTGCAAAGGCGTCACGTAGGTACCCGTAGACGACGCATTTAAAGCACTGTCATCAATTTGAATACCCGCAGAAAGCTGCGTCCAGCTAAACTATATTATATTTTTATTTTTTTACACATATTAATGATTTCCCATAATCTTCAAGTGGCGGTAGAGTGCTAAAGATAGCCACATGTCCCATGATAAATCTCTAAGGCATGCAGGTTTTCTGACGATGTTTTCATTCACCGTTTAAGCGAGTGATAATTTAATTATTAATAAACACATGATTTCGAAAAGACAGAGGCCTTGGATTCGAACTCGAGACCTTGAATTGGCAATCCAATGGTCATTCCACTAGGCTATCACTGCTGTCGCACTGATGCAACGTCCCAACTAGTGATATTGATAATGGATTACCATAATCGATTAATCGATTATCAACATTACTATCACAGCATTGAGATGACAGGAAGCAAAGGTAAATAAATCTTTAGCTTCATTCATAATTATTGATTATTTGAGTGAGTTACGTATACCTTTGAGATAATTAAGATAATTTTACCTGTTTCAATCTATTATCAATAATCCATTAATCGATTATCAACATCACTAATCGTAACTAAACTAAATTTCTGACGCTCCACCGCTCTACGGTGTAGGTTGCGTAGGTGCATATTAGGCTGCGACACTGGGCAAACTCCTAGTGCAAAGACGAAGAAGGTGAAATAATGAAGATATTATAACTTTAAAATTACTATAATTGCAATATTAAAAGTATACATTTAGCGTGGCTTTCAATATTATGTGGAAAGCTGAGAAAATTTAATTAAAGATAAAATTATAATTCATAAGTACATATGAATTTATTATTTACAACAATTTTGTATTATAATCAATATATTTTTATCATATACAGGAAGAATTTGAAGTCATGTGCATCCTTTTAAACTAAGACAGTAATATTGATACTAATTATATTACGGTTATTATTACCCGTATCAAAATATCGTTAATGTATATGTTACGGTAAATCTGATTAATTGAAAATTAATAATAACCACATGTTTTGGTAAATGTGATAAACGATCGAAATTTATTACTTTTAGTTTTTAATATATAAAAAAAAACCTAACAACCAACGTGGCCTAAGTACGACTTTTAATTTTATTTAGTTTTTATAATTCCTTGCATATTGGAGCTCAACTAATATAATTGACCACAACGCGTTGTGAGCTGTTTTTGGTCCTTGAGCGTTACTTATGTACATTTATCACTTTAACCTCGACTTTCGGTAATTATTAATAATAATAGATAATTATTAATAATCTTCAATAGACTATTTGACAGGTTTTTAAAATCCATTTTATATTATGTAGTAGAGTTTAAGGAACCCAGTAAAAGTTGTTTTTTTTAATTCTGATACATATTTGCTGAAAAATATCAAATTAAAAATTCAATATTTAAATAGCATGCCAAAACGCGACTTTGACAATATGGCGCTGCAATGGGGTCGGTGACGTCACACGCCTGTATTCTGATCTGTGGTACATATCATCCACACACATTTGTTGCAAACAAAAATCGAAAGTGCGATTGGATTTACATTTTATCAGTGAAATAAGTGACAAAATGAGTTACAAATGGTGTGCAGTTCCAAAATGTACAAATACGTCGATAAAAACTCCGGAAAAACTATTTGTAAATGTTCCAAAGAATGTCGAAGTGCGCCGAAAGTGGTTGAAACTTTCTCGCAGGGATCCTAATGACATAGCGAATAGTACAAATATTTTCTTCTGTGAAGACCATTTCGATGTAAGTAAACATGTTATATAAAATTTGTAATAATTAATTACAATCTGAATCTAAATATTTTCGTTATTGATTTGAGGTTATAATACCTCTAATGTTTATAACAGAATGTCTTGCAAATCATTTCGAATATTTCCGCTGTTTTCCATAATATTAGTTAAAAAGTGTAGCTACAGAGTCTTATGATTTCAATAAGCATTACACTAAAAGATACCGACTATAATATATATATCCTATATAAGTTCGATGTAGAAGTTCATCATTATTTCACTTTCTTATGATATAATACTTTGCTGTTTTCACATTTTTTAGCTCCGAAGCATAAAAGCCGGAATTATTTTTGAAAAACAATCCGACCATGATTGCGTCGACTTGGGGCAGGTTTCTGCTGTCGGCTTTTACAAAATCGTTGTCCATGGTAAAAGTACTTGACAGAATTTGTAAAATATTGCGAATAAATCACACAAAAACAATGAATAATACAGAAAATCTTATTAAAACAGTTTAGAAAGCTGATAAATCACAAGTAGACGCAAGTACGCAAACGAGGTTTCCAAGCTTGTGACGTCATCACAAACTCGACCAATCAGGAGCGTTTTGTGTCACGTGACAAACGTTAAAAAAATGCATTTTTTATTTACGGATTTTTAAATAAATTAGATATTATTTTCAAGTTACGTTTATAAAAAACCATTTATAAACTCTTAATTTATACTGATAACAGTAATTAACACTTTATTTTTCGCATTGTCAAATAGTCTATTATTCACTTTTACCGTAACATATATATGGAAAATACAATAATGGTAGTAAATCACACGAAATACCAAGTTGTTGTTCATTGCAGTAAGTAATTATATTTTAGTGTTAAGTCTCATGTTAATTTGAAATAATAGCCTATTACAATAATAAGTATGTCTTAGGTAGGTACTATTAAATTATTTAGGTACTTCGTTTTCTGAATGAAATATTTTTGAATTAGGTACGTAATATTAGCCCTAATACAATTTTTATTATTAATAATGTCTTAGTTCAAAAGGATGCCCATAAATTCTCCCTTTAATTTTTTTTAAAAACGTCAATCTAAGGGCTAACATCCATTAACGCGATGCAAATTAAATTTGTATTTTTTTATACAATACTACGAAACATTTCTTGATATTATTTTAAATGAATAAAGTAAATTATTATAATCATGATCCATTAGAACCTATAAAATATTCTTCACGTGGCCAGTACGTGAAGAACAATTTATAGATACAGATTTTTTTAAACTTATAATTATACTGCATGGCATTATCAATAAACATTTAAAACTAGTAAATGCTATAATTATATATTTTTATATTATAACCATACAATTTTATTTTATAAACACGTTGAAAGTGCATAACTACTTCTAAATAATTAAAGACTTCGAAACCTAAGAATAAAATCTACTGCAAAAACCCTTTATATAAAAAAACTTACAACTACTAGCTATAAACAGGATTGTTTATATTAGTTACTAAACTCATTTTGTCTGACAATTAGTCATGCTCGTTAAATGCATCGATTTCTTTGCGGTGTTGAGCCGAGTGACAATAATATTAATGACCATACGTGTCAGTCTGCTGACAACCTTATTATCTATATTTTTTTTTATCAAATCAAAATAATTATATTCGGCCATATTTGGTTAGACTGGAAACCGAACCCAACAGAGTTAGGAGAAGGCTAGAGTAATGATGAATCTACTTTAATACGCAGAAAAAAAACCAAAGCTAGAGTCGAAAAACTGTAATCTTATATCAATCTAGATTCAATTAGTGTTTAAAAATAATATGAAATGATTACAGTAAATTATATTATTCTAATTTTTAATACGAATATTATTAAAATATTATGAATACTAGACCAGTCTTGACCCGTCGAATGTTGCAGAAAGAAAATAATCATTGATGATTTAAGATTTTTTAATAAAATAAATAACTTTCAAGGATACCTGTTACTATTTTTCTGAAAGTGGCGAAATTATCAGTAAATATTAATAATATAGTAAATAATATATTTACTCTTATACAAGAATAATTAAATTTATGATTTAAGTTTTTAAGGTTATGTAATGAGGTTATTTAGTTATAGATTACATATCAGATATTTGAGTTAATTCCGAAGGACCGGGGGTTAGTGTTTCTTGATTTTAATTAACCACTGATCCAAACGACGTATCTAGTCTAACAGCTGCAAGGCTACATTATAAGAAATTTTATAGAAAACTATTTATCATTCGATATAGGTACCTACTTGAAACTGTATCGGGTTTATACAAAAAATATATGCTTATTCTTAAAATTAATAACACAATTTTACGACACATGGACAAGAAAACACTCATTATGCTTAGAATAACATTATTTCCATTTTTTATAACTATATGAATCAGAAACCTAGCCGGGAATTAATTAGTTTGTAGAGCTAATATGATGGGTAACTTTTTGTGTATCATACTTATCGCCACTATACGTAAATCTTCTAGAATAACTACATATTTAAATCCCATAGCAAATCCTTAGCAATTTTCATTCATATTTTATTTTCATTAATTTTTAATCATAATAATTATGAATCATAATTATTATGAATCATCATAATTACGAATCATCATAATTATTATGATTAAAAAAAGTTAAGGATTTATATTCATTGTAGAGAAATTACTGAAAATGGCAATTTTAGGCCCTCTTGTAGGACCCTCTTTTAGGACCTTTGTAATTATTCTTAGGTTGTAACATAATATTTCTTATAACAATATCAATTCCTGAGCACGAGCACGATTTCCAGGTGATATTCCAAAATAAGGTAGGTTTGCAGTAGACATTCCGTTCATAAACCCTTGCAGATGAGATTACTATCATAATATTACCATAAATAACATACCACGGCTAGGAATCTTTTTCAATAACGCCTAGCTTCCACTTTCAGATGTTACTGTTAAAAAAATCAATTTAGTGCTTGAAGATATTTTATTTCTTGATGGAATTCATTTTGATTTCGTCGCGGGACTGTGACAGCGTACGGGTCGAGATTGAGGTCGTCGTTTGGGTTCTTGACATGGGCAGACCCCGCATTTTCCTGTATCTGTACACAAATAATACGATTAGCTATGATATTGTTAAAGAAAATACATACAGCAATGGCGGTAAGTTAAAACATAGAACTTATATCACATAATTTGCAAAATTGTTAATGGCATAATTATCTATTTTGTAAAGCTTGTTCTATAGACCGATACTGAGATAGGTTCCAAAAATTATTTTCATAGCCCCTGATACTACATTGGGAAATAGGATTCCCCAATCATGTCGAAATAATTTTCGTAGAGGACTTATGTCTATACAGGGTGACTCTGACAGAAATTCATAGAAATCTGAATAAATTTTCCTAACAAACAAAGATAAACATCGAATAAAGTTTTAAGACTTTCAAGATCATAAAAGGTTATGAAATGGCCTTTTCAGGAAACTTTATTCAGATTATCGTTACAACAATTAATATTTTCTTGTTAAATTAAAGTCTTACAGCTTAATTCAGAAAAATATTGCCTTTCTATACGACATTATTACTATTTTTTTATATACATATAAGGCAACCTATTTCGTGCTTATAATATTTTAATACAAAAACTTTGATCGTTGCCAATCAAAGTAATATAGCCATTCTCAAATTATTATTTCACATAAAAATAAAGTGTATTTATGAATCCTAATGATTATCTTATTAGTGACAAAAAGCTTAAATTACAAATTCATAATGTTAGACACGGTACAAAAAAAGCGTCGTCATTAGATGCGGTTGGATAAAAATCATAAATTTGCGTTAAATATGCGCTTGCCCCTATACCAGTTCATGGCCTAGATAATAGAAAGAATTATAAATGATAAAATTAAGTTATAAAAACTATAAAACAAAATCTTAAAACATAAAAACTTGGTCTTACGCAATAAAAAAATCTATAATATAGATATTCAAGGCCATAGACTGAGAGTCAACGTTATACAAAACAAAGCATTATTATAAAGCTTAACAAATCATCTTCAAAGCGGTACCATTTTATTTTTTTAATCTATAATCAGCAACAAATCACGTACTTTGTATAACTTCCTCATCCACTGTTGTCTTGACGCAAACCGCATTGCTTACATTGTAAATTCATATTAAACCACTAATACTTATGATCTAATTTCAACCGTGCACGCTACATCTTCCCAAACCAACTTGCAGTGTTACCCAAAAGTGCAAAAACGGAAAATCGGTGTGCAAGATACAAAAGATTATTTTTTCAACATTAAGGATTTTTATTTACTAGTAAATATTAACAAAAATGCTTAGTCTAAGTCCAAACCACGCACTACTTTACACAAGCCCTCGCAATTAGTTGCCAACACAAATATTGCAAAAGTTAGTATAAATCTACCAGTCACTAAATTTTATACTGTCTATAAGACAAGTATTTTCTGTACCTTTTCACTGGATTTTTTTCCATACATGTCATATTATTTATAACAACAGTATTTTGTGATTTAGGTTCTCCATTAATGCTACCCGACTTGAGTATTTTGGTCTACAAATTCGTCATATTTGGATCAATATTCAATTAATACTTGTTTCTATCAGCCTCATATGGTGTTTCATTTTCATTCAAGATATACATATGTCTATGTACCAGCTATTTATGTTCTTTCTCGATTCAGTCAGTGTTATCAAGTTTAACAGTCTTCAAAATGATAATGATATGGATATCTTATTGTTACGGTTATTGATTACGTGTCTCTTATAGCTGTAAAGGATTTGCGTCGTTCTGTCTGCTTTTTCTGGAATCTGTTGCTGCACTAATGAAAGTTTTTACAGTGTCAAGACTGGCATTCCTTTGTGTATTCATTTGACAACGATTAATATTTTGATTGGTGACATCCTTCATCTCTCTGCTATCTGAATTGGATCGTTGTATATCTTTGATCCTGGGTACAGAATTAGTCAGCCTTAGGATCTTTTATAACATAATTAATATAAATCATACAGGAATACATTTTATGTTTTATAAGTTCAATCATAAAATTTATTTCTAGTGTTATGTATATAAGATATACAATTACCGAGTCTATTTAAATACTTCTTACATTTTTCGTACTTATTATCGTTTTATATACTAGTTTTAGTTACAATTAAAACTGGTACCAAAGCTCTTCAAAATAATAATATTTAGATCAATAATTTATCTTACCCTGAAGCTAAATTATTTAAAACAACAACACAACAATATAAATATTAGTAAAAGATTTCGTTTATTATTTGGAATGCATTGGTAGGTATTTGTCAGTCGTAATAAACACCATCCCATACACCAAACACTCTAAGCTAGCTTTGTGCCAAGCTTACAAATTGTGATAACCAATGCTACCAGACCTTGGCGCAGTCTTCCAAAGGTTTGGTGTGTAGTGCTCTCAAGGTGGGAAAATTTTACTAAAATTCAACTTAAATATAAAACTAGGTCGAATTTTTCAATTTAACTATTATTTTAATTTTCCGTACGACTACTAGTAGGTACATAAAGAGACGCACCTCTTCTTGATTAAATTTATAGTCTTCTTTTTGCACACGAAGATGATGAAAATGATAAGACCGACGAGCACGTTGTAGGCATCGGAGAACTGCCAGAAGAAGTCAGCGTCAGGATAGAAGGTGCTGACCACCTCCAAGATCCAGTTGATGCCCATCACGGTGAACAGCTTAACGTAAAGAGTGAACCTGGAACACGTTAATTTCAAACTTTTGGCCCCAATTATTTTGTTTTTAGTAGTTTAATTTTAACAACTAGTGTTATTAAATACAATACTATGCGGGTTTTTAATTTTATTATATATCAAAACAATGCCATCCTACATCAAAACAATAATAGGTACTACATTTTCTTTATTTATATTTTAGAATAAAAAGAAAGAAAATATAGTTTTATTGCAAATTGAAGCTATACAATGTTACAAAACTACCCGTAAAGCCGAGAGGAGGTTACATGATTGTGGCCTTATAACGAGTCCATTCACAATATTTAAGAACCGTAGTAACGCTGTATAACATACCCCAAAAAAAGGAAAACAACAACATTTATGAATGAAAAATAGAAAAACTATTAAAGTAGACAATTATTAGGTAAAATAGGTATGTAGGCCTTTTTGTTAAATAATCTGGTTCCCTGACATAACAGCTGACAAAATTGAAATAAAACTACTTTTCGACGTTTCGGACCCTTTACAGTGTCCATGGTCACGGGTCCGAAACGTCGGGATTAATAATATCAATATACGCGATAAACTCCGTAAAAAGTAGTTTTATTTCAATGTATAATATTCGCGTAAATGTCAGAAATCAATAAACTGACAAAATGTTTGGCTTTGTTAATTAATTATATTTTTACGGGGTATTTTTTAACACGTTGTATTTCTGGTAATTTTATTTGTTTCGTAAATTTTACTATCGTAAACAACATTCATAAAGTCCGCACCTTTAATGTTAATGGGATTGAATCCTTCAAAGAACTCTAGAGCTGTTTTACTATAGTACTCGTACTCGCAAATAAATTTCATTCATTCATACAAGTTCATGACTGCCTCTATTGTTTCCTTTTAATAATATTTATACATAATTATAGTACCTATGATGTCATGTTGCATAAAATCTTACCTAAGTAGATATACTTCAAACTAGCGGCCGGCCCACACGGCTTCACACCGGTAGAAAAATGTTATCTATTGTTCCCATATAAACTTTCGGTCCCTAATTCGCCGTCTTAGCATTTTTGAAAATGTTTAAAGAATTTACAAAGATATTATCTAATATATAAAATTTCCATGTCACAATGTTAGTTACCGTACTCCTCCGAAACGGCTGGACCGATTTGTATGAAATTTTGTGTGCATATCGGGGAGGTCTGAGAATCGGCCACCCCAATATTTTTTTTATGGCAAAACAACGTTTGCGGGGACAGCTAGTTACATATATAAATTTACAAAATTCGTGCTTCTTAAGGTGGGTATAAACTAGAGCATTTACTTGTAACGGAACATCGAGCATTCGCTGGTTTTAAATTTACTCGAACCACATTTCGAACATGACGCTCGATGTTTTGTTACAACTTTTAAGAAACAACGAGCGTTTTGGGTGTAACTCTTTTATGAGCAAGTGCACGAGCGCGGGAGACCGTGGGGAGTAATTGATATTTTTTTAAGAAATATTACAGGTACATATTCACTCGCAGTGAGCATTACGTCGACCATTCGCAAGAACGTTACATTACATGGAAATGTTTTTAAAAAACTGAGCATTTGTCTGTATTGTACCATTCGTAAAAACGTTACATTACAATGTAATGCTCTAGTCTATACCCACCTTTACTTTTAAAATGACGGGCTTTCATACAACCGTTTATTCCTTATTTTAACCCCTTTAGGGACGAGAGTTCTCAAATTCTTTCCTTAGTAGATGCTTACAATATAAAAGGCATCAACTGCCAAATTCTAAAGTTTAGGCTCTGCTTTGATGAATCAGTCTGTCAGGACAAATAATCTTCTAAATATAAAATCTCGTGTCACAGTGTTATCGAACTCCTCCGAAACGGCTTGACCGATTCTTATGATTTTTTTTGTGTATGCTTGGTAGGTCTGAGAATAGGTCGTAGGCAATTTTTTAAGCCCCTAGGTGATAAAGGTGGTCCTCTCCAGATTTTTTTATGACAACAACGTTTGCCGGGTCAGCTAGTAACTATATAAATACAGATTATACTGTGCCAACTCTTATGTACTTACCTTTGTGTGTCTTTCCTGTTCTGGTCATTTGTGGAACTGTCTTGGTTACGTAAAGCCTTGTTTGTCTCTTTCTTGATCTTCCATATCTTGAAGGCTGTCAGCGTAAAGAAGGTCATGTTCACCACACAGAGAGCCAGTATTGGCCCGTTAAAGTACAATAGCTTGCTAGTTCCTGGAATATATATTATGAAAATATTATATACATAATATATAAATAAAGGGGTTCGGGACTGTTACTGCTTAATACAGGCTATTCCATAGCCTAGCTAGGAGAACAGCACTTCACCCATCTGATTGGAGATTCAACAGTACCTACAAACCTACTTTATGGAATTCACGAATGTTACATGTACTAACTACAATCTGTCTTTTATAAAATAAAGATTATTACAAATACGAAAATAACTCTGTCTGGTATGCTGTCACGCCTAAACTGCTGAACTGACTTTGATGACATTTGGTTCAGAGATAGTTAGACATTGGAGAAGGCTACCTTTATCTCAAAAAGCCCATTTGGGATGTGACTGAAACCGTGGGTACAAATAGCTAGTATTTTATATATAATACTTGTAATGTTTCTTGCTCTTCAAAAAACAGAAATGTATATATTTTTTTATAGCACTAAGGTAGCAAACAAGCATACGCCCCACCTGATGGTAAGCGGTTACCTATAGACGCTTGTAACACCAGGGGTATCACTTGCGCGTTGCCGACCCTATAAAATGAAAGAGAAATAGTTGGGTTAGTAGTATATGGGTCAAAGTCCCCCCACTGCCAACGTTTCCTCGTGGAGCACTGGCAACCTTGCTCACCGTAAGTAACACAACACAGCTCAAACCAGTGTTATTTCACTTCGATTTTCTGCAAGGCGGAGGTACTTCCCCAGTCGGGTAGCTCCAATTTGAGTGGAGTTACTCCCACTATCCCTACCTCTCTTATAATAGTTATGTTAAATTAAAAAAAAACTGTAATATCTAAATCACAAGCTATGATTGAAAAACTGAAAAGGATGACCAAAAAGACTTGTTATATTTATTTTTAATTAACCATGTTTTGATTCACATTAAATCACTACTAATCTTAACCTTATCGCCATAATTACTTAATCAACTAAAGCCAAATAAAGTTTTGTGTATTACTAGAAAACAATAAATAAGTCTTGTTACTTGATTAAATAAATTCTATTATTTTTATTAGATATTATTAAGGATCTGTTCCGAATTCCAAATTTAAAAACCACACACCCAGTGAGGCTCAATAAAACAATGATCATTGTTAAAAAGATCATAAATTTAGTCAACGAATCACAGTGATTTTTTAAAAGTCCGGGGAATTTCAGTCGCAATTGAAAGTTGGAAAATATAAAATATAACGTACCAGATAAGAAGCAGCCTTGCAGCCTGAGTTTCGGTAGCAAGATGTCTGGCATTGGAAGTTCGGTGAACTCCATCCAAGCCAGAAGTATGGTTAACGCGGTCGGTACACCAAACGCGTAGATGGCGTAGTATATGAAGCGTTTCTTTGTAGATCTTTCTTGGCCGTGAGCCCGCTGGCCACTGAGCACATTAAAAATAACACATTTCAAAACCTCCTTGGATTTTAATAGTGCCTAATTAACTAAGCCTCGAAGGGTTAGAGGTGTACCTACTAATATTGTGAATCCACCAATCGCCGGTATCTTTTGGGTGCCATGTAATAAGGGGCGAGCCTATTGACACTAACCGGGCACTCAAACTCCGGGCTGCTACTGATAAATTCATCGAAAAACCCAATAACACTGCTCGACCTGGGAATCGAACACAGGACCTCCAGCATCAGCAGTCGCGCTTACGACTATTGGTCTCAAAACTTTTTTTTTGTTCTCAAAAATGTACACATTCTGTAATGTATTGGTAGGTACCTACATTTTATGCGAACAAACTATTACTATTACTACGCAGCCGAAAATTGATGTTCAACCGCGGACATTGAATTACATACACACATTGATGTCAAGGGAATGCAAAGAGATCAAATATATCCATAAAATATTGAATTCAGAGGGCCTACTCCCTATCTCCGTCAACGAAGTTACGAGTCGTTCGAAAGTTCTCCGAAACTTCGGACTCCGATAAAACAAGTATCAAATTCAATTTTTCGAACGGGTAAAAACACATCGAGAGTAGGGACAACTGTCAAATTGTGTTGTCATTCATTTTTAGTTCGGGCCCCGAACGAATCATCCATCCGTAGGTGATACAGAGTAGGAAACGCCCGTAACGAAGGTCGAAACTACGGACTTCGTGCTTAGGGAGTAGACCCCCTGACACTTACGCGACTATTAGACATTGAAATGTTGAAAACGGTCCGAAACGTCAGGATTAATAATATCAATATATGTAACGCGATAAAATCCGTAAAAAGTAGTTTTATTTCGATACCCATGTGATTCCGGGTTTTAGAATTGAATCACCCCATCTCTTCCCGTGGGTGTCGTAAGAGGCGACTAAGGGACACCATCTCTTGATACAGCAACGTATCCCCAAGCTAAGGTTGCCGCGCCGAGAGCTGCATGGCTAGGGGGAAGCCTAGTCGCGAGCGTGCTTGTTGTCTGGGATTGGGCGCCCCCAGGCACTAAGAAGCCTTACCTCTACATGCGGGGCTCTGTAGGGGTGGACATATTGTTCCCTAGCTTATCGTGGGAACAGAATGAGGTCCTATAAAATAAATTTACCCGGAGGCGGCGGTGATGTTCGCCACACACCACGCCAGCGGTTCTCACGGGGCGAAAAGCGAGCTTCAGAATGTCGTCTGGCTACGCTGAATGTTCAGGGAGGAATAAAAGAGAAGATAGATGAAGTATGTGAGATAATGACTGACAAAAGAATAGATGTGATGTGTGTGAGTGAGACGAAAAAAAAGGGAGAGGATATATCCAAACATGGTTCAATGACCGCCATTTGGTCCGGTGTCCCTGACACACAAAGGGCCTGCCAGGGTGTGGGGGTTGTCCTCTCAGAAAGAATGATGAAATGTGTAAAAGATTTTGCGTGTATAAGTCCCAGAATTCTATGGGTTAGAGCAAAGGTGGGTTTAAACCCTATCTTTATTCTTTGTGTTTATGCACCAGATATGGGCAGCTCACCAACGGAGAGAGAAGAATTTTGGGGCTGTGTGAGAGATATCGTAAATGCATGCAAGGAAAACGAAAGGATTGTTATGCTCGGAGATTTTAATGGATGGGTTGGAGTGAAAAGGAATGGTTATGAGAAGGTATTAGGTGAATTTGGTGATGAAAGGGTAAATGAGAATGGAATAAACCTATTAGAAGTATGTTTGGAGAAGAATCTTTCTGTAATGAACACTATGTTTAAGCACAGGAAGATTCACATGTATACATGGGAAAGACAAGAAAGTAGAAGTATGATAGACTTTGTGATTGTCGATGAAAGGTTGAAGAGTAAGGTTACAGATACAAGAGCGTACCGGGGCGTCAATGTGGGAACGGATCATTACCTAGTTGTGTGCCGGATTAATGGTTTGTTCAAGCATTGGCGCCATCGGGTTCGAGTTCCTGTAATTGCTCTAGAGAGAATAAAAGTAGAGAAGCTACAAGAGGTAAAAGTGAAAGAGGAATATAAGAGAGAGGTAAAAGAGAAAACAAACCAGATAATGGAAGGTATGAAGGACTATAGCATGGAAGAAGTATGGGAGGTAGTGAAAAATAGTATGGTGCAAGTAGCCACAAAAGTATGTGGTGTAGCACAGAGGAAGAAAAGCATAAGGAAGAATGATTTTTGGGTGAATGATGAAGTGAAAGAAATGGTGCGAAAGAAGAAAGAGGCTTGGCTTAATGTATTAGCCTGCAAAGCCAAAGCCCGAATGAATCAGGCAACGCTTTTGAATGATGATTTGGAAAGAGTGAAGAAAAGGTACACCGAAATGAAAGAAAAAGTGAAAGAGATAGTAAAAATTAAGAAGAGTGAAATAGAGGAAAAGGATAGTAGGAGATTTTCAAATAACTTCCGGGCCAATGTTAAACTGTTTTGGAAACAGGTGAGATTGGTTCGTGGGGTTTCAGGAAAATCAAGTATGAATGTGATCAGAGCAGAAGACGGATGTTTGATCAGTGATGAGTGTAAGGTTTTGGAACGCTGGAAGGGATATTTTGAAAGTTTATTTAGATGGCAAGATAGTGTGCAAAGAGTGGGTGATTGGGCAGAAGTGAATTGTCCGGAAACGGACTCGAATGTAGATGAGGAGAATGAAATTGGTATGGATGAAATTGTAGTAGTACTGAATAGTATGAAAGTTGGGAAAGCGGCAGGGTACGACAGGGTGTCTGTCGAAATGCTTAGGGGTGGTGACGGGGTGGTAGCAAGCCTGTTGTACCGGATCTTTAATATGTGTTGGAGATATGGCCGAGTACCGGAAGACTGGTGCAAGGCTGTTATTGTACCACTATATAAGGGAAAAGGATCACAGCAGGAGTGCAAAAATTACCGCGGCATTAGCCTTTTGAGTGTTGTCGGCAAACTGTATGCAAAGGTTTTGATTAAGAGAGTGATTAGAATAACTGATGAGAAAATATGGGATGCTCAGGCAGGATTTAGAGAGGGAATGGGATGTACGGACCAGACCTTCTCCTTAAGATGCATAGCCGAAAAATATCTGGCAAAGCATAAAAAAGTTTATTGTGCTTTCATTGACTTGGAGAAGGCCTATGATAGTGTGTGGAGGGAAGAATTGTGGTCGACACTATCTATGTATGGAGTGGACGGACACTTGGTGCAGGCTCTGAGATCCCTGTATAAGGATTCCAGTGCTTGTGTCAGGTTAAATGGGGCCTACACGGAATGGTTTGGCATTTCTAGAGGTGTCAGACAGGGATGTGTAGCGTCGCCTTGGCTGTTCAACCTATACATGGATAGTTGTCTGACAGATTTGAAAGAAAATGATTGTGGACTAAGAATGAATGAGCTACCTGTGAAATGCCTTCTCTATGTTGATGATCAAGTTTTACTTGCATCGTCGGCAGAAGAGTTGCAAGACATGGTAACAGTAATGAATGGAGCATGTAAGTTGAAGGGAATGAAAATAAATGTAAGTAAGACGAAAGTTATGGTTTTCGAAAGAGATGAAGATGTATGTGTGTGTGATATAAAGATTGAAGGTAAGAGTATAGAGCAAGTGAATGAATTTGTGTATTTGGGAAGTATGTTTACAAGGGATGGTAAGATTGATGCGGATGTGGAAAGAAGAGTAAGTGCGGGAAATAAAGTGAATGGTGCTATACATGCAGTTGTGGCTAACCAGTCGGTGTCAAAAAAGGCACGGATGGCTATCCACAACGGTGTGTTGGTACCTACACTTATGTATGGAAGTGAAAGTTGGGTATGGCAGAAGAGACATGAAAGTAGAATAAATGCTGTAGAAATGCGTTCCCTGCGAAGTATGTGTGGTGTAACTCGGAATGACAGATTGAGAAATAGTGTGATAAGAGAACGTTGTGGCTTAAAAGACGATGTAGTGACGAGAATTGAGAAGAATATGCTGAGATGGTTTGGGCATGTCGAGAGAATGGATGAAAGGCGACTAACAAAAAGGATTTATATGGCGAATGTCAGTGGAACCGCCGAGAGGGGACGCCCTAGAAAAACTTATACCGACCTTATTGGTGAGGTTCTTCAAAAAGGTCAGGTGCGTAGTACTCGCAACCGGCGTGTATGTATGACAAGATGTATGAATGTGGTCGAAGCGAAAGAAGTATGCAAGAATCGTAGCAAGTGGCGTTCTTTAGTTTCTGCCTACCCCTATGGGAAAAAGGCGTGAGTGTATGTATGTACCCATAAAAATGTAAATAGCCCATACCCTAAAAGGGAATAGCCCAAGCAGATTAGGGGATCATCAAATGGTGGTCATTATTCTAAATAATAATATTTATTGTATGTTATTAATACACACGCTAATAATAGTGAAGAATAACAGGTATGTAAATAAACAAATTTGTCTGGTTTTCAAATTATTACATAAACGTCCGACTTCTTCTCTAGGTCATCAAAATAATAATACAAAATGTCAACATTTAAAATTTTACATGTTGGTCAAATTTATTTGATAGACTTTGTTTGACGTGTTTGTCAAACAAATTACATGTTTGATATGTTTGTCAGAATTTTCAATTGGCGTGTTTGAAGCGCAATAAATTTATACATAATATGTTTTAACTTTTCCATGTTTGTCAAACAAAATGTCAGTCAGTTGTCATGTTTTTACATCATTGCAAGCTTAACGTTGAGTTTTGTAAAATTTTGTTTGGACGTTTGCGGCCTTGTTTGTTCTGAGCGAATGTAAAAACAAACAAATGTGTTGGTCTATAGACTGCTTAGCGCTTTATCGTCTCCTATACTTTTATAACTCTATTTGAATTCTAAATTTGATATTCAACTATCGAATTAGATTAAGCTAGTCCAAATATTCTATCATATCATTTCTATCATCATATCATATCTACATATATTGGGGTTAAAGCATGAAATTGCCGATTTGTACGGAAATTGAAATTATTTGTTTAAGAAAAATAATTGCCATTATTATTATATTATTACATTGCTGCCATCTAATAGGAAGGTCATTTTATGCCTTTGCGATAGAACTCTGGTGATCTAGATTCGACAAATTGTGTGAAAGCATTTTGTACTGCCTCCTGGGAAGAAAACTTTTTATCACGTAGAAAATTGTCCAAATCACGAAAAAAATGGTAGTCCGTTGGAGCAAGGTCTGGCAAATACGGAGGGTGACGACTGGTTTCTAATTGCTGTTCCTGTAGAGTTAAAACGTTTTCTCGTGCTGTATGAGGTCTCGCGTTATCATGGAGCAATAATGGTGAAGATCGATTAATGAGTCGGGGCTGTTTCACTGCTAGTTTTGCTATCATTGTTCGGAGTTCGGCACAGTAGACATTTGCCGTTATTGCTTGACCAGATCGGAGAAAGCTATAGTGAATAAAACCATGCTGAGACCACCAAACAGTTACCATTACCTTTTTATTGGTAAGCTTTGCTTTAGGACACTGTTGCGGCGTTTGTCTCGGGGTTGGTGGGGACCAGCCATTGCATTTCGCTTTTCGCTTACTGTTATCGTAAAGAATCCACTTTTCATCACATGTCACAATTCGATCCAATATTCCGTCATTTCTGTATCGATTCAATAAGGCAACACAAGTTTTAAGACGCGTTTCTTTCAGCAGATTAGTCAAATCATGAGGCATCCATTTTTAATATTTTTTTTATTTTATTGATTTGACGCAAATGAGTCCATATTGTTGGTAAGGTAACGTTAAACCATGCCGCTAATTCCTGGGTAGTTTGGCTCGGATCGGCTTCCGACATCTCTTTTAATTCATTGTTATTCATCTGTGTGGGCGGTCTTCCACGTGGTTCGTTCATCAAATCAAAGTTTACACGAAAGCGTTTAAACCAAAATCGCACGGTGCGTCCATTAGCAGGTCCTTCTCCAAACGGAACATTGATATTGGGAGCTGTTTCTGCCGCGTTAGTTCCGCGTCGGAACTCGTATACAAAAATCACTCGAATTTTCGAAGAATCCATCTTTCTTGTCTAAGCTGAATAAAAAAAATCGGCCAAGTGCGAGTCGGACTCGCACACCGAGGGATCCGTACAAACCTGTAGGTATACTTTTGATTGCGTTGACATAGAAGTTTAATTTTGTTACAGCTTAAAGGTATTATAGACCTGAATATTTGATATGAATTTCAATTTAATACCTCTACGCGTTCATGAGGAAAGCGGTAGTAACTATACCTAAATTTATTAAAAATATTTTGATTATATTAAGTAACTAAAAATTTACGGTGTTCGCAATTTTTCCTTTATCTGTGCTATAAGATGTTGCTTCATACCAAATTTCAAGATTCTGAGTTAACGGGAATTAAGTACCCTGTAGGTTTTGATTCCCTTCCGAGTTTCGAAAATTTGCGGCATAAACGGCTGTATCTTTTGATTTCATTATCTCAGAAGTTTGATTTTTTCACAGCTCCAAGGGACAGTAGACATAAGTATTTGATATCAATTTTTGCTTGATACCTTCACGCGTTCCTGAGAAAAGGGGTCTTGACAGACGGACAGACGGACGGACGGACGGACAACAAAGTGATCCTGTAAGGGTTCCGTTTTTTCCTTTTGAGGTACGGAACCCTAAAAACAACTCAGTGTCGATAATCGAATGTTGCACATTTTTTAAAAGAAGAAAATTTAGGTACCATGTGAAAAAAGTTTAACTCAAAAATCTCAAACCATGAAGGTTCTATGTCAAGTATACCTATTACAATAAAACGACAATTTCATATTTTAACCCCTATAATATTATTAATATTTCTGATCATTAAGCTGACCTTAATCAAAAATTTAAATCATAAGAAACCGATGAAATTTGTATAGAATCAACTTAGAACAAATATACTATAATTATATACATAGTAAGTATAGAAATAACATAGCAATCAATTATATTATGCACAAAGAAATAGGATAGTTCTTAAATGAATAACTTCGCAGTAATAAATACATATTCAAAGACTAGGTATTATCAAAATGTATAAATTACGCTTTTATGTACATCAACGAAAGTCGCTGAACATGTTGCAATCTTCAATATGATTTTTAACAAGTATGAAGTTACTGACCTACGAAGGTTATGCGAAATAATTTCATAGATGACCATTAAATATTTAGGTTACCTTAGTAGAAAAGACCTGTTGCCAAGTTCTGGAGCTGTGACAATAAAAAAATTTTGTTGTGTTCAGCGACTTTCGTTGCTGACTGTACTATAGTATATTGTTATATATTGTTTTTTTTTGTTATTGTTATATATTATTTCTTACCTAAACGTCCACCAAATGTCGTAGCACATGACGTTCAACCAGAAGAAAGCTGATAGCAGAGACAAGTAGATGACGAAAGCTGGAACAAAAGACAAGAAAATTTGCTATTTCTCCAATACTGCATTATATATTATCTACATTTCCCGGAGCGAACGTAAAAATAACAATAATAACTTGGACTTATCGCCAAGAGCCTCGACCAACACCTCAGGAGGCTCGTGTTGGGTGGGCCTGATTGATCTGAGTCATCCTTGATACGGCGCGTATTGCGAGGAGGTTCCTGTCTCTGGGGCCCTAACCACCGGTAGCTTGGACCCTGCTCCGGATACCGGTGGGCCTCTGTTTTTTATATTTTTACATGTTTTTGTCTTTTTTATTTTATAAAAATATTTAAAAATGTAATTAGTAAGTATTTAAAAACGAATAAAGGATAAGCTAGCGCAGCTTAAACTTGCAAATCGGTTGGTCAGCGTAGCTAACCCAGCCATGAGCCCCTCACTAGAATAGAATAGCTGCTTTAAGAAATTAACAAGTTTCCCCACTTTTTTATAGTACGGAAAGTCTTTATGTCTCGTCTACCAACTGGGCAAGCAGCAGGATATGTCTATACTAAAAACTGCACTTGCCTTCACTTGTTTTATAGTCATAGCAATGGATTAGTGAAATTCGTCACTTCCCCTATCTGGAAATCTTATCACGGAACTTTAGGATTTCAATTATAAATATTGGATCTGAACTATAACGCATACGAGTTTTATATTATTTTTGTTCTAAACAGATTTAGATCCTGAAGCGGAAACCGAATCTATGACCTCGACTGCGTAACCGGCTATCTGTACGTCATTAAATACCTATCTATACATAGTAAAAAAAGTCGCTGTCTGTCCGTCTTAGTAGGTACGTTATCTTTTAAACTACGCAACGGATTTTGATATTTTAGGAACCTCTGATCTAAATAGTAGTGAAAACAGCTAGTTTTATTATTCATATTCATATTCATATTATTTATTTGCATTCCACAATGTAGACTTAGGTGGTAGATACAATGCTTAAAGCTTGTAACAATCATGGACCCTGTAGGGCACAGCAAAATATAAATCACAAATTAGTATCCTTTAGTATTACTTTATATAAGTAGCAATTAAGCGGTAATCTGGCGTCTATGTTGTTAATGTTGTGTTTACCCGTAATTGGCATATATATTAGAATAGAACCTATAGTCTTGTATCTGTACGTGTATATATATGTGCTGTGGGCGAACCTAAGTTAATAAATAAAAAAATAAATAAATACTTGTACTACCATTTAGTTCAGAGGTTTCCAGACTTTCAGCTACATTTCTACCATATTCCCAAAACATCTTGACAACATTTGTCACATCAACATAGACCCCCGTCGAGTCTCCCGTGGACTCCTGGGGGTCCACCTGGACCATTTTGGGAACTAATGATTTATATAATTCCTTCCAGAAGGTACAATACATGCGTGTTATTGGGGAGACCGAGGGGATTTGAAACTAAGGTGAGTTAAAACAGTACCGATTTCTCTGAACTTAAAACCGTCACCGTATCTCGGTATGAGAGTTGAAACAAGTTGACTTATTACGATTAAGTCGATCTTTCATCACAATATTAATGCTTACAATTTCTTAATGTTAGTTATTCACAAGTGTAAAGAATGACCTATAGATTTGTACTAATATCATACGATTTTTGACCATAGTAACTTGTATTTGCTGTATGAAACAAAATGTCAAAATTGTTTCAACTCCCCTCGGTCTCCCCTACATTGCACCCGTGAAAAACCGGGGCGAGTCCCAAGTTAATAATATTTGAAGAATGCCTAATAAATCTGTCTCATTAGCCCAGTGGTCACAAGTGCGACAGCTATGCTCGAGGTCCTTAGTTTGATTCCTAAACCAAGCAAAGTGTTATTAGGTGTTTCTTTGAAATTCTCATTAGCAGCTCGCAGTTTGGATTTGTTGTTTTATTTGCCCGGTTAATGGCAATAGGCTCGCCCCCTTACTCTTTCTCTGAGCCTTTTTCTAACTATATTAAGGTCGGCTTCCAGTCTAACTAGATACGGCTGAATATCAGTAGTTTACACGAAGCGACTGCCATCAGACCTCCGCAACCCAATTTTTATATAATACCGATACCCTGAAGATCGACTCGTTGTCAGGCTTTTTGTGCTTCTGACTACCACTAACGATTGTTATAGAAGTTCTTATGAAAACCGGGATCGACGGCTTTACGTGCTCTCCGAGGCACGGAGGGGTCTCGATGTCTTAAGATTAGTCACCCATCCATGGACTGACCGCGACTAGGGCAGCTTAACCTTGCAGATCGATTGATCAGCTTAGTTAATATTATACTTAGCCACGAGGGCTTCGCCTCGCCCCTCGCCCCCTATTACATGGGTCCTAAACATACCCGCGAACTGTGAGTGTACTGTTTTTGTTATTATACGCCTCTGCCTTACCATGCGGACGTGATAGTAGGTGTGTTGAACAATAGGTACCTACTTATAGTAAGCACAACTACTCAATTAGTAGTACGATTATGATAGATATGTTAAGATGTTTTAAATGAATGTTCTCTTTCATTAAATAATTGAAATAAAACTCTCTTTTACGCGCATATTGATATCAATATACGCGATAATATCCGTAAAAAGTAGTTTTTTTTTCTATGTATAATATTCGCGTAAATGTCATAAATCAATATATTACATAAATAATTTAACTTTTAAATATTAAATATTATATAATTATGCAAACGCAAAAAATAATTTTATTCAAAGTCAAAGATATCTATTGCTTAAAAAGCAACTGCTTTTTTTTAAATTGACATTAAGTCTTAATCTAATACGTAAATGACTTAATGGAAAATTCTAGAATAGTAAACAAGTTCCAGAACTTGATACACCTGTTAAAAATTCTTTATTTTATTATTGACTTTTTGGTAATTTTAACAATATTTACGAGTATAGTCGTTCTATAATCCCCCTATTAAACTTTATTTAACAGACTGCTTATACCAAAATAAACTTTATTTTTAGTTCCACCAATTTTGTCGCCTCATCAACCTTGGACATTCATAGGTTTTTATAGCATAGCATGAGAACAATATTATAAATAGAACTGCTACTAATTACCATTGCGCGTTGCCGACCCCGTAAAATGGCAGAGGAATAGTTGGGTTGGCAGTATAAGGGTCAAAGTCCACCCACGGCCAACACAACGTTTTCTCGAAGCACAGCACCGTAATGAACACAACACACCTCAAAGCAGTGTTATTTTACTTCGATTTTCTGCAAGGTGGACCCTACTATTTTTAGCAACCCTTGACTGTACAACAAGGATTTTTGGGTAGTCACCTCATCACTACTGTAACGTCAAGTGTCGTGGATTTGATTCTTAACCGCGGCAAGTATTTTTGTGATCCAATATCTGCAGATCACTTCTATCAACACAAATTTATGTACACACTTAGAAACTAGAAAGGAGCCAGCTAGTGCAAATGTACTGCTTATTTCTAATGAAATCTCTTCCAGCAGACCTGCGAGAGGAGAATTGAGAACGTATTGATTTAAAACGTATTGGAAGTAGTTTTTATTAATTCTCAATATTATATAGAATCTCATATAAAATAAATCTAGGATAGTCTAGACGGCGCCTTAAAGTATAGGTACATAAAACGAACATTTGCATATTTTCTTCCACTCACGAATACTAAATGACGCCATCCCAAAATTCACGCTTGTAACAATAAATTTGTTTTATTTGATAACTAATTTTTAAATTAAGAATAAAACTAACATAACCTATTTATACATATCATCATCATCATCATCAACCCATATATTTTCCCACTGTTGGGCACGGGTCTCCTCTCACAGAATGAGAGGGCTTAGGTTATAGTCCACCACGCTGGCCTATTGCGGGTTGGCAGACTTCACACGGCGTCAAGATAATCTCTAAGGCATGCAGGTTTCCTCACGATGTTTTCCTTCACCGTTTAAGCGAGTGATAATTAATTATTAATACGCACATGATTACGAAAAGTCAGCGGTGCCTGCCTTGGACTCGAGACCTTCGACTTGGCAGTCCAATGGTCATACCACTAGGCTATCACTGCTTTCATACATAATATGCAAGATTTTAATGACATATTTAATATACAATGACTCAAATAGCAGAGTGAAATCAAATTGAAACTCTTATTAACATAACATAATGCGCTTAGAAATTGCCTATACCCCGTTTTTACAGATTCTCGTACAGGCTAGTGATATATATAATACATACTTATATATTATAAGTATGTATTTATAAAAAATAAAAGTATATAAGTATTATATCCATTGTCTAGTACCCATAGTACCAGCTCTGCTTAGTTTGGGACTAGATGGTGTTGTGTAAAATGTCCCAAAAATATTATAAAAAAAAATATTATAATATTATAACCATGGAATTTCAAGTCATACGTAAAATCGAAGGCGTGCTCTGCTACATACACTTCAAACACGAGGAAACGTTGTGCTGGCAGTAGGGGGGACTTTGACCCTTATACTGCCAACAACTACTCCCATAACTATTCCTCTTTCGTTTTACAGGGTCGGCACTTACATAACCACTAAAAATACAATCATCATCATCATCATATAAGCCACAGAAGGTCCAAACCAGGTCCAGGTGCTGAACAAAGAGTTTCCCCTTAGACTTTCACAAAGACTAGTAAAGTACAAATACTCACTCAGACTTGTGCAAATATCTTGAGTAATTTCTTTTCTCAGGATAAGAATCTGCATTGTTCCCAGGAATAGGAATCCCACGAAGAAGCTGAGTAGGTATGCCATCAGGACCATGCCGTGAAGGTTTCGAAGTTCTGGCAGCCATGCGTATACAGCCACCGTCAGTAAGATGAAGAAACAAGAGATCAGCATGCCTGGAAAACATAATTCACAAAAAACTGCCTCATCTAGTGTTCCTAAGCCTGACTGCTACGTTAGAGTTTTCTATGAAATTCTCAGTAGCAGCTCGGAATTTGGATTTGTACCCGGTTCATGACGATAGACTTGTCCCTTTTACATGGGACATAAACATATCGGTGAACCGTGGGTTTACTGTGATATACCTCTGCGTAACCCTTCAGGGAATACAGGCTTGATGGTATGTTATGAAACGAATGGCTTGCCCTGTCTTCGCTGGGGTGCCATGTCATCTCGACTACACATCAAACAAAAAATTACCAGTATGTTTTTTTCAAACACCCACAAAGTCAAAGTCAAGTCAAATATTTTATTTCATTTACACTATTAAATTAGCAGGCACTTTTGAAAAGTCAAAACTAGTTGCACGGTTCCGAAAAGTGGGTCTTATGGAGGAGAACCGGCAAGAAACTCCATAAGTAGACACTCTTTTGAAAAAACATGATTACTTACATTATTTTGTTCTGAATAATTCATGAGAACAATGCAGTTTGATGTGTACCTAGTAATAAATTAGCCCAGTATAATAACACTAGTTTACAAAATTTAACTATTTTTTATACCCCGAAATAAATGTATATAAATATGTTCATCTACCTTCCTTAAACCTAAAAGTGTTAGCAGAAATATTTTATCAAGTCACAATTTTTTCCTGCTGTAAAATGTTTTTTTTTTAACGACCTAACGTGGTGACGACAGTTTATTGTTTATTCGTTCGCTTCAAATGATAATTTATCTTGTTTCAGATTGATTGAAAATGTCGAATAGAAAGTGTAAACAAAGTTTTGACTGTTTTTGTTGATTGTTGATTCGTTATAAAGTACATATCTTCATTTGGGAAATAAAAAAAGTGAAAATTACAAAGAAATTGTTATAATTGTTGATTTATAGAAAATTTTTCAACTGATAGGAAACGTCATTGAAGATTCATTTCCTGCACTCGTATCTGAATTTTTTCCCTGAAAACTTAGGAAGTATGAGTGACGAACAAGGGGACCGTTTCCACCAAGACTTAAAGGTTTTTGAAGATCGACATCAAGGATTTTGGGATGAAAACATGTTTATTACTGTTGGTCCATTATAAGAGAAACTGATTCACATGACTATAAAAAGAAGGCAAAAATTAGTCATTTTTAATTTTATTTTGTATTAATACCAAAATTATGTACCTATTCCCGTTAAGTAAATAAATATTTCTTGAACCAGACGTCACAGAGTATTTTTTTTTTGATAATTCTAAGCAAATGATTAATAAAATAACAACTTTTAGCTGAGGTATGAAAACCGTGTAAACTAGTGTAATTAAACAGAAATAAAAGAATGATGGCATTGACAAAGCGGGTGTTCCCTCACTTAATCTTTATCATAAAACATGCAAACTTACAACTGCTGCTCATCCCATAGTTATCCTGGTCTTGCGTATCGGCGAAGCAGATCAGGGCATTCAGTTGTGGTTGATATTTTTTGTCCGAGACGAACGTGTCAATGCAGTACTTATCTGGACCGTAGATCAGTTTATCAGGAACGTAATTCTGAACGTGCACAAACAGACTGCCATTCTGTCAATGATAAATGATAATATTATTATTATTACGGAAACACAAAAACAAAATAAAATTCGGTTCTAAAATAAAGAAGGCTTAGGTATTTTTATTTTATGTGACAGAGCGTAGGTACTATACAAATTAGTGACGTCAATATTTCGTGTGCTATACAAATTCTATACTAACACTCGTTTTGCGGGAAAGGGACGGGGCATCCCTTGTATATTCCCGAGGGTCCGTTTGAAGACGGTAGTAAATAAAACACTTATAATCGGTAATTATAAAGTGTATATTAAACTTGACCGTAATTTATAGCTCTCAACAAATATGAAAATTTCAGCGGGGGTCATTAAACTCGTGTAACGAAACCATAGCGCGATCTATTTCGATCCCAACGCCATCTAGGGAAACAAAGGTTAAACTTTCGAATCATATATATTTAATCGCGCTATGATTTCGTTTGCGACCCAAACATACCGCCCACCAAGGACATATTGAACCAACCAAATCCTAAATGTCCTTCACTACCGCCCAACAACCACTTCCCGGACCCTCGGGAATATACATACATCCCTCTCAAATTTAAAAGTTTTTGGTACCCACCAAAAACTTTAAAGGCTCAAAAATTTATTAGATTGGAATATATTTTCAGTACAATTTATAATTAATTATATTTTTTACTAAGCCTGTCATTTTGAATAAGTAAATCAAAGACTAATAATTATAAACATTTATAAGTCAAATACCCAATTATAAATTATATTGTTATATATATTATAAAATATAAACATAATATATTACTATAAACATTTCCAATAAAACCCTTAGGCCGCGTTCAGACAACACGCGCCAGCTAAGCTACGCCTCGCGTATCAGCACCCGCGTCTAACTCGTGTTGAAATTTTTTGTATATAATTTGATTCTAAATCATCAGATCTCAAATTGTATTTATAGAAGTCTAACCACATGCCTCGCACCTACCTCATGCCAACCCCGCACATGCGCTGCACCCAACCCGCATAGGTACCTACCACTTGCGCCCGCGCTTCGCTAGTGTCGCATTGACTAGTGGTGTTCAAAGTTGCTATAAATCAATAACATGCTTAATGCTATATGCTTAATTTTTCAAACATGCGATTTTATGTGCTATATTGTAGCATGCTTAATTTATATGCCTACTTGTTATGTTACGTCAAAACGGGCGGGCCGCGTCCGAGGGACAGTTGCTTGATAGAGAGAACGAGTGTTACGCGATATAAAGCAAAATAGCTTTAAAGCATTATAGCCTAAAGTGCGAACCGCGATATCATTTGAAGCTACTTTATAATGCTATATTAACCATCACTACTATTGACTGTGATCAAGTTTAGTTTCGTTGCGTGTTTTTTGATTAAATAATAATTAATAACATCGATAAAGTAGATATAAAAAAAGCATTTAAGTATTATATCCATTGCCTAAGTACCCATAGTACAAGCTCTGCTTAGTTTGGGATTAGATGGTGCTGTGTAAAATTGTCCAAGAATATTTATTTATTATGATTTATTGATTATATTATAATGCATCATGCGGGGCTTTCTTCTCATGGGCGCTCAAAAAAGGGACTTAGTTCGACAATAATTTAAATATTTCAAAATTCTATTCAGTGGGCTATACAAAATTAATAGAAACACCCATTATTTGGTTATTAAAACTACAAATAAATAAGAACAACTAATAAAGTTGTTATCTCATAATTAGTTTAAATGTTTCTTATATGCATTTTAATTAAATTAAACATTAAGATAATGTGCTATTCGACATTTTGCTATTAAAAATCAATTTGTGAGACGGATACAAGATAGGTACTTGTAATCGTACTTACAAATTTTTTTGTTGTATGTTAAATTACTTATCTAAATATTTGGGACATTTTACAAAGCACCATCTAGTCCCGAACTTGTACTATGGGTACTAGACGATGGATATTAGTACATTATGGTACAAGTATGTAATGTTGGTGATTACCGCTGAGGCACCATTGAAACCCGTCCATTGAGCCGTCAGGTGAGGGTTATAAGAGAGCCGAGGATGGTAATCATATTGATTATATATATATATATATATATCACGTGTATCATACGACGTTTTAAAATAAATACTAAAAGAAAATAACTATAATAAAATTATAACAGTGAAAACAAGTTGTGAAATTTTTTTCGCAATATCGGGATAAATTAATCAGCTGTTTTCCTATGCGAGCGCATCTAACAATGGCGAACTAAAATAATGAGGTTTCTTTTTCTTTTCGCGGATAGCGTTTTAGCCACGTACAAAATGGGGAATTCATATTTTTCTTTATTACAGAGAAAACAAAATTTATATTTGAGTGAAAGTTTTATTTATTAAAAACGTACAAGTTAAAATTATCTATTTAAATAGGTACGAAGTTGCAAGAAATGAGCAAGCAATAGGTATTATACATTAATTTATTTGTACTATTGAACACGATATTTTTTGTATCGAAACTTTTTTAAGAACAAAGCAACTCAACCAATAAAATAAAAAAAACCCTATCCTACTTGTGAATAATAGCAATGAAAAAGTCACAGTTTGATTACAGGTGTCATTATGCGTTGAAATTAGAGCCATTTTATGAACAAGTGTGACAGTGAACTGAAAAAATACTTATATCCCTTTTTTTGTAACTACATACTTATAAAACATGAAACACCCAAACAAACAGACGCTTATGTTCATAACATAAATATTTGTGTTCTGTGGGAATCGACCCACAACCTCGTGATCAGCAGTCTAACACGCAAACCACTAGACCACAGACGTCGTCAAATATGATAATACCTACCTACATACCTTCTGGAAGAAATACTTTAAATGATGGTGGTCAAAAACGTAAGTATCAAGATAAATTGCGTAGCTCTTACACGAGGAAACGTTGTGTTGGCAGTTAGCTTTGAAAATGACCCTTATACTGCCATCCCAACTATTCCTCTTTCAATCCAGGGTCGGCAACGCGCAAGTGATACTCCTGGTGTTACAAGCGTCTACAGGCTACGGTAACCGCTTACCATCAGGTGGGCCGTATGCTTATTTGCCAACTTAGTAGAATAAAAAAAAACTAAATGCATGAACAGACAGACATTATTTTTGTTTTAGACTACGTACAGAGGCATGACATGAAGCTACCACAATCTGTCAAATTTCTTTGACTGATTTTCAACAATAAGGTTCATATTCTATCGGGATAATTTGACAGTTTTGGATAGGTTGACCTGCTGGCGTCTGTACATACCAAATGATTACGTATAAAACTCGTTAAGTATTTATGTGTTCACTTAATAGTGACGATACAAAATAATTTATACGACGGTACGGTCAGCAACGAAAGTTGCTAAATACAGCAAAATTTTTAGATAACGCTTTGACAGCTACAAAACTTGTCAAGATTTTTTTTTATTATGATGGGAATGTAAATATTTAATGGTCATCTATGCAATGATTTCGCACATCCTTCACAGGTTAAAAACAACTTCACAACTTTATGTTAAAAATCGTATTGAAGATTGCAATATTTTTAGCTACTTTCGTTGCTGACTGTACCTAAACAGAAGTATGTTGTATTGATTTCTGACATTTACGCGAATATTATACATTGAAATAAAACTACTTTTTACGGATTTTATCGCGTATATAGAAGTATGTTGTATGAATCAAAACGTTTTAAAACTAATAGCGACGTTGGCGGTTATCGTATTTATCTTTATTACAGTTTCCTTTCAATTGTCGTTCTACTGTGACGACACACACTAATTATTTAGAATATATTATCTGAGGTACAGACGCCAACAGGTCAAGCTATTCAAAACTGTCTAATTTTCCCAATTGAATATGAACCTTATTATATTTTGCACTTAGGTTGAAAATCATTCAAAGAAATTTGACAAATTGTGGTAGCTTGATGTGCTTCATATCTTATCTACCACATCTTTAAAAGCATTTATCCTGTCAAGTAACAAGATAGAGACTCAATTTCGACGACATGTTTGGCGAAGCGGCTGAGTGGCTTCTGCGCCGCGGGTTGTGGGTTCAATCCCCACACGGAACAAATATTTGTATGACCTACAGGTAGTTGTATGGGTCTGGACCGGGTCTGGATATTGGTGTATGTGAAAATTTGTGTTTGTAAACGCACTATCTAGTATTAATTAGTAATTAATAATAAATATCATTAATCATGTAACAATAAAAAAATGTAGGGTAGCTGTCAGTAATTATATCATCAAGACGCCCACCACCTCAGTCTACCCGTGACCATGGACGCTGTAAAGGGTCCGAAACGTCGCGATAAAATCCGTAAAAAGTAGTTTTATTTCATGATAGCTTCTATTTTTCTTTTCTTTTTTGTTTAAAATGGGCCTCGCTCTTGACTTCAATCTTACCTAGCTCTGCCTTACTCTCATGTATTCAAACGTAATGGTTTGGATACATGGTCGTTAGCCCCTTAAGCAGTTGAAGACTGATAAGTCCTTTTGTTTTTCACTTGGATTAACTTCACTCTAACACGAACGGTTCGACTTGACCGTGGTGTAACTAACACACCTTTTTGCGTAATCATCGTCAGTCGACCTCAAGGATGCTTGATGATTGTAGAAGCAAGAGGCGACATTTATATTTGTAGCTTTACAATTAACATTTTTTAAATTTCAATTAACTTTAGACAATCTGCAGTAGGTTGGTATTTCGAGCTAGAAATATAGGAGTATTTAAGTATTCGTCTTTTATTATTATCTCAAAACTTATTTTTTACCATGGATATAAAAATTATACGTGTAGCTAATTATACATCTATGTTTTTTACATTGTCTTCAATAAAAAAAGCGCGACAAGGGACTTACATTTTTAAAATTCGAACGAAGTTTCTGTGTGGTCAATGCTAGTGAAGAACAATAGACAATTCTTATAATGTAACCTGCTTTGTTTAAAAATGTGGAAATACTCTGGAAAATCACTGCTAAAGTTTTGGATCATCAAGTTGTTTTTTTTTATCGATACGCTATATCCGCAACCAAATTCAAAGATAATGTTTGTAAAACGTTCTTAAGACCGACCCATTAGAATTACCTATAATTTTGCTCAATACAAGCTAGTAAGACAATCGCATAGGTTTTTTTTTATTGCGTAATCAACATTCAACAGGTAAAAAGTTGTTCAGTTTTTTACTACGGTTATTTATTACTATTTGTATGCCAACATCGGAATAAAAAACGCTGTGTTTTGTCCCTCTCGCACTTATAATTAGGTATCTACTATACTAAATTATGTAATGAGGATCCGACAGGCGTGCGAATGTTTATACATCAAATTCAGTTGAGTTTACTAAAAATCCGATCACTGTGGCTCGCCTGTCGAAACATAAAAAGCCAATTTCATCATCAACCCATATACTGTCCCACTGCTGGGCACGGGTCTCCTCCCAGAAAGAGAGAGATTAGGCTATAGCCTAATCTCTCTCTTTCTGGACTATAGTCCACCACGGTGCCTTAATGCGGGTTGGCAGACCTAAAACGCCGTTGAGAAAATCTCTAAGCCTTACATGATTTCGAAAAGTCAGAGGTCTGTGATTTGGATTCGTACTCGATATCTTTGTCTTGACAGTACAATGGTCATATCACTAGGCTATACTGCTTTTTTGAAATAAGAACAAATTGACAACCAAAAAATTTTTGTCGGGGAACAACCCCCGTCGGTGGAACACGTCGGTGGGGTTCTTCAAAAAGGTCCTGGTGTATAGTAGCTACTCGCAACCTGCGAGTGTGTATGACAAGATGTATGAATGTGGTCGAAGCAAAAGAAGTATGCAAGAATCGTAGCAAGTGGCATTCTTTAGTTTCAGCCTACCAAAGTGGGAAAAAGGCGTGAGTGTATGAATGTTTGTATGTTGATTTATATAGATATATCCAATGACTATAGGGCAAGGGAAGGCAAGTGAGTTTTTTAGTCGGTAGGAGTCCAACAGGAGAGATGCCAGTGCCATCGCCTCAGGTGATAGAAGATCCATGAGGATTATCTGTACTTTAGAAAAAAAGATTAAAACGCCGAAAATTACATGGAGCGGCCAGACCTGCGCCAATTATTAAATAAGGGTAATTTCAGATAGTTTGGACGAGTACTCGAAGAGCAAGGAGACTTATAGGCGATGAGTCGCTCGTCAAAACCAAACTTCAAAGTCTGGAACATCGGCGAAAGGTCGCTTGCCTTTCGGTCTTTGACAAGGGTATTATGGAGAGTGTGCCCAGCTTCTTCACGACCTAATCCCACCTTCCACTTTCCTTCATCGGACTACCAGACGCCGGGAGGGCTTTCACCCACATGTGGTCGAATTCCCTTTTCAGCGCACGAAGCGACATGCTTCATCTTTTCTCTCATTCGCATCCCAAAAGAGTGGAATGCTCTCCTTGCGTCTGTGTTCCCAGACTCATACAACCTTGATGTTTTTATAATAATAGTGAATAGGCATCTTCTGTGTAAGCGTGTTCCACCTTCGACCTCGTCATCGCTTACCATCAGGTGAGACTGAGGTCAAACGCAAGCCCATCAACCATAAAAAAAAAGTACTAACTCAAGATAGCGACTCCGACAACCCCAGCAGACTTCCCTGGTGGCATGAGCCATGAGGATACCTGGCAGAAAGGATGACGGAGTAAGTCAGTACGGACTCTTACTGACTACGTCACCATTATAAATCCTGCCGTGGTAAGGACAGTTCTGTATGTGAATTGATGTAAATCTGAAATTCACATACATTGAAGAGAGGTAGGGCATAGTGGGAGTAATTCCACTCAAATTGGAGCTGCCCGACTGGGGAAGTACCTCCGCCTTGCAGAAAATCGAAGTAAAATAACACTGCTTTGAGCTGTGTTGTGTTTGTTACGGTGAGCAAGGTTGCCAGTGCTCTACGAGGAAACGTTGTGTTGGCAGTGGGAGGACTTTGACCCTTATACTGCCAACCCAACTATTCCTCTTTCAATAAAGGGTCGGCAACCGCTTACCATCAGGTGGGCCGTATACTTGTTTGCCGCCTTAGTGGTATAAAAAAAAACACCATAATTTATCCGATTAGTCGCTAATGAGGCTACTGTATTTCCAGGTACAGTAGTGATATCAGGTTTTTCAGAAATAAATCTATAGATAGGACTGGTGCCTGGTTAATGGCAATAGGTTCGCCCCCTAAACCATAGGATCTAAAAGCACCCACGGCTGATTATAGGTTTGATGGTGGAGCTATAGTCTTTGCAAAAAATAAACACAGTGTTCACAAATATTTATGTGGTGAACATTATGTATTTGTGTTTATTTGGGTGTTTGTTATATAATTTAAGTATGTATTTGCAAAATATAAGTATTATATCCATTGTCTAGTAGGTACCCATAGTACGGTCAACAAAAGAGTTAGCTATACAGGCAGCTAATTAATAATCTGTATTTTGATAAAGATAGTGTAATAATGTATCACGCAATATGTGTCAAAACGTAGGTATTGTAAGCAGCTACATACCTAACCCTTTAGCGCGTAATTATTTATGTCAAAATATGTATAAAAATGCATATTTCGTTTGCTATCTGTACACTTAACTCTTTTGTTGACTGTACAAGCTCTGTTTAGTTTGGGACTAGATGGTGTTGTGTGAAATTGTCGAAGAATATTTATTTATTTAATTTCCAGTTTTGGTACAGTAACCTCGCGGTCAGTTTGTCTGTCCGTCGGTTTGCTTGGAAGTTTGAAGTCAACATTCTAGAACGACGCCCGCTTGGTAAGTGCATTATTATCGTCGAATGACCATTTCTATTCTATATTCAAATAAGAATAACATTTTAAAGTATACCTACTTAAAAACTTGTTTTCTAAATATCAAAATTCTTGTTCGGTGATCTACCGAATCGGCAATAGACGGTAAGTTTTTAAAATTCGACCCGCACTGAGACAGGTTAGAACATCAAAAACCCGTTTTAATCTGCCTTGACTTTTAGAAACTGCGGCGTAAACTTCAGACAAAATGCAATCAAAATCAAATTTTGTCGACATATTCATGTAGGTATATGTAGGAATAAACACTATATCCGGAGCCAAATTCAAACATAATGTTTGTAAAACGTTCTTAAGACCGACCCATCAGAGCATTACCTATAATTTTGCTCAATACAAGCTAGTAAGACAACATATTTCTATCCTTTGAATTAAACGTTTCATTCAGTTTATTTTTCGCTTTTTAGTGCTGATGTTTTTTTAAGTCGGTTTTACTTTATTTTTGTTAAACAGCTTATTTTTCAATTTTTAGTTATTTTATAGAATCATGGGTAGACCAACTAAAGGTACCCGATAGGTAAACGATTACTTAAGTAATCGTTTGAAGCAAATAAAGAACGTTTATCCAAAAATTGCAAACGGAATGCCATATCTCGTTCCCAAGAATCACCATTGACACGTCATGCTAGATTATCTCAGATGAGAAATAACATACGTCCTCAATTGTCATAGGAATCGCAAAGGGATAGGACCCGTCGACTCAATCGTATTCATGAGTGTTTGAGTGGCGAGTCATCTAAACAGCGCGAGCATCGTCTAAGCATTATATGAAACCGACTGGCTAATGAGACTCCCGAGTAGCGCATATATTGTTTAAATGTCATACGAGACCACTATTATAAAAGTAGCCTATGTCCATCATAATGTAGGGTGCTGAAGGTGAAAGAATTTTCGAAATCGGTTAAGGCGATCCAGAGACTACCTATCTCTTACAATCTCACAAACATACCTAAAAAATATGCGGCGAATTGACAACCTCCTCATTCTTTTCTTAAAGTCGGTTTAAATGATTAGTAGTTTATACTTTTAGTTTCTAGCACTCACTCCGTTGTCTCCAGAGAAATCAATTATCGATATCGACAAGTCTCTATACATTATTCTAGAACAAGAAATCACTTAACTCCTAACCGTTAAAGAGATGACATGAGAGAGACATTCCTTTATCAGCTCAGCGTCATGAGATGTTGATAACCATACGCAAATGTCTCAATAGCTTTAGAAAATATACGAAAAACATTGTTATAATTATTGAGGGTTGCCCTCGATTTCCATGGGATTCTATCATCTGATCCTAACTTGGTGCCAATAGGACCACATCAGGAGTATACTCTTTCAAATAAAAAAAAAAATTTGAGAATCGGTCCACAAATGTGGGAGAAACATAGAACCTCCTCCTAGTCGGTAAAAAATTTGGGTGTCTATTCTTAGAACATCGAGAGGCTTTCGTGTGTTGCAAAGGATGTTATGCTGTCCGTCTCATTTGTCATATAGCACAAAAACCCCGACTGACATCCGGTTGATTGTAAAGATTTTGGGATTGCCCAGAAATGCGGAGATCGAAATTTACACGAAGCAACTTCTAACTAACGCTGTCAACTGCGTTTAAAATACTAGGATCAGCTGTAGCTGGTTAGATTGAAAATTAACCAGTTGCATTCAAGCATAGTTGGGAAAAAGGCTATTTGAGGATGATGATTAGGTAGATATTGTTATAGGAGAGGCTCTTGACTAAGTAATATCCACGCAGAACAGTCAATCTGGACCTCAATAAAAAAAAGAAACATATTTGGGAAATGGCTAAGAAAATGAACGTTATTCGAATACTTACGTTTACCTATTTATCTACATTATTCAGACTTTGTAGAGATTTTTTTTATAATTATTTTCGGCTGTAGTACGGTCAACAAAAGAGTTAGGTATACAGGCAGCTAATTAATAATCGGTGTTTTGATAATCACGCAATATGTGTCAAAACGTAGGTATTGTTAGCAACTACATACCTTTGGCGCGTAATTATTTATGTCGAAATCTGTATAAAAATGCATATTTCATTTGCTATCTGTATACTTAACTGTTTTTTTTACTGTACCTATCACTGCAACGGCAGTCGATCTATTGTGAATTTGTGATCGCCGTTAAGCCCTGCGGCTACTATAAACTGCAGGATTCCGATATTCATTTACCTGCCATAATTGATTCGTGTAAAATAACAATCTAGTCAGTCTGAAACCAACAATAACATAACTTTTTCTATCCAAAATACTCATTGATCTCACAAGGGCATGTGAAGGCAAGTGCAGTTTTAAGTCGGAATGAGTCCGTCATACCCTGTCGCTTCCCCAGGTAGTACATGATCTATCAGTATTCTGGATACAGCCATGAGATTCGTGACATTCACCACGACCAAGGCTAGGATGATGATTATTCAAATTTATTAACAAGTATTTGTCTCACCGTCTTCAAAAACATCTCACTCTCACTCGGAAACACTGGCACTCTCCGTTCTTGTTTTTCTTCCGAACAATATATTGTCCCGTACATAAAAATCAATTCCTGTGTGGCGTTGGTTCCCTCCACCTTTTCTTGCTTGTCAAAGTGCCACACTGGTGGATTAAATATGATCGCTGTTTCAACGCATCGATATTGGTCTCTATTGTAAGCCTGACCAGGAGGGCAACATTTTCGGGAACATTTATTTTTAAGACACACACATCCTCGTTTCGTTCCAGTGTCTTTATCCACAAATGTTTCATTTTGAGGTATTAATTTCGCATAAGGTTGATCTTTGTGCAACGGATCATTTAATTCAACACTCTTTTGATACTCGCAAGGTTGGTTTTCGTCTGATAGAGTCCCCGAAATAATCACGAATATAAAAGTCAATAAGGTCCACATTATGGCACTTTGCGACGACCGTCGTACACGGCTGTGGGCTAGTGACTGTTACCTGTCATGTAGTTACCGGGATTACCGTGATCACAAACGCTGATCAATGACGATTCAATTGATTTTATCTCAGAGATTCTTGTTCCAAACAGGTCTGTTGCCAAACGAGATTATTAGCTTAAACTATTGCTTAGTTATGAGATACACGCCGCGTAAACAGTTTGAGTTTAGGCGTTATACAGGGTGGAAACGTCGTAAAGACATCAAATGAACTATACTGGTCTCAAAATACCTTAAAATAGGAAATAGTAATTGTAATAATTAAAAAAAAACCAACTTGATTCGACTTTATTGTGAAATCGATAGTCATATCCAGATTGGCAGATGCTGAACCGGTGTGTATATGTTCAAAGATCATAATGTTCGTCAATTTGACTCCGGCGATCTAAAGCAATCTATGTTCCACTTGCAGCTAGGTATCCCTTGTGCCTGACTGGCCACCTGCACAATGGATGATTTGTACGCGGCCGTGTCTAACGCCATTGAGGCTTAAATTATTAGAAAACTGTTTAACAAATAAGAAGAAGACTTAATTGCTACCTACCAGAAGGGCTTTGAAATTGTAAAGTATTAATTGATTCTGGACTAGTAATAGGTATACCTACTGTTAAGCCAGAATCATATCAATCATTCCATCTCATTGGAGCTGCTTGACTGGGGATCGAAGTACCTCCGCATTGCAAAAAATTGAAGTGAAATAACACTGCTGGGAGCTGTGTTGTATTCCTTACGGTGAGCAAAGTTGCCAGTGCTCCGCGAGAAAACATTGTTGTGGCCATATACTGCCAATCTAACTATTCCTATTTCAGTTTTACAGGGTTGCAAAGAGATACGCTTGGTGTTGCAAGCGTCTAGGTAGGATGGCTGTTAATGACAGAATATGTTTCACACAAAAGAGCGGAACTTTATGTTTTTAGCTTGCTCATAATTGATGTAACTCTTTACCACGGTAAAGTTGTGTTTACAAGCTTACAACCCGGAACTCTTCAAATTCATAAACTTAACATAACATACAATCACGTTTCTATTCTGCGTACACCCACAGTTCGCCGGTATGTTTAGGTCCCATTTAATAGGGTGCGAACCTATTGCCATTAACCGGGCACAAATCCAAACTCCGAGCTCCATGTACAGAAAAAAAAAATAGAAAAACCAATAACACTTCGCTCGACCTGGGAATCAAACATAGCACTTCAAACACAGCAACCATCCTTGCGACTACTAGATTTGTGAGACTGATTAGGTACTCAAGATTTATAAAATCGTTTGCTAAATGCCCAATCCAATCGTATGGACATGAACTCCTTTCTCGAAGTGAAGTTTTAAAAATGTACTTAAAGTTTCTTTTACCCAATTTAATTATAGAAAACATATTACAAGCACCTGCACTCATATCAACCTTAACAATATATGTCATCAGTTGATTTTGCATTGGCAAATGAAATAAGGTGTTATAATTAATACTTTGATGCAATAGAAATTGACCTTAGACGAAAAAGATTTAAGGTTGCTTGTCTCAAAGCTTGTGAATTTTCAATCTAAGCGAATGATTTATTAGACTCGACGAATAATTGAAAATGTCAGTTTTTTTTTTAATTTTGAAGAGTCATGGTTTAAAGTTTCTTGCTATTTTGGTCTACAGTAACATACCTACATTGAGACAGTCTACAGTTTTGTTTTCATTAAAACCTGTTTCTAGTCTACTACCTACCATTATTATATTGAGAGCATTATGCTCAATAACTTTTCTGGCCATACCAATATTAAACTCTAAAAATAGTTTTTTAACTGAAGGTTAAGTGAACAACTTTATTTTTAAAGCTATGTGTTTATTACAAACTGGTTTAGGTTTTGATCAATGTCTAAAGATCAAAAACGCTCATTGACTCACAACGCGGTCAATTATATTAGAAAGTAGCAATTTAATAATCAGCTGTTAGCTTTGTTTTAATTTAAGCTGGCATCGAGTTTTTATGCCTATTTTTTTATAACCATAACTACCTTTTTTTTCTCTGTGGAAGTCCTCATGGACTGCCGCCGTCCGGGGAGACGACGGGATATGTCGGACTCCACCCAAACTGGGCGACCTACCGACTAAAAACCACACGGTGTTCCTTCTCGCACCTGCTGCGTCGGGGGCTACGGGAACAGAGCATTCTTCCGCGGCCCCCGACTGATGATGGCCCGCCGCAGCGGGCCCCCTCTTTGAGTTTGTAGGGGGGGAGTGAGGCGTAGACTCCCCCCCGCTGCCATGGAGAGGCGCGCGTGGATCGCCTTCTGCGGATCGGGTCAGCGCTAGCGCTCCCGCTCCGCAGCTTCCTTCTGCATAACTGCCTAACCTAGCCTAACTAGGATTTTTTTAAATTATTTAGTTTTTAAAATTCCTTGCATTTTGAAGCTCAACTTATATAGACTGTAAAACACATCATGCAAATTGTCAAACACATACATCTGATAAGCATTGAACTGTTACTGTCTGGTTTTGAAAAGAGACCATGATTCTCTGAGTTTGTTTCAGCGTATCTTCATCGTCATCAGCTAGGAAATACGGGCGCTATCTAGTAAGTATTAATTATTTTATTTAGAAATTTTAAAAATTTATTAGGTTCCAATCACGGCAAAAATACAAAACAAAACTCAAATCAAAGCAGTTTATATTACCCATTATTAGTATCTAGTATAATTAAATAAAAATAAACTTATCTAAACTACTTACTAACAAACTATAATTAAAAAAAAACTACAGGGTAGTAAAACGCAAACTAAACTAAAACTAGACTAAATTTTTTTTCTAAAATTTATTTAGAAAAAATCTAAAACTCAATATCAATTCTTGAAAATGAATATTGTTGCTTGAGTGACGTATCTGAATGAAATGTCAGTATCAAATATGCTCACGAGTTAACCTTATTAAAATAGAACTGAAAGATAGAAATAATCTTGTCTCCACTCTCCGATTCCTTGGTTTTATTTGTAAACAGCTGTAAAGCTAAGGATAGACTACAAAACTAATATAGTGCTATCAAGTAGCAACCAGAGTGAATTTCGAGAAAAATAAGCTTTTGTTCTTTTTTTCCTTTACATACATACTTACTTACACTCGCGCCTATTTCCCACGGGGGCAGGCGAGGGCTTTTTCTTTAAATTTTATATTTAAGTATTTTCTTTATAGTTTTTCTGACTTTTAAGCACTTTTACTGGGATCGTTTCTCATGTAGGTACAGAGGCCAGCACATCAAACTACCAAAATCTGTCATTTTTTTTTGATAGATTTGTAACTTTAACACAATACAATAAGGTTCATATTCAATTGGGAAAATTTGACAGTTTTGGACAGCTTGACCTGCTGGCGACTGTACCTAATTGGATAAATAAATATAAATTGTAGATACAAAAAAACTTTTTTTTCAACACACTTGCTCATAAAATGGCTCTTATTTCACCGCAATTAGGTACGTAATGACACCTATAATCAAACTGTTACTTTTTCATTGCTATTATTCACAAGTGAGTTATAGGGTTTTTTTTCATTTTATTAGTTGAGTTGCTTTGTTCTTAAAAAAGTTTCGATACAAAAAAGATCGTGTTCAATAAATAGTACAAATAAATTAATGTACCTATTGCTTGCTCATTTCATGCAACTTCGTATTTAAATAGATAATTTCAACTTGTACGTTTTTAATAAATAAAACTTTCACTCAAAATATAACTTTGTAATAAAGAAAACTTTAAATTCCCCATTTTGTATGTGGCATAAAAAAGCCAAAAAAAAAGAAACCTCATTCTTTTAGCCTATGGCCGATCGCCTTTATTCGCCATTGTTTAAGAAAACAGCTGATTACTTTATCCCGCCATTGCGAAAAATTTTTTACACAATACGTTTTCACAGTTGAAATTATAGTTATTTTCTTTACAAGTGTGTTGAAAAACGTCGTATGATACACGTGTGTATTGATGATTACCGTCCTCGGCTCTCTTAAAGCCCTCGCCTTACGGCTCGGATTTCAATGGCGCCTCAGCGGTAATCACCAACATTACACACTTGTATCTATCATAATGTACTATTACCATTGTCACTCGAAAAATTTATATTTTTTATTCATCGGTAACAGTGAATAAAACTTTATTTTAGTCACTGAGTGAAAAAAAAACATTTTGAATTTGGAACAAGCACGAATATACGAATTATGTACAAAAATAAATAAAACGTAGTGAAAGTACGTACTGGCTGGCTTTATGGAGCTATTCTATAGAGCTATAAAATTAAATTTAAAACAATATACCCCGCCAATTTAGGTTCTTTTCTATCTGTTTCGCCCAAACATACAAGTATTATCTAAAACGACCGTTTCAAAACCAAACAAGAACATTACACTGAATTTCGAAACTGTTCTAATTTCACTATTAATTTTTAATGTTTATAAATTAATCCTTTGTTCTCTTATTACCGATTATAAAATAAAATGTGATAAGTAAATACTATACTGCTATTTATTTTCTCGCAGTCAATGGTAAAAAGTAGAGTAGGTACACAACTCGTGGAAAAAAATCGTATCCCTCGCTCCGCTCAGTATTCTAATATAGAATCCTTCGCTGCTCTCGGGATCCAACTTAGTCCCTCGAATTAAATTCCCTTTTTTTTCACTTGTTGTTTAATCTACTATTTTTTTAGGTACCTACCTACCGCTTTTATGCTTCTGAGGGTAGTATAGGTAAACCTACACCTATTTTATTCGATTTATTTTCGTCTACTCCTTTTATGTTTCTGAGGGCAGTATATACCTACACTTACTTTATTGTACTTATTTTGTTTATTTATTTTTACGTAGGTACTTAATACCAACACTTAGTTTTAGAGATACCTACAGCTTTTATGGTTTCGAGGGCAGTATAGGTACTACACTCTTAATGTTCCATTTAGTGTACATCACAGTTCACTAAACGGAACATAGTCTGTCTAAGCTTAGCTCACCATCAAAAAATATTTAAAACCAGTTATGGTATCAATGCACTGCACGCTCAATAAAAACATTAAAAGTCCGGTTTTATGATCCTCGATCTAGTTATCTTTAAATATGACATTAAATATGAATGTATAATAAGTTTATCCGATGACAATTAGGTAATTGTCATCGGATTGTAGGTACCTATGTCAAATGTCAAAAACACAAATTTTTTTGAAACAATTGGCCTCACCGTTGTCAAATGAAACTCCTCAGTGGCAGGAGCTACAGGTATTCTTACTTCCTGGAGCTGAGTTGAACAATTCATTTTTCCAGTCAAAAAGTGGAACTCCTTCGTAGCGTTGAAGCCTCGGATTTGGCGGTCTTCCTTCCAAACCGGGGGATTGAACGCCTCTGTGATATTGATGCACAGTTTTTTCTTCACATGGTACGCCTGGTCGAAGGAACAACACTTCCTAGCACAAATTTCCTTCATACACACACAACCTCTTTCCACTCCCGTCACGTTATCCACAAAATATTCACCAAAACTGTACTTAACACCATTGTACGACCGATTGGTTAGTTCAACGCTGTATTCTCTCTCACACATTGATACAGTTTTTGTTACGACGACGAGTAATATCGTAAGTATAGTCTGCATTTTTAAATTGCTCTGTACCTGAGTACGAACGACGCGTACGCGAGTCTCGCAGTGACTGTTAAATTTAAGATTGCTCAATGCCTCAATGAGGAATTTCCGAGGGCGCACGCGCACTTGCGTGAAACGGTGAATAACAATTAAATTAAATCGAGCCTATGAATTTACGAGGAAAATATTGGTTATTTAAATATGAATTGTGAGAATTTCTGACACAAATCAAATTAAAATTAAGTACTTAGGTACATAAATTATACGATATTTCAAGCAGTTGCACAAAAATCACCGTTAATGCGTTGAAATACGGGCGGTCCAAAGGGCAAACTGTTTATCTTGATGTGTCTCTTAGTGAACCTATATTAACTTCTTCGGAATTTACCTGGATTTATTATTTTAGATAAGTAGGTGTGTCTGACGTTTAACCCTTTACAGGAAACATTATCGCTAACAAAATTTAGTAATGATCATTTTAACAGAATTAGGTACAGAGGCTAACACATCAAGCTACCTAAATCTGTCAAATTTCTTTGATTGATTTTCAACTTTAAAACAACACTTTATGATTCATTTTCAATTGAGAAAATTTGACAGTTTTGGATAGTTTGACCTGCTGGCGTCTGTACATTTTCATGTTAATATCACAATAAAAATTTTGTTATTTAACAATCGATTCATGTAGAATGAGCTTAACGAAGTGTTAATATTTTGCTTAGTTTAATACTTATTTATTTTAATTAAATTCAAACTAATTTATAAGAAGTAATTATTATCATATTATTTTTATTATCCGCGTATGGGAAGGAATGCATTAATTTTTTTTCCATGAGTACATAACTCATGGAAAAAAAATTAATGCATTCCAATAAACTGTAAGTATATATTTTTTCCGGACAATTCGTAATGTTCTACAAACATAAAAACACCAAAAAAAATATTTTTTGTGAGGCTTTAGATAGATACTACTTTTTTAAGCGCCGGACGAACAACAAATGACACGTGCGCCGCCAAAAATAAAGTTGATATTTTAACTGTTAACTCAATGTTTACAATAACTCAATTCTTTGACGTATAAACTGCTTTAAGGAAAAAAAATATATGTTACATCTGTAGTGTATCTGTTGATACGGCTAAACCGGTTCCTGATGTGGCTTTCGTTGTTTACATTAGTGACTCATTCATCCACTCTCTTTAAAATCTAAGTAGGGCTGTAGTATCAATACTTTTAAGTCAAGTTGCTTCTTATGCTGTTTGCGATTTCAATGCAAATTATTGACAGCAATTTTTATCCTCTGGTTTTGTTAGTGGTTATTGAACTGGCGTTCTCATAAACAGGTTTCCTTCAGAAGGAGTTACGGCAAAACTGTTTTTGTAGTTGTTTTTTTTTTACAGAGGTGCAATGCGTACAATAGAAATATTATGTTGGTAAAAAATAACCTTAATTTTATTTACGTCTACGGTCGTCAAAAGACTGATTAAATCTGTTTTAATCATTGAGACATAATTAAAGTAAATGTTATGTTTTATTAAGAATTATTTAAACGCGTCAAAAAATCCAGTTATTATAAAATGTTGATTCACAATTATTATTTATTGTGACACTTTTAATTTACAAATCTGACATAAGTCAATATATAACATTTTTAATGCCACGCGGTAATTTAAATTTAGAACACTATAAAAAAACCTCACGAATAACGGTGTCTGTTGCCACTATCTATGGCTAGGCGTTCGAAATTTAAATATTGGACACACACGAAAGTATTGAGATCCGAACTATCACTGGCCGCAAGCCAGTCAATTTTTGTTCACCAGCATTAAAATGATTAAAGTGACGCAACATTACTGAACAGGGAATGTAAAAATAATGAAATAGCCCACGTAGGGTGACAATTAATCAAGTTTCAACACGACATAATAATTACGAAAGTATCATTTCCGAAATTAAAGTCAATATACATATTTAGCAACGCTGTTTGGTTTGTAGGTGTAAACAGACTGAAAGTGAATTATAAGCGAATACGTAGGTTTTATCGGTTAGAACGACTGTAGAATACATACTGCATCATCGGAAGTCGGAGGATTATATCAGACCTCTATGGAATAAAGCTCAATGTTCTTCTCTGTACCTAGGCTAGTACTCAGATTTCACTCTGACTTTTAACTGAAGAATCCTGAGAAATTATCCTTATTTTTTGGGGTACCTAATTATAAATTATAGCGGTATTTATAAACATTTTTAATTTTTGTGGGAAATATAAATCTGTATCTGAGAGAGGCTAACATGCAGGCCGTGACAAAATTTTGTCCTGTCAATATCTCGTCTCCACTCATAGTTTCGGCACGATATAAGCGTCGATAAAATTATTTCGTGGCGCACTAAAGCGTGCATGTCAAAACATTGTAAGAAGTGTTTCGAAATATTTGATAATAAGTTAAAGAAACTTGTATTATAAACAATATACCTAGGGCCTGTATATTCCATTATGTTAAAAATATTTACGAATAACCATTACTATGGGATCAACTCTTTTTTATAGTATGGAAAATTCTCATGGATCGTCCCTGGAGATGGCAGGGTATGTCGGACTATTACCGACTAAAAACCGGATTTGAATTCACTTGCCCTATAGTCATGGCCGGGATCCGTGAAATTCGCCACGACGATGACAATTAATGCGACCAACCCTGAAACCAGTGGTGTTGACACTTCACTCGACTCGGCAACAAATATATAAATAACAAGCGGACCCGACAAACGTTGTCCTGCATTATCCAGCCATTTAGTTGCAGTTTATATAAATAATCTAGATACCGACTGCAGCGCCATCTGCCGGGCTTATTTGTGAATCTAAACCATCCAGGGCGCCACCCAAACGCATACAAAAAAATCATTCAAATCGGTCCAGTCGTTTAGGAGTTCAGTGACATACACACGTACATTAGAATTATTGTAAGTATATAAAGATAAAATTAATGTTGTTAAAAAGCTGATGTTTTTATTAGTAAGATAGGTAAGTGAGAATTGAGGTTTGTAAAAAGATCCGTATGTATTATGTAAATAAGTTTACAAAACAGCTTAAATCATCATCATCGTCAATCCATATATTGTCTCACTGCTGGGCACGGGTCTCCTCTCACAGAATGAGAGGGATCAGGCTATAGTCCACCACGCTGGCCTAATGCGTCAATATCTCGAGAATATCTCTGAGGCATGCAGGTTTCCTCACGATGTTTTCTTTCACCGTTTAAGCGAGAACAAAACAGCTTACATTTACATTCAAATATTTGTGATAGCCTAGTGGCATGGTCATGGTATGTATTGGAAAGTTGGCTATATTGTCCCTCCTAAGGGTTAGGTTAGCACTAACATTAAAAAACAATTTCGATAGGTTTTAACTAATGGGTTGCATTCATAGGTGGCGCGGCCGTGCAAAAGTGTTGTCATTCGAAAAAATTAAATAATGGGGTAGAAAATACTACAGTGGTACGATTAAACCAACAGTACAGACGCCAGAAGTTCAATCTATCCAAAACTGTAAAAAAATCCCAATTGAATATGAAATAAAATTTTACAATTTTGGTTAGCTTGACCTACTGGCGTCTGTACAATATACCCGACTCTCACCTGTGTATGGTAATATATGGTAACATCACTAGACGTGACCAATTATAGATACTACCAAGATAGATTTTGAGTGTAATTCCTAAGCATGCACCTTTCACTTTTCAAAATAATGTACCTATTGATATGGTTTCAAGAATGTATTTATCTAAAAAACAAAACAAATGTTCTTAAACTAAAATTCAACGTCGGCAAGATTAAAACACAAGTCTTGATCTTGCAAGAAAATTATGTAGCATGTTTACATAACTATTCCAAAGAATATTAGTTTTTTAGTACGTAACATTCGTTTTAACAATTATGTATTATAGGAAAATATCTTGAAGAAACTATTATATACTACATGCCTTTTTATAGTCATGCGGAAAACCTTATTATCACTTCTTACGGGGCATTTCAATCGGTACAAGTTTAAATACCCTGACAACTTCCCGTGGCAGATGTTCCAAGAATATTTTTCGCGGCTACTGTTTAAAATGGCTGTAGGTACTGTCATTTAGTGCGTTTAGACGCACCAACAAACAAAAACGTACATAGGCCAGCACATCAAGCTACCACAATCTGTCAAATTTCTTTGATTGAATTTAAATTTTAATTCGAAACAATAAGGTTCATATTCAATTTGGGAAAATTTGACAGATTTGTATGGCTTGACATACTGGCGTCTGTACCTACGTACGTTATGTTTACATAATATCGTGTATGCGTAAAGATAGAAACAGTCTGTTCCCACGTCCGCAACGTATGCAACGCGTTATGTTATTGGGACTCTTGATTTTATATAAAAAACGTATTCATCAGAGACACACTTATCGTATGCAACGCAATCCTTTGTGTGTTTGTAATCCATAGGTACATTTTCATATAAATTCTAGGGCCCAGATGCCATAATGCATTCATTGCATACGTTGCGTAGGTGGGATCAGTCTGTTTCTACCTTTAATTGCATACACACCAAGGAACTATCTGAAAACTTTTCCTTTGCAGTGCAAAAAAATCCCCATGGTTCTTCTGCCACACCAATAGGCGGCAGGGTATGACGGATTTATACCGACTAAAAACTGCATTTGCTTTCCCGCATTTGCCGCTTTAGTCACGGCCCTGGATTTGTGATAATCACCACGATCATGCGTCTTCAGTAATCCTGAGTTTAATTTAAACATGCATATTTACAAGATTAATAAAAAATACATGTAAGTAATCCTCACCGTCAAAACATGCAATTTTTTTGGATAAATTACTCCTGTTTCATTCAACTCCTCCGAACAATTGACAAGTCCAAACAATATATTGAAATTTTTAGTTAAGTTGACTCCTTCCACGAGCTCCCATTCTTCTGTGCGGTTCGTATATACCGAAAAATTGTAGTTTCTTTTTGACGGAACACAGTTACCAACATCCACATCAATAACCTGGCCAAATGGACAGCATTTTCTGATACAGGCTCTTTCCTTACATTGGGGTTCAGCATCAATATCTTCATCTATAATATCACTGACCACATTTACATCACTGTTAGTTTTATTCGATTCCACATAAAGTTGTGCTTCAGTCATTGTAACGATCACAATTACGATTGACAATGCGAATTGCATTTTTGTAGCCATATAGATAATTCACTGTTAAAACTGAAAGTAAACTTAAAAGAAACTGCTGATTTATATATAATACATACTTAACTCCTTGAGACAACATTCTCTACAAGAATAATACGTGATTTGTATTTCACTTGGAAAAATAAACACAATGTTTTATTTATGATTATGCGGAGCAATTAAAGAAACCGGATAAATATTATTATCTCGGAAAACACTTTAAGGAAAAAGATTTAAACTAAAACATTAAGGTCTCAGATTGATCAAACTATTACTAAAAATGACTTTGTAGACGCAACACTCTAGTCAACGATGTTTTTATATAAGTAATGGATTAAGTTTTGCTTCAGACTAGGTGTTGTCAGTCAATTTTACGATTAATCGGTCCATTTTCAAGAGATTCAGTTAGCTAAGAAACTCGGAAAAATACTTAAAAAAAGGATTACAGCTCAATCAATGCAAAAAATAATACAGTGATGACCTAATTTTGCAACAAAAAGCTTCTAAATTTTTTGAAACAAACTATAATATATAATATATAGTAATAAAATATTGTGATTCTTGTTTAGATGTACTCGCTCAGAAATTGAAAAATATAAAATATTCTTACAAATTCTAGTCCTATACTAACAAACCTACAAAAAATATCTTATCAAGCGAAAAAATAAATAAACAACAAACTTATTATTTAATGAACTATTCAAGGAAAAATCAACTTATCTGGATAATTAAAACAATTGCGCTAGTTAGAGACACTCCGCCAGACGAATGATACAATAAGAAGACGACAGTCTTTATCCAGACCCAAACCGATACTGATGCTCCAAAATTACAGCTCGTTAAAAGCTACCTAATTGAATCCACATTACCTATCGCCAAGGGATTTAAAAATATATGTGACAGCTGTAGAGTGACCATGGTTTTTATTATCCTAGACCTTATTAAAACGATGTACAGAACTCATTAAAGTTCAAATAGAAAAGCAAATATCAGTAAGTCATTACCATACACACAATGTAGTCTGGTAGATTAAAAGCTTTGAAAATGGAACAGCCCAGAATCATGTCTTAGGTAGGCTAAATTATTAAAAAAGGTTGCACTCAGGTAGTCAGTTTGGACAGGCCAAATTAAAGGTAACTCTTTCCTCAAAGTAGTTATACTTTGAGGAAAGAGTTAGTTTTAATTTGGCCATCTTGGGCATCTGCAGTTGCAGATAATAAATAATATAAGACGTAAGAAGACAGACAGACCGTGCAAGGAATTTTGTACTATGTAGATACAAGCAGTGATAGTGATTGACCATTGGACTGCCAAGTCATAGATCTCCACCAATCCAAGGCATGCACCTCTGACTTTTCGTAATCGTGTGCTTATAAATAATGAATTATCACTCGGTTCGTGAGTATGCATACTTGACAGACTTTCTCGACGGCCGGCCAAGTCTGCCAACCCGTATTAGGCCAACGTGGTGGACTATAGCCTAACCTCTCTCACTCTGAGAGGAGACCATGCTCAGCAGTTGGATGGTAAATTGACTGATGTAGAAGATGTAGGTACCTTTAAAGGAAACCAGACTTCTAAGTAAGTAGAAGCAGTTACAAGCCTTTTGAATTATGTCATGATATCGCAGGTGCTACTTTTAGAATCAAAAACATTTGAGATTCACATCTCTTCGATTGTCCGATTGTCTTACGCCATATGGCCCGATAACACTTAATTTAATTGACCCACAAGTAGGATATTTATTAACCCAACAATCGTCGACTAGATTCTCGATCCTTTGATCGCGGTACAGGCCTTTGCCTGTACCGCCAAATTTACCTACATTGACTGAATTATTGTCTTGCAAAGGACTGATTGGTTCATAACCAGAAGTAACTCCGAGTACATAGGTATTAAGTTTGTCAAAACTGACTGATTAACAAAACACAGCATACTAGAAACATGAAATTTCGGGACGAAATTCCTAGATGGGATTTTGGAAAATTCCCATAGGAGAAAGAGTTAGAAAAGAGAACGAATAAGTATGCATGATAAATAAAATAATTAGATACGGTAAGTATCCTATTGTTAGTTGAAATATGCTCCTACTTAATGTCAGTCAACACGCCAGGTGATTGTTGATATTCGTTTAATGATTATAATTTATGTGTTTTCTTTAATAACAGCCATCCGAATTTTTGGCGGTTTGAGATTTTCGGCCGTGATCTTTGATCTATTATTAAGTCTTATTTGGATGACGAGTCTGTTAATGTATGATGCAGTTGCTCATAACCCTGGCCATGACTATAGGACCCAGGAAGGCAAACCCGATTTTGCATGTTGCTCCACTTTTCCACCTAAGAGTTCCCACAATGTCCACATCTACACCTTTGAGGACCTAAAGAACGCCACTGTAGGCTCAAGTAATATAAATAATGTATTTAAACTGTTACATATAGCACAAGTTTACCTAGTTTAACAGTGATCATTGTATTGTAACTGTATTTATTTAACCAATAAACGATTATTATTATTATTTACCATCGACATGAAAAGAAGATGAAATGAGGAAATACATAAATTCACAAATACTGTCATTGCTATTGTTCCAGTCAATCATTCAAAATTAAAGATTCGTTAAGTTTAGTAGTTAAGTATTTAGCAGTTCTTGAGTATCATTGCGTCACGGTTAAGAATCTGTCACAGTCCAGCTATCACTAATAACTGAAACGGTTAATTTGGCAGCGCAGTTGTTTTGTTGGCGATAAACAAGAAAATAATTATATTACTGCCTCATTGGGAGATCCTGAGATCCCTGCTCCCACTGTTCGATTCCTAGATCGAGAAAAATGTTATTGAGTTTTGTCTATGTAATTTACATGGAGTTGGCTCGCCCCTTGTAACTTTAAATATACCTGCGTATGATGCTATGTTGTGTGTTGTAATTACAGACCTACTTTTTTCCTGTACGAAGATGATAAAGAATTCATTTAAAACTTCCTTCATTTGCACGCTGGAAAGAACCGCGTGTTATTGATATCAAAGTCAACAAAGCCCACCACGATTGGAAGATGTTGAGATTGAGTGATCTGTAACCAAGTGTGGAGCTCAGACAGCTGAAATCGCTAGCGTATCAGTCAAAAAGAGAGGTGTAGTGGGAGTAAATCCACTTAAATAGGAGCTGCTCGACTGGGGAAGTACCTCCGCCTTGTAGAAAATCGAAGTACAACAACACTGGATTGAGCTGTTGTGTTCCTTACGCTGAGCAAACTTGCTAGTGCTCGGCTAGGAAACGTGGTGTTGGCAGTGGGGGGACTTTGACCCTTATACTGCGAACCCAACTATTCCTCTTTCATTTTACTAGGTCGAGGACGCGCAAGTGATAACCTTTGTGTTTCAAGCGTCTATAGGCTACGGTAACCGCTTACCATCGGTGGGCCGTATGCTTGTTTGCCACCTTAGTGATATAAACAAAAAACATTTTGTATCGAAAAAAAAATTTACGAGAATCATCAAGGCTATATACTTCTCGGATAGCTTCCACCGTCGTATGTAAGACAGTTTTACCATGTGACCCATGGTTTTACTATGTATGGGAGTCAGAACTTGGAAGAGTATCCATCTTTGACCTGTAACCACGGGAGTCTGGAGGCATTATCCATTTCGGATTACATTCCAAAAATTACAACTCAAAAAACTTCATGAAGCTTCCCTTCATGAAGTTTTTTGAGTTGTCCCTTTGATTTACTTGGCAATTTATCGCATACAATTTGCGTTCCATTTTTTCAGGGAGTAGCGGTTACTCATACATAGTGTAATAGGGCCTTGGTGGTGACTCATGTTATAGTAGATAATATTGATCACTACACAGGGATTTCTATTCAAATGTAATATCACTTTCCTGATAATTTGAGAAATAGTGGCTTAGGATAATGTAGATAAACTACCAACAATTGAAAAAGTTTCATAATGTGAACTGATAAGTGTTCTCAATGAATGTTAATCTTGGCATATTATTATTATCAATATTTAGGGGTCATGCTATTCAATAATTGTTAGATAATAATTACAAACATCACAAAATAATATAATTACAGTAAATTATAGAGATAATGTTTAATATATTAGCTGCACTCACAGACGTCAATTAACGTTGAACAATAGTTAGTAAATCTTGGCCCATTTTTCCGTACAAAAGAGTTAGATACCCATAGCGAATGAAATCTGCATCTTTATTGCGATATAAATAATTATGTGCCAAATGGTTCATTTAGCACCTTACAATACCTGCGTTTTGAAACATATTGCATGATACGTTATTAGATAATCTTTATCAAAACACAGATATTCACAGTCTAATTTTGATCGGACAACAAAATATAATACCTTGCACTATCTTTCTAATCTTCCAACTCCCAGTTATTCCCCATTTTCGTTTAGTCTATTCTCCGCATGTGATGTTAAAAAGAGTGTAGTATCAATAACTTCCAACGCAGTTGGTAGTGACTGTATCAGCCGTAAAATGATTCTCCCTGTGCTTGACATAATTCTTCCCGTCATCTGTCATATCCTTAACTATTCCATATCCAGCGGCGTCTTTCTATGTGCGTGGAAAGACGCCAAAGTTATCCCACTACCAAAAAAATGTAATCCTGTATCCTTTTCCGAATATCGCCCCATATCCATTTTACCCTTCCTATCTAAAGTTCTGGAACGACTGATTTACGATCAATTGAGTACTTTCCTCTCTAAAAACAATCTTCTCAATTCCTACCAGTCGGGCTTTCGTCCAGGTCACAGCACAACTACAGCTCTTGTGCATATTACGGATGATATCAGGTCAGGCATGGAAATTGGAAATCTTACGGTAATGGCATTACTAGATTTTAGTAATGCTTTTAATGCTGTTGATTTCGATATTTTGCTTGGCATACTACGCTCTCTTAACCTATCTCCATCGGTGATTGACTGGTTTCATAGTTACCTGTTCGGTCACCGGCAACGTATCTGCATTTAAGAAGCTTCGTCTTCTTGGTGTAATACCTCAGCCGGTGTACCACAGGGTGGCGTTTTATCTCCTCTACTCTTCGCAGTTTTTATGAACTCTATTTCTGAACGATTACTTTCTTCCTACCATCTTTATGCAGATGATTTGCAGATTTACTGTCGAGCTCCTCTCGGGAATTTGTCGCACGCGGTCCATACTGTAAATCAAGATCTGGCTTGTATCTGCAACTGGAGTAAGAAATATGGACTTACGGTCAACCCCACAAAGACGCAGGTTATTGTCGTTGGGAGCTCCAGAACCATCTCCAGGATTGACTGGTCGGCTCTTCCCCAAGTTTCTTTTGACAATATTATTATACCTTTTAGTGATAAAGTTAAGAACTTGGGAGTATTTATTGATCGAAATCTTTCTTGGACGGCTCAGTTACAGGAAGTGAGCCGCAAACTTTTTGCCTCTGCTGCGGGTCTGAAAAGACTACGCAACTTCCTGCCAACTGCGACCAAAGTTGCGCTTGCTCAATCACTTCTTCTTCCCATCCTTGATTATGCTGATGTCAGCTATCTTGACCTTACAGAAGACCAACTTGACAAACTTGAGCGCCTTCAAAACTTTTGCATAAGGTTCATATTTGGTTTACGCAAATATGACCATGTTTCTGAATTTCGTGTTAAGCTCAAGTGGTTACCAATCCGACTTCGCCGGAATGCTCATATTCTTTCACTGCTTTATAATATACTTTTCCTTCCCTCTACCCCCTTCTACCTAAAAAAACGTTTTGAGTTTTTATGCGATACCCACACACTATTCTTGAGATCATCGGATAACTTGAAACTTAAAATGCCAATGCATTCCACAACATTTTTTGATAAATCCTTTTCAGTTCAGGCTGCTCGGTTGTGGAATGCGTTGCCAGTATCAATCAGGCGTGCTCAATCACTCCCTGTGTTTAAAAGGTTAGTGAAGGAACATTACTTATCGCTGTAATTTTAATACTTACCTCACCGTCGCAAATTCTATACAGATCTTGTTGCATATATTTTTAATTTGTTATAGTATAATAGTATGTATTAGTATATATAATTTATATATATAAATTTATATATGTATATATATAGTCATTATTTATCTATTTAGGGATGTGCACCGTGGTCAACCCACAGTTTTAAGTTCATTCGTTTATGTCCATCCTAAGGTTGCCTGGAAGAAATTGCAATTAGCGATAAGGCCACCCATTGTATGTTTTTTTATTGCATCAAGTACTTTAATTGTATCTATTATTATGGTGTACAATAAAGTATATATAAATAAATAAATAAAAATATTTTATTAGCTGCCTGTATGTATACCGAACTCTTTTGTCGACTGTACCAGAAACACAAACCTATTAGGTACAGACGCCAGCAGGTCAAGCTATCCAAAACTGTCAAACTTTCCCATTTGAAAATGAACCTTATCGTTTTGCATTAAAGTTGAAAATCTATGGAAGAAATTTGACAGATTGTGGTAGCTTGATGTGCTGGCCTCTGTACGTCTTAAAGCCCAACAATAAATGGGACAGCGATGAAGTTAATTTTATTTATTATTAATAAGTTTTGTAAGTAGTAGAATCAGTATCAATATCTTAGTTTCCTAGCATAAAACCCAATAATTGGAAAATATTTTAAATCAATCATCATCATCAGCCTATGTTAATCCACTGCTGGATGTAGGCCTCCCCTAATGTGCGCCATTTTACCCTGTCCTCGGCTTTTCGCATCCAGCTTCTACTAGCAGCCTTGTCATAAATCAATATTTATGACAAATTCCAAATTCCGGTAATCCCGCGTGAGAGGCAGCCGATGACTGTTCTTACTTCTTATTCAATACATTTAAAAATAGTTGTTTGTTTCGCCGCCATGGATTTATTAATATTTAGCACATAAGATTAACTTGTATAAGGCTATAATGTTGTTAGTCCAAATAAACGTTATTATTATTATTATTATTATATTCCACGGTCCACCATGCCGGCCTAGTGGGGTTGGCATACTTCAAGGAAAATCTTTCAGACACAGACTTTCTTGCGAAGTCGACATCATCCGACGTAACTCATAATTAATTATTAATACACTCATGATTGCGAAAAGTTAGAGAAGGAGCATTGGATTCGAACTTGAGGCCTACAACATTATAAGGGCATATATTGTGCATTATAAGGGCAGATTGGTTTTCCCAAGAATGAAGTTTTTTTTCATAACACTGAATGTGAACACATACGGCCTGCCTGCTAGGCCTAACATGTGAACCACGAAATAATTGTGTCAACGTTTGTTTCTCGCCGAAAAAAGGTATTTATTAGTTTCATGTGATACCCATAATAATGTAGGTATATGTTATTATAATATCTTTATTAATTTTTAAATATCCCTCTCTCTCTTTCTTTTTTTGCGGACGCCATATTAAAATAATATGTCGCTTCCTTAACTGAGATGAATCTAATGTCACCTCATAGTTTTGTTTTTATGTGTTTAGGTGTTAGTAGATAATGCACAAAGAATTACACATACATACATACGCTGGAAAAATATTAGGTATCCTCCTCCGGCAGTCGGGTATAAAAGCATTTAATATTTACAAAGCAATACCAGTTCAATCTAGGTTCAACCGTGGGCGTCCTAGACTTTGAACGGAGGCATATTATGTAAATAATATGATGCTTGCTGCATAAATAATTAACTAATTACATAACTTTATCACGTGTATCCTAAGTATCTATCTACGATAAAAGATACCTATTAGAATAATTGCATAGGTAGTCACGTTAGTTCATCATTGTTCACGGTACTCGATACGGCTGCGCAAACGCAATATAAATATATTATTACATTGTGTTTTAACTGCCTCGTCAGTCTAGTGGTTCTAAGCGTAACTGCTACCCTAGAGGTCTCCTGGGTTCCCAGGTCGAGCAAAGTGATAGGTATTGGGTTTTGCTATGAAATTCTCAGTAGTAGCTCTATTCATCCACTGCAGGTGGCTGCATAAAATATACGAATGATGATGCTGATTATAATATGTAAGTATTCGATTATATTATGTAAAACTCGGTTGGCGCACGGAAGTAACCTTTGTCCAGTAGTGGACTGTGATTAATTTAATAAAACGTGTGTTTAAAGACATGCACAGCAACGACTTCTATTGTCTACCATTTAACGATTCGTTTCTTCGAACCACGTGACTTAGCGTTAGAGATATCTATTTGCCATATATTTTAATAGATTTGTAGCGACATCTACCGCGCTACATAGAACTACGAAAGCCTGAATCACGCAAGCAACATTAGCAACGATAGTTGCTTAAATACAACCGCCCGACATCAACCTTCGGGCCGTGGCCCGCCAGGCATAACACCCGCCTGGTCGGAGGATCCTCCCTTTTCGTCGGAGGGGCAACACACCTCTCCTCTCCACACTGGTGACGCCGACGTGATGCCAGTGTTTCCACACTGGTGACCCCGACGTGATACCAGTATCTCCACACTGGTGACCCCGACGTGGTCCCAGTATCTCCACAGATTTCTATAGCGTTAGCGATCATAGATTTTCAACTTGGCTAGGCCTACAATATAGACAACTATAGTAAGATTTGTGACAAGTAGTGCCATCTAGAGAAGCTACTACTAAAACAATTTGTAATGTGTGTGCTAAGCTGAAATAAAATTAGCAAGGACACTTTTTTTTAAGAAAGTTCACATGTTTTTAAAGAAGGACCTATATTTAAAATTTTATTAGGATTCGTTAAGTTCTGAGTTTGAACTTTTAAATAACACTGCTTAGAGTTGTGTTGTGTTCCTTACAGTAAGCAAGGTAGCCAGTGCTCCGCGAGGAAACGTGTTGGCAGTGAGAGGACTTTGACACTTAAACTGCCAACCCAACTATTCCTCTTTCGTTTTGCAGGATCGGCAACGAGCAAGTGATACCCCTGGTGTTACAAGCGTTTATAGGCTCCGGTAACCACTTACCATTTAGGTGGGCCGTAGATATGCTTGTTTGCCACATTAGTGGTAGGTATAAAAAAAATGTTTAAGTAGGTAATTAAAGTTTAATTAGCTGTGTATTAACTGTCAACTTAAAAAGTTGACAGCGAGGAAAATTGATCAAAATTTATCAGTATTGGTAAATTATATAATTATATCTTTACTTAATATTATGAAGCGAAAGAGTTTGTTATTTCTTTGGTTGAATGCGCTAATCTTGGGAACTATAGAAAAATATACTATACTAGGTTCGTTTAAATTTTTTTGGTGTTGGATAGCTCATTTTATCGAGGAAGTTTATAGGTTATATAAATCACACTGCGACCAATCGGAGCCAAGCAAAATGGAAAAAACGCAGGTGACATCGAGGAGGACAACTAGCATATTATAGAGGATGCTACAAAACTACCCGTAAACCCGAAAGTTGGTTAAATCGGGCCCTATAACGAGTCCATTCCCAATATTTAAGAACCGTAGTAACGCTGTATTACATACCCCAAAAAAACGAAAACAACAACATTTATGAATGAAAAATAGAAAAACTATTAAAGTAGACAAATAATAGGTAAAATAGGTACGTAGGCCTTTCTGTTAAATAATCTGGTTCCCTGACATGACAGCTAACAAAATTTTTGGCTTTGATAATTAATTATATTTTTGTAACACGTTGTATATTGGGTGTTGTAAAATGCCTTTATTCCCAAATGCTTGCATCACTATCAGCTTCTAAACCTAAACATAATCATTACATCTGCGTCCCCGAAGGGTAACATCATCAACCTATATACTGTCCCACTGCTGGACACGGGTCTCCTCTCAGGTTGAGAGGGAGTAGACTATAATCCAACACACTGGCCTAGTGTGGGTTGGCAGACTTCACAAACCGTCGAGAAAAATCTCTAAGGTATGCAGGTTTCCTCACGATGTCTTCCTTCGCCGTTTAAGCGAGCGATAATTCATTATTAATACGCACATGAATTCGATAAGTCAGAGGTGTGTGCCTTGGATTCGACTTAGCAGTCCAATGGTCATACCACTAGGCTATCACTGCTTGTTTCCCCGAAGGGTAAGCAGTTCCCGATTTGTTTTTAGGTCCCATGTAACAGGGGGCAATCAAACCCATTAATATTACCTACCATTAACCAGGCACTCAAACTCCGAGCTACTACTAGATTATGAAATGCAACAGTGCAACAAAATTTAACGAAAATGTGTTTTCAAAATAATAGTTCCCTCATAAATATGATCAAGATTAACATTATATTTTTTTGCTGCTTTAAAATGTATACTTTTTGCAAAACTGTTTTAATAAGCCTCTTTTTGCTATTCACAGCACCTTTTTATTTCTTTTATAGGAAGAAAAAATAAATTTAACTCACATTTCATTTTCCTGCTCAGTACACTATGCCGTCATTGTTGGTTTTAGGCCAATGATACGGCAATTAAACAGGTAAATATAATGTCCAAACAATTCTAGTAATTAATGAATTGTATTGCAAACATATTAAATAGCTGTAGGTACAAGTCCCGGATTCATCCATCAAATGCTGTCATCCAATAGGTAAGGTTAGGTTCGTCGTGAATATAATCACGAGTGTCGGGTCTTATAATGGCTCCAACCATAAAGCAAGAAAAGGCAATTGCGGTTTTAAACAAAGATTTAAATCGATAGATGCGCCCTACCGCGTCAAATAATGGTCACGTTTCCGTAAGGAAACTGGTTGAAATCGGAAGTATCGAATCTGTTATTGTCTCGTTCACTCATACTGAATATTGAACACTGTCGTTCTCTGTCTCTACATGAAATGTATGCATGCACTCATCTCTGTATGGACACGTTTTCGAGCGGTATAAGTATGGTGAGGACAAATCTAACGATTTAAATCAAGTACAAGTCTATCGACTGTGTGTTAAGTCTAGGTACCACAGCTCCCACCCAGCGACGAACGATCCATGAAGATTTGTCACATTGTAAGGTTTTTATGAAACACAAAAGCCTACGTTGTGAAGCATAAATTGGATATATTTCTGAATAAGCTGTGACCATTAGGCATTTCCTTTAGGCGTTTTGTCAATTTTCGAGAAATGAGGAATGTGAAAACGGACTCAGAAAATGTGACTAATATAAATAAAGATTTAAATGGACAAAGAAGAAACTAGATGTTCCAGTTAACTTCATCATCATCAACCCATATACTGTCCCAGTGCTAGGCTCGGGTCTCCTCTCATATTGAGAGGGATTACGCTATAGTCCACCACGCTGGCCTACTTGGTTGGCAGACTTCACAAACCGTCGAGAAAAATCTCTCAAGTATGCAGGTTTCCTCACGATGTTTTCCTTCACCGTTTAAGCGAGTGTTATAATTTGTAAGCTGGTCAAGAGATCTCGGGAAGGTGTTAGAGCTCTGATGTGGTAGCACTACAGGAGACGTTTCCTATGGGTCTATGCCACCTGAAATAAAGTAAAGTTAAGTTTTCTAAGAATTCATTTCTTTCTAATAATTCATAAAAACAACCATCCTGTCCTAGCCTTTTCGCAACCATATCGGCGTCGGCTACCAGTCGAACCAGATGGTCTACTCCCTATCTCCGTCAACGAAGTTACGAGCCGTTCGAAAGTTCTCCGAAACTTCGGAGTCCGATAAACCAAGTGTCAAATTCAATTTTTCGAACGGGTAAAAACACATCGAGAGTAGGGACAACTGTCAAATTGTGTTGTCATTCATTCTTAGTTCGGCCCCGAACGAATCAAACATCCGTAGGTGATACGGAGTAGGAAACGCCCGTAACTAAAGTCGAAACTACGGACTTCGTGCTTAGGGAGTAGACCCCCAGATACGGCTTAATATCAGTAATTTATGTAGGTACGATTGCCATCAGCCCTCCGGTTTAGACATTTTGAGTTGAATTTATAAAATGACCATTACACTCAAGTCAGTCACTGTTAAAGAGTGCCTAACTGCCTAATCCCAATGAGATTTTGATTTTAATGTTTTAAAAGGACTTTGTACAACGTTGTTTTCTTGAACAGTGACCTAATCCAAAATTTTGAATATTATATTTAGGTAATTAATCTCAAAGAAAGCCTAAGATAACAATGTAAGTAAATAAGTAGGTATGTATTTAATTATATTGAAAAAATTCCACTGTCATATTAAAAAATAAAAAAATGTTTTTTTAAGAAGAATGACCCAAAACAAAATTATGATATTTTGAATAGTAGTAGGTAGACATAATTATTGATCTTAATAATCGGTCGTTTTCGAATGGTTTATTTTCCTCTTGTTACAGAAACATATAGGATGTATAGTAAAGTTATTCTTTACATTAAATGTAATATTCTTCCACTAAAATAATCACTAAAATATGTGTAACGGATTCAAGGATTCTCTCTGGAAATCCCGTAACTACTCACTGGTTACACACTAGTTATTTGTGGCGGCCTGCTATTAATTACTTACTTATTTATTAATTAGGTAGGTACAGTCAGCAACGAAATTTAATTACAAGCTGTACCTTAACTAGAATTTAATAAAAAGTTTTAGTGTTGTGTTCATCGACTTTCGTTGGTGACCGTACCTGCTCCAAGAGCCAATTGTAATAATCCTTATCATAGTCTTTTTTTAGATATGTTGTAGATGCAGCTAAATATCGGTATTAAACTTAGTGACAGCAATCTGACGATATGCTTACCTACGCAAGTTTCTGTAGGTACCGATATCTTTAAGATAGACAGTTGTCAGATTTTTGGGCTTCCGACTCCTGCTAACATTCCGAGACCACTAATCGTGCTCCGAGTCACGAAGGAGTCTCGATGTGTCATAATGGCCGCTGTATGAGCAGCCTGATCTTGCATTTCTATTGAGCAGCGTAGTTACATAATGTAAGTTATTAAATAATAAAAAAAATAGTTGTTCATTATCATTACCTAGAGATAACGAACAAGTCATTAGAATGCTCTTTCAGACTGGTGTCCCTTTCCGCGTAACCCTGTATAATACCAGTATTTATATACAGCCAGCGCCATCTAGTATTCAAAACCTCAAACATTGACACGCATAAGTTAGTGTTCAGACCTATAATAAAATTATAAAGAAATAAAATATAGGTAGGTAAGTTCTTTCTAAAATTACTTTACGGCAATACACTGTATCATTATTTACGTTATGGTTGGCTGATTACTTAAAAATCAAGGATACGAGGTTAGATCATCATGCATGACATTTTTTGTTGAAAAAAAAAAGGTAGACATTTTAAGATTTACCGTTTCAGAAAGAGAAAAGTTGGATATATATTTGATAATTAAATGGATTTAGAGAATCTATAACTCCTATTTTGACACTAAATCTCACAGATATCATTTATAAATGTGAGGAAATTTATAAGGCTGCTAATTAAAAAACATAGACTCAGAGAAACACATGCATGTGATTTGTTGCTCTACACTTTATTGTAGGCGCTAAGTTTTCATTGAGATTAATTTTCTCTCAGAACTGACAAAATTTACGATCAGAAGTTGCATTAGCGGTATATGACTTCTGATAGTAAATTTTGTCAGAAGTTACATACCGCTATGACAATATGTTAGGGTAAATAAACAAATTGAATCTACCTAATCAAATATCTCATAAACCATAGAAACGCGGGTGACAGAAAGTTACCAATGCGACTTGATTTTTTCTTTATAATTTCTATAAACTATCGGGCCTAGCAACTATTTAGTACCTAATCTGTGTCCGGGATACAAACTTCGACTAAACAACATTTAATGCGATTTTATGGTAGGTAAGTTGCCATGCAGGGCCGGATCTACCATATGGCTTTTTGTGCTTCAGCCCAGGGCCCCGTGAATTCAAGGGGCCCCAGCTAAGTCAAGTCAAAGTCGAAAATAGACGATAATGCGAAAGAATCCATAAATTTTAATGTGGATTTAACTAAGAACCTAGAATGTGATAAGCAAACTAAAGAATTTGCCAAAGGAAAGTGCAGAAAAGTTGCTTTATAATTTGTCGATTTATTTACGGTTGTATAACACTACCTATGGCATAATATATTATAATTATTATAAATCAAATATTTTAATGTGTCATTTTTTTCTATACTTTGAGTAATTAGGTGGGCCCCTAAGTAGTATTAGCCCAAGGGCGCCTAAACTCACGGTCCGGCCCTGTTGCCTTGTCAGCTGTTACACTCACACTGTACTGTCCCACTGTTGGGCATGGGTCTCCTCTCAGCATGAGAGAACTTCACACGCCTTCGAGAAAATCTCTCAGGCATGCATGTTTCCTCACGATGTTTTTCTTGACCGTTGATTAATAAGCATAATTATGATTCGAAAAGTCAGAGGTGCGTGCCTTGGATTCGAACTCGAGACCTTGGAGTTACCAGTCCAATGGTCATAACACTAGGCGATCACTGTTTTTTTTTTCTGTCACGTTTAATCCTTACTAATCTATCCAGAACAACACAAACAACATCCAGAATGTTGCTTCATATCGTGTGTCGTTTATTTTATTCTTTACGTTTCAAATGATATGAAATGATATTAATTTCTGTAAATAGGTCTTTTAAAGACACTTTTACAAGTCAATATTTTAAACTTTTTTTTTTAAGCTAGATGGATCCGGTATTTCCTAGCTGACGACCTCTGAGAAGAAACGCCGAAGCAAACTCAGAGAATCATAGTCTCTTTTAAAGTCCAGACATAGAATAGTAACAAATATGTGTCTTACAATGTAGGGCAAAGTCTGAAATGGCCTTTTGAAGAAAGAGCCATAGCGGCTTTGAGTAGACCAGTCCCAACTAACGGAACGCATGCATCAGTCATTGTGTAGCTCAACCATAACTTAGGGAGCTCAACAACCCGTCGCACGACGATACCAGATCAGAGGAACATTTGCGTAGGCCACATAAAAAAAGGCTCAAAGCCACCAGACTGTTCAAAGCTGAGTATGTATATTTAACCTACAAAGTACTCACATTTACAGTTAGTCAGTTATAGTTGAAAATTATTAAATAATAAGAAAAAAATAATAATAATCACAGTAATCAATTCAGTAATGTCTGCTGATATCAAATTAATATAAATCATTGTTATGTCAGACTTAATGTGTAGTAAGTTGAATGCAGCTTGATGTGTACAATTGAATTAATCCAGTCTAGGTACTAAACAGAAAAGGAAAAATAAAATAATCATTAAAGAGATTGCCATTGACAGTAAGAGCTGACCAGCCCCGACAGACGGCACCCGTTCACGAGTATGACGTGTGTATCGGCGTCGTTCGACTCAACCATGTTGCAGGGAATAAAACGACCCGACACACTAAGCCACTATTCTATTATTATATTCTAATTCTTACTATCCTTAAAAAAAACATAATTAATTATAAATGCGAAAGTAACACTGTCTGTCAGTTACGTTTTCACGCCTAAACCGCAGAACAGATTTGGATGAAATTTAGTATTAGACCTTGGATAACGATATTGGCCTTTTATTTCAAAAGTTCCTCCCAAAGGAACTTTTGAGACAAAACATAGCTAAGATACCGCGAAAACAGCTGGTATAGTAATAATAATTATATTTTTCAGGTATTAGGAACTTTGAAATGATGGTTACCCTACTGTTAAATTACGTTTAATCAATTTAAGTAATTAAAAAGCGAAAACTGTCCAAAGACTGACACACTTATAAGTCTTGGACTAGTTTGACCTGACAAGCGCATTAATTTAAGTATTTAGGTACGTCATTATGTAATGTGAAATTATGATACCTACTACTATCTATGACATAAACATAACATATCATCACGCCTGTACTCCCTGAAGGGGTAGACAGAGGTGGTAGGTACAGGGGCCAGCACATCAAGCTACCCCAATCTGTCAAATTCATCATCATCATCAACCTATATACTGTCCAAATGCTGGGCTCGGGTCTCCTCTCATGAGGGATTAGGAGGGATCAGGCTAAGCAGTTTTTTATATATTATACGCCTGTGGTCTAGTGATTTGCGTGTTGGACTGCTGAACACGAGGTCGTGGGTTCGATTCCCACTGAACACAAATATTTATGTGATGAACATAAGTGTTTGTATTTGTCTGGGTGTTTCTTATTATAAGTACGTATTTACAACAAAAAAAAGTATATAAGTATTATATCCATTGTCTAGTACCCATACTACAAACTCTGCTTAGTTTAGGAGTAGATGGTGCTGTGTAAAATTGTCCAAGAATATTTATTATAATTATTATATATTTACAAAAAAAGTATAGAAGTAATAGATCCATTGTCTAGTACCTTTAGTACAGGCCCTACTTAATTTGGGACTAGATGGATTTCTTTTCCTTATACATCCATTCTACGACAAGCGGTATTAGAAATTTCCTAATGTTTATTAGATGTACTTATTAATAAAAACACAGATAAACTAATAGGCCTTTTTCTGGCTTCCTAGAGAATGTAGCTAACTGAGTACAGACAGCAGCGAGTCCAAATTAGATTTTCCTACGCAAAACAATAAATTTGTGTAATAAAAAAAATTGATCGTGTAATAAATACGTTTTCAACAAGCGGATATTTATATGTATGTACTCAAAAATTGAAACGCAACGTTTTTTATGATGGATGGACTTGTTTTTATCGAAGAAATAGAATTACTACTTACTTACAATATAATATAAAAATCGAATACGTAAATTCTTTTGTTGTAATGTTTAACATTATTGTAGGGCTTAAAATTCTTATGCATATCACATTAGACATTTGAAATGATACCTAAGCTTAATACAAAACTGCTATCTGCTCTTACAATTTAACTAATACATGGTTAATTTCATTTTACTTACAAACATTTGAACCGCGAAGGTTGTTGAACAATGCACAGTGACATCTATTGGTCAAAATACGTACTAATTCTAACAACAATTTCTACAGATGATTAGGTATACCTTTTTAAGAATATTGCGGGTACGAAAGAGTGTTAGACTTGACATAGTTAAAATTTAAATGGTGTGACGGAATGCACAAAGCTAAAATTTATATACTTATGTAAAAGTGTTAAAAATCCCTTAAATAAATAAAATGTTCATTGTTTACTTTCGGGTGTCAATGTCAAATACACATAAATCTGAATCAATTATGTCAATTGCTTTTTAAAAACTTTAATAAAAAAAACTATGACATTCGAACTAAAAAAATGTGGCACAGCGGAACTGCTAGTAAAATTTAATAGTTGTTTATACATAAGCAAATTTGTGAGAAAGAAATGGCGAGTATTGCACAAATGCTCTGGGTGACCCAGACATAGAAAACAAGGAAAACGACCAGTTTACGGCAATCATCCGTATTATTTAGGTTAAGGTTAATTCATACGAAGAATTCGCTAATCATCATTTTATTTTTAGTTTTTATTGCGAGCCGTAGGCCGAGCTCCTACTACCGTTTCTCTCACTTGCCAAGAAACTACATGAAACGATGTGTGAACATTAGGAAATGAGGAGCTGCCGTGTTGAATGAATGAATCTTGTAAACTAGAATACGGTACGTGATTTACAAACCTACGTAACCTATAGAGGTTACGTAGGTTTGCAAATCACGTATATTGTACGTTTACATAAGCTCGCTTGATTAGTTTCACATCTGGTTACTATCAGATTTGAAGCTCATCAAGCGATCTTAATACCCGTGAAGTAACAAAAATAGGTACAGCAGTTGTACAGTACAGCAATAAAAATATGTAGTATTGTTCTTTGGTGACGGAGGCCTTTTTGCTGAAATTAAGCTGGCAGTAAACAAATGACACACGAATTATTTAATTCTGTAAATAGATCTCTAAAGATGCTTTATGAAATCAGTATTGTGTTAGGCTATCAATTACCTTATGATCTCTGGGATAAACGATATATACTGTGAACTATAAACTGTTTTAAGTATATTGTATACAGTGCCTTAAGACAAAAGTCTTCAACCAGTGTGTTAACAGTGATAGCATGTGGCAGAAAGACGTAGTCGCTCACAATGTGCCTCATAAGAAAGCTGAATGTCACTCGGCGAACTATGCGGATTGGATCAGAAATGAGGAAATCCGTAGAAGAACCAAAGTTGTCGACATAGCTGAAGGGTTGCAAGCTGGCAGTGGGTGAGGCACAGAGGTCGTAGAACGGATGGCCGCTGAGGCAAAAAGGTTATCGAGTAGAGACCACGACAGCGCAGAGTAGGTAGGCCTCCAACGAGATGTACAGACGACCTGTTATAGTCACTGGAAGCCTGAATGCAGGCGGCATATAATCATTCCTTGTGGAAGTTTATGGGGGAAGCCTTTGTTCAGCACTGGACCTCCTGGCCCTGATATGATGATTATATAGTACATTATATTGTATATTGAGGTATAATGTCAGGGAAATTATAATTTTACTTTAGAATAAGAAGACAATTCCTCGTATTAGTTTGGTATCTAGAAAATTGCTGAATCAGTATCATATTATTAAGTAGATACCAATGTTCCTATATTAAGCTGTATATTTCCCGGTACTCCGCACCCACAGTAGGTACCCTCACCCCGCGTAGGTGTCGAAAAACGTGGGCCGTGGACACAATATGTCACAGAATAATTTTATTAATAGTAAGTATCGACTGCTAAGTCATAGGTCTACATATCCAAAACAGAAAGGAGGGGTATTATATATCCTAAGGGTGGTACTAGGATGAAACACCGGTAACAATTATAGCGAACTGTATTTCGAGAATTACAATAATTGAAAAACAGGAGGATGAGCTTGTGCGTTTATATCATTTATTGTCACTCACTTAAACTGTGAAGGAAAACATCGTGTAATCTGCATGCTTTAGAGATTTCTCCCGACGGTGTGTGAAGTCTGCCAACTCGCACTAGACCAGCGTGGTGGACTATAGCCTAAACCTCTCAATCTGAGAGGAGAGCCGTGTCCAGCAGTGGGACACTATACAGGTTGATGATGATGATTGATTGGCCTACTATGGCACTGTGATCAGGAATCTTATATCTCCGACCTTCACTCCAGCTTATAGACTGCAGCAACACCAGTGGCGGGACGCTAATGTGCCAATAAAACCGAACGCAATCAAATCTGCATTTATTTAGGTAAATGAGATCTTAAAGTAAATATTTTATGAATTAATATTACATTGATGACGATGATAATTATGATAAATTAATAAATCAATAAATTAAAACATTTTATTTCTGTAATTAAACTTACATATTTTACGAGTCAATGTTTTGAACTTTTAATGCTAGATGGCGCCGGCATTTCCTAACTGACGACCTCTTTTAAATGAGAAATGAGAATGAGAAGAAACATCGAAACAAACTCAGAGAATCATGGTCCCTTTTAAAGTCCAGACATAATAATATCAATTATTTGTGAGTGTCACAATGTAGGGCAATGTCTGAAGTGGCCTTTTGAAGAAAGACCCACAGCGGCTTTGAGTAGACCAATCCCACCGACGGCATACATGCATCAGTCATTGTGTAGCTGGACCATATTTATTATAGGGAGCTCAACAGACAATTACAACTATTAGTTTACTATAAAACTGTTTTTATGAGTGCGAAAACGCCATTTTATTGCAGAAGGATATTAAGGCGGATGTTAAACTATTAAAAAATTTATGCATTTTTTATTTCTAACATAAAATTTTGATTCTCTGTTCAGTTTATATTTTACGTTTGCGTTTCATACATTAAAATAATTTATTGCCATTTATACTTTTGTCAATAGGCAGTAAAATAAGAATAGGTAGGAATACTTTCGTTTCTATTCTTAATGGAATAAAGTATATTTCCTGCATAACCACAAAAGCATGGATCTTAATATCTTTAAGTATCGCATAAAAGAAATAGTGTTAGATTAGACAGTTTAGCTACCTCATAATGCTGTAGCAGTGATAGTCTAGTGATATAACCATTGGACTATCAAGTCAAAGGTCTCGAGTTCAAATCCAACCTCTGACTTTACGAATTCATGTGCGTTGGTATTAATAAATATTTATCACTCATTGCAACGGTGAAGGAAAACATCGTGAGGAAACCTGCTACCCTAGAGATTTTTCTCGACGGTGTGTGATGTCCACCAACCCGCACTAGGCCAGTGTGGTGGACTATAGCCTCATCCCTCTCAATCTGAGAGGGGACCCATTATCAGCAGTGGGAAGTATATGGGTCGATGAAGATGATGAACTGCTTCATTCTTCTAGTGATCGTAAGCGCAGCTGTTACGCTAGAGGACCTGGGTTCGATTCCCAGGTTGAGCAAAGTATTATTGGTTTTTCTATGAAATTCTCACTAGCAGCACTCGGAGAAAGAAGTGGTCTAGTGGCAAGTACAACTGTTGAGCATAAACGTGTAATGGAAGTGCTTATAAAATGGAGTATTATTTAAAAAATATATCAATTATACATAATATTAAATCAAGTAAGTATACAATTTGATTCACAAAATAGGGCAATGTTTGGCGTAGTGGATGAGTTATCGGCAGTATCGGCTTCTGCGCTGCGTTTGTGTGTTCGATCCCCGCACGGAACAAATATAATTAGAAGCTTTAGATGTTTTTCCGAGTTCCTATAGGCGTTTCTGTTAAAAAATGGTATTGCTAAACGCACTCAAGTGGAAACAATCTCAGTGAGGTAATTTTCTTATTAAAAAGTTGCCTTTTGAATAAATAAAGAGTGGCTTTGAGTCGAGCATTTTCATATTACTACACAGAAATATTAGTATTTTTTCTCATTCGCAACAGTTTCTATAAACATATATTCCTCGCAATAAAATCATAAGCGCCAGTCAGTAAAATTATTGCTCGTCGTAAAATAAAGTGATCGGTATTCAAGTCCATTAACGCCACAGCGCCTGAATTGCTTTTACCATAAGGGCCTGTGCCCACTAACGGCACGACAAGGGATTTTTATGCTCATCATATCAGCCACAGCAGGTCCACTGCTGAACAAAGGCCTCCCCCATAGACTTCCACGAAGACCGGTTGTAAGCCGCCTGCATCCAACGACTCCCACCTACCTTTACCAGGTCGTCCGTCCATCTCGTTGGAGGCCGTCCCACGCTGCACTTTCGGTGCGTGGTCTCCACTCGAGAACCTTTTTGCCCCAGCAGCCATCAGTTCTACGAGCTATGTGCCCCGAAGTCTTTCAACTATGTCAGCAACTTTTGTTCTTCTTCGGATCTCCTCATTTCTGATTTGATGCGATTTTTATGCTACGAATAGGAATATGTAATTGAAATTTGATAGCATCGGAAACTTTTGAAAAACCGATGATGAATATTATTGTAATTTAAATTTTATTATTGCCAGTATCCATCATAGGCCAAGTATGACACAATATTAGGTCTGACTACACCGCAAACTTATGTACAGACGCCAGCAGGTCAACCTATCCAAAACTGTCAAATTTTCCCAATTGGAAATGAACCTTATTATGTTGTATTAAAGTTGAAAATCTATCAAAGAAATTTGACAGATTGTGGTAGCTTGATGTGCTGGCGTCTGTACCAATGATGATTATTATTGCAATTTAAATTTTATCATCATAATATAAAGTTATATTCTTATTCGATGCATAAAAATCCCTTGCCGTGTCGTGCCGCCAGTGGGCATAGGCCAAGCTATGCCCACTGGCGGCAAAAAATTAGGTCTGTATTACAGAGTACACGTAGGAAATAGCTAATGTTTCAATTAGTGAAGCACTCACACGTCTCATATTATTACAATGGCTTAACATATGATAAGATTTTTTTTTTCCAGAGCAAGTTAAGTATAGACTTAGGCTCGTGGTGAACGTGATCATGAATCCCATGGCCCTGATTATAGGGCAAGGCAAGAAAAGTATAGTTTTTAGTTGGTACTACTCTGACATACCCTTTTTTTTATGTGGAGAAATGCGCCTTGTGCATGCCGCCCCGCTCTAGGATACGGGACGGTTATGTAGGGCTCTCCAGCCAGGTGGCCAGCATACCGACTAAAACCATCACCACTTCCACCTTTCGCATAGTGGGATCACGGGAAGCGTTCTCGCATGATCGGCGATACCACCACGGACATCCAGAGTCGGACCCTCCTCAAGGGCCAAGTGCAATGGGCGACCGAAGGCGGTCTGACATACCCTGCTGCTTCTCCTGGAAGGAGACCTATGAGGATTTTCCTAAAAAAATGTGCTCCAAGTCGTCAGTATACAAGCTTTTTAGCCGACTGCCGTAGGTAATGTTTTTACATAAAAATACGCTTCTTCATTTAAAAATAATATTTGTTCCACATTATAACGTTGGACAAGATACCAATTTATATTCGTTTAGTGAAAGAATTCAATGTTATTTTAGTATTGCATCAACATAACCCTCTTTTTTAATAAATACCATTCTGTGATCTTCGTTCAAAAGAAAAGTAGACATACTCGTAAATCTAAGACAAAACGGTGTCGTTAATTATGTTCTAAGAGTTTAAAAGCTTATATTTAAAAGCGATCTTACGATGTGGTGCCGGCCGTCGGATATAATATTATTTTTATATCTTACGGACAATATTATTCATTGATCGTTATGTGAACGCTTGAGGATGACGGATGAATTAAGTCAGACTCAGAAATGAATACAATGAGCATAAACTAAAGTTCTCTCTCACATTAAACTATTTAATATCCCACTGCAGTGAACACTCACTAGTCATGATGGTGATCAAGAGGTAGTTTCATGGCCATTGCCCAGAAATTAGGTTTTGGAGGTCTGATGGCAATCGCTTCGTGTAAAATACCGATATTCAGCCACATCTGGTTAGACTGGAAGCCGACACCAACATTGTTGTGAAAAGGCTCGCAAGATAATGGATGACTGACAATAACTCTTTAATATACTAGCTATTGCCCTCGGTTTCACTCGCATCCCAAATGTTTTTTTAAGACAAAATAGCCTATGTCCTTCTCCAAGATCCAATCTATCTCTGTACCAAATTTCATCAAAATCTGTGCAGAGGTTTAATTGTGAAGTGGTATCTAACAAACATACACACTTTCGCATTAATAATAATATGGATTATATACATTTTCCTCCTTTTCACGATTAAACCGTTGAACAAATTTCGATAAAATTAGGCCTCGAGGCAGGACATAGGTTACTTACATTTTGTTTCATAAAGTTCTTTGGCATGCATGCGAAACCATAAGAAACAGTTAGTCGTTTCTACATTTATAATTGTGGTTTTATTTTTGACCATGCGTGTGTAAACAGGACAAAGCTCTTGCGTAGGCGCATGTTAAATGGGTGATAAACTGTGTTTTCATTTGATGATTACACGCATGCTGAACGTGTTCTAACGGCAAAGTGCAAGAATTTAGGAAGCAAATTCGCAAAATTAATAATAAAAGAATTTATAAATTTTATATTAAATTTTAATTACAAATTGATTCACAATGATTCGCAAATGTATTTATAATATTTAGTAGTATAAGGAAATAGTTAAAATCTAGCTTGGTTTTAACATACAACGTAGGTACGTTTTCAGCGAATTATTCAAAGTAACGTAACCAATGGTTTCGTGGGTAGCAGTCACGTGTAATGTGGAAACCATTGTATTAATTTAATGCATAGATATTTACTCGTCTAAATTAATTCATCTATAATTTAATGCAAATATTATGAGATTTCGCATACATAGGCCTTATCCAGCTGTAGGTAATCAACAATGACTATAATTCATTCTTACCATATCCGAGACACATCATCAGTGTTATTCTGAGAAAATAATATGCCCTGCACGATTCAATGAGAATATTTTATGCTTAAGGAGTGAGTGAATTTATAATTGTCATGAGTATTTCCCAATATACTTACTTAGTCTTAGTCTGTGTGTCTGTATATTTGTAAATGTTCGTTACTACTTCATATTTTAGCTACTGAAATCAATTTCAATAAAAAAATTACAATAAGATAAAATTTCACTCGGAAAAATCCATTGGATATTTTTCATCCAAGATAATACATAGGTTTTTCTGGAAAAAGTAAAAATAAAAGACGATAATAATCATAATCATTAACCCATATACTGTCACACTGCTGGGCACGGGTCTCCTCTCACAGAACGATCATAATAAATAATAAAAAGTGAAACAAAAAGTAAACGCATAAATTCTTAAATTAGTGTCGCATTAATACAATTAAAAATAGTTACTTTTGTACGGCAAAGCCGCGTGCAAAAGCTATGTCTCTATATTTAACCGTTCTAAGCCAAAGAATAATACAAAACCATTCTAATTTGAGATCGTTACTGCAATCCTTGAGGTTTTCATTCCAGTCCCATATTAGTAAAATCCCCAGTTTCTATTAATTTCGGGTAATGTTTAAATATTCACGTACTTACGTGAATGTGAGTGAAAAATAATACAACACTTTACGGATTTTAGTCTGCCCGTTACCATGGACGCCGTAACGTAACGATGGATGGAATACATACTATACATACAATAGTTATTCTTAAAACTGACTGATGCATGCGTGCCGTTGGCTGGGACTGATTTACTCAATGCGCTAAGGCTCTTACTTCAAAAGGCCATTTCAGAATTTGCCTTACATTGTAACACTCACATGTTTGCTAATATCTTATGTGTGGACTTCAAAAGAGACTATGATTCTGTGAATGTGTTTCGGTGTTTCTTCTCAGATGTCATCTAGTTAGGAAATGCCGGATTCATCTAGCTTAAAAAAATGTGAAACATTGACTTGTCTCTTGTCTCTTTAAAAGATCTATTTGCAGAAATAAAAAAAAAACTGTTTGATTTACCTATAAATTTTATAATACTAACTACTGTTAAAAACATTGCCATATAAAGTTATACCTGAACCAAAGAATGATATGGCAGGCATAGGGTGGGTTCCGATTCGATTCCAATACTGATTCTTCACGCGATTTTCTTTGCAGGGATTTTTGATCTACACTTTAATGAAATCAACAAGTTAGTCTTCAAACCTGCCTCATTAACCTAGTAGTCGTAAGCCCAACTGCTACGCAAGAGGTCCTGCGTTCAATTCCCATTTCGAGTAGTGTTATTGGATTTTTTCATGAAATTCTCAATAGCAGCACGGCGTTTGGAATTGTACCCAGTTAATAGCTCCCCTATAACATGGGACTTATCGACGCACTGTGAGTATACATAAGTATCTACTTCTCTGCCTAACCCTTCGGGGAATACAGGCCTGATGGTATGTTTTTAACAAGTCCCAGGCGCATGCAGAATTTAATCCGGAATACCACGCCAACTCACGGCACTAGCGCTCTCAACACTATCGCTAGGCTGATAAAAAGCTTTTAAAAATATATTAAGAAGACAATTTCAATAACTCAGATTCTTTTTTTAAATAATTTATCTGCGGTATGGGAAGCATCAATGTATTTGTTTATACGCCAAGAGTTAACGCCCAAACTCATTGGCGTTTGCTGCCCTTCAAAACGGTCAAGCGCGTCGTACTTGCAACCTGCGTACGCGTAGTAAACAAAATGATGTCATTATATGAATGAGGATCATGAACTTCGTGATTCTCATATACATATAAAATATACTTCTATCCATCTATACACCCACTGCTGAGTGAAGACCTCTTCTCTATGCCGCCACCGTTGCCGATCTTGAGTACCTAAGTCGCACCCACATATTCCCCACTGCCCTCACAATGTCATCCGACCATCCGGCTGGCGATCTGCCCTGCGATCATTTTATATCCTTTAGCCACCATTCGTTTACTTAGCTTTGGTCCACCTTTATTTTTTCGGGTGGGGAAATGCGCCTTATGCATACCGCACCGCTCGAGGACGCGGGACGGTTAATATGTCGGGCTCTCCGGCCAGGTGGCCAGCATATCGACTAAAACCACCACCACTACCAGCTTCAGCTGCCGGGGAGAACCCTTGGGGAGGTGCTTTGGTCCACCTAAGATACTAAATGTTTACTTAAATGTAGAACAAATTGTGTGTGTCAGTGCCAGGATTGTAGCAAGTGGACATGACTAAAGGGCTAGGGAAGGTAATAAGAGTTAGTCGGTATGAGTCCGACCTCCCCTGCCATCATCCAGGTGACAGACGATCAATGAGGATTACCCGGACACCAAAAAAAGGGATGGTAGCAAGTGGAAATCTAAATAAGATGATATTGTGTTTATTAGGTAGTGTAAGTTTAAAAGTGTAAAAGAACAGAACGCCTACAAACTACCTAGCAGTTATGGCGATGAAAAGTTTGTGACTATGTATTACTTACCTATAAGATTAAAAAAATATTAATAATACCATCTGCATAGGTACCCTATTGGGAGACAGTCTTGAAAATGTATTATGTATAAAGGTACATACACTATATGATAACAATCCTACAAGCTCTGCTTAGTTTGGGACTAGATTAGGCTGCTAAGTAAAGTGTCTCAAATATTTATTAAATTATTACAAACAAAATTTCGGTTATCTTAGCGAAGGATTAATTCGACCTGCGTCTTCTGGTTGCATACACCAGACGCTATGACTAAGCCACCTCTGCAAACCTGACCAGCAAAGCAACGCCTAGTGTAATAAACCAAAAAACGCAGTGATTGCCTAGCCATTGGACTGCCAAGGCGAAGGTCTCGAGTTCGAATCCAAAGCACGCACCTCTGACTTTCAAAAATCATGTGCGGATAAATAATTAATAAAATTATCACACGCTTAAACGGTGAAGGAAAACATCGTGAGGAAACCTGTATGCCTTAGAGATTTTCTCGACGGCGTGTGAAGTCTGCCAGCCCACATTAGGCCAGACTATAGCCTAATCTCTCTCATTCTGTGAGAGGACCCCCATGCCCAGCAGTGGGACTATATATGGATTGATAATGTATGTTATTACGAAGTTGTCCTTTGCTATAATAACTTTCTAATCATGCATGGAAAATGCAAAAATATGCAAAAAGAAAATTTCTGTTATTCACTTTTGCTTGTGCCACGATATAAAGAAGATCGAATCCGGCAAGTCAGGTCAAGTAGTCAAAATTAAGCCGGTAATTTCCTCATTGGATGGAGAAGGTAGGTTCTCAAATATTGAAAGTAGGTCAAAATGAATTGAATTACGTAAATAAAACCCAGTTCGAGCTAAAGGACCAAAAACCTGTTAAAAAGTGAATGTACTTCCGCAGACAAATAACAATAGTGAAGTATTGGACTAGCGGTTCCGTATCTATTATTTATATTATGTTACTGAGTACAATTAGATTTTCGAATTAATTTAATTTCACGTAGATATTCGTGATCGATCATTCGTTAAATATTTACCCATAAAAACTTAAGATAAATATTTTAGTATAGAAAAAAAATGTCGAATGAATTTAATTTCACGTAGATAATTTTATTCTTTACTTTTTTAAATGTTTCCCTATAAAACTTAAAATAAACGTTTAAAATATAAAAAAATAGTTGTCCACCGGCAACGGCATCACCGTTTTTTTAAGGTATTAAACCTTTAAAAAAATGACTACCCTGACTAATGAATGTGAGTAAAAACAAATATAGAATTGATATGTATTTCAAGAAAGATTTTAAGACAAGACGGGTTTTAAGACCGAAGTCCATCGTGAAACCCAACAGACCGCGGTACAGTGGTTATAATATCTGTCTTGCACACGTTTTACAGAGTTAGGTTATGTACCTACTGTCTTGCACAGTCTAATCATTTTACAGTCATTATGGATGTGCCCTTACATGGCAGGCAAAGACACATCTCAGGCTTACTCAGGCGGTATTCTGGTGGTGTTTTAAGAGAGGTACAGATATACAGAGCCAATTTCTTTATGCTGATGGTACCTAATGCAGTGGTTTTAGTTGGTAAAAGTACCACACTCAATGGAGTGTGGTATTTTTACCAACTAAAACCACTATTATTTTTATTTTCGGGGATAAGAAATGTCTTATCCCCGAAAACCAGTCTCATTTTGAAGGTGTCTCTCCGTAATAAAAGGTTTGTACTCACCCAGACATACTCCTGTAACAGTCCTTGCACCAGCAAATCACCAATGTTGGTGGTATATGTTTCATACCATTGCCAAGTCGAAGGTCGTAAGTTCGAATCCAGGGCACGCACCTTTGACTTTTCGAAATCATGTGCGGATTAATAAATAATTATCACTCGCTTAAACGGCGGCTCTCGACGGCGTGTGAAATCTGCCAACCCGCACTAAGCCAGCGTGGTGGACTATAGTCTAATCCCTCTCATTCTGTGAGAGGAGAGACGTGCCCAGCAGTGGGACAGTATATAGGGTGATGATATGTTTTTGCATAATTTAATAATACTCCAGACGAATACCATACCAAAACTTGGAAGGAACTCTAAAAGTGATTCATAAAAGAACGGCCATTTAAATAATATGGGTTCTTCTACCTGTTTTATTTAGATTTGATATTAATAAAAAAATGTAACACTAATGAAATAGAGCAATGAACTCTAGAGTAGTCCTCAACCTTGACTAGTATCCACTTAATTAATGACGTTGACAGAGAGACACACACACACACACACACACACAGATACACACACACACATGACGATGGTGTGCTGGGACCTGTTCGTGATGACGACGTCAACGTCAGACCGACAGCCTTCAAGGTAATATTTAAATTAGTCATACAGAGATATAATGAAAACACGTCATTAAAACATGAAATGAATGATGACGTTGTTTCACGAAACAATGTGGTAATTTTTTTTTTGTAATGTCTCTCTTGGAACTCGAAACGGCTGAATTAACCATAAATCGTAACTAAAAACGACATTATTGAAATTAGGTTTCATATATTTATATCCGCTTTGCAACTATGTACAATATTTACTAATAACGGCAGCCAGGCGTATTTTTTTTTTACTTTATTTTCATGCACAAAACAATATGTCGTACAAAGGCGGATTTAATGCCATTAGGCATTCTCTTATCGATTACGGGGCCGTGGGTTCGATTCTCATAGGAGAATTAACCAACTATTTATGGGATGTGAGTTTGTGTTTGTCTGCGTGTTTCATAATCCCTACTAATATTATAAATGCGAAAGTAACTCTGTCTGTCTGTCTGTTACGCTTTCACGTCTAAATCACTGAACTGATTTTAATGAAATTTGGTACAGAGATAGAGTTGACCTTGAGAAAGAACATAGGATAGTTTTTATCTCGGACTTTTGAAGAGTTCTCTTGGAAACGCGATATAACCTAACTCGACGCGGGCGAAGCCGCGGGCGGAAACCTAGTAGTATATAATTTACAAAACAAATCTTATGTAAGGTTTTCCCAACTTTGTTGGAGTCGGCTTATAGTCTAACTACTGAATATCAATATATTACATGAAGCGACTACCATTATACCTCCGCTACCCAATTTCTGAGCATTACCGATATCCTGAGGATAGACTGGTTATCAAGCTATTTGGGCTTCTGACTACCACCAACGATTGTCATAGGTGTGCGCATGACAACCGGGACCGACGATTTTACGTGCTCTCCGAGGCGCGTTAACCTTCTAACCCATCCAAAGACTGACCGCGATCGGTTGATCAACTTAGGTATAACTTTGCCACGAACCCCTATAGACCAATGTGTTAGTAATAATAATAATTAGGAATAAAGTAAGCCGCCCACTTCTTCCTCGACGCGTCCACACGTCCTGTTATTGACATTATGATATCAACCATCCTTGACATTATTAATATCTAATATTATACTGAACCGCAAATGGATTGAAATGTAACATTTTTAATATTTTTTTAAAACAATAGCTTCTGCCCGCGTTTTCATCTGTGATAATAATAAAAAGTAGTGATGTTGATAATCGATTAATCTATTATTGATAACCGATCGAAGCAGGTAAAATTGTGTTAATTATTCAAAGGTATATTACTCAAATTGTCAATAATCATGAATAAATGAAACTAAATATTTATTTACCTTTGCTTCCTGTCATATCAATGCTGTGATAGAGATGTTGATAATCGATTAATCGATTATTGATAATCAATTATCAACGTCACTAATAAAAAGTATCTAGTCATTAAGTTTTCGGGTGCAATGTACCTACCTATTACGTAATAGCATGCATCTATTACTTACATATAAATAGCCTATGACATTCACAAATAATGTGGTTTTCTATTGGTAAAAGAATTTTCAAAATCGGTTCAATAGATCCAGAGGTTGACTTTGACCCTTATACTGCCAACCCAACTTTTCCTCGTTTTACTGGGTCGGCAACGCGCAAGTGACACCCCTGGTGTTACAAGCGTCTATAGGCTACGGTAACCCCTTACCATCAGGTGGGCCGTATGCTTGTTTGCCACCTTGTGTAATAAAATAAAAGAAATGCTGGCTCCATCTAGTTTAAAATAAATTAAAATAACTGACTTATTGATCGTAATCGCAACTACTACGCTAAAAGTCCTGGGTTCTATTCTCAGATCGATCAAATTGTTATTGGGTTTTTCTTTCGCAGTAGCAGCTGGGGCTTTCGATTTCTGCCCGGTTAATTTATTTATTTATCAAAGGAAGACCAACAACATATAACAATTAGCATAAACATAATAAATTATTGTAGGTATCAGAAAACCGGTAAGGTCTTCAGTAATAAGAAATTGTTTACATAAACAGGCAATAGGGTCCCTTATTACATGGTACCTAAACATACCGGCGAACTGAGGAGTGTACATTGGTACACCTCTGCGTAAATATTCGTGGAGAACAGCCGTGATGGTATGTTGAGCTATGTTCTTAAAAATGCGGAATCCTAAACAGAAATAGACCACAATTTTTCCTGCCAGCTACAGCATACTGCTCTCATGAATTCTGATATTTGGGTTTATTGTGTGTATGTTTACATCAGTACATTATATCCACATATCGTCTGGCAGATATTGCAAAAATAGTTGAAGGTTGCCATGTGAAAATTTTTAGACTAAACAATTAACGAACTAGTTACAGTATTCATTAATTTCTTTATTTTTTTCAGCACGCCTGTATTCCCTAAAGGGTAAGGCAGAGGTGTATTTTACGTAGTCATAGTTTTCCAGTATGTTTACGGCCCATGTAATAGGGGGCGACTCGATTGCTATTAACTGGGCACAATTCCAAACTCCGAGCTGCTACTGAGAATTTTGTAGAAAAACCCAGTAACACATTTCCGCTTAGAACTGCTAGATTAACGTGGCAGCTATTGTATAATCATCATCAACCCATAAACTGCTCCAGTACAGGGCACGGGCCTCCTCTCAGATTGAGAGGGATTAGGCTATAGTCCACCACGCTGGCCTAGTGCGGGTTGGCAGACTTCACACACCGTCGAGAAAAATCTCTAAGGCATGCAGGTTTCCTCACGATGTTTTCGTTTACCGTTTTTTTAAGCGAGTGATAATTAATTATTAATACGCACATGAATTGGAAAAGTCAGAGGTGCGTGCCTTGGATTCGAACTCGAGACTTTTGACTTGGAAGTCCAATGGTCATATCACTAGGCTACCACTATTTTGACAGCGCCGAACCTGGTTAGACTGGAAACCATCCCTGACATAGTTGTAAAAAATCTAAGAGTAGGAAAAATGATAACGATAAATATTTATTTGTGTAAATAAATCCTTTAAAACACTGTTACAAGTCAATAATTAACACTAGATGGCATCATTTGATAGCTGCCTCGTTCCTTAACTCTGAGAAGAAACATCGAAATGACGATGATTACTCGCCGTCATAACATTGTGTTCCCTTTAACACAGATCATTTTCAATCTCAAAACGGGGATTATTGCCTATTATTGAAACAAAACTACTTTTTACGGGTTTTATCGTGTTCATGATCACGGGTAGGCTGAGTAGATTGATAGTACCCTTAAAAATGGACGTGTAAAGGGTCCGAAACGTGATAAAAACCGTAAAAAGTCGTTTTATTTCAATCTAAACTAATATTATAAAGAGGAAAGATTTGATTGTTTGTTTGTTTGCATTGAATAGGCTCCGAAACTACTGGACCGATTTGAAAAATCTTTCATCGTTGGGAAGCTACAGTATCCCAGGGTGACATAGGCTATATTATATTTTTAAAAAATTAGGGATCCTTTCGAAAACTTCAATAATGTAACCTAAGGTGTAAAAATAATTTATGTATATACACTTTGCATCCGTGCGACGCCGGGGCGGGCCGCTAGTATCAATTAATAGAGTAAGTGCCTACCTATCAGAAATCAATATTACAATTATTGTCTTCTGTACTTGTATTTATATAAAGTAAAATCAAATTATAATATTCACAATGACAAATAGGATGTTGCGATTAAGCTCCCCGACAGAAATTAACGTAATAAAACCTTATTGAAATTCCTCGCAGAAACTATTTTTGGACGTGCCATATGACACAAATAGTGATGTAGTCTCAATGTTTTGAATTACATATTTGGTACATGTGTCTTTGTCTTTTTTGTGTGTGGTGGTCAAGTACCTAACAAATATACTTATATCTTTTTTTAAGTCAACGACAAAGTCAAAATCATTTGTATTCTAGATAGTCTACTCCGTAGTACGTTTTGACCGTTTTTTTTATATTTAGACAGCCTCCAAAACCTACGCCTCCTAGTGTTTTAGCTGGGAAGAAGAAGCGACACGGTGTTTCCCGGCACAAATATTTATGATGAATGATCTTCTAGGTATATAGAATCCGAAAAGCGTCAAAGGAAATCACCATCATCATCGTGATAATCTTAATTCTACTTTTATAAACTCAAAAAAGGGTATGAAAAATTTACGCAAAATTAGCCAGTAAAAATTACATGGCATTTCTGAATTATCATACAGAAGTTATAATAGGTGAAGCGACGTAAAATATTTACCTACCTGCTGGACGAACCACTCTTTATCTTCCATATACACTGCATCACAAGGCTTCCCATAAAGCAAGTCAAATGTCTTCCTCATATCCACATTCTTCCGTAAATGTATGCTATAATACGTGTCCAAGCCTTTACTCAACAGCAAATCAGACTCTGGCATATTTGTACAATTTCTTCCATACATAACAGACCCCACAGGACAACATTTTCTAAAACAATATTTGTCTTGACACAAACAACCATAAGTCCTCATTTCACCATCAACCTTTTTTGAGTACACATATTTTGGCGGGAAAATGACGCCATCTTGCACTATTGAACCGTCTATCGAACTTTTCACATCACTTAAATCGACACTTTCGTGATCCATACAAGGTTGGGCACTGGCACACGAAGCTATGAAAAGTAGAAGTAGTAAGAACATTTTTTGTCTGTGAAAAACAGTTGTTATGCTAAGAATACGTTCGCGATCGTATGTACCTATATATAATCAGTGTTTGACAGCCACGACCGGCTCATAATGTTGTACGCATTGCACTGACCGGCAAGCAAGCTACATTTATTTATATGAAGCTTGTTAGGGCATGAATACATTAGCGGGAAAATTAATTGTTTTCTCTAGTAACTACCCTTGTGTGTCGTCCACAATGAGACCCAAAATTTAAAATAACATTTCAGTACCTACTTTTTTTATTTTTACAGGAAAATGTTCTACATTTGAATGTGCTCCACAACAACTAAGTACGAGTACCTAGCATAAATTTAAAATTACGTAGCTAGATATATATGTTTTTGCCTAACCCTCATTTTGCGAGGTAATATTTCTACATTAAAGCTCTCTAACGATTAGTTTGCGTGTTTAACTGAAGAGCTTTACATTGTTTCCCGAGTTTAACAACGCGTTGCAAATTAATGTCATATCACCACAACCGTAAATTTAACATGGTAACAACAAAATACAGTATGTTACAATACTACCCGTAAAGCCGAAAGGAGGTTAAATGGGGCCTTATAACGAGTCCATTCACAATATTTAAGAACCGTAGTAACGCTGTATAACATACCCACGAAAAAAGGAAAACAACAACATTTATGAATTAAAAATAGAAAAATGATTAAAGAAGACAATTTTATCATGTAAAATAGGTACGTAGGCCTTTCTCTTAAATAATCTGACATGACAGCTGACAAAATTTTTGGCTTTGATAATTAATTATATTTTTACGGGATATTTTGTAACACATTGTATATGAAACCTTTACACAGACACTGTTTCGTTCTGTTCTGACTTGTTTCGTTGAAATACTAAATTAGAATAATATTGAACGACATAAACAAAACATTGTGTAAGTACACAGCTTATAGAAAACAAATATATTTTAAGTACACATACTTTTTCCAACATAAGCATAGCAAGCAAGGCGCATAACTTAAAGACTTTTTGATTTAAAGCACTAGGTATAAAAAAAATTTAAAAATAGGTAAGTATGCAAAAACTGGCTAAAACGAAAAACATTAAGTTTGAAGAAGTTCGGCTGTACAGTCTACCTAAAAATGACAAAAAATTTAACATTAAAAAATGTAATTTAGTTAAGTTTCTCTTTAAGTGAACTTTGTAATGGTCTTTGAGAAATAAATTATCTTTAAATCGAAAACAATTGTTATATTTTTATTTTTTTCTCAGAGAAAATATTTTATATATTCCGGAATTTGTTTTTTTTTTTTTTCATTTCATTATGAAGTTCTTGTCACGGCCATCGAGACTGTCCACTAGTGAAGTAACAGGATAGCAAGTCAAGAAGTAATTTAGTTTCCTAACGTATTGATTGCTTTTCTCTCACTTGCCAGTTTAAACCCATTAACCTCAATCACTAGACCTGCCAATGCGTCGTCAATCAAAATCGTTTGGTATTAGAGACATCTTGGCTATAGGTTCTTCTTCTTCCCAGCTAAAACACTAGGAGCTGGAGAAGAAATAGCGCGTTTTGGGGACTCTATGAACTGTAAAAATGACGTTCAAAAGTACTACGTGCTAGTTTATCTACATACCATCACGCCTGTATTCCCCGAAGGGTTAGGCAGAGGAGTACTAATGTACACCCATATTTCGCTGGTATGTTTAGGTCCCATGTAATAGGGGGCGAGCCTATTGCCATTAACCGGGCACAAATCCAGACTCCGAGCTGCTACTGAGAATTTCATAGAAAAACCCAATAACACTTTGCTCGACCTGGGGATCGAACCCAGGACCTCTAGCGTAGCAGTCGCGCTTAGGACCACTAGACTAATGAGGCAGTTTATCTTGAAATTTAAATTCAAATTTATTTATTGGTGTAATTTTTGGAACATTTTACATGAGATCTTAATAATAAATAATTAGTTAGTTCCTCAAAAGTATACCTTAAAGGTGTACCAATCTTTCACATTTTTATTCATTAATTAACAATTGAGTATAAATATAAATAATTAAAGGAAATAAACATAATAATACAACTTCAAAATTAAATAAATATATCAATGTTATAACTCACAATTTATCATTAAGGAATTCGTCAAAAGCATAGTAACATTTTTCCAATAATAGATGTCTTAATTTGAATTTGAATTATTTTGACTTTGATTATATGTATTAGCAACCGTAAAGGTTAAACTCCTCGTGCATCTTGATCCGTACATGCATCCTGCAGAACTAATATAGTAACCTTATAATATTGTAATAATAAAACCTAATTTTATTAATCAACTTTTACAATAGATGATAACATAAAAGTTCAAAAGTAAAAACTTATTATACTTACTCGTATTAAAATAATGCTTAATATAAAACTAAATCATAACTAAAATAATTTATTTAAAGGCCCAGAGCAAAAAGTTTTGTCAACCCGACTTAAAATACCTAGCGGCCTACCTATATGATAATTATAATATAACCATAACCTTATTAAAATAAGTAAATGTTTTTACCACTGAGTTCTTATTATATGCAGATGACCTTAAAGTATATAGATCAATCAGAAATATAGAAGATTGTTGGCTTCTTCAGGAGGATCTAGATCCTCTCTAAACTCTTCCTTTAATCTATCTAGATAGATTAACTACATTCATGAAGGAAGAGTTTCGGCCGAAAGGTGTACTGTTCCGGCGGTTCCGCGGCCGGATACCTAACACCGAGCGACGCACGACGAATTTACGTGTGGAATAGTAATACCTAGTTTTGTTATTGTTGTATATATTTTATTATTTTTGTTCTATTTTATATTGTATTATTATATTTTTATATGGGCCTTGAAATAAATGAATAAATAAAAAATAAAATAAATAAATTGCTATACAAGCAAACTTCAATCAAGCATAACAAAGTGCAATTGTATCAACTTTACCAAAAATAAAAAATAAAGATCAGATTTGCAGCACCCTTAAGATATTTGATATTATAATGGTAATCTGTGAACAGCATACTACTGTTATGTTTTCCGTTTTACTGTATGTATTGGATGTATTGTGTGCTATTGTTTTTATATCGTGTCTCTTTGTAGTAGTGTGTAAATAATCTGGCGTGTTTTGTCAATGTTGTGTTTGCCCGTAATTGGCGTATATATTAGAATATTACCATAAGACTCAATGTATCTATGTCCATATATGTGCTGTGGGTGAACCTTAAATAAATAAACAGCATTTTGGGCTACATTATTATTTATAACTTGTATCTATGTATATTTTATAATGTAGCTGTTTATTGTTCCTAAGTAATAAAATAAAATGCCTGCGCCCGCGCTCGCTCTTTGGGTGTTATGTTAACCATTTATTAATTAACTTCGGGTTGATCTCGTATATCCCAATCCCGTGGGAATTTCCCAATATCCTTTCTTAGCGGATGCCTATTATTATTATTTTATAGGAAATTTCTGCCTTTATCCATTTTTAGAGTCATACATTGTCAACTCGTATACAGTCCCACTGCTCGGCACGGGTCTCCTCTCAGAATAGGATTAGGCTAGTCCACCACGCTGGCAATGCGGGTAAGCATACTTCACACAACATAGAGATAATTTCTCAGGCGTACAGGTTTCCTCACGATGTTTTCTTTCACCGTATAAGCAAGTGATAATTAATTACTAATACGCACATGAATCCGAAAAGTCAGTGGTGCGTGCCTTAGATTCGAACTTTTACAAGATAGACTTAGTAGTTACAATTTATTATATTCTTATATATATACATTAATAAATGTGAGACACGCTATATTTTTTCTAAATTAAGGTCTATGTTTCGGTATACAATAACAATAGATACTGCAGCATATTACCTAAGCATTAATTTTAGAGTTTTCCTTATAATGCATTATTTGCAGTTCATGAACCTAGTTATCTAACCAAAATATTCCACCTTATTGGTTTATTATCATTCAATTAAATATTTTGAGCGTCCAGTATTAAATTTTCCTGTAGCAACTTCAGGAAAACCTTCTACAATAAGTTAGATAGGTTGAGTGTTATATTTCAACTAGATTTATATTAAATATTACCATAATTAAGTATATCTTTAAAGGTATAATTCAAGCTTTTATTTGAGCATATTATCTTAATAGCTTTCTACTTTAGAGAAAAGCTCTTTTCATTCTCTAAGTACATAACTACCCGTCCTTGAAATTATGTATCAACATTATAAGATCCTAAGATAGAGCTTGACCTCTCTGTTGTATGTAAACCTATAGAATAAAGAGATCAACACTGTTGGTTTATGATTAATATTTTCATGATTTATATTTATAACAGTTATAGATAATTCTCTTTGTCAAAATAGGTTTGGTATTGTAGTTTGCAACACAGGAAACAGTTTATAGAAAATTGCATACAACATTACATACTTTTTTCTAATTTCGTTATTCAACACGGAAACAAAATTACGTACTGATAGTAAAATATTTAAAGTGTGCTCACAGCCTTTTTATTCGTAAAAAAAACGATCGAATGTAAATTGGCCCAATTATAATTTGACAGCACCGCCGCGCCGCCGGGAATTCTAGACACAGAACAAACTATTTCTGTTTACGAAAGGCGTATTCCCGTTCTTAATGAAATTATTACTATGTACTAGATTTGCCCGCAGCTTCGCTCACGTTTAATTAGAAACCAACAGTGATATAAAAAATTAGAATTTATTACTTGTAGTTTTTGAACCAAAATAACCAGAACAAAATTCCAAAATATCACTTTTTCGGGTTCGAGGTCCCATGCAGAACCTTCCGGAAGAAATTATCTAAGTTAATGATAGTGAAACCCGTATCAAAATCCGTTCAGTAGTTTTTGAGTTTATCGCGTTACAACAGACAGACGTGGCGGAGGACTTTATTTTATAATATGATGTCGTGATAGTAATGTGTGTAGGTAGGTACGACCTCTATTTTATATTTCAACTATTTACACACGAATTACAATTATTTGCATTCTACAAATGGAAGCGTAGCAAGCGCTAATCTATAGTCTCTGTTAAATGATAATGATATTTATTTTTGCCAAGACACTTTTACAAATAAATATTTAATTAATACTAGATAGCGCCGGCATTTCCTAGCTGACGACCTCTGAGAAGAAACGCCGAAACATACTCAGAGAATCATGGTCTCTTTTAAAGTCCAGACAGTAACAATATTCAATGCTTATTATATGTGTAGGCAAATCTGAACTGAACCTTTTGAAGAAAGAGCCATAACAGTTTTGAGTTGACCAGTACTTACTAACGGCACTCATACATCAGTCATCGTGTAGTTCAACCATTATTTAACATCTGTCTACCCCAATGGTAAACAGGCTTGGATATATACATATATACATATATATGTATGTATGGAATAACTACGCTGATCAACCGATCTGCACGTTAAAGCTGCGCTCGCTGCGGTCAATCTAGAGATGGGTGCTTTATTTTTTTAATTATTATTTTAAGGCGGCTGTAGTATCATTGCGACCGCAGTCGGTCTATTGTGATTGCCACTCGTTGCATTATTAGAGCTCACCGCTAAACCCTGCGGCTACTATAAACTGCAGGATTTGTTTAGGGGTGAGCTCTTTTATTTCATCTGGGCTTTCGATATGGGTCTATAGCGCATCGAAAACTCTCCGTGCCGTGAGAGTAATTGGTACTTTATATTGTTTATTATGACTAGTTTTCTTGTCTATGGTAGGCGTGAGTAATGGAACGCGGTTTGTTGTTTTTGGCAAACAATACACACCAAATGGCCCATTTACTGTGGCTGTCTTTAACTATGTGTGATTAAGGGATTAACATCGATCATTACGATTTTTAAGATCGATAAAATCTATTTTTATATGATACGCTCAAAGACCGAAAACGCTCATAGAGCGAAAAAACAGCTCACTACATGTTATGGTCAACTATATTAGAAAGTAGCAGCTTAATCAGTTGTTAGCTTTGTTTTAATTTAAACTGGCGTCGAGATTTTGTATTTATAAAAAAAAAACTGACATCCTAACCATTTTTTTTTTTTTTTATAGTACGGAAAATCCTCATGGATCCTCCGCCACCCGGGGAGGTGGCAGGGTATGTCGGACTCATACCGACTAAAAACCGCTCTTGCCTTCACCTGCCCTATTGTCATGGCCATGGGATCCGCGAAATTCGCCACGACCATGACAGGCTGTGGTCCAGTGTTGCTGGACCCCGTCGATAAGCGAGGCCTCTCCTCGCATACTGTTTAGGCACGCTTCATTAAAAGCGTGCCGCCTACTGGGGCCATTGTCTGGTCGAGCGGCAGAGTCCCCCAATTCAACCGCCCGCAGACCACAGCTCATGGAGGCCGGAGGTCTGTCTGCGCCCTCCAGCGCCCGGTGCGTCTACTACGGATCGGGAGAGAGGTGGACAATTCTCTCTCCCTTTCCGCCGCCTCCTTTGCAAGCATGACTTGCTCGCAGTAAGAGGCGGCAGCTTCCCACGCACTCTCGCTCCCGACCATATTCTGAATTACAGTCGGAAGCGAAAGGTCACCACCCACTGCCGTGACTAGATCACGGCGCTGCTCTGCCCAAGCCGGGCATATCTCCAGCGTGTGCTGCGCCGTGTCCTCGGAGCAGTCCGCGCAATGGTGACAACCGGGCGCTGGTTCCCGGCGTATACGACACAGGTACTTCCCGAAACATCTGGGTTATAGGTTGAGAAGAGGTGATCAGGCAATATCCCACCTCCTTTACATGGATGACCTAAAGCTGTTTGCCCATAACCATTCCCATTTGATGGAGCTACTAAAGTTAACTGTAGAATTTTACATCCTAACCTAGCCTAAGTAGGATTTTTTGATTATTTAGTTTTTATAATTGCTTGCATTTTGAAGCTCAACTAATATAATTGATCACAATGCGTTGTGAGCTGTTTTCGATCTTTTTGAAGGAAAAAATCGTGAGGAAATCTGCATGCCTTAGAAGTTAAGGTTTTCTCGACGGCGCGTGAAGTCTGCCAACCCATATACCTAATGCCAGCGTGGTACTATAGTACCACTACCAGTCATTCTGAGAGGAGACTCGTGCCCAGCTGTGGGACAAGATATGAGTTGATGATTATGATGATGGAATCGGACATGTTCACGTTTCTTTTTTCACTACCATCACTCCAAGCATCATCTCAGATTTTGTAGACCGTTTTTTTTAATACAGCAAAATTTTTCTGCATATTGGTTAACGAAAGGTCTTGTAAATTCAAGTGTTCATATCATCCGACTGCCGGCGCCGGCGCACGATAACAGCTAATTTACTGTTACTACTAATTGTAATTTTAAAACGACTTGTAACCTTCATCGTCCCCTTAGTCTTATTCCCAATTATGTTGGGGTCAGCCTCTCTTTTTTTCTACCACTAAGGTGGCAAACAAGCATGCGGCTCACCTGATGGTAAGCGGTTACTGTAGCCTATAGACGCTTGCAACACCAAGGGGGCGTTGCCAACCCTGTAAAATGACGAAAGACCCTGTAAAATACTTAGGTTGGCAGTATATGGGTCAAAATAGGGGTACTTTGACCCCTATACTGATCAACTAATCAACGTAGTTATTATTTAGCGACGAGCTCCTCAACCTTGCAACCCTTACTTACTTTCTATAAATTGCAGGGTGAATATATGAATAATATTAGTTGTTTATTAGGAAAAGTTAAAGTAGGAGTTAACCCCTAAGCAAATCTTGTAGTTTATAGTAGCCGCAGGGTTTAGCGGTGAACTCTAAATCAACGAGTGGCGATCACAATAGACCGGCTACTGTCGCAATGATACTATAGCCACAAATCAACAATAAAAAGAAATAGGAAAAGTTTAAAATATCCATAAATATTTTCAATTAAAATGATATCATTCTATAATATAATATAATAAAGCTGAAGAGTATTTTTGTTTGTTTAAACGCACTAATCTCTGAAACTACTAATCGGATTATAAAACGGTTTTTGCATTTGATAGCCCAATTTTTGAGGAAAGTTTTAAGATGTTTAATATCACGCTACAACTTTTAGGAGCCGAGCGAAAAGGAAAAGTACAAAGCGGGTAAAACAGCGGGGCACAGGTAGTTAAAAAATAAAACCTAACTTTTCGAAATAAGTAAGTAGCAATGTTCGAAATACAGGTTGTACACATCCTTTCAATTATTTAGTGTATAATGTCACCCTGTATAAAAGTTAAAAACTTTGACTTAAAATACAGAATAGGTCGCAACCACTTTTAATTAAGAGTTAACCCATTAAACAAATTGTTTGTGCAGCTTTGTTCGCTTAAGGCGCTTTGCATAATTAATTGTAGGCATATTGTTCGATAAGGGAGTGGTACCATGTATACAGATTCACCGAAAGCCCACTCTTCTGTGTACTTTGAATGTTCAAAAAGAGAAAGCTCCCGACTCCCAACACTCGAAGAATTCCTTTTTTTTTGGGATCCAGAAATTTTGCCAACAATAATACCTATTATAATCTATATCTACTTAATCAAAATGCAAGGGTTAGCTACCAGTCTAACCAGATGCTGCTAAATATCATTATTTTACACGAAGAGATTACAACCTATGCATATATTTTTTTATACTACTAGTATGGTAAACAAACACACGACCCACCTGATGGTAAGCGATTACCGTAGCCTATAGACGCTTGCATCAAGCATGGGTATGAATTGCGCGTTGCCGGCCCTGTAAAACGAAAGATCAAGAGTTGGGTTGGCAGTATAAGGGTCTAAGTCCCCCCCCACAACATTTCTTCGTGGAGTACTTTGAGCGGGCAACCTTGCTCTCCGAATACAACACAGCACACTGCGATTTTGACACTGCATTCGGGCAGCTCCAATTTAAGTGGAATTACTCCCACTTTGCCCTAAAATGGAATTACTCCCACTTTGCCCTAAAGTGGAATTATTCCCACTTTGGCCTACGCCTCTTAAAAACTTTCTTTTACACACCTACGGAATTACACTTCTGTGTATAATTCTTTGTATAGTGCCCAGTAGGCACATACGTTAGATCAACATTTAAGTTTTATGAATTAACGCTATTAACGTAGAACTTTTCAGGGAAATTTAGTTTATTTTGGCTCTTCATGATGAAAATGGTATCTTTTTACAAGCTTTTATTTACTTTCACCTGTCCCGTTGTCTGTAATGGACTTTTGCAAGTTAAATTTGACCCACTTTCCGGTTTCAAATTGAGCTGAAATTTTGCACGAATATACAAATCGCGTGACAATGCAATATTATGATGACGTGGAGCTGATCTGATGATGGAGCTGGAAGGTGGCCATAGGAACTCCGTAATAAAACGAAACAACAAACAAAATAAAAAGCAGTAGCTTTTCATCCCATACTTTTACATAAAAGCGTGTTACATTTTGACAGCAAGAACACTACAGAAGGTGTTCGTATTTAACGCCAAATCTCAAACGATTTCGTATGAAACAGTTGAGCTGTAAATTCAGTACAAGTATGCAAGAACAGTTTATTTTTAAACAAAGCGAAATCTAAACTACATTGCGTCTAGATCAAGGATCTAGATACGCGAGGCAGATAGATACTTATGACTCATGGGTTGTATCTATTTGTATTACCATATACTTAATATTCATAAGTTTTTGCAACAACTTCCATTTTACTAATCATTCTGCAACAGTAGGTACCTAAGATAAAAAAAATTACAAAAGGCGGTAGTTGTAAGTACAAACAATTATAACACAATGGGCGCTGAGAAGGCCGAATTTGACACTAAGTAGTTATTTTAATGAAGGAAAAATTCGACTGTGGGCAAGATTCGAACCTGCTTCTATATACTAGACGCTATGACCACTAAGCCACTGCGAGTCCCACCCACCAGGTGGAAATTTGCCTTCACATTCTATAATTATAATTTACGTCTTTAAGGTAGGTACTTACTTACTACGCTAGTATCAATTATTTAATGACGTGTAAAAGTGTCTATAAAACATTTAATCACTTATACTTCTACCTAACCCTACAGAGATTACAAGCGATATGGCATGTTATGTTAGTTTAATGATGAAATGACATTTATTTATGCTATCCATAGTTCAATACTATGGATAGTATAAATTAGAATAAAATAACTATTTTAATCTTATGATAGTTTAGCAAACTGCTGCATTAGTGTAGTGGTTGCAAGCGCGGCTGCTGAGCACAACATTCTGGGTCCGATTCCCAGGTCAAGCCAAATTTTGTTGGATTTTTCTGTGAAATTCTACTACGTTAGCTTAAAGAGCGTACGAACGAACGTAAGCGCGACGCTTGAGGTCCTGGATTGGATTCCGAGATCGAGCATTCTTATTTATTTATTTATTTATGTAGAAACTAGAAAGGAGCCAGTTTACTTAGGACTATTTAGTACAAAGGTACTGCTTATTTCTAAAGAAATCTCTTCCAGCAGACCTGCGAGAGGAGAATTGAAAAAGAAGAAATGTAGACAGCAGTGTGAAAAGAAGCAAATACTAATTAATATATATACAGGCGAACATATAATAAATACAAAGTACACTCATATACTTTATTAAATAATGCATTATTGTTTTTTTTTATGGAATTCTTATTAGCTCGTGGATTTGATTTGTGCCCAAGCGGTAATAGGCGCACACCGTATTTATGGGACCTAAATTTATGACTCCGAGTGCACATTACTACAACTCTGCTTAATCCTACGAGGAATACAGGCTTGTTGTTGTTATGTTGTCTGTGAAAATCTCATTAAAAGTATGTGCGGTGTAACTTGGAATGACAGTGATAGTGTGATAAGGGAACGTTGCGGCTTAAAAGACGATGTAGTGACGAGGATTGAGAAGAATATGCTGAGATAGTATGGGCATGTCGAGACAATGAATGAAAGGCGACTAACAAAAGAGATTTACATGGGGAATGTCAGTGGAACCGCCGAGAGGGGACGCTCTAGAAAATCTTTCACCAACCTTATTGGTAGGGTTGAAAAAGGTCAGGTGCGTAGTACTCGCAACCGGCGTATTGTGTATGACAAGATTTATGAAAGTGATCGAAGCGAAAGAAGTATGCCAGAATCGAAGCAAGTGGCGTTCTTTAGCTTCTGCCTACCGCCATGGGAAGAAGGCGTGAGTGTTTATATGTAGGTATGTGAAATTCTCATAGCAGCTCGGAGTTTGGATTTGTGCCCCATATAACATTGCACATAAATACATAACTGCTGGTATTGTGATAATTATGCACGCCATGCATAGATCACCCATGCATGTTTCAGATTCTGTCAATACTAGAGGCGAAAGCGATGCCGATTACATCTGACTGATTTGTTAATTAGCAGTAATGTAACTTTACTAAACTGTATGTTCTAATTTAACTGAAAGTTTCAAGGTGTGATATGTGATCTGTTGTGTTGTCCATAGAAAGTACTCTGCAAAGACGCGGTTCATGAAGGCAACTATCCCAATAAGAAGAAGGAACCTGTAGTCGCCATGTAAAAACTAAATTATTACTGTCTGGTGCAGGAAAAATACCGACCCGCAGCGCCATCTATGTGAAGTAGTACGCATTTGCTGACTTTATGCTCTGAAAGTCTGTTTACAACAATAAAGCAATTCCTGAATGAATCTTGTGTTCTGAATTTAAAACTTAATAATATATTTTAAATTCAGAACACAACGATAAACCTATCAGGTTTATCGTTTTTTTGTGGCGCACCACTAGTTATATCAATGTAAATACTGTTCATAATAACTTACATATAAATACGTTTGGTCATCTTTAAAAATGTTACAGGTAAAAAAAGAATTCTATTCAAATTATATACTGACAGTACTAAATAGAATCAAATTTGGAACTAGTTACTATAAAAAAAATCCTGGTACGTTTAGTTCCAATGTTGTCCAGCAGATGGCGCTGTGCAATTCGGGTCGTTTTCTGAATCGCGGTGTTAAGATTCTCCGCCGTTTGGTTGGGTCGACTCGAACCAACATCTTATTTTGTAACTCTGGTTTCCCTTCAAAACGCATAAATCTTTCGCCTTTTACTAAAGATTTCCGTGGAGGGGAACACTCAAATGAGTCTTAACTCTATTTTTTGATATCCTTGCTTCGGCGAGGTTTATTTTCGTATAAAGAGACTACTGTCAGTAGTATAATAGTATTATATTAAGTAAACTATTGTATTACTAATACTAAACCCTTTGTGAAATTTGCATTTTGCTGTATACAATAACATTTATGTATATGGCAATTGTGTAAAATTGTCATCTATATAACATTTATGTTAATTCTGTTCTAATTAATCCCTGGAAGTTATGATCCGATACTAGAGATTATTTCATTGATAGATACCAGACCTAATTAAATAGCATTAACCGCGTTATCCCCTAGTGCCATTAGTTATATAAGTTGCGGAAAGCTAATTAAAAAAACATCTGATTGAGCCACGAAATTAATTTATTTTTATTATAAAAGAACACAATTATATTTTGTTTATACTACTAAGGTGGCAAACAAGCATACGGCCCACCAGATAGTAAGCGGTTACCGTAACCTATATAGACGCTTGCAACACCAGGGGTATCACTTGCGCGTTCCCGACCCTGTATTGAAAGAGGAATAGTTGGGTTGGCAGTATAAGGGTCAAGGTCCCCCTACTGCCAACACAACGTTTCCTCGTAGAACACTCGCAACCTTGCTCATCGTAAGAAACAGCTCAAAGCAGTGTCATTTCACTTCGATTTTCTGCAAGGCGGAGGTACTTCCCAAGTCGGGCAGCCTCTCTTATACAATAATATAATTATATGGACAGAAACATTCTCATACAATCACCCCTGTATTCCCCGATGAGTTAAGCAGAAATGTACACGCACTTCGCTTGTGAATGTTTTTTCGTAAGCACCACTCGGCGATTCAATAATATTTTTTTGCTCAACACTGGCGCCCATCTGCTTGTACTCAGCTTATCTCTTTCAACCGGCTATATTTTCCATACGATCGTAATGTAAATAACACACTGAGCACTATAGACATTACTGTAATGTAATATTCAATTTTGATAGGCTATTAATTTATTATTATCCTACTAATAATATTATACATGTGAATGTTTGTTACGCAATCACGCATAAACGGCTGATCTAATTTGAATTAAAATCATCAACGGAGAACACAGATGTATAGTAAGAAAGAAACATATTTATCCACTTAAAGCAATAAAATGTTTCATTCTTTCTTTCTTTATGTAACGGTATGTATTTAAGAATAAAAAAAATATCATATTCTTACATTTACGCGAATATTATACATTGAAATAAAACTATTACTAGGGATTAATAATATCAATATAACGCGATATAAATCCGTAAAAAGTAGTTTTATTCCAAAAATATCATTGCTATACTTATCAGATTAACATAATTAAATTTAATTATTTAAAAAAAATTAGGAACTGTTTTGACATTCTTTCCGAAAGAATAACATTCGTAGGCCATGAGGGGATCAAACCCGAACCGTCGTTTTATAAATACACCGTTCTAACCAACAGAGCTAATACTTAGTTTGTTTTTACGCGTTTGTATCACAGACATTTAAAATCAAACTTGGTACAGCGCATTGGTACATGACGATACTAACGTGTGTTTTACGGTTAATGCGATACACAATCGACAACTTGTATCAGTAGGGTATGATTGGGGGCTTTTATATCCTATTATACCCTACTTATAGCCTATAACCTTCCTGGATAAAGTTCAAGACTATCCAACACAAAAAGATTTTTTCAATTCGAAGCAGTATTTCCTGAGATTATCGCGCTCAACCAAACAAACAAACTCTTAAGCTTTATACTTATATAATATGATTTTAGATTTAACATACCATCACGCTTGTATTACCCAAAGGGCTAAGCAGAGGTGTATTGCTTTATAACCGCAGCTCACCGGTATGATTTAAGTAAGTACCATGTAAGAGTAGTGAGACAAGCAAGCAAACAAGTCTATTCTTCTTTATCCGAGCCTATTCTCAACTTTATTGTGGTTGGCTTCCAGTCTAACCAGATGCGGCTGAATATCAGTATTTTAGACGAAGCGACTGCCATCAGACCTTCGCAACCCATTTTTTGGGTAATACCCGATGTATTACCCTAAGAATGGGTCAAAATCAGGGTATCGACCCTGAGGATAAACTGGTTGTCAGGATTTTTGGGCTTCTGACTAACAATTGTCATAGGTGTTCGTATGACAACCGAGACCGACGGCTTTACGTGTTCTCCGAGGCACGGAGGGGTCTCGATGTGTTAAATGGTCACCCATCCACAAACTGACCGCGACTTTAACTTAGTTATTACTTAGCCACGATTCGCTCAATCTATTGCCTTTCTAAAATCTGCTACTGAGTATTTTATACAACAACCCAATAAAACTTTGCGTGACCTGGGAATCGAACTCAATACCTCTGGCTCAGCAGTTGTGCTTACAGTAACCTAATGAAGCAATATATTATTACATTAAATTCAAATGCTGAGTAATTTATTATTTATATAAATGTACCTATACTTAACGCTAAACACAATGACAGTAACTATGTAGGTACCTGCGTTAATTAACGTAGACTAGGTTTTGTTAATTAATGGTTACTCCCCCTCGGATATCAGTTTGAATCAATGGGGGTAACTAGAATTACTTACATAGAAATAAAGTTTGTTTGTTTAGTCAATTTAACCTGAAAATTCCTATTGATTTCTAACATTTACGCGAATATTACACATTGAAATAAAACTACTTTTTACGGATTTTACACGGGTAGACTGTTAGTCTATGTTATTGGTGTTTGTAATTAATATGATTAATTAGTTTGTTTTTTTTTTCCTTACGTGTATAAATAAGAAAGTGTAACTACGTACATAAGATTAATTATAAGAAGAGAAGAACTGCGGGAGCTATGTCTGCCAACAAACTGCTCTGCAGTTTGCAGAGGTATTAAATTATTGTAAAAGGGATGTATTTTGCTGTAAATAAAAAGAATCCATTTGGCCCGAAATGCCTTTAAAAATGCATTAAAATAGTTTCTAGATTTTATGCTGAAACCTTATCGTAGACATTTTATACCTACCCGAATTCAGAAACATTCTTGTTTTATATTGATGTACCTATCTATACTTTCAATTACACTTGTAATAGGATCATGGTATGTTGACAGACATTGAGATACAAACGTGCAAACACCTAATCAGATCACACCTATTTGTAGCCCGTTCAAATATTTGTGCTGTCCGGATCGGGGTCTCGAATCCACAACAAGCAAAACGATGAGACAAAAGTATTTTTTTGACAAGATAGACTTTAAAAAGTACATTGACATGATTGTCAATGTACTTATTAAAACTCATCATCAACCCATATGCTCTCACACTGCTGGGCATAATGTCTCCTCTCAGATTGAGAAGGATTAGGCTATAGTCCACAACGCTGGCCTAATGCGGGTTGGCAGACTTCACACACTGTCGAGAAAAATCTCTAGGGCATGCAGGTTTCCTTCACCGTTTAAGCAAGTGAAGATAATTAATTATTAATACGCACATGAATTCGAAAAGATCCTCCTATTTTAAATAATTTGTCATGTAGTCATTCATTATGGAAGTAAAGCCGCGTTGTGCAACTAGTACATAGTTTACTTTAGTAAATTTACATAATTACTCAAGAGTTAAGTTGTAGGTGTCTCTGTCACCGTCCAAAAGAATTATTGGTTTAGTGAAAATTTCACAAGAATCACTTTGTGTTCACTGTACACCGATACGGTAAATTTTATGGCTATTATTTATTTTTTTGTCCTGCAAATTCGCTTATGCATAAAATAAATTAATATTATATAATATATATGCATACATTCATATGTAATCGTTCATGATGAATCTGACTATTTTTATTTGTTGGAACGAAGTTCCTTATCGTGCGTTGTGAAAGGGGGCTAGACGGAAAAAAATCTTACGAAAAGTTGTCACGACACTTTTTTCGAAATTCAAATATTGTTGACAAGCATTCAAATATTATTGAGTGAATGACAATATTTGAATTTCGCGCGTTGTGAATTGTTGAGTGTTTACAGGTTTTTTTATTTTTAATTATTAAATTTTAATGAAAAGAACTTCGTTCCATCCGGGTGTCCCTTGACACCTCTCAAGTTTTTTTATACTAAGATGGTAAACAAGCATACGGCCCACCTGATGGTAAGCGGTTACCGTAGCCTATACACGCTTGCAACACCAGAGCTATCACTTGCGCATTGCCGCCCTGTAAAACAAAAGAAGAATAATTGGGTTGGCAGTATAAAGGTCACCCCTCTACCAATATAACGTTTCCTCGCGAAGCACTGGCAATCTTGCTCACCGTAAGGAATACAACAAGCTAAAAACAGCTAAAAACTTTATTATATTTTCACTTCGGTTTTTTGCAAGGCGGATGTACTTCCCCAGTCGGGCAGCTCCAATTTGAGTGGAAATACTCCCACTATGCCTCTCAAGAATAAACATGAGACATGAATGCAATAAATACTTGAATACTTGAACGGTGACCCCGCGATAGGGTTGATAAAATGTTTTTCTATGTGTCTACTTAGTCCTTGATAACGTAATGACGTCAAAATCTACCACCGCACATCTATTCTTTAGATGTGCGGTGGTAGATTTTGACGTCATATCGCAAAAACGCCCGTAAATATTAGACATGTGACGTTACAATCGGTAGATTTGCATACTAGAGATAGGATTTTGGCATTATTTGTATGGAGTTACGTACAGACGCCAGCAAATCAAGCTATCCAAAACTGTCATCCCATTTGAACGTTGTTAAAAATGAAAGTTGAAAATCTATCAAAGAAATTTGACAGATTGGGATAGTTTGATGTGTTGGTCACTGTACTGTGTAAAATTCTGTGAGCAATGGCCGTTAGAGGGGTTACAGTCGCCACCAATATTAACAAGATCATTTAACATACACATTCAAACTGGTACAAGTTAACGAAATGTTACCGAAATACGTTGGCGAAAAAGTTTTTCAATATCGTTTTTGATGTGCAGTTAGTTAGACTTCAATACCTGTTCATAGCTTTACTGCTTATCTCTGATTAGGTAGGTGAAATTAACAACATGCGGTAGCTGTTTTACGATAGGTATACAAAAAAAAATTGATGCTATTATCACTACGCTTTGATGCACAAGATTATCTAAATTGCAAACTTATTGATGAGAAAGTCAATAAACGCCGAAGCCTCACTTTCTGATCCTCATTCCGTACATATAATTTCAATCTTAAATATGGTTAAGGCAGCCTTGAAAGACAGATCCATAAATGATCACTGATATAATTGTAACAAAGTAACTTTATTAATTGTGTACCGACAGAGCGACATATTCGCAAATAGCGAAAAAGATCTTTAAATAAAGATTAAAAAAAAAAACTTATTGAGTTACCAAAATTACAAAACACTAAACAGCAATCAAACGTTTGATTGTAAAACATGAACAACAATGAATATTGAACCTACGTACGAGCTAATACTTATACTTATCTTCAATAAGTTCCTACCAAGAAACGATAATTAGCAAAAGCAATATTGTTATCTACGACCCACTCGAAGGTTACGGTTCTTTTATGAATCCATACTTTATACGATCTACTCTAGCATTAAAAAAAGGCATTTCCATTCGGAACTAAAAAATAAGAAATTATCACAAAAATACAACTTAAGTACCTATTTTGTTAAAAAAATGGAGCATCAACACTTTAAACTCAGGTGCATTTTAAATACTACCAACATAATTATGTGCATTGAAGTGAGGATGAAACGATTTCCTGAACGCCCTTATCTTTCTCGACATTGATAAAAGTAATTGTTAACTTAGTTAACAGCGACTCCATTAGTAAATCAATCTCAGTGAAATGTCACGACCTAATGAATAAAAATCACACAACTGATAACACACACAAACAGATAGTAAACGACTTGTAAATATAAAACAACTGACCTCTTGTAAATAGAATTGATGATTCGCTTTGTACATTCGCTGACACGGCTTTCCAAATGAAATATTAAAACGATTGGGAAGATAAACATAGTCTTTAAGCTCGGTCCATAAGTGAATCAATTGTTTCGATTTGAAAATTGCGTCTTCGCCCGTCGCACAAAAACTTTTTGCTTTCCTCACTCTAGTGAACACCATACCCTCGGGACAACATTTAGAAACACATCTACCGACACAACTATCATTTCTAAGCGGTAATTTAATGAACGTTCGATTAAAATCTATCTCACACATAATGTAACTTTGACAAGCAAGTATCACTAAAATTTTAAGTAACATGTGATCGTGGATCTGAGTTTTTTTAGTTCTTATACCGTTTGTATCCGACGGGCGCTCAATATGAACTGTTGTCGACGGCTGTGCCTTATCAAAAGTATTGACTAGAGCATCAAGTTACATTAACGTAAAAAACATTGGGTGGAGTGGTAAACCAAGGTATTAATTAATCTGGTCTGGAAATTGATATCGTGTGTGCTAATTACCACATGACAGGCGTTTTGGGGAACTCATCAGTGTAATTGAATTTGATATCGATAACGCGACTAGCACCCCTTGTGTATATTAAAAAGAATAACTACCAAATTTCAATGAAATCGTATATCTACTGTCATCTATCATTTAACACTGTTAAATTATTATTTAACTTGATTGAGACAAAAAATCTAATTGAGTTAGTGATGTCGTAAAAATATTATTGCTATAAAGCTAGATTGAGTAGGTATTGTTATTTATAATTATTATTAGGTGATATTTGACAAACCGTTTTAGGCACACTTCATTGCAATTAATTAATATCTTTGACCTCTACAGGTCTCCTTGCAGAATGAAGGGATTAGGCTATAGTCCACAACACTAGCCTACTGCGGTTGGTACCAGACCTATATAGGATACATACCTACTTGGCTAACAAAATTAAAAAATATGAAATAACCCATGGTGGAGCCGTGGAGGTAATCGAAAAAGGATTAAATAAAATGTATAAAAATCCCTGGAATAAAAGACTACACATATTTATCGACATGTTAATATAATTACAAATTCAACAACCCTAAACGCATACACAACCAGTTCCGACGTTGGTAAAAATAAAATGAAACATCCCTAGATATGTAAATTATTATTTTAATACTGTTAAAATTCAACAATATGAAACATAAGTAATAAAGACTATACACACGAGGAAATAATCAGTAACAAACTATAGGTACTCTTATTACAAAAGAAAAAGAAATAGCTTATCCTCGTAAGGACCAACCTAAATTTAGGTTGAGTCCAACATTTCGACCCAATGTACTAAAAAGAGATGCAAGTAGTTACGGCCCAGAATTTTGGTTAGCTAAAGTAATGATTTCCATAGGGGCATTTCCTATACCTAAAGCTAGCTATTTCATGCAAAAAATATGTTGAAATAAGGTACCTTCATATTTTTTTGATGGCAGATTTAAATTAGTGTGATTATTTAAACCAAAATATACGTTTAAGTATCATGTCATAATTTTGGGTTGCTTGGCCGTAATTTAATGATTTTAAAAACTGTCTTGGGCCGGAGTGTCAACTTATTTTTGGTCCTTGGGCCTTACGAGGATTGGACAATCATTGTAATACAGACTATTTACAAGTAAATGCAACTTCGTAAGTACATATAAAATACATCGATACAAAAAAAGTTCGAATACAAATTGTAAAAATTTACATCTCAACATTTTTATGTCTTTATAGTAATAATATTAATGAATATAAATTTGAATGCAGGCATTTCTACACATTTCTTTATCCTTTGCTATCGTGACCTGCGTGCATATGCTTATTATGTGCAGCTATATAATAGCAAAACTATATACAACTATACTGAATTATAAAAATACAAAGACTTGGGTCTATGGATAGTAGTTTCCTATGACCAACGGTTATGGAAATTTTTAGTGGGTTTATTAATGCTACCCTCACTAAATCTAACCCAATAATATCAATAACTACCGCCATTCATATAATAACCGAAGTTTTATATTTTTATAATCTGGGTCGCATAAGTTTTTAAAACATTAACTCTCATTAACTATATTGAAGTAGTATTCCAAATTTCCGGCGACTCAACAGTCATATTAGATTATCTAGAAGAATATGGCAAAACTACTTTTAATAAATAAGTATAGTGAGAAATCTAGTCCTTAATAAGTACACACTAACTAACGGAGATCTAACTTGTCATGTCCACTCAATACACTTTAAATTTCCACTGCGTCAGGGAAAACGTGATCCAGATACGCCTGGTGACCGTAACTTTGCAACGGTTTGGGTCTATCTTTCTTGGTGTTCAAAGTTACGTTCCCAGTATTACACTTATTAAACCTCGAAGCTATTTCCCTGACCTTGCCTGGCCTCGGTCTAAAGTCTTCTTCAGCATCCTGCTTCGCATTGCCTTCAGTGAAATCTTCAAAAGACCTTTCTGTCTCTTTTGTGCCCTTCCAGCTACGGTTTGAGGATCTTTTAATATTCTCAAAGCTGTTCTGGTTTCTTCTATCGTTCTCCTTTCTTCCAGAATTATTCCTGTCGTACATTCGGGAATAATTTTTGGAATCTCTATGTTCGTTGTATTTTGGTGCATTCGTCGAATCTGTACTTCTTACTTTACCGAAGTATGGATCTTTGGAGTATTCTATATCATTATTACTTTTACAGACGTAGTTTTTGTTGTTCTTGCCGTTGCTTTTATTGGATCTTCTGGCTTTTGGTGGTCCTGTTTTAAATGTAGAGAATCTATCATAATCATTATTGTTGATCTCGTTGGTGATGCTATGGGGGTCAAAGGCGTGTGTTCTTTGGTGAGTTAGCGGCTTCGATAAGGATAAATACTTAGGCGGCTCTCCGTGCTTATTTATCGTTATTTCGTACTGAATGTGCGGGTCTAGCACCGCGTATACATTCTCTTTGGCTTCTCTCTCCAGCGACGTTAAAGCTGCCTAGAAACAAATGAAAATTTTATTGAATACGAATCTAACGAAAATAATTTTTGAGTGGGATTGGAATTAGAGCAGTATTAGTATGAGGAATTTTAATTCCACGGATCTGTGGTTAAATAAAAAACGGTTTGTTTTCACAATGCTATGTTGGCATGGATTCTGGAGCATATAATATTCTATAAATTGTCATATTTTGCTATAATTTGTAGCCAGCCATATTTGATGAGCTATGGCCTGACTAAATATAATTGAGTTTTTTCATATTTTTCACAAAAATCTTCCATAAATAAATCTTTTTCTTTCTTTATTAACCTATCCAAACGCAATAAATGATTCAATGAAAGGCATATCCCTTTCAATAATAAAAAATCGGCTTAAATTTTACACACTAAAGTAAGAAATATTTAACAAAATTCCTATAACAGAGGTATCGTGAACACACTCACAACCAAGCCCCATGTGGATCCATGGTGTGCACTCAAAGTAATGAAACGTCGTTTTAACTGTGAATCATGCCGTCGCCGTCGGCTGGACATTGACTTGTTTATTAGTATTTAATTGTGGTTGGGACATTTTAAACACTATGTTAATTACCACCACCTAGTGCAGCAAATGGTAGGTTAGTTTTTAAAAGTGAGTGATAGTTTCTTTTAAGTGTATTTCTTAATATTAAAGGGTTAAGGTAAACATGAAGGAGGGATCATAGTACTTAACAGTTTTTTGGACATATACAACTATTCCCTGTATGGAATTCGTTACTAAAATTGATATCAGAAAACAAATTCTGATATCTATTTCAGTAGTAGGTAGCTGTCCGTAGTGAAGTATTATTTAAAATTATGACCTGACGGGTGCTAACTACGGAATGCCTGATAATTCCTCAATGATCGAAGTTACGAAATTTCAACACTCCCAGCTCCTTCAGAACCAGAATAAAAGAAATAGCTGTCCGTAGTGAAGTATTATTTAAAATTATGACCTGACGGGTGCTAACTACGGAATGCCTGATAATTCCTCAATGATCGAAGTTACGAAATTTCAACACTCCCAGCTCCTTCAGAACCAGAATAAAAGAAAAAATGAATTTATTTTAACACACCATTACACATACATGTTACCTATAAGTAACCGTAGCCTGTAATTTGCAAACCCCATAAGGTACAAACGCCAGCAAGTCAACCTATCCAAAACAGTCAAATTTTCGCCAATTGAACAGGAACATTATTTCTTTGATAGATTTTCAACTTTAATACATACTAAATATATTAAAGTTGAAAATCTATCAAAGAAATTTGACAGATTGGAGTAGCTTGATGTGGTGGCCACTCTGGCCACTGTACATCCAGTGTACCTAACCAAATCTTCTATGACTTTCTAATGTTACTATAGATAATGTATGTGTAACTCAAGAGCGCGCGACACATACGCAAGGTGACACAATACAAATTTTTCAAGATTGCTGATTTCTTCGGTTTTTTTTTTTCGTAAATTTGCTAACTCTTATTATAGTTATTATGTAGATAATATTTTTGATATATGATATTTGTTTTATGATCTAGGCTTGCCGTGGTTTCAAATTGTTCTTTATTATTATTAATGATACATTTTCTTGAATAACTAGCATAGGTACAGTTGGGCCGTTTTTTATCGAAAATTACAAATTTTTAAGCTCATGTTACTTTTTAACTGTTTATTTAAATGAAGGGTTACATTACCATAGGTATGTTTTGTAAATGGATTTTAAGTAGGAACAATTGTGAATTAAATAATTATATTAAGATACACAAACTGTGAATATTAAAGCGTTACGGATATTACATTTTATGTCTACCAAACATCAAAAGAAACGGCCTTGGGCATGGCAATAAATGGGTTGTTACAATTAATTGATATTATCCCATTACTGTCACCAATTAATTGCCTATCATCAGTATCATCGCGTCGTAAATGATACTACAATTTGGCCAGAATACTTTTATTTTATTACCAAGTTATTGTTCTCGAATATTCTCTGGAAATTTCTATGAAAATGAAATCATTATTCATCCTGGGTATTTGAACACAATATTTGTTTTTTTTATACCACTAAGGTGGTAAACAAGCATACGGCCTACCTGATGGTAAGCAGTTACCTTAGCCTATAGACGTTGGGTTGGCAGTATAAAGGTCAAAGTCTCCCTACTGCCTACACAACGTTTCCTCGCGGAGTACTGGCCACCTTGCTCACCTTATGGAACACAACACAGCTCAAAGCAGTGTTATTTTACTTCGATTTTCTGCAAGGCGGAGGTACTTCCCCAGTGTGGCAGTTTAGATTTAAGTGGAATTACTCCCACTATGCCCTACCTTTCTTAGTACTGTGTTTGTACTGTAACAAAGTTAGGATTTTGTATTCTAGATGCTCTACTAAGGCTACCTAGACTACCAAAAGTACTGAGTCCCAGATCTTACTAAAATGTAAATCTGACGTCCAGACATTGTAGAAAGTCCTCAAACCGCCCCTTCGCTGCCTTCTAATGTTTCTACTTTTCCATACTATCGTGACGTGTTAACGCAAATTTAATGTCGTATCTAGTATAAGGGGACAGGTTATCTCTTTGTAACCCCTTGAAAATTTAGGGACTCGTAATCGAAGGTTACCATTTATATTATGTCAGTCAGGAATGACGTCACTCTTCCTAAATTTAGGCGTGTCGACAATTATCGTGTTTAATGTTTACTTAACTGGTCTGTCATCTTGATGCCGCATGGTCTTTGACCGTGACTCACATAAATCCCGATTCCTGATGGAATTATGGCGACCGTACTGTATGCAAATTTTCTAAGAATCTAAACAAAGTTATTGAGCGGAGACTGTTTTGAAGATAAATTGATGATTTCTCAACGAATCAAACTTTTTTTAGGATGAGCCTTTTGCCGGTTTTGCACTAAATCGGGCACCCAGCTGCTACTGAGAATTTCAGAACAGAAATCTCCAATAACACTGCTCGATGAAGAAATTCAAGCTCAGTAGCCTTGATTATTTTATTGAGAAAAAAGAGGTTTAATTATTTCAAAAATAACTTTGTGTCCATTACTTTTGTAAAAGAAATATAGGTAGGTACCTATGTGTTCACAAACAGACAGCTGTTACAGATTATTATCACACTGTATGAAAACAACAATGCAATGAAGTGCAAAATAATAATGTTATTTAATATTATGTTTTTATCATATGCGTAGGTACGAGCAAAATGCGAATTAAGTTATGATAGTATTATATTACTATTGACAATAAAACGTAGTTCTGTGTTGTAAATTATCATTGTCAAGGAAATTAAATACTGCGTAACATGTGGCCTAAACAAAACATGAAATAGCGACATCTTTGGCGCCAAATAAGAACTACGCAGTCAAAGTAACAGCGATTGCGACAACGAAGCCTGCATCGCGCAAGTAAGTTTATCAAGACTGATTAGAAAGAATGGATAATATGGATTTGGTTGGAGATCGGATGAAAAAGAAAATCATGTTTCTCTTTCGATTTATTTAACCGCAAAGGATTTAATGTTAAAGAACTTTTTACTTGAGGTAAGTACTTCACTTAGATGGCCACTTATGCAGAAGGACACTTTCGCTGTTTTAAGATAACTTAAAAGCATTAGGTACGTTATAAATGAATACCTACATCCTCTCGACATATCGCATTTTTATTATCAGTGTGATGTCAATCAGAAAATAATTTGGGAGCAAGGAAGGTAATTAATGTATGACATGCGTTATCATGATGTATCTGTGCGGGAAATTCAATATCAAAACTTATCGTGCCTGTTAGGATGTGTCCACACCTAGCATTTTGTACAGACGCCAGCAGGTCAAGCTATCCAAAACTGTAAAATTTTCCCAATTGAACTTGACCCTTATGATTTTGAATTAAAGTTGAAAATCTATCATAGAAATTTAACAGATTGGGGTAGTTTGATGTACTAGCCTCTGTACAAACCTGTATCAATAGCTGATGCGGTTACTTAGACCGCCAATGTCATTTTTTTTGCAAAACTATATCTATAACATTCACTATGTAGTTTATACTAAAACCTTTACTTAAAAATCGTCATTATAACTATGCAAGCTACGAGTCAAATTCCAGAAAAGAAAATAGAACTTGCCTTAACATATATTTCACAGATAAGAGAGAGATGACATAAAATTTATTTTCGCAGTGATTGACAGGTCAATAGGCTGAAAGAACATTATAGAATTGCATGAAATTTACATAGGCATATCATTATAGTTGTTAGTTATTTAGATAGCTATGGATTTAAAAATGTATGCTCAAATACAAAATATGGCTTATATACAAAAGGTTCTTTTGTATATAAGCCATAGATATCTGACTATAAAGTGTAGATGATTAAGAATAAATACTTATAATAATTATCACAGTCTAACTGCATACCCGAGCTGATTATTAAATTTCATGACAGTTTGACGAAAACGCACTTCAGAAAATACTCAACATAAATACATTTTAGGATAATAATTATTTAGAGACTAGTTTGTAGGGAAACTGCAGTAGCACAGAATATACCGAACTGACACTTCGTAAAAATATCTTGATAGAAAACAATGACAGATGCAAATGTTTTACGAACATTAAAGTCTACAGTTAGTTGGCTTATTTTTTATATACTTTATAAGTACAACTCGGGAAATTTTCTACAAACTGCAATCTGAACTTAGGTTAGGTTCAGAAGGTCAGTACTTCATGTTATTCTGTATTTATTATTTCGAGCCAAAAAACGACTACTTGTCCTGCAAACAAACTATAGTGTGTCCCGTTGCGAACTCACGCAGTAGATACATAACATTAAAAATAATTTCAAAGAATTGACAGAGAGAAATACAGATAAAGAAAGACGGCACGATATCGTCTGTTGCCGCATAGATACATTTTTTATTTTCATACCATTGTTTATTTAGTAGGTATACATTAAGATCGTTTGATGAAACTACGAAGTTTGCAGTTAGATAGTGATGTGTGTTTTGTTAGTGCATGCGTGCTCACACCTGTGCGCGAGGGTCACACGGTGGTAGGGGGCTGCAGCACGACGGCGGCGCGTCGCACCTGCAGCGCGCCCGGCGAGTAGCGCGCGCCGCTTGAGACCGCTCCCGGCCCCGCCGCGCCCGGCCCGCCCGGCCCTCCCGGACCGCCCGGACCGCTCGCGGGAGCTAGAGCCCGAGGAGCGTCGCGCGGCCCGTACACCGCGTCAGCTGGTAACGCTGCTTTTTCGCTGGAAACAAATTGGATTTAAGTAATAGAATCGTATTGGAACAATACAGTATGTGCAGTGGTACCTCAGCGAGAAGGTGCTTGAGGTATATTTTTTTCAAATAACTGACGGTTTATAATTTATTTTATCACATTAGTCCGCATTTTTTGATCTTTAAATGATCAAATAAAGATTTCAACTATATGTGAAAACTTGTAATTGGCTATCTGTTGATTAAGATAAATGGTTATCTAATTTTAATTAGCTGTAAGTTTTCCAAGCATTGAATAAATAAATAAACAATATTAGATAGGTACTCAGTGGATTATTTTCATACAGGTGCAATTTATAATGGTCATGTATAGCATTATCATGTACAGATATCTATCATAAAAAACCACGAAGATTTGCACGTGAGTTAATTTCAAGAGCCATTAATTATAATTACCATGAAAAACACAATATCTGAACTGGTTGAAGTTGCTATGATGCAATTCATGATTTAATTAAATATGCTCACCTATCTAAATCTTCAGTCTTATACTCCACGCTTTCTGCAAAGATATAAAATATTACTTATTAATATTTTACTTTATTCACACAACAGAGTCGTTATCAGCTTATTACCAAGTCTTTATTGCAGTTAACATACACTAAACCTATAACAGATACACAGAAAAAACTCTACGGCTGGTTTGGATATGATCTTTGTACGGATAAAACTCAGGCAGGATAAGAATTTTGGAATAAAGGTAGAAATTCACATGTCATTCAAAACAATGGCCATAATTTATTATTGTAAATTAGTCAATGGCGGCAAACTGAATAAATTTTAGTTAATAGAAGTATTTCCCAAGCCATGATGTATTTAAGAGCATTTTCAGTAAAGACTACAATAAATGAACACAGATTGCATTTCATTTCCATTAAATGAAGACTAATTGGATTCTAATAGATGAAGATAGATTGGATTCCAATAGATGAAGATAGATTGGATTCTAATCTATAGATTTGTTAGACAATTTACAAGCGAAATTATTATTACTATTTTTGGCATGTTTGTAATGAATAAACTCAAAAACTCCTGTGCTGGTTTCAAAAATCCTTTCACCATTGGAAAGCTACATTCACGCTGAGTAACATATATATATTTATTGCTAGAAAAAATTAGGGAATCTTATGTTCACCCGTGCGAAGCCGGGACGGGCCGCTAGTATATTATATTAAAACAATTGCCGTATATCTTACCTCTCCGTCTCCTACATCTGATGATGAGACAAAGGACAATCACGAGAAGAGCCGCGATGACGAGCGCAGCAGCTATGAGTGGCGCCACGTGTGCAGTCTCTGTTAGCGAAAAATTATCTGCGTGAACAATAATTGTATCATTATAACATGCAATACAAACAGGCAGGTTAGGCAGCTTACAATCCATGCATCTATAGAAATTAAAAACATACTCTACAATAACGGTATAAAAAATTATCGTAGGACAATGAAAGCGTTAATTTTTCATTGTGGGATTTGCGGCTTAGTATCACTGAACTGTAGACGGTTTACTGTGATCCGTATCAAGAATATGGTTTATTTCTTTCAAAAGAAATACTTAAATTATTTTATAATATCTTTCGAGGACAGATTACCTAATAGAGACAATACTCAGGAAAAAATTTGACAAAGAATGAGGGACAGAATTAAATAATTATATGTACTATTTTATCTGCGTTTTTTTTTTGTATCGTATTCTATGTTTGAATAAGAGTTTTAGTGCTAATCAATGTTAATGGTTAGTTATCAGGATCAGGTCCAAGAAGGTCGACTGGCGTTAAACGGCAAGTAGTCTTTTTCACCGATGAATTTGGGCGGAATATTCCTACTAATGTGGTATCAAGCTAATGTAAAAAATCATGCTTCATTCCTACTACGCGTGTCTTAGATGTAACTAATAGGTACATTAAAATATTCAGTATAAAAAAAAACAATAAAAATGTTAATAAGCTTAAAACTAAATCACGGAGTGTTGTTCTTATTTCATTAGTCATTGCTATGGCTATATTGCCCTTTATATCTATTATAATATTTACTACTGAAGAGGATTTTATTTGTTTAAACGGGCTGATCTCTGAAATTACCAGTCGGATTTGAAAAATTATTTTTGCATTTTATAACCCGGTTGTTGAGAAAGGTTATAGGGTAACTATGCCTTAGGAGCCGAGTAAAAAGGGTGAATTTTTGGACAGTACAACGGTAGTCAAATGAGCTAATACTGAAATAATGATTACTGTTTATCGGTGGATTAAGTAATGCAGGTAAAGGTGGTGCCACCATACAACTACACGCCACATCCTGATGCAGATTTTATTTACTTAATTAGTGGTGAAATATCTATATATTGCATTACTGCATATCCAGATACAGGCAAACACTACTTGCTCAATTTATCTAATGCGATATTACGAATATTGTACTTATATCTAGTTCAAAATAAGTTTACATAAGTATTAAAATAACAGATTTCGAGCTTGATTGCTGCTGATCGAATCTTCTTTCTCGAATCCAACCAGTTTGCTAGTTGAGTAGTTTCACATAAACTAAATATGGTAAGAAAAAAACAATTTCGACTTACCATGCACAGTTAGCGAGACAGCATGAGATGAGAAGCCCCTCTCGTTCTCAACGTGCAAGACGTACACCCTAGCGTCCGCCAGTCCAGTGTTGGAGATGAGCAGCGTATACCGGTAGCATCCACCATCAGTTGCTGGCTCGAGAGTGCGGTAGCGACCTGGATGATGAGACAAAATACTGTTTTAGAGGTTCAACAAAAAACCTACTGATGAAAAACTCTACTCAGTAATAAAACATAAGACAATCTAAGATAAAACGCAACTCATTTTTTAAATTAATAGCTCTAACAGCGAAGCTGTACAGTCAAACCGGGTCAATAAGGATGCAGGGGTGAATCGCGACAAAACTGAAAGGGATTTTCAGCTTTAATTATTGTTTGTTTGAAAAAGACACTCTAATATTGTTCCTAAATTATAATAAACCATTAGAAGACCTTGTTGGCATCAAACTATAAAAATTTAAAGCTGAAAATCACGTTCAAAATATTGCCGCGATTCACCCCTGCATCCATATTCACCCCGTTTACGGTACTGTAGAGGTCGCTACCAGGAGTCAGCGTGAGACTGGCTGGTTTAAGAAGAAATAATCATTTGAATTTAACTGTAGAATGTTTAGTCAAAGTGATTAATGGTTGTCAGAGTTGTTCCTTGACCTTTGAAGAATAAAGTCGCAAAGTCCCTTTTAACCGAGAGTTTCTTTATACCGACCGCCGTGGACCCCATCCGGGTCCCACAGTACCAATGTACACCCAGAGTTCGCCGGTATGTTTGAGCCCATTATAATAGGTGGTGAGCCTAATACCATTAATCGGGCACATATTCAAACTCTGAGCTGCTATTGAGAATTTTAGAATAGCTCAATAACTGCTCGACGGAATCGAAGCCAAGATCTCCTTTTCTTACTTTCTTTTTTTCTCTATCGTAGCAGTAACGTGGTCTCAAAACTCATTTTGTACCCTAGTATGCTTCATAAGCATCGTTATGATAAAGGAACTAACCGATTTGTGAGGGTACGTCCAGCCTCAGACTGCCCCAAAGCCAGGCAGCTCTCCTAGGCGGTGGGTCGGCGCACACGGTGGCAGACACGCGCGCTTCGTTCCCACTCCACGCATGCGCTGTGCCACTCTCCGCGCCCACCGGTGGACCCAACACGTTTAGCGTTATTGCTTCTGACTGGTGATTTCTGAGAAAAACAACAGACCTTGTAAGTACACTAGTGGCAACACACTCTACCTCAACGCCATGGGTCGAAAAATATTAACTGTGGGGAAGTAATTATGCGTGTTACAAAATACCCCGTAAAATATAATTTATTATCAAAGCCAAACATTTTGTCAGCTGTCATGTCTAGGAACCAGATTATTTAACAGAACGGCCTAAGTACCTATTTTACCTAATAATTGTCTACTTTAATAATTCTATTTTTAATTCATAAATGCTTTTGTTTTCCCTTTTTTGGGGTATGTTATACAGCGTTAGGTTCTTAAATATTATGAATGGACTCTTTTTAAGGCCCCATTTAACCTCCTTTCGGCTTTACGGATAGTTTTGTAATATCCTGTACAATATATTATTATAGCTACCTCAATCAAACCTTTTATACAAGCGTTTCCGAATTATAAGCAGATATACCTATGTTTTACCTGCGGTTTGTGGTAGCTTCTTCGCACTTAGCTTATGAAGTAGAAGCCTACAGAATATAATAACTTAACTTAACATAGTTAAAATTCCATCACACCTGTTTTTTCCCCGGGGGACGGCGAAAGGGGACGAGCCTATTGCCATTAACCGTTCACAAATCCAAACTCCAAGCTACTACTGTGAATTTCATAGAAAACCCAATAAAACACTGGGAATTCCAGAATGCAGGATTTCAAGCAGAGGTGCGGTTACCACGACTACTTCGCCTGTTGGCGAGCCATTTTGTATTTGACAGCTTGTCTTTGCCTAGAATCGGAGGATCCTGGCTTTTCGGAGATATCTTGACGTGTTGAGGATCTCTAAAATGTCTATTTCTTACCTGTCTTCGAGTCCTATCTGGTTGGTGGCTACACAGGTGTATCGTCCATGCTGGTCGTACGACACGTTATGCAGTTGTAGCTGAGGCGTCATCGAGATCGGGTAGGCGCCATCTTGGAGAGAGTTGATGCGAGCTGATGATGCTGGACTGAAAATAAAGAAATGGATGAAGTGTTACTAATATAGGTTTAAAGCTTTATTTACTAACACATATTTGCATTTACTGTATGTTATATAATTATGTATGTTAGGTTGTAAGGTATTTATCTAGATATTTACTTGACTTTAGACTAAAAACTTAGAGCTTTATTATTATATCTTGACATAATATATTATCATCCTCCAAGCCTTGTCCCAAGTGAGTTGAGCTCAGCTTTCAGTCTAACCAGATGTGACTGAATATCAGTATTTTACACGAAGTGACTGCCATCAGACCTTCGTAACCCAATTTCTGGGCAATACCAATATCTTGAGAATAGACTCGTGTCTCATGTCAGGCTTTTTAGGCTTCTGACTACCACAAACGATTGTCATAGGTGTTCGTATGACAATTGGAGTTGACGGCTTTACGTGCTCTCCGAGGCACGGATGCCAACAATACCAATGCTATTCACGCGTTGTCATCTTGAGACCTCAGTTGATAAGTCTCATAGGCTCAGTAATTTCACTGGCTACATTGTATGTTTTTCTGTTTATATTATGTTTTGTTAATTTTTATATTGGTGTACAATAAAGCGTATATTATTATTATTATTATTGACCTTCAAAACAGAACACAATAACGTAAGCACATTATTGCTTCATCGTCATCATCCTTATCATCCTTATATGACGACCTCTGTGGTCTAGCGGTTCGAGTGCCGGACTGCTGATCATGGGGTCGTGGTTCGATTCCCACAGAACACAAATATTTGTGTGGATAAAACATGAATATTTGTGTTTGTCTGGGTGTTTCTTATGTATTATAAGTATGTATTTACAAAAAAAAAGTATATGTGTATGTATTATATCCACTGTATAGTACCCATAGCACAAGCTCTGCTTAGTTTGGGACTGGTGCTGTGTAAAATGTCCCAAATAAAAAATAAAATATTATTATTATCAGGTCTATATTCGTTCACTGCTGGACACAGGCCACTTCTAGTGAACGTCACAGACCTCAATCTTCAGCTTTCCTCATCCAGTCACTGCCAGCTGCCTTCCGCAAGTCGTCACTCCACCTAGCCTGCTTCATCATCGTCAGCCCATATCCATCCACTGCTGGACGTAGGCCTCTCCTAGTGAACGCCACAAAGCGCTGCTTAGCTACAGAATATTTGGCAATATGGTAGTAGGTACCTCCCCAGATGAATTCTGCCACAACCAGCCTTTCACCTTAAGATGTCAAATTACATTTAAATAATAAAATACAGCAACTTACTTGTGGTACCAGGTGTAGGAAGGCGACGGGTTTCCCTCAGCTTTGCACTCCAGAGTAACCTGGGAAAACAAATTCGCTTCCACCACAGTGTCAGGTCCGATCCAGGTCACACGTGGAGGGTCTGCAAACAAGTTCATCAATAAAATATCATAAGAAAAATTTCTTACGAAAGAGATCCGTTATCTATTGAGGATAATTCTATAGTTGTTTCTAATAGGTACTAACCACTGACCTCTATATTACATTGTATTATAGAGGTCATTGGTACTAATGTAATAATGCAGGGTATCAACAAAAATGGGACTACTGGGAATAGTAACGAGCCTAATGAATTAACATCTAATGAATTAATTTTTGTTAGGTTGGAAAAGGATAAGAGTGCACAGTTCATGACCTGAATGACTTTTAAACATTGCTAAGGGGATAAGAAAAATATGATCTAAAAAAACTTTCCCTTCACATTTCCTTGCTATTTTTATGGTAATTTTACTCAATACTTTAAATGGTTATAACTTAAATCTAATATATAAAATTCTCGTGTCACAGTTTTCGTTGCCATACTCCTCCGAAACGGCTTGACCGATTTTGATGAAATTTTTTGTGCTTATCGGAGAGGTCTGAGAATAGGCCAACATCTATTTTTCATACCCCTAAATTTTTTTTTATGGCAAAACAACGTTTGCGGGGGCAGCTAGTTACTAATGTATTTTCAAAAAATATTTTTGTAATAAAATATTAATAATATTAATTTGCCCTTTCATCCATTCATGTAGATTTTATATTATCTTGGACAACCTGTATATAAGTATATTGTACGTAAGTATATGGTTTCTTGGTTAAGTAATCTACGATTAATAAAAAAAAATTGCACGTCACAGTGAAACTGCTCTAAAAGCGTAAAACATACTATCTCCTAAAAATAAACTAGCTAGTATCTTTAGCTCAAATGTTGCGGATTAGAAAGAATTGAAAAACGGTACTTACATTTTATGTCTATTTCAATCTTGACTGAATCTGATGTTCCCAAAGAATTCCTCGCTTGGCAACCGTAGATACCTGAAAAGTTAATCAAGTTAAAACACCACCACAAGCGCAAGGCATATTAAATACTTCAAATCTTGGAAATAAGCGGGAATTTCCCTCACATAGAGAAAAGGCAAGTGCGGAAGATATGGAGACTTTCCAGAATTTGGAATAAAACGAAACACGATAACTATGATTGCAAAAACTACATTTGACCATTTGGTTTTTATATTTGAAATAAGTTTTACACTTCATCTAACAAACAATGACTTCTCTTTTTGAATTATTTTAATTTTGTTTTTCGCCAGATTTGACAGTTTTTATTTAAAAACTAAACAATTAACAAAACAACTACATTATGACAATTTGTCCCTGGCTGTGCACAGTCAACAGGTACGCACATTTTCGTCCACAGGTACAAATTCAGCCATAAAAATAAAATTGATCTAATTTTGAGAATAAAACGGACTTACAGACATGGAAAAAAAACACTAATTAAACGACACATATCATATTGCAAACACGACTAAACCGATTTTGTAAGTATTTTCACGGTAAAACTCATTTAAATTAAGCAAAATGTTACTTAAACAACCACACAGAAAACAAAGATTACGACACGTAAAAACTATCAACTATAGACAAAGCATTACGGTCGCGTATGAATTAGAATTTTAGGGTTTCTAGTTTCGTCGGAATCGATTGTGTCCACAGGTACAAGCGTCCATAGGAATAGCACTTGCCCCTACTTTTTATCCCATGTAATCAATCCGACAACAATGTGTTACTAAGTCTACGCGGTCGCGGGTGTATGCACTATTTTTATATTAGTGACTAGCTGGCCCGGCAGGCGTTGTCGCCGACCGGGTCCAATTATTGTGAATCTAAATCATTAAGGCACCCATGACATAAAAATAACCATCAAAATTATATTATATTATAAAAAATAATATTATTTAATTTGAGTGTCTTAACATTAAGTCGTCTTAATAATAATAGCTTTTAAGTAAATTTATTTTATCATCACATCCATCATCATGAAATTGATAACAGTTCCGTTTCAAGTTATTATGTGGGCCGATCCCGGCGGCACTGCAATGCCGGCCGGGCCGACCCGTGACGGGAGTGGAGCGAGCCCCGAACATCCCGTCAGCTTACAAAAACCAGTTTAATATACTGGTCCCTCAGTGAGGGAACTTTCAGATATTAAGCTGAAAAGAACAGATACTACACTTTGATCTTAGCCAAAAGGCCGAGAAGCGATAGCTAAAGTATAAAATTCAAGGAGGGTCATTCAATCGCGGAGAATCTTAACACCGCCATTCAGAATATGACGTAATATGCACAACGCCATCTATCGAGTAATATAAGAACTAAAATTTGCCTTACTCATTCTGACTATGCTGTGGTCTGATATGGTTTGGTTGTTATATCAACGTGCATATTGATAATGACAGAATAAATATAAATATTAATCGTTTCATTTACTCCATTAAAAGTGAATACTGCTAAAATGTGTAGGCAGCGTGACGTAATCGCAACGCAAATCACTACAGCTGAGTCAGCTGGACGAAGCTGAGCGAAGGGGCAGAGATCAAATCTAATCGCCTTGGACAATAATTACTTACTTAAGTACCTGTAAATTAATTTAGGCATGAAAAAATCAACGGTTTTTCCAGTTTTCTATTCAAAATATTATAAAGTTACTAAAATGGACATCTATACTTAAAATATCAAGCTGAAGAATTTGTTTGTTTGTTTGGTTTAACGCGCTAATCTCAGGAACTACTAGTTCGAATTGAAAAAATATTTTTGTGTTGGATAGTCCATTTATTGAGGAAGGCTATATGCTATATAACATCACGCTACGACCAATAGGTGCCGAGCAAAAAGGATAAAAGGCGGGTGCCACCGCGGGGGACTACTAGTAAAGAATATATTGTATCATGTGCAGTCGTTATAATTCTATTTTCGTATCAATTGGTTCTTGTGATCTTAGATAATTTTATCGAACACCTGAACTATTACTTAGATTTAGTTATAGACGCTTGTAACACCGAGGGTATCACTTGCGCGTAACCGACCCTGTAAAAAGAAAGAGGAATCGTTGGGTTGGCAGTATAAGGGTCAAAGTCCCCCCACTGCCAACACAACGTTTCCTCGCGGAGCTCTGTCTTGCTGTTGTGTTCCTTACGCTGAGTAAGGAACACAACAGCTCAAAGCAGTATCATTTGACTATGACCGAGGACTATGTGGAGGTACTTCCCCAGTCGGGCAGCACCAATTTGAGTGGAATTACCCCCACTATCCCCTACCTCACTATTTTTTATTATGAATGCTTCAATTATCGTACTATGATGCAGTAAATGCTACTTACGCCTCAATTGTCATATGCATCAGCATCAGGCCTAGTTATTAAAATTATAAGTAGGTACTTAGCATTTATGTGGTTGTACTATTTAAATAAATTAATTATAATTTGAAACGGGCATTGAAATAAAACTACTATACTTTTTAATGATTTATCGCGATATAATGATAATTACCACGCAATTACGCACCTCTGACTTTTCGAATTCATGTGCGTATTAATAATTAATTATCACTCGCTTAAACGGTGAAGGAAAACATCGTGAGGAAACCTGCATACCTTAGAGATTTTTCTCGACGGTTTGTGAAGTCTGCCAACCCGCACTAGGCCAGCGTGGTGGACTATAGCCTAATCCCCCCCAATATGAGAGGAGACCCGTGCCCAGCAGTGGGACAGTATATGGGTTGATGATGAATGATAATTATTAATCTCGACGTTTCGGATCCGGAGTAGTTTTATTTCAATGTCGACATTGCGCATATTCGCGTAAGTGTCAGAAATAAATATTGCAACTTTCATCGCAATCTTTCCATTTACTTACCAGAATGATTCCTGGACACAGGCGCCAGAATGAGCTTAGCTCCGTTAGTGGCGATGACCTGGCCGTTCTTGGTCCACCACACGTAAGGGCTGGGGTTGCCGTCAGCCCTGCACTCCAGCGTGAGGGCGCTGGAACCCTCCTCCAAGTGCGCCAGGGTACTAGCGTCCCCTCCTACTATTGACACTACCGGAACAACTGGAAAAAAGAAAAGAAAATAAAACTACTTTAACCCGTGACCATGGACGCTGTAAAGGGTCCGAAACGTCGGGATTAATAATATCAATATACGCGATAAAATCCGTAAAAAGTAGTTTTATTTCAATGTATAATATTCGCGTAAATGTCAGAAATCAAAAGAAAATAAGTCAAACTCAAGATTATTTTATAATGCATACACGGTAGGTATACTTACGTTGCATAACATAGGTTTTATATCTATACTTTCTGAAGGGATAGGTGCAGGTGTAGTGTACACCTGGTATATTTAGGTCCTATGTAACATGGGGGAGGGTGTCTATAGCCGGGCACAATACCAAACTACGAGCTGCTACTGAGAATTTCATAGAAACACTCAATAACACTTTGCTTGACTTGCGAATCTGAAAAAGCTGGAACCTAGGATCTCTAGCTTAGCAGTTCCACTTTTTATGCCAGTATGCGCAAGAGGGCCACATCGATAGCGAGTAGAGTGCGGGGCAGCGGCAACGGTCTCCTTTCAGTTATTGCCAGCAGGTTGGACGGGCCGTTCATGCAGCACTGGCAGGCCTTACATGCACCCATATATCAAGCTTGGGGCAGGTAGTAAATGTCAAATGAATTAAATGATTCTGACATGATTTAATTCATTTACTACTTAATTTTGTTATTTACTATTTATATTATTTAATTTTAATTTAATTGTAGGTATCTTTAGAATAATATGGACTGATTTATTGTCTGAAATAAAATTATTATTATTATTAAGACCACTAGACTAGTAAGGCAAGCAGGCACCATTGTCATTTAAATCAGTAGCAGTAGTAAAATCAGCAGATAAAAGTTGACACATCTTATCCATAAGCTTACTATATCGACTAGTACACAGCTTATGGCTGGCTTCGTTTACCTCATGGTAAACCGGGATAAAAAAGACATTACTGGATTTAAAATGTAAGTCTCAAAGCAAGATACACAGCGGTATAGATTCTATCTCTTTGCTTATTTCCACTTAAACGCGATATCTAGAAAATTGCTCCTGAATAGACTATAATTACTAATAGAAAAGGAAAAATGCCGAGGGAGCGGCACTTCCGCCCTATTTACGATTCCATAAGGATCGATTTGTGAGTACCGATTGTTTTCTACTGGCTTGCTAATTGATTATCGATTTGTTTCTATTTATGAGCTTCGAGCTGAAGCCAGGTAAAATAATTCAAAATATATACTTATAAACATTTATACCGAATTTCAAACTTAGTCATCAGCATAATTTCCTCAATGTTTGGGGTTGGGGTCCTCCCTGAGGGGATGGTCATCCATCCATCACTCGATCCCAGTGTGGGTTGATGGGTAGGACATGACGGAAGAGATATATCGCAAAATTCGGATAGGGTTTTAAAAAACAGTGCAATTAAATCGTTGTTGGAATGAAGTTCCTTATCGCGCGTTGTGAAAGGGGGCTAGACGGAAAAAAGTTGTCACGACACTTTTTTCGAAATTCAAATATTGTTGACAAGCATTCATATATTATTGAGTGAATGACAATATTTGAATTTCGCACATTGTGAATTGTTGAGTGTATACAGGTTTTTATATTTTTATTATTAAATTTTAATGAAAGGAACTTCGTTCCATCGGGTGTCCCTTGACACCTCTCAAGTTTTTATGACATAGAAACATGTTTTTTTTTGGCACGTAGGTATATAATCCCTATTAATGTTATGAATGCAAAGTCAAAGTCAAAATAATATTACACTGGTACACCTCTGTCTAACCCTTCGGGGAATACAGGCGTAATTGTATGATAAATATGTCTAAAACGTTAGTTAATAAAATTAAAAAAATAATAAACCTTATACAGGCACGTATGAAATGTCGAATCTAGGTGCACGGTTCCAAATTAGTCGTTTCCTATGGAAAAGAACCGGCAAGAAACTCCATCGTTAGGTACTCTTTTAAATTATCGTTTTGTACAATGAATAATGTTTTTAACGAAAGATATTTACATGAGAGAACAATTTAGGAATGTTGTGAAGACTGCGAAGATTAGTATCAAGTCAAAATTAATGAAATTTAACATAACCAATCCCAACTTGGTCATTGGTATTTCATTGACCAAGTTGGGATTGGTTAATATACATACTGCGTCGATCACATCACATCAAATCGATTAAAAAATTATATACGCCATGAATGGTAAAACATGTAGAGCAGCTACGTTTTATTATTTTTGTAAGATCATGCATACAGTCAATTGTTTGTCTTGTATTGTGTACTTCTCATGTTTAGGCATAATAAATCTATCTTTATCTTTATCACCTTATCTTAGTAAAATTAATAACTTACAGGTAACATCGAGCATGGTGTAAGAATCTCTGTAATACGGCGAAGGATACGATGGATGGTGAGCTCTGCAGGCCAGCTGCCGTCCGTGCGCCGAGCGAGTAGCACCAAGCTCTAGCACCGACCTGGCTGCCCAAACTCGTGGCCTTTCCACCTCAGAGGCATTCGTTTGTGACCAAGCAGTGAGGCGTTCCTTTTCTGAAAACAAAAAATAATTAAGAATTAAGTACTTTCTCTTCAATGTTTTTTTTTCTGTACATGATTTAAATCATAGTCAATAGCTCTCTTAGATACTTTTACTATATTTAATTATATAATATTCAATATTGAATTAATATCCACTAGATGGCTCCGGCATTTCATAGGTAGAAAACCTGTGAGAAATAACACCGAAAAAAACTCGGAGAATCGTAGTCTCTTTTAAGTCCAGACAGTAACAGTATTCATGCTTATTGGATAATAATTATGTGTTTCACAATGTAGACAAATCTGAACTGGCAAGAGATAGCCATAGCAGTTTTGAGTGGACTAGTCCTAAATGACAGCACGTACAGATGGCACGCATCTAGCTACCACAATCTGTTATTTTTTTTTAATTGATTTTCAACTTTAACTCAAAACTATAAGGTGGGAAAATTTGTCAATTTTGAATAGCTTGACCTGCATTGTGTAGCTCAACGCATTTATTTAGGGAGCTCAATAAATTGTAGTAGTGATAGGGAATTAGGGATCAACAAAGATACGGGCCGCCTGATAGTTAGCGGCAGCCACAGCCTATAGACACCAGCAACACCAGTGGTACTAGCGCGTTGTCATCTTGAGACCTATGCCCAGTAATTTCACTGACAACATTGTACTTCAACCTAGAGCACAGTATTCATCATCATCATCAACCCGTATACTGTCCCACTGCTGGGCACGGGTCTCCTCTCATATTGAGAGGGATTAGCCTATAGTCCACCACGCTGGCCTAGTGCGGGTTGGCAGACTTCACAAACCGTCGAGAAAAATCTCTAAGGTATGCAGGTTTCCTCACGATGTTTTCCATCACCATTTAAGCGAGTGATAATTAATTATTAATACGCACTTGAATTCTTAAAGTCAGAGGTGCGTGCCTTGGGTTCGAACTCGAGACCTTTGACTTGGCAGTCCAATGGTCATACCACTAGGCTATCACTGCTTATGCTTATGTTCGAGCACAGTATTGTTTGCTCATCATTGCTTAGCAACAGAATATATTTGGCAATACGGTGGTACCACCCCAACATGAGCGGAGCCTACCAGCTTAAGATTTGTACAAATTGTAAGCAACGAAAATCATATTCATATTCATTACATTCAAGTCACTGAATACGATGCAATTTTTAAAACGATTTAACACATTTTTATTATCTAGAAATGACTGACCCGAGAAGGTAGCATGAGTTCTTTGTGTTTTGGTGTAGTGTTTGGCTGTATTCAGAGACTTTCGTTGGTGACCGTACCTACCACAGTGATGCTAAACCAGAACACTCTCTATATCTACCTACACTGAGTATGTTCGTAGCAAAACATGTGCCGCGAAAAACATAATACATAAATAATATGATCACGTATACATATTTCCTAAAATATGAAAGAATGAGTACCCACATTTCGCTTAAATCAGATATAGAATATCGTATTTGTTTGTTGTTGTATTTGTTGGGAGTCTATGGTCACGGGTTTAGGTAAACTGTAATCTATCCGTGACCATGGACGCTGTAAAGTGTCCGAAACGGAGGGATTCATGATAAATATATAACGCGATTAAACCCGTAAAAAGTACATTGAAATAAAACTACTTTTTACGGATTTTATCGCGTACGGATTAATAATATCAATATATTCGCGATATAGTGCGTAAATGTCAGAAACCGTAAAAAGTAGTTTTATATTCGCGTAAGTTTCATACATCAATATGTTCGCCAGTACGGACTGCCTGTTGTCAATAAAATACATCGGTTGGAAGACCTAAATTCAAAGCTGGAGTTTAGCTGTGACAATGGACGATATAAGGGGTTCGAAACGTCGGGATTAATAATATCAATATAACGCTATAAAATCCGTAAAGAATAGTTTTATTTCAAAGAAATTTCAAAAAAAAAATATTTCAAAAAAATTCGCTTAAATGTCAGAAATCAATGTATTTGATATTGTACATTAAACAGACAAAATAAAAGAGTAGGTACATTTGAAAGTTGCCCATCCATGAGTAGTGTAGTAAAAATATACCAAGTATAAGTAGCTATACTTATTATTGAGTACACAGGCCAGCACATCGTTACTATAATATAACTCACCTCACCCGCTATTACATGTGACCTAAACATACTGGCGAACTGTGGGTACACACAGGTGTACCAATGTACATATTGGTACCTACACCTATGCCTAAAGCTTCGGGGAGTACGGGCATGGTGGTGTGTTATTTTATGTGGTATGTTCAACCTAGAACCGAACCCAGAACCTCGCTCTGAGCAGCCGTGCTTGCGACCACCTTCTCAAAGTTATAAAAGCAAATGATGATTAATGCAACAAACCTACCTACTCAGTACAGAGAACAGTGGTTTTTATTGTTTCCATGGCAAATGCGGTAATTACAGCTTTACAAAGAACATCATGCTTTCATTTCTAAAGGAAACGATGTGGGGATGGAAAGGGGTATCGGTTAAGGAGGGTGCATCAAAAGGGGTAGGTAGTAGTGAACATAACTAGATGTTTTTGTTAATATTTAGTTTTCTACTAGCTTGCCCGCGACTTCGTCGGCGTGATAAAGTTACTTTTAGTTATTGTTGTAATTCCGCTAATTATCTCTAAATCGTTACCAATTATAGCTTATGTTATTTTGATGTTTATAATAATACTGTGTAGTTTAATCAAAATTCGTTCAGTTTTAGCGTGATAGACTAACAAACATATATCCATCAATCCTCACAAACTTTCTGAATGAAAAGTTACTTTTAATTATCATTGTAATTTGGCTAACGTTACAAATTATAGCCTACTAGTTTTCCGCCCGCGTCGAGTTCGGTTATATCGCGTTTCCAAGAGAACTCTTCAAAAGTCCGAGATAAAAACTATCCTATGTTCTTTCTCAAGGTCAACTCTATCTCTGTACCCAATTTCATTAAAATCAGTTCAGTGATTTAGACGTGAAAGCGTAACAGACAGACAGAGTTACTTTCGCATTTATAATATTAGTAGGGATATGTTATTCTGATGTATCATCACTACATAGTATAAAACAAAGTCGCTTTCTCTGTCCCTATATCCCTATGTATGCTTAAATCTTTAAAAATACGCAACGGAATCTGATGAGGTTTTTTTCAATAGATAAAGTGATTGAAGAAGAAGGTTTATATGTATAATACATGTATTTTATTAGTACATTGCACCCGTGCGAAGCGGGGGCGGGTCGCTAGTAAATAATAATACTGTAAAGTTTCATCAAAATCCGTTCAGTTGTTTTAGCGTGAAAGAGTAACAGACATCCATCCATCCTCACAAACTTTCACATTTATAATATTACTAGCTGACCCCGCAAACGTTGTTTTGCCATAAAAAAAAATTTAGGGGTATGAAAAATAGATGTTGGCCTATTCTCAGACCTCCCCGATAAGCACAAAAAATTTCATCAAAATCGGTCAAGCCGTTTCGGAGGAGTATGGCAACGAAAACTGTGACACGAGAATTTTATATATTAGACTAGCTGTGCTCCGCGGTGTTACCCGCGGTTTATTAGGGAAAATAAATTGTGTATTTTCCCGCAGTAAAACGTAGTCTATGTGTTAATCCAGGGTGTCAGCTAACTCCATACCAAATTTTATTATAAAATAAATCGCTCCAGCCGTTTAGACGTGAAGAAGTAACAAACATACACACTCACAAATTTTCACCTTTATAATATTAGTGTGATAGTGTGATATTAAGTAGGATAGGATAGGATAGGTGTCTTACGCTTATCACGATGACGTTTCATAAAATCTAAACTAATAGGTAACTAATAATAAAAAACGTAACTGACTGCCTGATTATCATAGTAGTCGTAATCACGACTGTTACGCTTGAGGACCTGGATTCGATTCCCAGATCGAGCAGTGTTATTGGGTTATTCTATGAATTTCTCAGTAGCTTGCGGAGTTTGGATTTGGCTCGCTCCTCATTAAATAGGACGTAAACATATCTGCGAAATGTAGGTGCATTAGTAGGTACACCACTGCCTAACCCTTCAGGGAATACAGGCGTGATATATAATAAAATAAATAAATATTCTTAGACAATTTTACACAGCCCCATCTCTCAATTTTACAGTCCCAAATTAAACAGAGCTTGTACTATGGGTACTAGATAATCGAGAGAAAAAGAAAAAGTACACTATAGAAACCTTTGTAGGGTATCTACCTTTAAAATCGATTCTAAGCAGAACTACGACCCGATTAACGAATGTTGATAAACAATTCTAAATGCCATGTCATTTGTGTTTGAACTGTTGACACGACCTACCCCAGTCCCACGTGCATTTTGGACGAGCACCGACGGTCGGCAAACGACCTGGCGTGTGCATTGATCGTTTCCCGTGGATTGACATAATGAATGGTGTTCTTTGTAATGCATACTATAATTACGCCGTTTAACAAACCGTCATGAAATAATTTACTCGTTAACAACATACGACGTATGTGGTCTATTGGTACGCGTATCGGACTGCTGATCACGAGGTCGTGGGTTCGATTCCAGGCCGCGCTCGAATTTTTCCTTCGCCAAAAATAACTGTAAAAAAGTCATAGGCAGACCATAAACTGCGTCTAGACTACCACCGCTTTTACTATTGCGCCGGGTGTCATGGGTTTAATACCCACCAGAGAAAAATCATCGAAAACAAAAATGGCACTGTTTGACTTGTGCCAATATACCACTAAAATTAGACAATATCGTTGCCCACAAATAGAATAGAATACACCATAAACAAATGCCAAGTACATATTTTTATATTATAGAATGGTATACAATGGGCGGTATTATCTCTATAAGCGATCTCTTACTTTCCTTTGCATGTATTCAAGAGAAACGGAGAGGTGACAATTAAGTAGTCTGGCGTACATAAAATTATTATAAATCCAGACAAACATCGTATTCTTACCCAAATACCACTCGATATACGCCGGGGGGTTTCCATATCTGGCCTCGCAGACAACGGTGGCCCGGTTCCCAGCGGGCACGGTGATGTTCTGGCCTGGCATCACGTGGGAGCCGTTGAAGAGGATCCTTGGAGACTGCGGTGGCACCCGCACTGCTAACGCTGCAGGCGGACTGGATAGAGCATCCTGGAGAGGTATAAAGAGATTTTAACCCCAACAATGTCTGGATGTCTGGAAATAATGAATTATCACTCGCTTAAACGGTGAAGGAAAACATCGTGAGGAAACCTGCATACTTTTGTGAAGTCTGCCAATCCGCACTAGGCCAGCGTGGTGGACTATAGCCTAATCCCTCTCAATATGAGAGGAGACCCGTGCCCAGCAGCGGGATAGTATATGGGTTGATGATGATGATGATGATAAATGCCTGGATAATTATAATTCTTTTTTTTTTCTCCATAATTTCTGCACCTACTATCTTGCTTTGTCTCTGCATCACCGTAAGGTTGACTGGGAGAGAATGCCTAATGGCATTAAGTCCGCCTTTGTACAATAATTTTGTTTTGTGCATGATGTACTAAACAAATAATTGTAATCTGCCTTAACCTTCTGCTAATTACCTACATTATGTTTCAACTTCTGTCTCATTAGTCCAATGGTTGGTAGCGTGACTGCTGCGATGGAGGTCCTGGGCTTGAATCCCAGGTCGAGCAAATTGTTATTGATTTCATTTTTCTATGAAATTCTCGGTGGCAGCTCATTGTTTGGTTTTGTGCCCGATTAATTGCAACCGCTGAACTGTAAGTGTACATAAGTGCACCTCTGCCTAACCCCTCGGAGAATACGGGTGTGATGATTTTATGTTTTTTTATTATTTTTAGGGCACTTAACAAAAAAAACTTTGTACCTATTTGCATCCCTAACTTGGCACTGCTTTTATCTGATCTCTCTCTCACCATACGGGAGACTACAGTGGAAATATGTATAATATAAAATATGTGTGTGTATGTATAATTGTATAACATATAAAGGTACAATAACATAGATACTAAGTATGTTTTATACTATTATTGTTTCAGTGATGTAGGCCCACCGGCAAGGTTATTCACAAACATGAATACTTCCTCATCCACGACACAGAGTTGCTGGAACTTATACATTTTTATCTTACCTGGACGTCGTAGTTGCTGGCAGTAAGTTGGCACTGCCACTGCCCATCGTCCAGCTGCAGCGTGGCAGCCCGCACCCATAGCGAACAGTCTCCCCCCACTGGGCTGTTCTCGTTTGCCCACTCGTACTTCCCGCGGTAAATGCCCACCGGCTGCAAAAAAAAGACAATATTAATTAATATCTATCTCTAGTAGCAGTAATACTGCCAAGTCAAAGGTCTCGAGTTCAAATCCAAGGCACGCACCTCTGAATTTTCGAAATAATAATTAATTATCACTTGCTTAAACGGTGAAGGAAAACATCGTAAGGACACCTGCATGCCTTAGAGATTTTTCTCGACGGTGTTTGAAGTCTGCCAACCCGCACTAGGCCAGCGTGGTGGACTTAGCCTAATCCCTCTCAATTTGAGGGGAGAGCCGTGCCCAGCAGTGGAACAGTATATGGGTTGATGATGATGATCTCTAGAGGCTAGGCGTCATCGAGGCCGGAGAAAAAGATGGTGGGTCGACTTGGATGCGTACCGCAAGAGCTGGTTCGATCCGGTACAAGAAAAAAAGTACCTAGAAGGACCTGTGGGAGACCTTTGCTCAGCGGTAGGACAGTAATGGCTAGTAAAAAAAAACTGGAATATTAAATGAATGATCCTTCTGCCTTTATACCATACAAGCCCGTGATTTATGCTTATTGAGACAAAAAATATTATATCCTATGTCCGTCTCCGAGTTCTAATCTATCACTGTAGGTATCAAATTTCATTAAAATCGGTTCAGCGGATTAAGCATCAAAGTTTAACAGACAGACCGAGTTATTTTCGCATTTATTATATTAGTAGGGAAGTAAGGATAGAAAAGACATCCATCATACAACTATTTTAGAATCCCATATTTTTTTCATAATATCTATGTATTATTATTATCCTCCCACTGCAGGGCAAGAGCCTCTCACACTTCTCCTTCTCTTCCCCTCTCACCCTCATCATCATATCAGCCACAAAAGGTGCACTGCTTCATAAAGACCTCCCCTCGTTAGATGGTATGCAACCGGTCCTTGTGAAAGTCTATGGGCCTTAATTCCTTACGCTCCACCTCCAATAATGGCTCAATTAAAAAAAAGAAAATATATTTATGAGTACAGATGATTTAAAAAATCTAAAGCAATCTTATTAAATACAATAAAAAACAATAGATAAAACTATATAGATACCTATAAGTTTACAGATAATATATGAGTTGAAAGTTTTATACATAACTTAATCTTCTTTAATCGTAACTAATGTTAGAACTAATCTTTAACTTTTGATTAGTTACTTTCAAATTACGTACTGCGTAATTTTAACATCGTGAGAAAACAATATAGAACAAGCTTTAAACATATAAATCGATTATAAAAACCAAATCAACGATTACCAATTTAGTTAACATTAATTTAACAATATCAATTTAGACATTGCATATAATGATTCTGTTCATTAATAAAAGCATGAACATTGAGAATGTAATACTATTATTAGTCTGACGATCAAATTACATATAAATATAATGTTCCAACCGATACAACAAGTACGACAGATGAGAGTAGCTCCATGAATGGAGATCTTTAATTCAATGGATAAAAACCAGGAAGTAGGGGAATTAATCATATATAGGGGTCGTTTTGTCCGTGCACAGATTAAAAATACTCTTTACTTATACATGCGAGTTAAGATATCATTGTGTATAAATGGTGACGTCCCAGAAAAAAGTTCCGAATGCAATTTTAGAGTTTGAACAGTTGGGCAAATTATGAAGAGATTCAAGCTGCACTACTAAAGTTCTTCATCCAAGCTTGACAACTATTTCATTGCAGTTTCTTTTTAAATAAAACAGAATCATTGAAAAAGCAGAATATGTTGAGATATGGTAAGACCCAATTAAAAGTTTTCCTTATTGTCTATTCTACTCTATGTTGAGTTTGGCATAAGGAAATTTTCAGAAGTAGGTAGATGATAGTTTGGATTTGTGCCCTTGAAAGAGTCTCATGATGAGTTTAGTTTACCCATAAACGTGACAGGGTACTGTGGATTTATAGTACATCTTCTGTTTGTTAGATAGTTTAATGAGGAATACGACTTTTCACTGCACGTTTTAGTTTCGCCGCGTCTATTTGCTCGAGGCAAATATTTCTACAAATATTTGTTACGAGTTTCGGTAAACTATGTCTCCGTTAATTGTATGCTTATAAAGTCCCCCGCAACACGTGGCTTGTTCGCTAGTGAAAAAGACGTCTATTTAAAAAAAAAATGCAGTCATGATCGCAAAGTAATTTTTATCCATGTTGGTGGGCGTAGCTGATGTAGAGATTGCTACAGTACCTACCTAAGTAAAAATTTGGGTAAATCTCTATTCCAGTCTGAGCTAGCGCGAGGTATTTACTGCCTAGCGCTTACTGATTGCCAATCCGTTTGCCAACGTTTGTGATCATGCCAATATCGTCACAGCCGTTTGATTCGTGTTCTAGTTTGCATATGCTCAACATTGAACGTTTGTTAGCTCATACCTATGATCTATTTCCTGCAAAGTAATATACCATCACGCCTGTATTCCCCGAAGGGTTACGCAGAGGTGAACAGGAATGTACACCCATAGTTTGCTTGTATGTTTAGGTCCCATGTATTGCTATAAACCGGGCACAAATCCAAATCCCGAGCTGCTACTGAGAATTTCGGTTTAAAGATTCTAAAGAACACTGTTCACTTACGAATAAATACAATGGTAATTATGTATAAGTTCTACAGCTATCCGGTGGCCATTACAATAGGCAGTATTACAGTACATTTTAGTGTGATAATTTATTAGTATAGTGACATTTTTCAATTTTTTTGAAAAACGCAATAACAGTTTGCTTGACCTGAAAATAGAACCCAGGACCTATAGCATAGCAGTCTCGGGTCTACTATACTAACGAGGCAGCCAGTTTAATTACCTTTGGTTGGCTATAAAGGTTTGTTTTACCTTTGTTATAGCATTAAAAAATAGGCCCTTTGTTAACAATGTACTGTCATCAAAAGGCAATTAAATTTCCGATATTTCCTTACGTTGATTGCACGTTTGGTGTAGCTGAGCACTATCTACCGTTGCGTCAAGTATCGTGGATTCGCTTCCCACCTAGTGTTATAACATGTAAGGCGAGAGCGAAAGAACGAATGAATGTTAAGAACGTACAATTAGATTACGTGAATGAGTTAAAAAGATGACTGAGTGACAGTGACAGATGACGGTTGACAGTTGACATTGACAGAGATACAGAGTGAGAGACGAACATAAAAGACCAGACTATCCTCAGGATATCGGTATTGCCCAGAAATTGTATTGCGGAGGTCTAATGGCAGTGACTAATATCTAAAAATTTTTTATTTATCTTAACCCGACTTGGCCTGCAGTCAGGAGCACTTATAGGTTAAACAGCAACAGCAGCTAAAACCTGAGGGGCAACTAAGGATAGCTGGATCATGATTTAATTGATTTAGTGGCGAATTTAAAGCTACTGGCTTGGCGCGTGCCGGCTCGAGCAAGGGTCGGGGTAGAGGTAATAATAGTATAGTTTTTATTTTTATAATAAAACCTCGCGGGCTGCAAATTGCTGCCACGAACACCAGGCGAGCCGCGTCATGGCCACCCTTGCTTTAGAAGGATAATATTATAACTTGTGCCTTCCGATTGCCGTGCGGTCTGAGCTTGTCATGCTTACTAAAATGTCCTGCTGATGTTGGCATTGTGTGTCGGGTCGTTTTATTTCCTGCAACATGGTTGAGTCGAACGATGCCGATACACACGTCATACTCGTGAACGGGTGCCGTCTGTCAGGGCTGGTCAGCTCTTACTGTAAATCTTTTTTATTTATTGTTTTCTGTTTATTATTCTGGATTAATTTATTAGTAGATACACATCAAACTGCATTGTTCTCATTAACTATTCAAAACAAACATTGTAAACCAAGATTAACATTGTAATCATGTTGTTTTTAAAAAGAGTGTCTATGGAGTTTCATGCCGGTTCCACTTTTCGGAGCCGTGCAACTAGTTTTGACTTTTCAAAACTACTATTTTAATGGTCTGATTGAAATAAAACATTTGAATTTAACAATTGACTATCTGTGTTCGAAAGAAAAAATAAACATACATACGTACACAGACGCGGAGTTCAGTACTCCATATAAATTTATATTTTTCAGTTAATACGTCACTTCGCTGTAATGAAATCGTCAGCATCAGCAGTTTCATTCAAACATTGTATTAAAACATGAGAACTAATTAATTGAATTAATTGGTTCGGTTTGGTAAGTCTGATACTAATTATGTGTTGCGTGTTGTGGCTGAAATGGTTGGAATAAGGACTTTTACACACAAGATTTGTCTAGATTTTGTTACTTTTAATCAGCTGTAGGATGTTATGCATTCAGTTTCTGCCTAATTAGTCAACTGATCGCCGACTCGACCGTTGAATCGAGTCGAGTTCAAATCTAAGGCACAGACCTCTAACTTTTTAAAATCATCTGCGTATTAATAATTAATTATCACTCGCTTAAACGGTTAAGGAAAACATCGTGAGGAAACCTTTAGAGATTTTCTCGACAGCGTGTGAAGTCTGTAGACCCGGCCAGCGTGGTGGACTATAGCCTAATCCCTTTCATTCTGAGAGGAGACCCGTACCGAGCAGTGGGATAGTATATGGGTTGATGATGAATGGCAATATGTCTTAATAGGCCCCTATTATATGGGACTTAAACATACCGGTGAACTGTGGGCGTACAGTAGTGCACCTCTGCCTAACCCCTCGGGGAATATGCCTTTATTCCCCATGTTTTCCCCATGTTATGTAATGTCTTCCACAATAGCAACCAACATTGAATGCTTATATTAGCACCGTCTCTACCGTCCGGCTATTGAATACTAATTCCTCTGGAAATTCCAATCAAGTCTCGATTGAGCCCAAACAGTAAACAAATTTATTTATACCTTGAATTACGAGTATATAACTTACGCTTGTTTGGGTGGCAAACACGTACATATGCTAATAGCTATTAATTAAATACAAAATTGGTTCATTAATTTGTCTGAGCAAGACCGCAGCGTCCGTTTTAAATTGTTCTAAACACATTAAACCCGACTAAATATTCAGATTAATACGAGATACACTGACCATTAATAGAGGGATGAACTCGTGAATAAATAATAACTCCGCTGATGATTAAATAATTACTGCGATAATTAAATAGTAACTACGCTGATTAAATAATAACTACGCTGATTAACCAATGTGCAAAGTTAAGCATCGCTTGCCGCGGCCAGTCTGCGATTAGGTCAAGAGCTCTCGGAGAGCACGTAAAACCGTCGGTCCCGATTGTCTTATGAAAATGACAATCGTTAGTGGTAGTCAAAACTTAGGAAGCAGTGATAGCCTAGTTGTATAACCACTGGACTGCCAATTCGAAGGTATCGAAAATCGAAGTTCGAATATAGGGCATGAGCCTCTGACTTTTCGAAATCATGTGCGTATTAATAATTAATGATCACTCGCTTAAATGGTGAAGGAAAACATCGTGAGGAAACCTGCATAGCTTAAAGATTTTCTCGACAGCGACGGCGTGTGAAGTCTGCCAACCCGCGCTAGGCCAGTGCGGTGAACTATAGCCGAATCCCTCTCGTTCTGTGCGAGGAGACCCGTGCCCAGTAAAAGGACATTACTTATATGGGTTGATAATGATGATGATGAGTCAAAACCTATGAAATTCGTTAGTGATAGAAGGCTAAAATGCCTGACAACCAATCTACCCTTAGGATATCAGTATTACCGAGAAAGTGAGTTGCGGAGGTTTGATGGAAGTCGCATAAAATGAGAGTATTCGGCCGCATCTGGTTAGGCTGTAATCCGACCCCAATATAGCAGAAAGAAGACTAGCATGGAAAGTGACCATTAATTAAAAAGATACCTGAGTCCAAGCAGATAGGATTTAAATTTATTACTGAATTACAAACTAATCTGCGAGACAATTCTAATAAATCTAAAGTGGGCAAGATTAAATCTAACTTTTGTGATGAGTTCACAAATATTTTAATTAACTGAAAAGGCTACTAGCTAATCCCTTAGCGTTTCTATTGCTTTTCTTAAGCGTATTGCAGTTACGCGTTAAAGAACGATATTTCTCCACTTTGAATGAGAGGGTACGGTTGAGTGGCTGCGCCTTTTATCTTTGCCAACGATTCGTGAAAAACATAAGGTCGGACGATTTGTAAAATTGCAGAGCGAGCGCACAGAGAAAACCTCACTATTGTGTATGTTAATACATGCACGAAATGCACGTACGTGGAGAGGTTTGTTATGTTCCAATGAATGATAGATGGAGTGGATTGCCAAGTATACACTATGGTTTGTTTTGTTGCAAAATTACCAGTCAGTGCTTTATTTTGAAAGTTACCTAACTAAATTAATTACCTTTATTAAAGTAAGTACGGAAAATTTTCAAGTCAAGTCAAGTCAAGTCAAGTCAAATATTTTATTTCAATTAGACCATTAAAATAGCACTTTTGAAAAGACAAACTAGTTGCATGGTTCCAAAAAGTGGGTCTTATGGAGAAGAACCGGCAAGAAACTCCATCTCCATCTCCAATTCTCATGGAACATCCACCACCCGGGACAACGAAGTGAGACTGCGGCGGTAACATAATACAATAAATAAAATAAATAATAATAATACAGTTATTATTATTATTTATTTTATTTATTGTCACTACGGATGACGGAAGTGGTTAACAGGGCAGTCCCTGTTAACCTTAGGGCGACTGCTATGCTAGAGGTCTTGGGTTCGATTCGTAAATCGAGCGAAGTGTAGGATTTTTTTTATTAAATTCTTAGTAGCACCCCAGTTTAGATTTGTGTCAGTATTTTCTATAATATCCGAGAGACTTAATAATAAAAATGTGAGAAAAGCAACTGTCTGTCTGTCTCTCTGTCTGTTACGCTTTCACGACTAAGCCGCTGAACCAATTTTGATGAAATTTACCACACAGATAGATTAGACATTATAGAAGGACATAAGCCTACCTTTTCTCTCAAAAAACCTTTCGGGATGCGGGTGAACAGCTAGTATTCTATGAATCTACAAGCAACAAATTTGCAAGTACAAGCTCTGCTTAGTTTGGGATTAGATGGTGCTGTGTAAAATATCCCAAGTATTTATTACAATTCTTTTATTAATTTGAATAGGGCCGATATAGTAAAAGTATGCTGATATGTAGCAAATCATATAGTTAATCATTAAATGAAATACATCGCTGTTCAGTAAAAAAGATTAAATATTCCATTCATGTAATGTCGCTACATAAAATTGGAACATGTGAAATTATTACAATGATCGTCGAGGCCCGACCCGAGCCGGTAATTGAAATTCTTTTGCCCAATATTTGCACATAATAACTCGACACTGATATGTACTGGAACCGTTTGGGACCACGGAACACGCAATAAAGGCATAAGGAAAATAAAGAAACCATTAATATAGATAAACGGTGATCTAGGGGTGTGTTTAACATTAATTTTATTTGTTGATAACGTTTAGCCAGCGATAGTACAATTTAGAGCTGTTCATTTTTATAGGATAACCCTGCAATGCGCAGTCATATCTAACAAAATCTGCTATTTGAAATGTCAATGTCGTCCCCAACTATAGTTGTCAGCTTCCAGTCTAACCTGATGCGGCAGAATATCAGTAATTTACACGAAGCGACTGCCATCAGACCTCCGCCAACAACATGGGCATTACAGATATCCTATTATATATATATTGTCATAGGTCTTCGTATGACACCCGGGACCAACGGCTTTAAGTATTCTCCGAGGCACGGAGGATATCGTAATTTGATCAATATTAGAAACTTGCTAAAGATAAATATAATTTCCGATTTCAGGGGAATGCTCAATGTGCACTTTTTAGCCCAACTCTTTCACCAAATCATTCTTGGACAATTTTACACAGCACCATCTAGTCCCAAACTAAGCAGAGCTTGTACAATGGGTACTAGACAATGGATATAATACTTATATACTTTTTTTTGTAAATAAATACTCGTTCTAATGTTCATCACATAAATATTTGTGTCCTGAATCGAACCCGTGATCAGCAGTACGACACGCGAACTAGACCACGGACGTCAACCATATAGTACAAAACTGTCAAAAATCAACAACAATTATTGAAGACAAGTTTGACAAGATAAGGCTAACTGACCATAATATAAATATACCTAAAATGCCACCAACAAACGACCAGAGATATATGTTCCAATAATTTAAAGCCCCATTTAAAAGGGGTGCTCCGACAAGGAGAGAAGGAAACGACGGTTTTAATGGACATTACTTGTGGTTCAACTCGAATAAACGACCTCTGAATTTACAGTTTTTTTACAGTTTGGGGACAGGTGGTCACTGGAAATGTTCACAGTATTGAATAGCTGGCATTTATAGCGTAGAGTGATTGGCTTTTGCGCCACGATACTAGAGCCAGCAGATACTGAGGTCAAGCTATCCAAAACTGTCAAATCCCAATTGAATATGAATCTTATGAAAAGCAATTTGACAGATTGGAGTAGCTTTATGTGCTCGCCTCTGTAAATACGGATTTTTACACACAGATTTATTAAGAGAGGTAGGGCAAAGTTCCACTCAAATTGGAGCTGCCCGACTGGGGAAGTACCTCCGCCTTGCAGAAAATCGAAGTAAAATAACACTGCTTTGAGCTGTGTTGTGTTTCTTACGGTGAGCAAGGTTGCCAGTGCTCCGCGAGGAAACGTTATGTTGGCAGTGGTGGGACTTTGACCCTTATACTGCCAACCCAACTGTTCCTCTTTCAATACAGGGTCGGCAACGCGCAAGTGATACTCCTGGTGTTGCAAGCGTCTATAGGCTACGATAACCGCTTACCATCAGGTGGGCCGTATGCTTGTTTGCCACCTTAGTAGAATAAAAAAAACATACAAAAATGTATACAATGTATACAGTAAGTTGTTCCGGGTCTGATGGCCTGGGGTTAAATTATAACATAACATAGCATACCAAAACGCTTGCATTCCCCTAAGGGTTAGGCAGAGGTGTTCAAATGTAGCAGTGTTATTGGGTGTTTCTATGTTTTCAGTAGCAGAAAACTCTGAGTTTAGATTTGTACCCGGTTAAATGGCAATAGGCTCGCCCCCTATTACATGGGACCTAAACATTCCGACAAACTATGGGTTTACGCTAGTATTAGATACATGGTACCTAAACATACCTAAACTACATTACAAACTCTTTCTTACTCTTCGAAGAATACAAGCGTAATGGTATTTATTTATGTAAGTAAAGTACAATTAATTAAGTAATTATATTAAAATATTATTAATATAATTTAAATTACATTCACTTTATGAATAAATAGTTTAGATACACCCGTTTTTAGTTCTGTTGCAAGGAAACAGCAAAAAGAAAAAATGGACTAGTACCTACCTACCTACATTTCAATTTCGCTTCGTTACGATAAAGGTAAAAGGCAAAATGAGTTTGCCTTTTCCGTGGGAAAGGTATGCGAAAAACTGTCATAAAAATGGCGACATAAAAACTTTTTTAATATTCACTCATAGTTAGAAAGTAAACACAAAGAGGGGCTCGTAATAAGGTAGTAAGTAATAACTATGACGATCAACAGATTGGTTGCTCGGCAAGGTTAAGCTGGGCTTGTCTACAGATGCCAAGTGCAGGTCAAGCAGTAAAATTTTCCTAATTGAATATGAACCTTATAATTTTGTGTTGCAGTTGAAAATCTATCAAAGAAATTTGACAGATTTAGGTAGCTTAATGTGCTGGCCTTTTTTATAGTACGTAAAATCCTCATGGATCCTCCGCCACCCGGGGAAGGGGCAGGGTATGTCGGATTCGTACCGACTAAAACCGCACTTTCCTTCACTTTGATCCCATGGTCATGACTCATGACCATGGGATCCGCGAAATTCGCCACGACCATGACAGGCTGTGGTCTAGCAGTCGCTGGACCCCATCAATTAGCGATGCCTTCAGACCCTGGAATATTCTAACATATTATGGAGTTAATGTAGCCGCTTATGGGCCGTTTGAAAGTAAAAGTATCCTCACAGATGTTCCGGCGTCCTACGGCTCATAAACCGCCATAATCGCGAGGCGCGGTCCACACTAGCGGATATTGCGTCCCGTATTGTTCTCCGCGGTTATTAATCAGACAACTGTCGCTGTTTTATTTGCTCACCCAACCACGTCACGCTTGGCTTGCGAGAAGGTGAAATTTGCGTTTAGTGTGTTCACACAAAAGAAGAAGGTTTTTGCGAATTGTTTTTGAGGATTTGTATTTTTTTATAGCTTTTTGTTTTGGTTACAAGAGGTTTTATTTACGGAAGATGCTGTAAATAAAATTATGTACGATGTCGACTACTTTCTCTGACCAAATTACCTAAATAAACAAGATTATGCAAAGCTTCTTCCAATATTTTCTTAGGTAAAATAAAATTTTACTTATTTTTAAGATCAGAAAGAAACGTCAGCATTAGCAGTTTAACAACATACTCGATAAAATCCTTAAAATGTTCTTTCTAGAACTTCTGTCCTTGAACACAAATTTTCACATACACAAAAACCTAGACTCGGAACACACTAAGTATATATGTATCTTCTACTCGAAACAACTACTTGTAGGTCATTTTGACAACGTCTGCGGCCTAGTGGTTCGCGTGTCGGACTGACTAATCACGAGGCCATGGGTTCGATTCGATTCCCACAGGACACAAATATTTAGGTGATGATAAACAGAAGTGTGCTTGACTGGGTATTTCTTATATAATATGTACCTTTATAAGTAATAAACCTATAGAACAAGCTCTGTTTAGTTCGGGCATAGATGGTGCTGTAAGTATAAAATTAAAAAGTTCCGCACAGAGATTGAACCCACAACCCGTGCCGACGAAGAAGTCACACGCCAAAAATGCCGTTTAATTTAGCTGTAAGCATAGTAGTAAGTAACCAGGTATATTTTTTTATACCGCTAAGGTGGCAATCAAGCATACGGACCACCTGACGGTCAGCGGGTTTCGTAGCCTGTAGACGCTTGCAACACCAGGGGTATCACTTCCACGTTGCCGACCCTGTAAAACGAAAGAGGAATAGTTGGGTTGACAGTATAAGGGTCAAAGTCCCCCCACTGCCAACACAACGTTTCCTCGCGAAGCACTATGGCAACCTTGCTCAGGGTAAGGAACACAACACAGCTCAAAGCAGTGTTATTTTACTTCGATTTTCTGCAAGGCGGAGGTACTTCCCCGTGGAATTAATACCTCTCTATTATACTTACTTATTCAAAGTTAGTTACCGTTTTTCAAGCATGTTCTAATTAAGCGCTTGCTTTACTCATTAGTGAACAGCCTTTTATCATCTTTATGTGAAAACGAACATTCTTTTATTTTTAAAGTACAGTATAGTCGGTATTTATACTTTCTAATGAAGAAGGCAAGTATGTTTTAATTGGTCGGGACGGTTCGAAAAGCAATTAATACTTCATTTACATGAAACAGAAAATGCTCTTTCTTTGTGAGTTTTATTGTTAAGAAATAAATTGTCTTCGTATTGTAAAAAGCTGGTTTTGTAAGTGGCGTCCTTTCTGAAAAAATGCCATTAGATATGTCTAATTTTGTAACGTGTAATTATAAAGTCAAATCAAATCAAAATCAAAAATCATTTATTTTCAAAAACATAACTTAATCTACTTAAAACATTGATGGAGCACTCCTTTTAGGCATAACATTGCCTGTGATAGGAGGCCCCGCTCTTCCACATACAGGTAACTTAAGACTAAGTTTGTGCGCTAGGTAATACTTAATTATTAATTTGTATATGTATATTTATAGATATTATATTTTATTCCATTAAAATGTCGTTCATCATGAACCCATATACTGTCTCATTTCACACATTGAGAGGGATTAGGCCACCACGCTGGCCTAGTGCCTAAATTTAACTATAGTTATGCTTAAAAAAACGCTTTATCGCATCCCAAAGGACAAAAGAACCCGTGGGATATTTTACAATACCTTTTTTAGGAGATTTTAGGAGAAAGCTAAAATCTGATTACTTGACTATAATAAATTGAAAATTTCGACCTGGCGGGTGGGACTCGTGGTGGCTTAGTGGTCATAGCGTCTGGTGAACTTAACCATAAGACGCAAGTTCGAATCCTGTCCGCAGACGAAATTTTCCTTCGCTAAAATAAATTTAAAATATTAGCATGGAACACAACACATAAAATACAAAAAGATAGTACCTATCTATAAGTTTTTTGTTTGTGTTGTGTGTCTCGGAATGTGTGTCCATACTTTTATTTTTAATTTTCTTTCTTTCTTATTTACACACACCTCTGCCTAACCTTCCGAAAAATACAGGCGTGATGTTATGAGATAAAAACGTCGCCTTTGAAGCAAAGATCTGCAACAGATTGTCGAAACTAAACCCTTAGGGGTTTAGGAGTACTGGTAATGACGCTTACTCTAATGACGTGTCGAAATGCGACGAGTTCTCAAGATAACTCAATTTCTACTTGCGGTAGATTAGGCGAAGTAACGGAGACAGGGTATATCTACAGCTTATCAGCCCGTTTGCAGATCACCCGTCGGATATAAGTTATGCCAGTGCTTTAGGCGAGTTCCTATGGCACTAATTATCTGGTTACAAACTAATGTTGAAGGTAATTAGGCGAATATGCTATCTAGCACATTTGAAAGACGGTAGTGCTGAATATGGATTAGTAGACTGCTGAGAACGAGGTTTTCAGGGGAAGTTAAAAAAAGCATTTTGGTCCCGTTGTATTAATTTTTATTTTATTAATTTCTGACATTTATGAGACTATTAGACACAGAAATAACAACAGTTTTTACCTACCTACTGATGCAATAAATGCCGTAAAAAGTTGTTTTATTTCAATGCTTAATATTCTCGTAAGTGTTAGAAATCAATACCTACCCACTTTTTACCCACTTTGGACCTAAATATATGGTTTTTTTATGATCAAATAATAGTTCAGTTTCAAGCGAACGCAAACTTTCAAAGTTTTAGCGCTTTTTAAAGTTTACCCACATCTGGAGAGTAAGTTGGTAAATAATGTGGATTTAGAAACCTAAGCAATAAACATTATATTGATGTAAAATTTTAGCCTCAAATTCGAGTCGGCCGGCATACCTATACCTACCTATATTAACGACACGTTTGGCGCAGCGTCTGAGCGATCGGCTTTTGCATCACGGGTTCCATCCCCACACGGAAAAAATATTTGTATGATCTACAGGTACCTAGCTGTTCCAGGTCTGGGTGTTTGTGTTTGTAGACGCACCCACGATACATGAGAAAATCCTAGTGTGGGTCAACTTTTTTTATACTTATAAAAAAATATTACATAAAACACATAACGCATACCATCATGTCTGTATTCCCCGAAGGGTCACAGAAGTGTACTAATTTAAATATACACCTACAGTTCGTCGGTATGTTAAGTCCCATGTAATAGGGGGCACGTTTATTTCCATTAACCAGGCCTATATCCAAACTTCAAGCTGCTACTGAGAATTTCATAGAAAAACCCAATAACACTAAGGACTCCTGTGAATTGACTAACCTTTTTTTTTTTATTCTACTAAGGTGGCAAACAAGCTTACGGCCCACCTGATGGTAAGCGGTTACCGTAGCCTATAGATGCTTGCAACACCAGGAGTATCACTTGCGCGTTGCTGACCCTGTATTGAAAGAGGAATAGTTGGGTTGGCAGTATAAGGGTCAAAGTCCCCCCACTGCCAACACAACGTTTCCTCGTGGAGCACTGGCAACCTTGCTCACCGTAAGAAACACAACACAGCTCAAAGCAGTGTTATTTTACTTAGATTTTCTGCAAGGCGGAGGTACTTCCCCAGTCGGGCAGCTCCAGTTTGAGTGGAATTACTCCCACTATGCCCTACCTCTCTTAAAAACTGTCAATTGAGTCTTCTAACGTAGGTAGTAGTCGCTCTTGAGACCACTAGAAAAATGATCAAAGTCAAATCAAGTATTGCTTGCTAAGTGTAGGTACCTACATGATGGTTTTATACCTATATTTCTGTTAATAAGTGATAATATCAAATACTATATCAACGCGATCAATCTTCAACGGTTCCAATTTTTTAAAAGACCTTTTGCATCGAATGTTCTCGTATCTACCTACCTGCAATTTGTACGTGTCCAACCCTCTACGATCAGCTTCGAGGAAATGTTCTACCTTTGGCAAGAAACGTGAGTACACTTCTACATAGTTGGGATCACTCGAAAATTCTAGGAAAAGACTTGCCGTTACCACGGTATTGCCACTTAAATGTATTTACCTACATATTTACCGGGATACATTTTACGGACAAAATATTAAATTTATGTTTGAACTGGTATATTCTTTTTGATATAATGTTTTAATTTTGGTAATTATACATGATTCAGGGTAGGTAAATATCAGTTTAACGTAGGTAAACAGGTATCTGTTTATTTTATACAAATCATATTTGGCATCAACGCATGAATAACAATTTTAAAGATAAATAAGCAGGACTTAAAGTTCGTTTCTTAAATCATTATAATCATTATTAACTCGTAACTGTCCCACTGCTGGGCACGGGTCTCCTCTCAGTTTGAGACGGATTAAACTTTTTTTTAAATACAAAGACAAATTTGACATAATGGCTTCTTTCCTAATAGAACCATTACTTTCATTCAACCATATTATTATCAAAAAAATATTTATAGAGCAGCTCGTATCAACGTTCATACTGATCTAATGTCCACAACCTTTTTCTTTAAATCATAAACGAAAAGAAGAGTTCATGAAACTCAACTAAGTACGTATGTAAACTGTATAACTGACCACGATGTTGCTATGATAGGTTTGAATACACAAAAGATTAAACCTAATAGGAGAAATAGAATCATTATGAAGACTGATTTTGAGAGCGTGTATGCAGATCTACAGAAGACTGACTGGACGATTGTAACTAGTAAAAAAGACGTCAATGAAGCACTAAATCTTTTCAACCATCAAATCAGTTCGGCAGTAAATGCTCACACACAATTTATTAAAACTAGCCGCTCAAAATATAACCTAAAACCCTGGGTCACTCCTGGATTAATGAGATGTATGCGACATCGTGATAGCTTACATCGACAGGTCAAGCTCGAACCTAATAATGAATTTTTGAGACTTACTTATACTAGGTACAGAAATTTTTTCACAGAGTTGTTACGAAAAGTCAAGAGTAACTACGAAAGCAAAGCTTTAGATGACAATAAAAAAGACCCAAAAAAGCTGTGGAGCGTCATTAAAGATATTTGCGAAATAAAACAACAAAGGAACAACTCAGCTGATCTACTAAATTTAAAACCAACTACTAAAGATTCACTGAACTTCTGCAACCACTATTTTACAACAGTGGGCCAAAACTTGTCTGAACAAATTATACAGCGTTTAAATACTTTCGACGATTCTCAATATGCAAACACTCAAATTTCTCCCGCCGATTCGATATTCTTGTCTCCAACAGATGCAACAGAAGTAGATGCTATCATAAGGAATCTGAAGAATGATAGTGCGCCTGGCATAGATGGATTCAAACCAGCTCTTATCAAAGTAATAAGTGACCTAATTTTAGAACCATTTACTCACATATGCAATCTAAGTATTTCAACAGGAGTCTTCCCAGATTACTGGAAAATTGCACTAGTCTCTCCTATCCATAAAGCGGGACCCAAAAATTTAATAGAAAATTATAGACCTATAGCATTACTCAGCATATTCTCCAAGGTCCTGGAAAAGATAATAAATACTCGTGTTGTAAAATACTTAGACATAAACACCTTACTTTCGGAACGGCAATTTGGATTCAGAAGAGGTTTGTCGACCGTAGATGCTGTAGAACTCTTAACTAATAAAATATGTAACTATATAGATAATGGAGAACATAGCCTTGGAGTATTTTTGGACCTTGCGAAGGCTTTCGACACCATCTCGATTCCAATCTTACTCAGAAAGCTTGAGCGCATGGGAATAAGGGGTAAAGCATTGGATTGGTTCCAGAGTTACTTGAACAAGCGAAGGCAGTGCATTAAAGTTCAAAATATATTGAGTGACGAATTGGATATACACTATGGGGTTCCGCAGGGCAGTGTTCTTGGCCCGACGTTATTCACGGTTTATATGGATGACATATTAAAAATTACGATTCCAAACGCGGAATTGTTATGCTACGCTGATGATACTGTAGTATTATTTCACGGGAAAAATTGGGAAGATCTTTTTAGATTATCAGAATTGGGCATGAAGATGATCACAAACTGGCTGGACTCGAATTTATTGACTCTAAATGTTAAAAAAACAAAATACATAACATTTAGAAAAACTAAAGCTACTAAAATACCAATCTGGAATCTTAAAATTCACAATGCATGTTGCACCAACTCATTCATAACAAACCAGCAATGTCTATGTAGCAAAATTGACAGAGTTGATGAAATAAGATACCTTGGAGTTATTATAGACCAGCATTTATCATTCAAACCACAAATTAGGGAACTAGTAAAACGCGTTCGTAAACAAATCTACGTCATGAAAATGATTCGCGACAGTGCTTCGATACCTATAAAAAAACTCGTTTATACTGCACTATGTCAATCCCTGATAGAGTATTGCATTGTAGTTTGGGGAGGGGCAGCAAAAACCCACTTACTAGACCTAGAAAGGGCACAACGCGCTGTTCTTAAAACCATGTTATGCAAACCCTATAGATATCCGACAAACAGCTTATATGCAGAGTGCTCCCTATTGTCAGTAAGAAAAATATACATTATGAACGTAGCAATCAAGACCCACACAAGAACCGCGAAACGGAATGACCTAGCCAAACTACAATCAAAACGCAAACTCAGAATTCCAATTCCCGCCGCAAAATCAACATATGCACAAAGGCTACCAAACTTTCTTCATTCTCATGTTTACAATGCTATCATTAAACACTGCAACATCAATAACTGCTCCCACTATCAAATTAGAAAGACACTACGAACTTGGTTACTGAAAATATCGTATTATGACACAGAAAATATATTAAACATCATTAAATAACACCACGCACACAAAGCAAGCAAAATTGTTTAACAACGAACGCACCCGCGCGCACGCACACACACACTAAAACACACACACACACACACATTATATTTTTATTATTCTTATTTTTTGTTAATTATAGATTTTCCCCCTATTTGTTTTAATTAGTCAGCATACACCGAAGTTTATGTTTATTGTAAATTTAAATTGGTACCCAAGATACAGGCTTGCCTAGTTTGGGGCCAATGGAAAAACTAAGTGTGCAAATGTATGTTTTGGTTAATAAATATTTTTTATCTTATCTTTTTTTATCTTTTTTTATGTAATAATTTATTACAACCTATTTTACCAAAGCAAGTTTATTACTCGACAGATGCAGGTAGGTATATAAGACGGTACCTAACTTCCTTCGTACCTCCCTATATACGGTAATCTACCACAACAATGCTTTTAATCCAACAAGAAATTAAAGGCTAATTATACCTAATTTGTTTATCTTGCGTCTAATCCTCATCCCTCAACAAGCATTAACGGCATTTACTCGTCAGAAATAACCAAACGTGACGAGCGCCTTACAAACACGATTAGCAAATCCGCGCTCCTGTCGACGGTTGCAATTAGAAAATATACGGCGTTGAGTTGCTTACCTCCATAATCGATCGCTCACGGGCTAAAGTTAAGAGGAAATTTCAATCTTCTAACTTATGAATATGTGTATGTCTTAAGTACGGAGGAGGTAACGACCTTCTGTTCTTAATAATAAGGGTGAAAATTGATGAACCAGATAAATTGACGACTTTACATGACATTAAAATGATGCAGCAAATTATGTCGCCTTAATACAGCTGATGACACGGCAACATCTACCTACTTAATTATAATTATTACCCTATAACACCGACTGACTGACAGAGAATGGTGAACCTAAGCCATTGGCTCTATAATCATGAAAATGGGCAGGAGTTCCATATATCACGTAGGCAGGTCTACACTATCACGGTACATAATTTTAGGAAATTCCCAGGGAATTGGCAAAAATACGAGTATCATCACCGGAAACAGCATGTACACAACCACATAAATTGTAACTAGATAATTACGGATCAATTGAATTGATTGAGGATTAATCAAATGTTTTTGTTTAAAATATTTTGTAAAATATCTGGCAATAAGATTTAAAAAGCTTTCGCTTTACTTCCGGCGTACAGCGAGCAAACCTCCAGATCAGCATATTGCTTGTAACCGCCAACGCTCTCCGTTCTCGTTCAACGTCACAATCATCTTTTAGATTGACATTCAAAATGTGGCCAAGATATTTAAACTGTTGAACACGGTTCAAGACTATTACATGGGGCTAAATAAACAAAACTGGGGAACTATGGATGTACAATACAACTAATGTAACTACGTAAATGTACTACTTAAAATTAGATTATGTCAGAAAAAAAATTGAGAGAGCGTCTTGACTTCCTTATTACAAGTCCTGCTTAGTTTGGAAGTCAATAGTTCCACTACTTGTACATCTATTACCTAAGTAATAAACGTTTTTTATTAATTATTTATAACTTTGCCAACCTTTCGGACACACAGGCGTAATTGTTAAGCATATTCCATCGTCATCAATGTTTATTATTTCACCATCCTCCACAACCACTTGATTCGGGTTTACCTTACTAGGCATTATCTGCTAGAAATTACTCCTCAGTAACCTGTATACACACGGGAATATACGAGGCTTTGTACTAAGGCACATGTAGCGAGGTACGCTGAGCTAACAAAACATCAGTTCACCCCAACCAAACTCATGGACGGTTCCCCGTCCATGAGTTGTCATCCATGACAAACAAAAACATCGGTAATTCACATAAAACATGCAGCAATAACAATTTGTTTTGATTGCAACAGCAATTGCTAAAACAATGCCGAATTATTTAACAATTAACGCAATTGTAAACGTTTGGTATGTAAACAGTTATAATCGTTTTACGGACTGCATAACGATTAATGCGGATTTCTCTTTTATTTTATTTTTTGTCAATACAGCTTACTGTCCCTCTGCTGGGCACTGGTTTTATCTAAAAACGAGAGGGTTAATAGTACTCGTATTAAGCCACCACACTGGCCTAATACGGGTCGGCAGACATCACATACCGTCTTAAAGAAATATTTATCACTTGGATATTCAGCCTCTTGTTAGACTGGAACCTAAGCCGAACATAATATATTTGGTAAAAGGGTAGGGAGAATTCGGACGCTAAGCATATATAAGATTTAACATGGAAGACGCTATTCACTTGAATAGCGTATGATCGAATAGCTGTGTGCATGTGAGAGTTGCCCCGGTATTTACGTAAGTACCTACTCGGTACTTACGTATATACCGGCAACACTTACTGTGAGGGCGGTAGCAAGTCGGACTTATCATTAGATCCTACCACCAAGAGTCAAAGAAGAAAGAAATAAAGAAAAACAATTTATTCCTGGCAAAAAAAAAGAGTGCTGACTTTTGTTGACTTTTGCAATATCAGTTTCTCCCCAGAGTGTGGAAAGGAAGTTTTGTATACTTAATCTTCCCCGTATTGCCCTACGATAGGAGCGGATGTCTATTACACGATTTCGTTTATGGTCAATTTTGATATGATTTTACCTGTATAAGATAAAAAAGATAAAATCGATCGATTTTATAAGGTACTAGCTTCTGCCCGCGACCAAATGGAAAAGTTACTTTTAACTATCGTTGTAATTTGGCTAATAACTCAAAATAATTAATAATTATAGCCTATATGTTATTCTGATGTAAAAATAGTAAGACTGTAAAGTTTCATCAAAATCCGTTTAGTTGTTTTTGGTTGAAAGAGTAACAAACATGCATCCATCCATCCATCCATCTTTAAAAACTTTCACATTTATAATTTTATTATGTAGGAAAGTAGGAATAGGATTAGTAGGATAGGATAAGATCGGTAGTGTTGTACTTATGACGATTACAAAATGTTGAAGTTATTCGTGAAATAAAGTGCGTGAATCGAGGAGTGAGCCCGACAATTGTACCCATTACCCCTTCCTTGTACCCGTGCTTGCTCCGCAGACAATGATGGGGATAGGGTAGGATGAAAATAATGACCTTAAAGGCTTTAATAATATATAACAATAGCGTGAATAAGAGCTACTGATTGTTTACCATCGTTTACGCTTTAGATACCAATTACTTAATTGGTAGCTGAGAACAACAATGGGACTGACAATAGCTTATAATAATAGTTTGAGTGGCGGGCTTGCAATTATGATGTCGTGGTTTTGTTCAATTTAAATACTTAGGTAAGTAACTTCATCATCAACCCATATACTGTCCCACTGCTGGGCACGGGTCTCCTCTCTTATTGAGAGGGATTAGGCTATAGTCCACCACGCTGGCCTAGTGCGGGTTGGCAGACTTCACAAACCGTCGAGAAAAATCTCAAAGGTATGCAGGTTTCCTCACGATGTTTTCCTTCACCGTTTAAGCGAGTGATAATTAATTATTAATACGCACATGAAATCGAAAAGTCAGAGGTGCGTGCCTTGGGTTCGAACTCGAGACCTTCGACTTGGCAGTCCAATGGTCATACCACTAGGCTATCACTGCTTTTAGGTAAGTAACTTGAGATATCAAATTTCAGTGGAGCTACTGTTGATAATTTATGAAAAAATATTAATAACACAACATACATACCATCACGCTTGTATTCCCCGAAGGGTTAGGCAGCTCGCCGGTATGTTTTAGGTCCCATGTAATAGGGGGCGAGCCTATTGCCATTAACCGGGTAAAAATCCAGAGTCCGAGCTGCTATTGAGAATTTCCTAGAAAAACCCAATAACACTTTGCTCGACCTGGGCATCGAACCCAGGACGTCTAGCGTAGCAGTCGCGCTTTGGACCACTAGACTAATGAGGCAGTCAATAACACAAATGATATCGAATTCAGAGGGGCTCGTGGCTAAGTAATAACTATTAACCTATCTACTAGGTTAAGCTGCACTAGCCGCAGTCATACTGTGGATGCGTGACCATTCTTGACGACCTCTGTGGTCTAGCGGTTCGAGTGCCGGACTGCTGATCATGGGGTCGTGGGTTCGATTCCCACAGGACACAAATATTTGTGTGGATAAAACATGAGTATTTGTGTTTGTCTGGGTGTTTCTTATGTATTATAAGTATGTATTTACAAAAAAAAAGTATATATGTATTATATCCATTGTCTAGTACCCATAGTACAAGCTCTGCTTAGTTTGAGACTAGATGGTGTTGTGTAAAATGTCCCAAAAATATTATTATTATTATATTATTATTATTATTCTGAACACATAAAGACCCCTCCGTGCCTCGGAGTTTGAGAGATACTGAACTTAAATTTGGGAACAGTCAAATTATTCATATCATATCACCAGGTATGTATCAAGCGCGTACCCTCTAATATATTACAAGGGTTTACCTTATCCTTAATTTGTCTGAAATTATCCCCGGTACGGTTACCCAGAGTCATAATAAATACTACCCATTGGGTAATCTTGTGCTACAACATATTATGCCTATCTTGATTACTATCGTGGGAACCAGTGAATGTACGTAAATATAGATATTTATTGAACACAATTACTACGCAATCTAAACGTGTGAGAATGACAACAAGGTTGTGTGAATATTTCTAATCATTCATTAATTTATTACCCGTTATTAAAATATCACAATACATTGTGATACCATCACGAGTGTATCTACCTTTAAAAAACCAGTTATAGGGAGCCGAGGTGCTACTGAAAATTTCAGAGATTACGTGCTCTCCGATGTACGGAGGGGTCTTGATGTGTTAAAAATGGTCACCGATCCACAGACTGACCGCGGCTAGCGCTGCTTTGTCTTGCAGATTGGTTGATCAGTGTAGACACGAGCTCCTCAGGAGTCGCGCTTACTACCACAAATTAAATCTGTTTTATTTATAGTTTTATACAGCATCTACAGGGTGGTGATGTCGGTACACTAATAGATTGCAAGTAAGATTTTAAGTAATATTTCTGTGTAATATGGGCAACCAGGTAAAATTATTGTCTCTAAAATTCGCAGTACTACAGTTCGAAATTTAGATTAATTTGTGCACAGTTAATAGCAAAACTTATTTATTTATTTATTTATTTATAAACTCTTTATTGCACACCAGAATACAATTACAAAAATAAAAATGTTACAGAAAGAGTAGGTACAATGGGCGGTCTTATCGCACAAGGCGATCTCTTCCAGACTGGATGGACTAGAAGAAAGGAAACACATTGGGTAGTGTCGGCGTACTAAAATTTAAAATAATAATAATTTAATGTAGTATGTAAGAACAAGGGATAAATAAATATATACTCACAAATATATACATATTAAATAAATATTATATATAAGTACATATATATAAAATATCATAAGCTAAGGAAATTAACGATGACAGTGCAAGCGAGTACCTAGCGAGTAAAACTTCTATGAGCTATGTGCCCCGCCCATTGTCACTTAAGCTTGCTGTCTCTCAGCTATGTCGGCAACTTTCGTTCTTTTACGGATCTCCTCATTTCTGATGGCAGACGGCTTGTAATCGGCCCTTGTGGAAGTCTATGGGGGAGGCGTTTGTTCAGCAGTGAACTTCCTGTGGCTGATATGATGATGATGAATAGCAAAAGGCTCATCCCTATTACCCGGGACCTAAAACGTACCAATGTACAGTGGGAGTACACCTCTGCTTAAGCCTACGAGGATAAAGGCGTAATTGTATTGTTTATGGATTTCGACTATTTGTCCCAAAAAATTAACCCTACCACTATCTATCTTCTTAGTGTTTAAGCCTCTTTCGTCATTTTTGGCCAAGACCTTTTCCTCATCCACATAATACCAGCTGTAAGTAAGTAATAGTATATACATCAGATTAGTTTGATTACGTCACAAATATTTATCTCTTACACGGAGAATGGCCAAGACATTTATAACACACTATACAACCTTATAGCTCATCATTCCTTGCACAATATGTACAATCTTTTGCACCTGCGCTGTAATTATCCAATGTCAAAGGTTAAGTATGGGAAAGATTTTTGGAGGTACGGTTCCGTAGGTATTTGTGTTGCGTTTGGATGCTAATAACAAAGGTCAAAAACGTAAATAAGCAGGTCCAAAACTGAATTGTCCCAATTGAACGTGAACCTTATTAAGTACTTTGTGTTAAAGTTGAAAATCTATCAAAGAAATTTGACAGATTTGGGTAGCTTGATATACTGACCTCTGTACTTATACTTAAGACTTTTATTTACTTATACCTACCATTAATTATTAGTGAGATGGGACCGTATGATGAATGGAAGTATAGATTTAGAATTACATATGTATAATGTTAATAGGGTTGTCCCCTTCTAAAGGAGACTTAGGTATCATGCAAAAGGGGACATCAATGTCAGACATTAGAAATGTATGTTTTAATACCTATTTTTATATCTTATAATTATTGTAGACGTTATTTTTTGCTTCCTCTTTAGCAAGATTATCAATTTCGCAATATGAAGCCAAACCAGATAAAACTCAACAATTTTAACACACAGAACCCTAAAAATAGAAGCTCAAATAACCATTTTCATAATAATATTAATACACCGACGAAAACATAATAGGTGTGTGTTTAAATCATCATCCGATGATTGGCCTGTAACGTAACTCGAAACAATCGCCTTACAATTATACCGATTACGCATTCTCGATTATATTGTAGTATCGAATATACTGATTGTAGTCGAATCTCAATTTATTTGCTACAATTAATTTTGAATAGCTATCCGTGGGTTGACTCGATTTATGTTATTGAGATCAAAGTAGTTAAGCCCTGAAGAGAATAGGCCTTCATATCTAGAAGTGCGGTTTGAATTTTAGATACACTGATTGATTTATAGCCTAGCCTTTATGTCTTTCTCTAAGCCAGCTAGGTAAAGAGCGAGGGCCCGACCAGTTAATGGTCCCAGTAAGTAGGCGGGGCGTGTTGATCCACGCGCGACTTAAATGATAAATGATATTTATTTCTGTAACTAGATCTTTTAAAGACACTTTTACAAGTCATTATTAAACATTTTTTTTTTACCGGAAGAAGTGCGGTATTTCCAAACTGACCTCTGAGAAGAAACGCCGAAACAAACTCGGAGAATCATAGTCTCTTTTAAAGTCCAAACATAGAATAGTGACAAATATGTGTCTTACACTGTAGGGCAAAGTCTGAAATGGCCTTTTGAAGAAAGAGTCATAGCGGCTTTGAGTAGACCAGGCCCAACTGATGGCACGCATGCATCAGTCATTGCTCAACCATAATTTAGGGAGCTCAACAACCCGTCGCACGACAATACCAAATCAGAGGATCATTTGCGTAGGCCACATAAAAAAGGCTCAAAGCCTCCAGACAAAGCTGAGTACGTATATTTAGCTTTAGCTCACATTTACATTTTATTGAGTTAAACATGATTAAATAATACGAAAAAATATATTATTCCTTATAATAGGAAGCGACGCGAGGACTCCCTTTTTGTCTGGACCACGGCCTGTTACGGTCGTGGTGAATGTCACGAATCCCATGATTGTGACATATAGGGCAAAGGAAGGCAAGTACGGTTTTTAGTCGGTAGGAGTCCGACATACCCTGGCCCCTCCCCATTTCATTCCAAGGTCGCATTTCGACCACCGTGGGACCGCTAGTGTCTATAATTTTGTCATGATATTATGAGGCATCAGTAGTCACCCATTTGTTCCTACTCCAATATCGAATATAACACATAGATAGCCAAACTAAAATAGAGCTCATGTCAACCACAAGAGACATAACATCATCAACCCACATCAACCAATATACTATCTCACTACTGGGCACGCGTCTCCTCACACAGAATGAGAGCGATAAGGCTATAGTCCAACACAATGGCCTAGTGTGGGTTGGCAGACTTCACACGCCGTCGAAAAAAAAATTTTTTTTTTTTGTTATACTGCTAACGTGGCAAAGAAGCATACGGCCAACCTGATGGTAAGCGGTTACCATAGCCTATAGACACCTGTAACAACAGGAGTATCACTTGCGCGTTGCCGACCCTGTAAAACGAAACGAGTTGAGTTGGCAATATAAGGTTCAAAGTGCACCCACTGCCAACACAACGTTTTCCTCGTGGTATTTTCGGTAACCCGAATATAATGGCATACCACATTAGTTATTATAATTAAAATAATTACTTACTGGTATCATACAACACCTACCACATAATGCATCAGTTATAAACGCTCATAATTAGCTGAAATCTGAAACCCGAAGCTTAATAACCGTAAAGTACCATCATAATAAGCTCCTTTATCCAAACTCGACAGCCATAACACGCGGTCAGTTTTACTTGTCAGTTAACCCTTTCAATGAGACCATTAAGGCCGGGACACACAGGACGCATATGCGGGACCGATTCCAGATACCACACTAAGATATAGAAACTTTAGCTTTAAATTTCATAGTATGGGACTTGTTGCCTTTGATAACTGGTATTAATTTTGCGATAACAGTGTTTACAAATAGCAAAGGTATCATGTTATAACAACAGTCACTATTAGTATAAGTAATTACTACGCTAGTAATACTATTAATGTCTGAGTAATAACTACGCTGATCAACCGTGTTGCAAGGTTTATCTGTGCTAGCCGTGTGCTAGCCAGTTTATCCTCAGGATTGCTCAGGAATTGGGTTGGGTTCGTCTAAAAATATTCAGGGTCTATTTAGATTGGAAACCGACCCCAACATAATTGGGAAAAGCTTAGTTAGTGGATTAGGATGAATCATTATTAATTACCACATGTCAAACAGTCAATAGTTGATATGCTTACTTCGATCTTTTCTTTCTTCATGTTAAAATCCGGATAGGAGTTTGGCATAAACAAAACAAAAAAAATTCGTCCAATACGACGCATTACAATTATGTATTAGTGGGCCAAAGGCCAACATGTCAGTTTAGACACTAAGTTGGCAACAAAGTGCCAACATAATAAAAAAGGTAATGTTTTAGTAAGTTTCAGACGTAAGGTCAAGTATAGCCCGTCTGTTTGTGGCCAGCCGTAAGTTATTCTGTGCCAATGACAAACTGCAGGGACATATCGTCGGTGATAATCCCATACCGCGTAACTGACACTTTGCATTAAGGCTAATTTTCAATGTTATTTAATACAAAGTTAGACCTTATTGAAGTATTGTACTCGAGGACTGGACTTCTACGAACTGTTTGTTCGGCTCACATTTATTTCTAGCAATTATAAGTACTAAAGGGGTATCAAACTATATTATTTAAAAACTAAAACTTTCGTCTTTCATCTAAGAACAGAGAAAAAAATAATAGTAGTAATTATAAATACCACTGTAAGATGCACTTTGACACTGATTAATTGGTTCGCCTTTTATTCGGAGTCCTCATACACGCAGGGTGGGAGGGTGGGACGCCGGAAAACTGATCACACGTTTAAACATTTTCTTCTCCACGTACTTGCTCTGGTCTTCCAGATAAACGATGCCGCATCCTTCTCACGAACTCAGAATTTACTCGATCTCCAATCCACTTCTTATGTCTTTCCTTAATTTTCATATATATTATTACAAACAGTACAATCGCCATCAATATTAGGAATATGGTGATGAGGATGTTGTTGACCTTGACGTGGTATTCCTGCTCGGAGTCACTTGCGTTGTTACTTCCTCCTGATGCATTTTGAGCTATAATTACCTCCTTGTCTTCTGTTTTCGAATATGGCTTTCCCATATTTATAACTTTTTACGAAAAAAAATTATAGCGAATAAACACAGTCTTATACACAGCACAACGACAGTCAACCATGGAATATTATTCATTTCATACATCGTTATACTTCGAAGCACCGAGGCACACCGGAATTTGCTGAGTCCACACTTTGCGATACAGTTCTTAGAACGCGCATGGCGCTGGCAGGGTCGCCATGAAGTATTGTACTCGAGGAATGAAACACACGTGTGTTTAGTACCAACGTTTATTGAATACTGCCCACTTAAACTAAGACATTCAATTACACATGTAAATGTTCACATACTTCATTATAACAAAGTGTTAATTACTGGAGTATCACCTACAATATCGCACACAGTTTTGTGCTGTGTGCAATATGTCACATATTATATTTAAAGCTGTTTCGCATCACTCTCGCATACGATCGGCAAACACATTCTGTGTGATCCAGCCTTATATTTATATGATATAAAATATTTATGGATGATAAAATATACTTTTGTAATACTAGCATGTAGGCAAAAGGTCACTATGCGGCGCGAGGTCCCGAAAAAATCGACTTCGGACACCTTTCGAAACTCCGCACTAAGATTTCAGTTCACTGTCAACTAAGCTACCAAGGTTTGATCTGCCTGTATTGTTGAATTTCTGTACCACATAATCCGTTTTAGGTTTCATAATTTTAAGGGTAAACATTTTAGAGAAAGAAAAAATCGATCTCAGGTAAAATTAATTACCTATAGCTAAAAAAAAATAAGGATATACCTTAAACATTTCTAGCGTGCATTAATGTCATATGTTGTTAAAAAATGACATAATTGTTTTAAGTATATTAACTTTAGAAAATTATAGAGCGTATATAAATAAATGCGTAATAGATGCCCGCATAAATTTAAGAGTATTAAAAAAGCAAATAAAATATACTTTTCGTTTCAATTCCACGCCGGACAAAATAACAAATCTGATAGTTACTTTTTATAGTTATTTTTTACCCAGCCCGGTGGGATGGATCCCAGGGGAAGCGCAATTAAACAATCGTTTCCAGTTACAGATAGATGGCGCTGGCAGCTCATAAACACAGTGGAGTAGATACGGTAACGTTAGATCGGGAGTGATGGCTTAATGGACCCCTCTTGTTGTACGGGAGGGTTGAGTGCCATTCAGTAGCTACGCTCAAAAGGCTTATAGGAGTTTGATAAACATTTGGATCTAGAGACAGGCCTCGTCTGTTCTGTATATCAGTCTGTATGGGATTATGTGCCTACGCACGCAAAAGGATTCTAAAACAAAATATGTCAGATATAAAGACAGATACGGTAGAACTTATTTATGCCATAATGTTTTGAGTTTTCCTGATTCCATATGAGATTTCTACAGGCGCCTGAAGTTCTTTCGTTCAACTGCTTTATTGTTTGTTTCGGTTTAAAGATTATTTATTTATTCTAAAGAACAGTGTTCACTTACGAATAAATACAATGGTAATTATGTATTGCTAAAGCTATCCGGTGGCCATTACAATAGGTAGTATTACAGTACATTTTAGTGACAATTTTTTTTTTTTTGATTACTTGATTAGTCAGTTAATGAGCTAGGCTAGGATACCTGTGTTTCAGGAGTTAATGAATGAAAAGGAAAAGTGTGTTTGTGTGTATGTGTGTGTGTGTGTGTGTGTGTGTGTGTGTGTGTGTGTGTGTGTGTGTGTGTGTGTGTGTGTGTGTGTGTGTGTGTGTGTGTGTGTGTGTGACCCAGACCCAGACAGTTTTATTGTTTTTTTATGTATGTTCAGTTTTGTCAAACTTCTCCAAATAATTTTAAACTTTATAATATTGATAGTTCAGTTTAAAATCGAATGAGAAAATTTGACATATTGTGGTACTTAACTAATGATGTGCTGATGAGCGTACGTAAAAAGTATAATGTACAGTATAATAAACCCTTAGCGACCCGCCCCCGCTTTGCACGGGTGCAATGTACTAATAAAATAATGTATTATACATATAAACCTTCCTCTTCAATCACTATCTATTAAAAAAAACCGCATCAAAATCCGTTGCGTAGTTTTAAAGATTTAAGCATACATAGGGATATAGGGACAGAGAAAGCGACTTTGTTTTATACTATGTAGTGATAGACTATACAATAACTTGTATAATATAGACTATACAATAACTTGTTTATATAGACTAGGCAATAACTTGTATAATTATATTATGCAGATCATCATCAACCCATACGTCCCACTGTGGAGCATGGGTTTCCTCTAAGAGTGCGAGGGATTAGGCTATAATCCACCACGCTGGCCTAGTGCGAGTTGACAGAGTTCAGACGCCGTCAAGAAAATCCCTAAGGCATACAGATTTCACGATGTTTTTTTTTTAGAAGCGAGTGATAATTAATATACACACATGATTTCGAAAAGTCAGAGGTGAGAGGCGTGCCTTGGGTTTGAACTCGAGACCTGCGACTTGGCAGTCCAATGGTCATACTACGACTGTATACGCAGATAGGACATAATAGTAATTTGTTTAATCAACCATAAAATGGGTAGTCTATCCTTATCCTTTCATGCACACTTGGGATTATTATAAACATTTGCGGGAACATTGAAGTATTATGCCATCCTTTCGCACGGACCCTTAATGGAATTAGGAAATTTACAAAGGGAATAAAAACACAACCTTGTCTCAGAGTCAGAATATGATATAAGAGACAAAAGAGGAGGCTGCCACAATTGTACCCACGTTATTGTGACGAGTTTTATGACAACATTTAACACAAGATAGCAAAAAGAATACCTTTATACTATTATTTATTGATGTACCTACACACTTATAAAAATATACTCGAATCCCAGGTCAAGCAATGTTATTGGGTTTTTCTATGATTTTCTCAGCAGTTTGGATTTGTGTCCAGTTAATAGGCTCACCCTCTATTACATGGGTCCTAAACATACCAATAAACACAAACTATGAATGTAAAGGCCAGCACATCAAGCTACCGCAATCTGTCAAATTTCTTTGATTGATTTTCAACTTTAATGCAAAATAATAAGGTTTCTATTCAATTTGGAAAATTTGACAGTTTAGGATAGTTTGACCTGCTGACATCTGTACCTACAGTCTGTAGGTACAGATGTCAGCAGGTCAAACTATCCTAAACTGTCAAAGACTATGATTCTCTGAGTTTGTTTCGGCATTTCTTCTCAGAGGTCGTCGGCTTGGATGCCGGTGCCATCTAGTATTATTAATTTATTATTGACTTTGAAATGAAACTACTTTTTACGGATTTTTTCGCGTATATTGATATTATTAATCCCGACGTTTCGGACCCTTTACAGCGTCCGTTGGATTAATAATATCAATATACCCAAAAAAAAAGTAGTTTTATTTCAATGTATAATATTCGCGTAAATGTCAGAAATTATTATTGACTTGTAAAAGTGTCTGTAGGCTACCGACACTTTTACAAGTCAATAATAAATTGAGTGTCTGTAGGCTACAGACACTTTTAATCAATAATAAATTAATAATACTAGATGGCGCCGGCATTTTCAAGCCGACGACCTCTGAGAAGAAATGCCGAAACAAACTCAAAGAATCTCTTATAAAGTCTCTTATAAAGTCTAGACAGTAACAGTATTCAGTGCTTAATTATGTTTTACAATGTAGGCAAATCTGAACTGGCCTTTCAAAGAAAAGGCCATAGCAGTTTTGAGTTGACCAGTCCTTACTGACAGCACGCATACATCAGTCATCGTGTAGCTCAACAATTTAGGAAGCTCAACGACCATAAACCAGTGTAGGTACCTACTGCAGTACCCATTTACTAGCAAGTTAATAACGAATTTCCTTTACATTCTGATACTCATCTAACATTCACTCAACAAAAACCCGCCACATTTTCACACACAAAAAAAGAAAATGATTAAAAGCCACCAATCCAGTATCGGCACAATCAATCTTCATATCGTGTTTCGACTTCATTTTTCAACGCGGACATTCCATAGCACTCAATGGTGCTATTCGCCCACGTACGTACTCGCGAACAATGATGGGATCGGCCTCATCCTGCCAATGCGCCATGAAATCACCATAAGGCCCATTGAACTGCTGACAGTACATCGCATATCAAGGACGGCCTTTATACCTTGAAGATGGTCTATTGTGTATAGATGTAGGTCATAGGTGTGGTCGATGTTTTTGACATAATTTCATAAATAGATAAAGTATTCTTTATTCTTTGATTATATACTTGTCTAGATGGAGCAATGCAAACAAACGACACGCGAAAACTGGGGCCAAATTGCGTGATATGTGTGAGTACCGCTTGTGTACTTATTCTAGTCAAACCGTCAAGGTGTGCGTGTTTAGGGATGCCTGCTCCAAATTATTAACTTACCTTTTCTCCATTATTTAATGGGATGACAGTTAAACGAAATAGGCTGAATAAAGTAATTATTTTGTAGATTAGTGTTTTATTTATTTTAATAAAAACAAAAAATACAATGAAAAAATATATACAGCAATTTATAGATCAAAATCCATCTCTTTGTATTTGTTTTCGAAATAGTTTTTTTTTTTATATTTCATTTCGTGTCCAGGCAAGTTATCATTTACTGATCAAATAAATTATGTAGGTAATTATTAAAATAATAAAATTTTCTCATCGAAAGATGATGACTGATATTTGCATTTTATCTCCCAGTTTCGCCAAAACTCCCTTGTAATAAATTGACAACACCGGCTAATCTGTCGAAACTACAAATTAACGAATTGAAAAATAATGTTTTCATAAAATAATAGAGGTTAAATAACAAAACTTACCGATGTAATGTGATCTTAGTGTAATTATACGGTTTTCCCACATAATTGCGACACAATTTGACAGCACATACCGACATAATTAATTATTTTTCAAGAACTCCACACCCTGAAGTGATCCAAATGACACTGACGTAAGTGAGAAGAGAGTCTACCAATTTTAGTAGACTTTATTTGGGCCGTTCTGTACGTGTCAATGTGGCATCTAGACAAGTATATAATCAAAGTCTTTATTGTTTATACAAAAAAACAGTCAACAGCTGCCACATCAAGTTATCACAAAATGTCAAAATTTCTTATTCGATTTTAAAATTAATCAACAACATTTTAAGGTTTAAAATCATTTGGAGAAATTTGACAGTTTGTGCTGTTATAATATATTCCTTTTTCAACTACATCGGAACTAAGATCGGTATTTAAAATACCCGATTTTAGAGTAAAGGCATCATAGCTATCTCATTGTCACAAGCGACTGCTACGTGGTCCTGGATATGATTCCCCGGTCGAGCAAAGAGGTATTGTGTTTTTATTTTCAGTAGCAGTTCGAAGTTTGAATTTGTGTCCAGTAATCAATTGTAAACATAGCGAGATACTGTGGGTGTACATTAGAGTATTATTAGTGCCTGTTTTACGTGCAGGTCAAAAGATCGCGGATAAAGGAAACTACTTTAGTTTTTCCTCTTATCAATTTATGACAAAGTACCACCCCAACAACTACCGAGTTAATACCAAGTTAACTGTTTCCTTTATTAAAGCTCATTCGCTTCCATTTCAGTACACCGAAATGGGTAAAGATTGTTTCAGAAAAAGGTAGAATATAATACCGAATATCATAATAAGTTCCTGACTATTAACATTTACGACAAGCTTATTATTGTACCTACAAGAAAATATACAAAATATTTTCGTGCTGAATTTTCTACTTCTGTAATGTAATGAGCCTTTTCACTTAATTTATTCATTTTTATAATTAACCTTTTTGTTCAGGCCTCGATTACTTGCTCGTAATGTTCAAAAGCAAGTGATTAAATATAAATTCGAATAAAACTCAGTCTCAAAAGAGATCAAATAGGGGTTGTGAATTTGTAAACCCGCATAAGAGATTATTTCACGTGGCTAACGTCCTTTGAAACGAACCTATATAACTGTTCTGCTGGATTCACAGCGAGCTTTGAAGTGGCTCCACATACAACGAGACATTCAATAGCAAAGCATCGATTATGAACACGATTATCGTATATTAACATCGCTAATGTTCTCGAGAACCGACGAACAGAAAGCCTTTTATTCATAAGCAGTCGGGGGCGAAATGAAAGCAAGAGGTTGAAATAAAGGTCGTACACACAATACTTAAACCTGTGAGCATCGTCCGACGATTTGTTATGAATAATGTGCTGTCAACGTATATGTTTTTTGCTAACCGTTGGGGTGAATTTAAGGATTTATTGTGTTCAAACAATTAAAGAGGGATTACCCGAAAGGGAACGCTGCCCTTTGTCATGCGATATATTACGTAATCGCTGGAATGTTTGACAATGACTTAGTTGTGCGGAAGTGATGAGCTTAAAAAACGGTTATAGTGAGAAAAAAATTGGAGTGCCATTCATGATATTATATCAATAGAGCCATTGAAATTTTAAGCCGTCTTTAATAAAAAAGGGGCACTATTCATAATGTCATAAGATAGGTTTTTCTATAAAATTAAAAAAGCTCAAGTTCTTTTATTGCAAATGTACCTGCGACTTCGCAACGATGTTGCTGTAGTTGTGTGGAAAGACCTTTAACCGTTTTTCATAAGTATCGATGTATCAACGCATAGCAACGCGTCTGAGACGGGAATATTAAAATGTACAGTCACGAACGCCGAATTATCGTGACGCGCCGTGTGTGAGACAGTACCTCTGCAATTAAGTAGAAACATGTGTGGTCTGCCCTATAATTTGTGGGTCCGGAGCAATTTAATTCGTTGCGAAACAACGCGCTTTTTGCAACGTCATCGTTTTAATAAAATCAATGAGAAAAAAAATCTTTCATAACGCACGAAGATTCGATTTTTTGCGGTAGATTTGGTCAGGTTCATTGGATTAATTTGTGGGATACTAGGAATCATTGGCTGGGTCTAAATTATAACTCAATTATTGTAAAAACTTAATCATGAGCAGACCCGGATTTGGAGAACCACAAAATTAAAGAATCAAATTAAATTGCACGTACTATTACACTTTTAATTTTAATACACATTATTAAATAATAATATACTATCTTTTTGTATTTTTGGCATTTTCCATGCTAAGATTTTAAAGTTATTAAGCAAAGAAAAAATCCTGCCCGCGGTCGAATTTTTCCTTTGCTTAATAACTTTAATAATACACTATTCGACTGTATACATTTGTTTCATGAACAATACCTAATAATAACAATAAAACGAGTATCAGTTTTGCAATAAGTTGCTAATTTGGTTCGACTGCTGATCATGGGGTCGTGGGTTCGATTCCCACAGGACACAGGTGTTTCATAAGTATGTATTTACAAAAAGAAAGTATATGTATAAGTATTATATCCATTGTCTAGTACCCATAGTACAAGCTCTGCTTAGTTTGGGACTAGATGGTGTTGTGTAAAATGTCCCAAAAATATTATTAAGTATTATTATTTATTATTAATTGGGATTCTTTGAAAATATTTTGGCCTTATTTTTAATTAACTCCGCTCCGTGTGTGTAGCCCTCAGGCTACCTGGAAAGGAAAAAAGTCTTGGCTAGAAATGGCCTGCCATCTCCTCATCACACCACGACCATGTCAGGGTGTGATCTAGTAATCGCTCCATCGGACTCCATCAAGGGGCAAGACCGAACCTCGCATCCTAATCGAAGGTGCGTCTGACAAACAAGCACGCCGCATACTGGAGTCAATATAGGTACATACATACATACACTCACTTTTCACATGGCGGTAAGCAAAAACCAAAAAACGCACTTGCTGCGATTCTTGCATACTTTTTTCGTTTCGACCACATTCATACATCTTGTCATACACACACGCCGGTTACGAGTACTACGTACTGACCTTTTTGATGAACCCCACCAATAAGGTCGGTGTAATTTTTTTTTTCAGTCTAGTTGGGGTAAGTTTTTTAGCATCGTAAGACATAATCATATATACATAATATACATAATATGTATATGTATATGAGACTGGCACAAGAGCGTGGAAATTGGAACTACAAAAGCGTTGCCTATACCCAGCAGTGGGTGAAGTCGGGTTACGGATAATGAAGTCTTTCTAGGGCCTCGAAATATTATAAAAGAACTTTTGTTTTATGCCATGGAGGCTTAATAGGTGCAGCACTTAAAAAGTATTGCCAATATATTCTTTTAAGAACATCTCTAGTCGTCCTTAAATACCTATACTATCAAAGACCGAAATCGTGACGGTAAAATATCATTTTATAGCTCTGTAGAGCGGCCGTGAGAGAGAGCCAATGCCGCCTGCTTATCATTCTGAGCACGGCTTATGACTCGATTCACAGAAACGGGTCACTATAGCTCGCTACTCACTAGTAACTTGATACTCTTGTACCGTGTTGCAATCCTTGAAATATCTATAGTGAATACGTAGCCTGATGAACTGACTTTGTTTTGAATTCTAACGGCTCATTTGTGCTTTTTTTTATATTTAAGAAAAGGATAATGTTGCTCCAACGTTAAATTATCATGTCATTTCTCAAACATTCATTATGTACAGTCAACAACACATTAGTTATACAAAACTGTCAAATTTCTCCAAATGATTTTAAACCTTAAAAATGTTGAAGTTTAAGTTCAAAATTGAATGAGAAAATTTAATAGATAGTAGATGTAACATTAGGTATAGGATATTCATTAGGTACAGAGGCCAGCACATCAAGCTACCCCAATCTGTCAAATTTCTTTGATAGATTTTCAACTCTAACTCAAAGTAATAAGGTTCATGCTCGATTGGGAAAATTCGCCAAAATCTAAATACGCCAGACCCAGCGCATATCAAATTTTAAAGATTCCACTGCCTCGAGAAGCCGCGCAGCTTCTGCGTGAGGTAGATATTGGAGTCCATTCCCAAGCAAACGCTTATTTTTCTAAGAAATCCTTAGTACCAGCTCGGAGTTTAGATTTATGCCCAGTTAGACCTTCGGGGATATATATTACGAGATTCACTTAAAAGAACACTTAAAAGTGTTGTAAAAAAATATAGTGTCATTATATTCCGCCACGGCTGGCATATAAAGGTTGTCAGTTTACAACATGCTTAGAAATCTACAAGTCAGTGTAAAAAGGGTAGGGAAAATCACAGTAAAATACAATAAAAAGCAACTTATAAAAACGGAGCAAACGACTTATCAGAAATCATCGAAGCTTTTAACTTTAAGTGCGAGTAATGACGGAGAAATGGACCAATTACGGCTATTCCGAACATAGATTGATCTATGTACTCATTATATCCAATATATAAAAAACCATATTTGTTGGTTTGTCTTCTATGCGTTCTTATCTTAGCATTCATCCGACTACGATAAATCCCTTCTAATAATATTAATGCGAAAATAATCCTATCTATCTGTTATGCTTTCACGCCTAAACCACTGCACGGATAATATTTTTATCAAAATAAAAAATTGTACAGAAGTAGATTAGACTTTGGAGAAGGACATAGGCGGTACTGTTAATATGTAAAGAAATATATTTGTGTTCATACCATTAAGCAGTGCTTGTACAGTTAACAAAAGAGATTGGTATACAGGTAGCGAACGAAATCTGCATCTTTACACAGATTGTGATCTAAATATTTACCCGTGAAAGGGTTTGATGTGTAGCAGCTTACAATACCTGCGTTTTGACATATATTGCGTGACACATTATTACACACACTTTAACAAAACACAGATGTTAATTAGTTGCCTATTGGGTACTACAATGGATTATACTTAAATACTACATACTTATAATATTACGAAAGAAATACACAGACAAACACAAATAGGTACTTGTTCATCTCATAAATATTTGTGTCCTTTGGGAGCGATGAAGCTTTGGTGAGTCGGTCGCGCCCGCGATAGCTTTTGACAAAAAAAGATGAGACCAGCTTGACATAGCATAACTACTGGATATAATTCTAAGACTATTTAGAAACGATTCTAAGCATATAAATGTATGCTTCCATGGGCGTTTTTTATTTGTACTGAATTTTTATATATTTTTTTCCTCCGCTCCGACAGGCTCTATGCATTAAATAGCGCTATCCCTTTCTCACAACCTAAAAACGTTAATACGTTGAACGTAACACTTTCTGTCTGACAGACAAGGTGGGTCTAGAAGCATGAAATATTGTATTCCTTATATAACGGAGGTAAACAACTTTTTTCACACAATTTCCCACGGGATCGGATACAATGAGATCAGCGCAGGAATCGCCGCGGGTACTTAGCTAGTTAGTAATAATAAAAAGGAGTTTTTAATGAAAAAAAGAACGCACTTCAAATTCGAATGAATTTTAAATTATGAACGTACAGTCAAGCACATCAGGATAATAATACAAAACTATCAAATTTCTATAAATATATTTTAAACCTTAAAATATTGACGGTTAAACGAACGAAAATATTGAAGTCGAACTTGATGTGCTGTGCAAAAAAAAGCAGTTCTTACAAACACAGTCGATTTAAAATCATAGACACAGAATAAATTTATTTTGTATTGCACAGACAGACAGCTTAAATTAATTAATATCAAGACTACACAGTCTTGACATTAAGTCAAGTTATTAAAATAAAAGACATTGTCATTAAAATAAATGTAGTATTTTAATTTTATTTGTATTCCATCATGTACACCCATGCCTAAGAGATTTATCTCACAAGGGCGTGTAAAGTATACCAACCCGTACTAGACCGGTGGTAGACTAACAGGCTATACCTTTCATTCTGAAAGGAGTCCAAAGCCCAACAGTGGGACTATAAATGGATGACGACATGACATCCACAAGAAGGTACAAATAAAATTAGCTTATACAATTACAGCAACAAATCCCTTACGACCAAAATAACTAGTTAATTAAATATAACACTTAATCTGAATCATGGACCAACTTTAGGCCAAACTAATCTAATTAATCCTATATAATATTATTTGATTTATTTACGACTACCCACATCAAGAATACCTAATCTAAACCTAAGACCTGTCTACTCATGATCTAGGTTACGTAAATTTATGAGCAAACTCGTTATTTTTTTTTTCATATTCTTTCCCATCTTAACCCAAAAACCCAATAACACCTATTGGGTTTTTCTATGAAGTTCTCAGTAGCAGCTCGAAGTTTGGATTTGTGCTCAGTTGATGGTAATAGGCTCGCTCCCATGGGACCTAAACATACCGTCGAACTGTGTTGATCATTAGTATATCTCTGACTAACCCTTCAGGGAATACAGCCGTGATGGTATGTTCTAATAAATGTTGTCCTACATTAATTTCTTGTGTCTTGAGTGCGTTTATAAACACAAATTCTCACATACATACATACATAAACACTTAAACGCGGTACATGTACCTTAAATTTTATCCGTGCAATATTGATTTATATAACTTACTCAATTAAATGAATCAAAAATAAAAATGAACCAACAATTGTGCCCTGTGGGACTCCCATTTTAACTACGGACCCCGCTGATTAGATTGAATCCACAAGCTGTGGAAATCAAGCCGCTAGATTAGTCACTGCACCAATACTATCGTATATATAAATTGAAATATTATGTGTTGTAGAGATAAGTACGTTACGTTATAATTATACCAAGAAGGACCCACTCAAAATTTTAATCTCAAGTCCTTTCTCAAAACCTAGCGAGTTAATTAAAGTTCCGCTAGATTGCAATTCTATGCGACTTCAAAATACAGGAACTTTTAAAATATACCAACTTCATAATTTACCACTAACTTGAAATTATGTTTCATAAAATATATGCCACGAAACTCAAACGAATTTCAGAGCTTAAGCAGTACGTATGCAATTAAATGTACGGCTAGTTCCAAGTATAAAGTTACATTAGATTTCTAGAAAATTCTATTTGAATTTTATTATAACAGTTTTTCTGTAAGGCGAGCATACGTCACGCTATTTTAACAAGGGGCCAGGTAGCTTGAGTTTAATAATATGGAAAGGTTAATTTTGTTGTCATTTCGAAAATATCAACGCTCTGAACCATCAAAATGGTATGGTACCGTTGGGAATTACTGCTTACCACGTCTGCGTTTAGCGGCTTAAGTATAAAAACATATGAGCATGCCGGGGGTGCCTGAACGGTAATAAAATATGCTGTAGGTAATTTAAAACATAACAATTAACTTTTTAAAACAAAAGTTGTTTTGTTATGACTGTAGTAATATAGTCCTAAGAGGTTATTAGTGTTTTACAAGTAACCCTAATAAATAAAAATGAAATGCTGTTACACTACCGGCACGCTATGATTGCCGTTTTGACGTTTGTTCACTCATGAAGTTTCTTCATTTGAAGGAGCAAATTGCTGTTCTTTATTGTCAATTGTCAATAAATTGACATTTCACATCACTATTGTACTAAGTAAAAACGGCCATCATAGCGTGCCACATGTATAGTTGGTAAGCGCCTTACTTGAGAACGGCTAATCTTTTGACGGCACGCCTCGCCACTACCATTGCGCCGGGTTTTATAGATTCGATTCCTACCCGAGACAAAAATTGTTTGATCCAAATTTTTTTCGAGTCTGGGTGTATAAATTGTGTCCGTTAATTATGTATTTGTAAACAGGGCTTGTTCCAGTTCCAGTTGTCTTTAAAAAAAATAAAAGAATATAATCCGATTTGAATATTTATAATTATTTTTAATATGTTTGTTACAGTCCGAATACGGCGTTTAGGTAAAGAAAAATTGAATAAGTTTCTCGGAATATTCCAGAATAACTGAAAGCGCTTTTTTCTATACAATTTTGTATGACGTATCAAAATTTGAACAAGACAAGGTTTGTTAGATTCACGCCAAAACAACGTCAGTTAGTTTCCATAATAAAAAAAGAAAAAGGCTTTGATTATGAATAAGACTTCGGCGGCTTCAAGTTTGCCCGGTGATGCGCCACTGGCTTCCGAAGTTAGGACACGTTCGACGTCCTAAGCTCAAATCTATGCAGTCGCATACCGATGAGTCCGATTTATGACTCATGTGCGCATTATTCATCACCAAAGTACTAAAGAAATGGAGCAGGAATCGAGGAAAACTGATAAGATCCTTCCTTCTCAATAATGTATTTCTAAAACGTCAATTATCGAGTTGGCCGACTGGGGAAGTACCTCTGTCTTGCAGAAAATCAAAATGATATAAAACTGCATTTCAGCTGTGTTGCGTTCCTTACTGTGAGCAAGGTCGCCAGTGCTCCACGAGGAAACGTTGTTTTGGCGGTGGGGTGTGACTTTGACCCTTATACTGCCAACTATTGGATTCCTCTTTCGTTTTACAGGGTCGGCAACGCGCAAGTGATACCCCTGGTATTGCAAAAGTCTATAGGCTACGGTAACCGCTTACCATCGGGCCGTATGCTTGTTTGCCGCCTAAGTGGTATAAAAAAAACATCTATGTTTAAGACTCTTTGTTCTTTTTTCTTACGAACATTACCGTAGGGAAATAGTAAACGCATCTAGTGGTAAGCTATCGATCCAGAAGCCTTTTCTGTACAATAGCCGGGACTTGTTTAATACCGTTTGGAGTGTTAAGTTCCCGGGAACGTATTAACTCTATTTTATCTTTGCGGTAGGTAGAGTCAGCTTCAGTGGTATTATAGTCATATTTTTGACACTGACTTTAAAAACTGCCTCCTTAGGCTAGTGGTCCTAAGCGCGGTTGCTAAGAGTTACGTGCTAGGTTCGATTCTCAGGCTTGCCTCCTATTATATAGAAGCTGAGTACCGGGGGCTATGGGTGTAGGTACATACATAATTATTCTTGGCTGCTAAAAGTAATATTTTCAATGTTATTGCAGATTTGATCACAATATATTCACCCGCATCCCAACAGGCTTTCGACAAAGGGTATCCTATGTTCTTCTCCAACGTCTAATCTATCTTTGTACCAAATTTCATCAAAATTGGTCAGCAGTTTAGGCGTGAAAGTGTAACAGACAGAGAGATAGGCAGTAGGGCCGTGGGGATTTTAAAATGATGTACTTTTTAAAAACATTTAGAGATATCTCTTAAATATTGTAAATATTTCTCTAGTTTTGGTTATTTATTAGGATTCACACATTACAAAGTCCGGATATATTTAATCCACTATCGCCCAGCCAAGAAAACAATCACAATTTATCCCAATAAATATGAAAATCGGCCCATTTATTAACTCATAGACATTCACAAATCATAATATACGATTTATGTCTGTAAATCCTAACACTATGAACACTTAGGCGTATTCTGTCGGCGTGTTAAGAGTGCTAAACTAACTCGAAACTTGGTAAATATATCAATAAGTTGCGACAACAAGTTAAATGGGAAAACTTTGCAACTAACCGCTGCCGTTACTGCGTGACAAGTGAAAGTCATTTTACTTCGAACCTTTTCCCAACTATGTTGGGGTTGGCTTCGTCTAACCAGATGCGGCTGAATATCAGTGTGCTACACGAAGTGACTGCTATTAGACCTCCGCAACCCAATTCTTGGGCTATACCGATATCCTGAGGATAGACTGGTTGTCAGGATTTTTGGACTTCTGACTACCTACTAATTTTTGTTATGAATAGTTAATGAGAACAATGCACTATCTTTTTGTATTTTTTGGCATTTTCCATGTAAAGATTTTAAAGTTATTAAACAAAGGAAAAATTCGACCGAGGGCAGGATTCGAACCTGCGTCTTCTGGTTAGGTACCTAAACCAGACGCTATGACCACTAAGCGATCGCGGTTGCTTATCGAATGCGAATCCTGCCCGCGGTCGAATTTTTCCTTTTCTTAATAACTTGAAAACAATGCAGTTTGATGTGTAACTAATGAATTAATCCAGTATTCTTCTAAATCGTTTCGCTCTTGGCAGAGCGGTCGTGGTCGTCATGTAGTAGAATCGGGGGCAGATGTTATACGCCTCACGATATCTCGCCATCGTTTTCTGTTGGTGGACATTCTGGTACACTCATGTAAGGGCCCGCCCACATAAGATTTAATTTGGTCGTTCCATCGCATGGGTGACCTTCCGCGCGGTCTGGTTCCTCCAGTATAATAAACAGAAAATAAATAAATAAAAAAGATTGCCACCCGTTCACGAGTATGACGTGCGTATCGGCGTCGTTCGACTCAACCATGTTGCAGAGACTAAAACCACCCGACACATAACGCCACCCACCATCAGCAGGACATTTTAGTGAGCATAAAAATATACTGCATCTAGAAAAAAGTAGTTAGCAACTGTTTTTCCAACAGAGTTAGTAAAAAGCTCGGAGCATGAATTAATCTATGGATACAAAAGATGGATTTATTATTAACTTAATACAAATGAGTGCGCACAGCCATTGTTCCAGTGACTACTTTGAATAAAGGTAGGACATAACATCGGTTTTTGAATTACAATGACAATCACGACTTTTCATTCGTGCATGCTATGGAAGTCAAGCCGCAGTGATAAAACAAAAGTCTCTAGTTTTTACACCAAACACACACGACTGAAATTTTCTTTACGGAAATTATAAAAAATAAATGTTGTCTATAGAATCCATACTAAAATAATATTATATATGCGAAGGTAACTCTGTGACTATTTGTTACATTTTCACGCCTAAACCGCTGAATCGATTCTGGTGAAATTTGGTACAGGGATAGATTTGACTTTGGAGAAGGGTATACGCTACGTTTTGTCTCAAAAAGCATTTTAGGACGCGGGTAATAGCTAGAATAAAGTAAGAAAGAAAAAAACATAATTATTTATTTTGTCCTTACAAATAAAGATAATAAATGATATATTTTTTAAAGTATATGGTGTTTCATGGCGGTTCTTCTATATTAAACCAAGTTTTTGGAACTAGATTTTAAACTCAAAACTTTTTAACCTAGTAAGTATATTGATCTCAATGCAATAAAACTCTGAATTTAACTTGTCGGTTAAACTATGTACTCAACAAATCTGTTTTTAATAGACATTATTATGTTTGCAAGCCGTTTACTACAATAACTCGTAGTACTAACACTGTAAGCATACCAGCACGTATTTTATACTAAATAAAAACAGGCTTTAATATAGAAATTATGTTTATTGCAAAACAAATTCACTGTACGCCCGTGGGAACATAACAACATACTGTATTTCAGTGTGGGGCGCTTAAGCGAATAACCGCGTAACTCAAGTGCCGCGGGCTTTTTGTGTATCGTCGCTTGAAATAACGACCAGCAATATCAGCTACTTGTTTTTAATTTATAATAACAGACGCTTCTAGCGCGACTGCTAGAAGTCCTGGGAGAAAGAAAGAAAGAAAATCGAAATCATGTACGTATCAATAACACTACATAGTACAAAACAAAGCCGCTTTCTCTGTCCCTAAATCCCTATGTATGCTTAAATCTTTAAAACTTCGCAACGGATTTTGATGCGGTTTTTTTTAATAGATAAAGTGATTTAAGAGGAAGGTTTATATGATTGTATAATACATGTATATTGCACCCGTGCGAAGCGGGGGCGGGTCGCTAGTTAATAATAATTAAGTAACTCTATCTTTACATAAAACATCTTGAGGAAACCTGCATGCCGTAAAGAATTTCACGACGGCGACGTGTGAAGTCTACCGACCTGCATTTGGCCAGCGTGGGGGACTATAGCCTAATTTCTATCATTCTGAGAGGAAACCCGTGCTCAGCAGTGGGACAGTATATGGGTTAATGATATTAGGCTAATGAAGCAACTGCCTCATTAAAGTAAATATTTCAGAAAGTATTTATAATTAACTAACTATCAATATTTTCTGAAATATACCCATATATTGTCCCACTGCTGGGCACGGGTCTCCTCTCACAGAATGAGAGGGATTAGGCTATAGTCCACCACGCTGGCCTAGCGCGGTTTGGCAGACTTCACACGCCGTCGAGATAAACTCTAAGGCATGCCGGTTTCCTCACGATGTTTTCCTTCACCGTTAAAGCGAGTGATAATTACTTATTAATACGCACATGATTTCGAAAATTCAGAGGTGCGTGTCTCGTATTCGAACTCGGGACCTTCGACTTCGCAGTCCAATGGTCATACCGAAATATTTACCTACTTCAAAATGAGTTGTGCGAAATAAATATGGCAAATATAGTATCATAAAATGCGGTATATTAGCAATAAAGTGGATGGCTGACAGCCACGCATTTCTTTTCATGTGCGTCCATGTACATGATGTGCATGAATCACTCACACCAGAGATACTCTAACAGTATATTATTTGAATGGGGGTTGCCATGAAACGTCGCCAATATTTTGCCGAAACACCCAAATATCACCATGCCAACACTTATTTTATTGAAGGTATTCAGAATTGTTACTAACCCATTTACGGATTTAGCTAGTAAATAAATAAATAACCCGCGAGGAAACGTTGTGGTGGCAGTAAAGGGACTTTGACCAACCCAACTATTCCTCTTTCGTTTTACAGGGTCAGCAACGCGCAAGTGATATTCCTGGTGTTCAAGCGTCTATAGGCTACGATAACCGCTTTCCGTTATAGATCTAGATAGAACGTTTCCTCGCGGAGCACTGGCAACCTAGCTCACCGTCAGGAACACAGGTCAAAGCTGTGGTATTTCACTTCGATTTTCTGCAAGGCGGACGTAATTCCCTAGACTGGCAGCTCCAATTTGAGTGGAATTATTCCCACTATCCCTAACTCTCTTTACTTACGCAAAGGATTTTAACTTAAGTTATTATGACTTATATCATTTAGATAATTCCTTCTGGAAGGTTTATGTGTATAATACATGCGTGTTATTAGTACATAACACCCGTGCGAGGCAGGGCCAGGTTGCCTGAAGTTATATGTATAATAAATACTAAGAAGCATCTGCACGACACCGGGTATCATTGACATTCATGATCTAAAAATCCCTTAAGAAAGATCCAAAGAGTTCCCGCGTCGCTCTTTATTTTAAATTAGCATTGACAAACGCAGACCCATCTCAAGTACAATCAAGCTCAACGATCAGTATCTGTGACTTGCGTTTCCGTATCGATTAATCTCTATTATCGATACATTTTGTATACACTGCTCGTTTCTCGAGAGTATGCAAAAAGATGGATGAGTCAGCTCGCCAATGGATGTGTTCTTATCTGATATAGATGACTAATGGCCCTGTAATATATGGGAACTTGGTGACTACGCAATAATGGCCCATTGTCCCTCTAATTGGCATGATGGATGCCGTCCCTTAAAGATTAAGATAAAGGAAAGTCCATTGTCACAGCGTATTGGCAAAACTATTGGTTTGACAAAACACTGCGGCCTGTGCCGCAGCCATATGTCTGGAACCTATAAAAACTCTTTTATGCGTGTAGGGATCTTTTATGCAGTATACAATACAAATTCTTTGTAAAGCTGTGATATTGGCTTTGGTTTTTTTTTGAGCGGATACAATGAACTTCTTGCTTGCTTGCAAAATTACATAATTTGTGGATACATTACTTTTTACGGAATTTACCTAGCTAGTGTGCCCAGATAATTTAATTTATAATGTGAAATAAAATGCAAAATTTCAGTGTATTTTTAAATAATTATTATATAGTCTGTTTTTATTTATAGAAACAATACTACGGATGTTATACCTTTAGCTTGATATTATTACTTAAATCAATAAAATCCGTAAACAATATTTTTTATTTTAATATCTAATATTCCCTAATATTCCCGTCAGTGTCAGAAGGCAGTACCTAATCATTAATAATACTAGGAGACCACTCAACAACGTTATATGTAACTAAAAGTATCGAATTTATTTGTTTGAAAGCAATTTATAACTCGAGTAGAGCCCCAAAACTCGTAACAGCTTTCATAATCCGCCAACGACAGCCCTTTCCACGAACAACAAATAAACTAATAACTACAAATAAAATATGGCCTAATCCGTCTAAAAACAACTGAAACACCATTCCACACAAACAAAATGGAAAACAAAACTAGTGTTTTAGCGTGTGTTAATAGATATTGCACAACAATATGGAACATATAAATTTAAAAATAGAATGTTTTTACAAAAGCGTGATCACAATAAAAACGCGAGCCGTGTCAAAAGGTGAAAAGTAGAAATAACACTAAAAAGCGTAGTTTTTAGCAGCGTCAGTGGCATACGGACGTGTGGGGCCCGAAATGTCAGCCGCATGCTAGTGAAAACGCTTTCTGGTATGACGTAAAATATAAACAGTAGCGGACTGCGTACTTACTAAAGTTTATTATTTGTTCAATTTTTTTTTATACCACTAAGGTGGTAAACAAGCCCACCTGATGGTAAGCGATTACCGTAGCGTATAGACGCTTGTAACACAGGAGCATTACTTGGGCGTTGCCGACCCTGTAAAACGAAAGAGGAATAGTTGGGTTGACAGTATAAGGGTCAAAGTCCCCCCACTACCAATACGTTTCCACGTGGAGCACACTATATTATTTAAGGATGAAGATTTAATTCGTTATCTGTATACCTGTTTTGTTAACTGTACAAAATGTTCCAATCAATAATCAGAGTCGTAAACCGAACATAATAACTTAATTTATGACCCTCAGTCGTAATAAGTTGAGGTTAATGTTTTTGCGCTTGAACATCATAAAAACTATTGACAAAACATTTCATGGTTACCAACGCGGTAATTGTCAATAAGTATTTAGTAGTATTTTTCTACGTCTATGTGCCTCATCAGGTCCTGGATTCGATGCGCAAAGTATTGAGCAAAGTATTATTGTGGTTTGCTATGAAATTTCAGTAACAATTCGGATGATATGGGACTTAAACATACGGCGTATGGTGGGTATACATTTGGTGCACCTCTGCCTTCGGGGACTACAAGCGTAATGGCTCAATCTACGTTTCTATGAGATATGTTAATAAACATTTAAATATTTGACTATTTTGGGTAACTAATTTGCAGAGACATTGCATATTACCCAAAGAGACTTAGAGAGTGCTTACCATGCAGAGGCGACGGGCTGTTGCTCTCTAAATTATGGTTGCGCTACACAATGACTGATGCATGCATGCCGTAAGCTGGGACTGGTCTACTCAAAGCCGCTATGGCTCTTTCTTCAAAAGGCCATTTCAGACTTTGCCCTACATTGTTAGACTAACATATTTGTTTTTATTCTATCTCTTGACTTTAAAAGAGACTATGATTCTCTGAGTTTGTTTCGGCGTTTCTTCTCAAAGATCGTCAGTTAAGAAATGCCGGAGCCATCTAGCTTAAAAAATATGTAAAACATTGTCTTGTAAAAGTGTCTTTAAAATATCTATTTGTAAAATTATTATCATTTATCATTTACGAGCGAAAGATGGAATGACAGATTTGCTTACTAGACCTTAGGATTTTAAGAACCTTATATCAAAATCCTATCTCTAACAAATCTACTGACTGATTTGTTGTTGGGAATGGCCGTTACACGAACAAAATCATAATGGCACTATATACAGGTAACAAGTCTAGTGTCATCGAATCGGGATAAAAGTTTTTATATAAAATACTAGCTTTTACCCGCGACTTCGTACGCCTAGACTTAGTAGCACAATTGTTGTCGGATTGTATTCATGGGTTAAGAAGTACTCAATGTTAGGGAAATTCCCGCTTTGTTCCGAGAAAAGAAGTATTCTATATGCCAGCGCCAATCACAAACTATTAGTGTACCAATATTTTATTCAAATCCCGTAAGTAGGTCTCCTACATAAGTTTTCTGGGAATTCTCACATAATTTTGGGGTAAAATATATCCTATTTGTTATTCCCGGTCACATACTATGTGTGTATGAAATTTTATTCCAATCCCGTGAGCTATTCGTTTTTCGGGATTTCTGGGATATTCCCACATTTTTCTGGGTTAAAATATATCCCATTTGTTATTCCCGGTCACATACTATGTGTGTATGAAATTTCATTCAAATCCATAAATATTGGATAAAAGGTAGCCTATACTTTATTCCCGGTCACATATTATTAGGGTACCAAATTTCATGCAAATCGGTTCAGCCGTTTTTGCGTGATTGAGTACCTAACAAATAATACAAAACAAAAAATAATGTATGTAATTATGTAACTGCAATGAACCCGAGTTCGGGGATAAACCTTCAAAAGAGGTACCTACTTTATTCTTCGTTAAGATTTCTCCTGAATTCAACCGAAGATTGTCAGAACAATTCTGACACTAGCGGTAAGGCACTTTGAGCATTACATTTCGTACTAGACCCAGTATTGGCTGGATCGAGCGCCCATTTTTATCTTTCATTGTGGCAGTCCATATCTCTCTTCGGTTCTTCCCGCCAAAACATGAACTGTCACTTTATATTCTATTTTTTATTTTATATAGCATCATACAAAAGTTTCAACAGGCAATATAGATTGCTGTTGTAAACAAAAAGTTTTTATAGCTTTATTGCGCGAACTATTGACTGTTTTTATTTGAATGACCGAAACTTGTTATAAAAAAACTGTGTAGGTAGGTAACTATAAACTCCTTGCTCCGAGCACAATCAAGATTACCGAAGCATATAATTAAAATCGTACTTTGTGATCTGGGGAAATATGAGAAGCGACATAATAATTACATGTTAATATTTATTTTACTGAATGAAGAGTTCAGTAATAAATCATTATAAAAAAAAGAGTTAACATTTGCTATGTCAAGTTTACAAAAAAAAAATCTAAGGGAACACATCGTGAGGAAACCGCGCCTTTTATTTGCCCTGCTAAGTTTACAAAAACGTTTTCTGAGGGAATACATCGTGAGGAAACCTGCACGCCTGAGAGACTTGATCGAAGGAGAAGCCAACCAGCATTAAGCCATCGTAAAGTCTAATTCATCTAATTCTGAGAGGAGAGCCATGCCCAGCAGTGAGCTAATAAATGGGTTGATGGTGGCGATGAATTCCGCTGAACTCTTCCATGTGCACCAGCTCCCATAGGCTCAGAACAATGCGCTGCTCGGCGTGACCGCGAGGCGTGACCACCACGCACACGTACAGTTGCGCGCTGTATTTGCTCCATGTACTATATGCCATAATGACGTCACATAACAAAACCCGCTATTTTCGAATCGGCGACAAACATTCCCGAAAGCCAATAACCTTTATGCAGGTGTGAAATGCTGGTCGCCGATGTAAAATTAACCCAATAACTGCAGTTCAGTGTTATAAGCGAGCTACATCAGAAGTACGTTTACTTAATTAACTAAACTAGTGATTTCCCGAATTGTGCAATTTTTCGGTCAACTTTTCTAATTTTTCTTTCCCTAAAAACCTAATTCGGGCTATGTATTACGATCATATTATAATAAAAGCGAAATTTGCTAAACAACAGAATTACCGCGAGCTTATTCAGAAGAAAATCTCTGAAAACGTCAAACAATCTCCTTTCAAATTTTCACTAGACTGATTTACTAATACAATTCACGTTTAACATCATTAAAATATCATTTTGTTTAGCTAACTCAGACAACTGACAGTAATACAATTATGTTTTAGATATTCAATTCAGTTTTTATTATTTTAGAGTGCGAATTGTCCTTAAAAAATAAATAGGTATTACAGACTTATATTGTAATTTTCCAAACCAGATGTATAATTTTTCTTTTCGAATATAATTTTTGAGTATAGATTGGATAGGTGGACGGTTGAAATAAATATTGTCGGTCCTTTAAACATTACAAACTGCGACTGCATATCAGTCGAAATCTATCCAACCCCGTAGTATACAATAGTGATGGTACCTACATATTTTACCATAAGTCGCATTTGAATGATATACAACATTAAACGCTATAATTCTCTCTATAAAAGTCATTCCCCTCATACATTATAATGCTGCAGCAATTTTCCTATAAATTGCCCGACCAACAGGGCCCTGTCGGGCATTTAATTTGAAAGCAAAACGGTTCAATTGCCCGCCCTCAAAGGAGACCTGTTTAAAAATCCATCAAACGATTTCTGTGGAAATACGATTGATAGTAGGGACGTTTATCTTTGTAATTTACTATTCAATCAGTATTACACTGTGACAAGTGTCTATAATTCCCACATTAGTCCCGTATTGGTATTAGTGAGACAAGCTTTGTGGACCGACGGGTCAATTAAGTGCTAAACAAGGCATTTTCTTTCAAATAATCTTTCCCATAGGTACCTGTAATTTGATCGGGTTTTTTCGTCCGTAGTGATACTATAAATAGTAAAATTATAAGTTTGTTTAAATTACACTACAATTCGGTATTTTTGATCACAACTACATTTAAAAAAAGGGTGGTATTTAATACTTTAACTGTGAATCCCCTTTTTTCAATCAAAATATTCGAAATTAGCACCAAAAATACTGAATTGCACAATAAATTTGCTCATCAAAGTGTTATTATATACACTTTCTTGATTTTCAGATTCGGTATCATTCTGATTTGGCTGAATACATAATAATGTATGACTACTTTGATCAATACAATAAATTATGCATTAAATATTAATCCGAACACGAAATACCTACTTTTAATTTTAAAATACATGCTTTGCAGGACAGGTCTCACAAACGATAATCTAGCACTCTGTCTTTATTCATTCTTCAAGCTTGGTGGTGCCTGAGGCCAACAGGCTCACTGCCAACAGTGCCAGCGTTCCCAGGGACCATGAATCACGGAGTGTCGAGGGCGTGAGGGGCCTGCTAATGACTATACATCGAGCCTTTGTCTTCTACAATACGGATATTGTACTGATATAAAGTACCACTTTTGTCTATCACTGTATTAAATACGTAATACTTTATTATTTGACCGCCTTGTAGCTAAGTAACAACATAGCTTGCCGTAGGTCAGCTCTTACTGTCAATGGCAATCTCTTTTTTTCTCTTTGTTTTCTGTTGATTATACTGGATTAATTTAATAGTACACATGCATTGTTCTCATGAACTCATTTCAGATTATATTCAGATTTATATTGTAAACCAAGATGAATATTGTAATCATGTTTTTTTAAAGAGTGTCTATGAAGTTTCTTGCCGGTTCTTCTCCATATGTCCCATTTTTTGTAACCGTGCAACTAGTTTTGATTTTTCAAAAGTGCCGTTATGGTCTAATTGAAATAAAATGTTTGATTTTGACTTACTCTATGGATAATTCTTACTTAGCATATGAAGATACCTCGATTCGTCTAAGTCCTTGAATCCCGAGTTGTCATACAAAACGACAATCGTTAGTGGTGGTCCGAAGCCAAAAAAACTTGACAACCTTTATCCTTAAAATGTCAGTTTTTCCCAGAAATTCGATTGCGGTAATCGACAGTTTCAGCTGCGTCTGGTTAGAGTGGAAAACAATCCCAATATAGTTAGGAAAAGGATACACACAAGAAAACATAATCATCATTTTTGGCAAAGAGTTTTCATTTGAAAGTGAACTGAAATAGTATTTGTACGGAAATAGACGGAATTTTGTTTGAATGCAGGCACTACATAGCTTGGAAACTTCAAAGAAAACGACTCTCATTGTACGCTATCCCACGTAGCCGACACTCAACTCCTATTGTGAAGCACAAAAGCCAAACTCCCACAAATACATGAAACATGAAACCAAACATTTCAATTTCATCTAAAAAGACACACTTTTTAATAGAACGAAATATTTTCTCTCGAAATTAATTCGAATAGGTAACTGAATAAAAAAAGTGAAATGGGAGCCGACCAATCTATTTCCGCGTTTTAATACGCCAAAACATTTCGCGAAAATTTCGGCCGTCGACGAAATCTGCAACATGCAACAAATGCTGTAGCTTTCGAATATACTTCAAGTTTAAATGAATAAAAGCGGTAACAGGGAAATATAGACAGATAGGGACGAAGTGTTCGGGAACTGAATGCCTGTAGGAATATTACATTGTCGCTCGAACTTTCATCGATGCTCGATCATACGATTATCTATCGATATACCTTTAACTATGATAGCGGTGATTACTACTACCTAGCTATGTAATGACAGCGTTTATAAGTCAAGTTTAAGTACTACAAGATCTTTGCTATAGGTAGGTATTTTAAGAAAAGAAAGAAAGAAAACTTTTTATGTGATTTTACTTTAAAATCAATGCGTATGTTGAAGGTTTGACTTTGGCAAAAAAAAAGTAATCCTAATATGCAACACAGCGCGGGAAATTTGCCGCCATCTTGCCCTGTAAAACCACAGATTAAAAATCGAAAATTGACAAGGAAGTAGGAATTATCGTGGCGACAATATCGTACTATTTCTCATACCAAATCAGTTATCATTTTGATGTTTAATCTGTGAGTAAATAGGCTCTCAGTATATCCTTTACTCTGTAAAACCATTCCTATGAATAAATACGATTTAATCAAGCTCTTCCATTATATTTCTTTACCTCTAGGGTACCTCTTTCATTGCAGAATTGTGTGCAAAAAAGAGGCTTTTTCAATGTTTGTACCCATTCAATCTCACTTCTAAATTACCCATTAAAAATCTCATTCTTTCCTACTGCCATCAAAGTAATTTGTTCTTCATAGTCATACAATAAGAATTTATAAAATCCTAATACCTTACAGGATAACCATCGAACAATTAAGATAAACTCCATTTTAAATCTAAATGGTAATGATATTCATGGAACGAGCACCTTTTTAAAAAACCTGAGCATAGACAAGAGCTTCAACAAACGAGTGTACAAACAAGGAGATCGTTACCATAATTACTGATGCAATGATCATTGCCTTAAAAAGTTACGTTTGGACACAATGCCCAAGAGATCTTATTCTATTTTTGAATTTTTATGAGAGTAGAGCACTTACAATTATTTAGGAAATGGTTTAGATAGTATAATCACAATTATCAAGTACATCCTTAGTATAACTACAGAAAGCATAGAATATTTTTACATCATCTGAACAGCGTACTTGCATTCAGACTCGAAGTATATTTTTTCTCACAGTAAAATTGCTTCAAAATACATTTTACCTCCTGTAAAAAAATAACTTCAAAGTACATTTTACTCACAGTCAAAATTACCTCAAAGTGCATATTACCCACGGTAAAAATTGCCTCAAAGTACATTTTACTCATAATAAAAAGCCTTAAAAATCGATCCTTTTAATGTTATGAATGCCGCCCATATTAACATAATTAACGCACATCATGAATACTACATATTAGCTCATAAATAACTATACGAACAAACGGCAGGATGCGACGTCATAATCAGCTTAACCATAGTTAAACTTTTAAAACAATCGTGACTAAAGTTAGTTAAGATTCCGATCTCGCGCGGTAACGATTGCTCATACCAAACAGCGCGGTTAACGTAAACCCGGCTGATAAACACTGGTTAATGTTAACGTTTAGTTTTATCTGTATTCCTGGCGAGTTTTGTTTATCGCTGTACGCGGATTGTTCGTCGTATTAAGGCGTTTTAGAGATCTGCGATTTCTAGAACTTCATTTGGTGGCTGCAGTATTTTAATGCGCCGTTTTTATTAGTTCGCTAGGTGGCGAGTGGGATTAATGTAGGTTATAAAATTCCATCCCGCCTATCTTTCCAGAAAGGTTAGGTAGAGGTCCACTAATGAACTACTACAGTTCGGTCTCATGTAATAGGCGAGCCTATTGCCATTAACTGGGCACAACGACGACGACACGTTTGGCGCAGCGGCTGAGTGATCGGCTTCTGCGCCACGGGTTGTGGGTTCGATTCTCACACGGAACAAATATTTGTATGACATAGGTACAGGTAGTTGTTACAGGTCTGGGTGTTTGAGTTTGTAAACGCACCCACGATACAGGATAAAATCCAAGTGTGGGGTTTTTAATAAAATAAAATACATCCAAACTTCAAGCCGCTGCTGAGAACTTCATAGAAAAATCCAATACACAATACACTTAGCTTGACCTAGGACTCGAACCTAAAACCTCTGGCGTAGCAGTTGCGCTTACGACCACTAGACTAATGAGGAAGTTTTATGGAGAGATTTTATAGATAGGTATTAAAGCAGTGATCTTGAACTGACGCAATGCTGCAACTGCGATCGATACTCAAAAACTACTACTGCAATGGCTTTTTTTTATTAATACAGGGTGTTACAAAACTACCCGTAAAGCCGAAAGGAGGTTAAATGGGGCCTTACAACGAGTCCATTCACAATATTTAAGAACCGTAGTAACGCTGTATAACATACCCAAAAAAAAGGAAAACAACAACATTTATGAATGTAAATAGAAAAACTATTAAAGTAGACAATTATTAGGTAAAATAGGTACGTAGGCCTTTCTGTTCAGTAATCTTGTTTCCTGACATGACAGCTGACAAAATTTTTGGCTTTGTTCATTAATTATATTTTTTTACGGGGTAATTTGTAACACGTTGTAGAAAAGGCAAGCGGGTCACCTGATGGTTAGTGATCACCGCCGCCCATTCACACCCACAACACCGGAGGGGTTGCAATTCCGTTACCAGCCGTCGAAATTCGATTTTCTCAAAAGAAAAGAATAGGCTCGCTTGAAGGTTACCATGTCGTACCGCATCGGAAATACTTCCGCTGGTAATTGATTCCACAGAATAGTCGTGCGCGGGAAAAAGTTTCTTAAGGAAGCATGGTGCTGGACACCCATTTATCAAGGTGAAATGGATGATTTCTAACTCTGATATATCTACATATATCAGAGCTAGAAATCATCAATTTCTGTAGTCGTACTCTGTAGTCTGCAGTTTCCATCTGGATACTGCTTCAATAGTCTTGTGGTGGTAAGCGTGACGACTGAGTATGATGCTCTGGGTGCGATTACCGAGTTGAGCAATGTCATTTATTTCGAAATTCCCATTTCCGAATCAAATTCTCAGCTCTGAATTGGAATGGAAATATAAAATATATTACAAGGGATTTAAACATACCGGCGAACTGTGGGGAAGGCGTATTAGTATGCTTTGTTATGTTTTAATACTTCTATAAGACGACGTCTGTGGTCTAGTGGTTCGCATGTCGGCCTGCTGATCACGAGGTCGTGGGTTCCCACAAATCCCAAAAAACAAAAATGTGTTTGTGTTGCACATGTATTATAAGTATATATTTACGATGCAGATGACTACGCTATACCCAAAAAACAATATGTTAATTATAAATAATTAACAAACTTAATATTATTATTGAGATAGAAAAAAACTGAGTTTTCAGGATTCAAGACCCAGACTCAAGGTTTTCTGTAACATCGGTAGGTACGTTATCAAATACTAAACAATTATCGTAAAGTTATAAAAGAAAAACAGCTTCAAAAAGTCAAGTCGTACTATGAATCAGCCATAGCATAGTATGTAGGCTTCGGAGCAGAGAGACTTTATGGCATAGTTTATATGGGTGCGGCAGGTTCATTGGCCATGCTCTTGAGAATCATGGCAGACGATCCGCCCTGATTCACATTTATCATATCAATTATGAGTGACAGAGGAGCCGTAACTACCATAAGGTATAGACTACTAGGCTGTGAATCATTTGCAGATAGATTCTAGTACCATTAGGTACCACACACAGTTGACAATATTAAAGACTTATTTAAGAATTTCCCGCTAAAATGCACGCCAAGAAATAATTTCAATTTAATTCACGCCAAGAAACAATAATAAAGACTTATTTAAGAATTTCCCGCTAAAATGCACGCCAAGAAATTATAATAATTTAGTCGTCGTAAAATAACATAATATACCATCACGCCTGTATTTCCCGAAGGGTGAGGCAGAGGTGTACTGATGTATATCCACAGTTTGCCGGTATGTTTTATCTATTGCTGCTACTGAGAATTACATAGGAAAACCCGCTAACACTACTTAAAATAAGGTGAAATCGGACAAAGATATCAAAACTCTTTTCTATGTTTCCAAATTCAAATTATTTGACAGAAAGCAAAAAACGAACACACACCAAATAAGATGAAAAATAGCAGACAAAAAAAAAAACAAAAAGAACAATGACTAATTTAAATTTAGTTCCATGTTTCGCCGCCTACTTAGATATTATAATGAACGCACTATACTTGGCCTGCACGTACAAACATTCCAGTGTCGAAGGGCATACATAAACATCGACAACTAGTCAACTACTGATGAGTCAATCAGGTAATACCGAATCCACCGCAATGGTGAATAAAGGCCTTTTCATAGTACGACCACAGATTAAAGAATAGATAAGTACAACACTAATGAGGTCACAGCATGGTACTTTTAAAACATTATGAATAAGAGTTCTTGGAACAAGCGACAATGTCTTTATCAGAACTAGACATCATTAACTTTTACTGTATTAAATACGCTATGGTGTATGGTATAGGAAAAATAAGTAGTTATGGTAAAAATCAGAACAGCAAAGTTATAAAAAATATTAGAATTGCCTCGAAAAAAGAACACTTATAATTATTTATTTCTTATCTGTGGAAAAAATGTTAGCCACTGAGCAAGTTACCACAGAGCTTGAGCCCAGCGATCACTCTTTAAGGCTCACCCTCAATCTAGATTCATTCATTAACCTTTTGACCGCCACGGACGTGTATAGACGTCAAATGAAAACTTGCTCACGACGCCAACGACGGCATGGCACGTCAAAAATACCACTTTTTTTAGTTTAAAATAAAAGTACCTACAAAGTATTTTTGTTTACCTATTATTAGATACTAGAATTTGTCGCTTGGCGTATAGAACACGGATTTTCGTTATTGAAGTGGCGGTCAAAATGTTAAAGAAACCCTGACCCTCCAGAGGGTTGAAACAATTGCTTTTCTTTGTGTTAGCAGACACATTCATTAATTCTTGATGGGTGGGTGTTTCATCTATAATAATGCCCTAGAAGGGGTGGTGAACCTTTGTACCTACGTGCCATGTTCTCTATGGTAGGTAATGTCTGACGAGACCACGCCGTGCCATCAAAAAATCTTCAAAAGTAATGAATGGGTAAAAATTAGATCTACATAAATACATTTTTCGCGCGAAATCTTCATTATATTTTGTCGCACGCCATTACTGTCGTAGTATATATTCATACTTCAGTAAAACACTCTGTATATACCCGGAAAAATCCCAAGACTGTACACAGCGGATATTATTCACAACATAAGAAATTCATTATTTTTCTCCGGCAATATAAAACAGCTCTAACCAGATTTTATACCAGACATATCGCACTTGAACGCCGTAGATTCGGAGAGCAACGTGCCAAGCTTAGGCAAGTGGCAAACTTGGCCACTTAAGTGAGTGTTAGTGTTGCGATTCTTAGTGTCTAAGTAACTTTACGTTTCGTGGAGAAGTAAAACTTACTAGAACAGAATGATGTGTGATTAAATGCGTAATCTGATCGGACGTTTTCTGATTAACTCACAAGACACACAATTACATGAACTTATATTCTTCTAGGAGATAGAGCAGGCCAGTGTATTTAGAATGTACATATTTATAGGTAGATTCTACTGAATAAACGATTTTTCTTTCTTTACTCTCTTATCTAAAGCAATTCTAAAAAGGTTTTTTCTCGCAGGACCCTGTCGTAGTTACCCAAGGCAAACTATAGAGTATGCCTTGGATAACTAGTTTGGATTGGCTTATAGTATAACCATAGGCATACTTTCTTTGATATTGTCAAAATACTTCAATCCTAGTTTAAACGACCCATCAAATTTTGGCGCCAATGCATTATAATGTACTTAGATTGCATTGCAGGAATATATGTACGTACCAATAAACAAAACATTACCGCTTTAATGCTTCAAAATCTTATAATTAATTATGAACTTATAAAATTGCTAGGCACGTTCAAAAAATTACAAATGCCTCGTTCAAAGTTGCTGGATAAGCAACCAGCCTTAAATAACACGATTGTACATAAATAATGGCAGTTTGCTAACACTTGCACACGAACTCCATAACCCATCCATCTTGGTTGAGTCTTTACAAGTTACTTCGCAAAACAAATTGACAAAGAGCTGATACATTCTGTATTTTTTCCTCCAAATTCCTACAGCTATGTAAATAACTTTGTAGTAAAAGTTGGTCAATTGTACATACATATATTTTGGAGTCATCATCAGGCTATTTACTGTTCCACTGATGGGCACGCTTTTAAAGAAGGCTATATTAGATTTCAGGACCCTCGAAAAAATCTTTCAGACATGCGAGTTTCCTCACGATGTTTATATTCGACAACGCAGATTATTTCGAAAAGTCGAGAGTTATGCCGTGGATTCGACCTCCAGACCTATGACTTGATAATCCAATGGTCATATCACTAGGCTAACACTACTAGTACGGTGGACAAAAGAGTTAAGTATACAGGCAGCTAATTAAACATCTGTGTTTTGTTAAAGATTGTGTAATAATGTATCACGCAATATGTGTCAAAACGAAGGTACTGTAAGCTGCTACACATCAAACCCTTTGACGGGTAATTATTTAAATCAAAATCTGTGTAAAGATGCAGATTGTGTTCGCTACCTGGATATATACCAATCTCTTTTGTTGACTGTACCATTACTTACAAATTGAACGTTCCGAGTTGCTTACAAAACAAACTAATTTAATAAAATATCGGTGTGTTACAAAATATGTAAATCGCTTCAAGCGCTTTTAATAAAATAAAATTAACTCTCTTAATGGTATGTTCTCGTACATAATTAATCCACTCTAATTCATATAAAAGCGTTAATTTTGTAGGAGTAACCAGTAATTATCCGTACATTGACGTTTTAAGCGAATGAGTATACTAGATTACGCCATTTTGATTTTTTATAAATGACATTGCGAGTAATTCACATAGCAACACTTTTAAAAGCAAATAGGTTTTATGCATAGGGTTGAGAAAAACGATACTGAGGACATTGCTTGGCAAATGCTCTTGCCTTTGGCACTTTATGTAAAGACCTAGTCGTAATATAAGATGTAGTATACTGAGAAACATCTTCTTTGATAGAATAAATGGGGCTAAAAATAGCCTACCACTGAGTTCTTTGCAGACAATAAAAGTATATTAATAAGGAAATGCAGCGTTGTTTAGGCTTAAATCTCAGTTTTGAAAGTCTTTTACTTTTATTTAAGTTAACTGTATTTTGTCATTTGATTAATATATTTAATTGCCGTGATCAATACCAGCTTCTAAACATATCGAGAGCTCTCCGTAAGTTCCAATTCTCATACGATCACCTATGACTGTTGTTAGTGGTATTCCGAAGCTAAAAAAGCCTACCATCTTAATCTTTAAGATTTAAGAAGAGCTCGTGGGACCGTAATAACTAAACTAATCAACCAATCTGTAAGTTAACCTGGTTGATTGTCGTGTTCATGACTAAGATAAACTAAAATAAGATTAATGTTATTTCTAACAAAATAGCTAATTAATTATAAATTATATATTACAATTACGGATATTGCAATATTGTATAATGTTTTACCCTGAGTTCCTACAAGGCACGATACATTGTTCGTCATTTATTTTCCCGAGAAGATAACAATGTAATATCAATATCGTTATATTAATTAATCATAATTAACCGGGCGTGTATGTGGTAGCAGACTGTCTTAATAATATCTAATATAAAGTCTCCCTTACTTCTATGTAAATTCTCAACCATTTTGCTTCATTAATAGCAAGCTTTAGCCCGCATTAAATCTATTTTAAATCAAACTTGTTGCTGAGGAAAAATCCTCGCCTCAAAACTTCCTTCATCAGCATCATATCAGTCACTGGAGGCCCAATGCTGAACGAAAAAATTATTCTTTTTTTATTTGAAAGCTGGTACTTCCCGTGAAAATTGAAATGGGTTCGCCATTTCAATTTGGTCCAGTTCTGACAATGGCATCCATGAGAAAATCCATATAAATCTTATTTTTACACACAATGCTTGAAGTTGGTTTTTTTTTCTAAAAAGTAACTTCATCAACACTTACCTTATTGTCCTTCTGCCAGGAGCAGACGCCCTTCTTGTCAGATATCCTACACTTAAGCAGCGCATCTTCTCCAGGATTCACTTCTGTGTACGTGGGCATCTCTATGAACCGCTGCACAGCGTCTGCAACAAAGAAATATTGGTAAAGTATTTTCATGCTCTTGCCACAGACTAGAATTTTCTCCTGTATCGTGGGTGCGTTTACAAACACAAATTTTCACATACACAAACACCCAGACCCTGAAAAAACTAGTAGGTTATACAGATATTGTGCCAAGCGGGGATGGAACTCACAACTCATGATGAAGAAGCCAATCGTTCAGCCACTACATTAAACCTAATTATCTCGCAATAAATTCGTTATACTTTATAATTAAACATACCTATCTAATCAAGTCATAACACATCGTCACACTTATTTAGGACACTGAAATTACATGTGTATGAGAACAACCCGCACTGACCAGCGTGGTGGACCATAGCCTAATCCCTCTCAATTTGAGACGAGACTCGTGCATTAGGTTAGTGTATGGGTTGAGGATCGAAAGCGTATAGTAACAGAATTTAACGTTATTATAATAAGTAAGATACCATTTATATTTATGTAATAAATAATAATTACTTTATTTTTTGTGCACCACGAACTAACCAACACCCCCCACCCCCGGATTTTTCCTTTATTTTCCTGTCCATCCAAAGGTTGTCTGGTAGATATCGCTATTAGTGATAAGATCGCCATTGTACCCTTAATTTAATTATTTCAAATTGTTGTTCCTTATCATGGTGTGAAATAAAGATTATTCTATTCTATAAAATCTTATATAATAGAATATGTATATAGGTATGTATATATGAATATATGTTCTCAAATTCATTGACCGACAAATAATTTAACGTTTTGTTTGTTATTTTGTCTTGTGTTGTGACTGTCAGAATTAATTTTGTTTCTTTCTTTCTTTCTAAAGGTAGATATTGATTTCTGACATTTACGCGAATATTATACATTGAAATAAAACTACTTTTTACGGATTTTAATATCAATATAACGCGATAAAATCCGTAAAAAGTAGTTTTATTTCAAAGTAAAGGAGCTTAAAAAAGGGAATGCAAAATATCTATATTTTGCATTCCCTGTTTTAGGCTCCGTGGAGTGATTGATGGACTGAAATCCCTGCATCGTGCACAAACATCTCTACAGAATACATGTCGTACTTTTATTTTTCGATAAAAAAACACCTTTTTCGCATTGCAGGCTTTTCGTCCCCACGTCCATTCGTTTGAACTCAAGTGCGTAAACTCACGATCATAACTCGACTCATATAATCCGGGTTTTGAATAGAATCTTAACCGATAAGTGCTTTTTATGGATGTCGTTAGTCGTTAGAGGGTAGTACGAGATATATGTTTAAGGAAATTCTATATTTGCAGGTAGCTTATATAAAATAAATGGCCATAGAAAAGTAGGAATTTAATATTTGTGGAATGAAAAACTGAAAACCTGTGTAAGAATTTTTGAACACTGAACTTTTGAACTAATATTTACCAAATAATACCGTATTGTTTACATAATTTGGAGTGTAAATAATCTGTGACAGGACAGGACGACCAAACCAATTTTAAATCCTTTTTTTGTAAATGTTGCCCTAAACAAGCAATCTCTCCTGTACCGTGGTAATATTTTGTTATTATTAGTGTGTGCAAAGTATTGTCATTTAGGCTCAACGTCTGTGTCTTTATAGAACCACACGTAATAGTAAAATTTGAGAATTATAATCATGTATTTTTTGCTAGGGCAACATTTATTATTCCCTATACGATGTAGAATGTGGAAGAGAAATTCGATAGCCAGGCGGTGATCTTCGTAGATCTTAGTACCTATCTAAAGCGCCTGGTGTATTTAATCGGAGGGACGCAGGAGTTAGAAACTCCTTGCACAGTTGCTGCCGATATACAGTTACCGATCAGACTAGGCAACAATAGTCCCCTAGGAGCTTTCAGAGTAGCAGTTTGTAAGGGCCTATATACGTAGTGTTTTCGAGCGACATGGCGACGAGCATTGTAGTTTATAACAAACTGTGGTGCTCTCCATCGAATGTCAATCACCCAACAGAATAGCTGACTTTCGACGCTAGTATTACTTGTCCAAAATGGGTGAAAAAATCCGACGTTATTTAAATTGAGTATACCTATATTGGTTGCTGAAAAAAGCAATGTATATTTTTTATTACTAGGTGTGGCCCGCGTTTCAGCCACATCCTGAAAGATGTGTGAGACTAAAGGCTATGTTCTTCTCCAAGGTCTAATCTATCTCTGTCGCAATTCTCACCAAAATCGGTTCAGCAGTTTAGGCGTGAAAGCGTAACAGACAGACAGAGTTACTTTGCTATTTATAATATTAAGTTGGCCTTTTTTATAATTTATTTTCTCACAATCACAGCCTAACATTACAGGATCACATGATACAGGATACTGAATGCGATAATAAGGGTCCTCAATTATTCAATACTTAATTATTATTACACACGCAACATAAACGTACCACCACGCCTATATTCCCTCTGGTTAGGCAGAGTTGTGCTAATGTACATAGCAGAACTCTGCCTAACCCTTCAGGGAATATACTACAAGAGTTCGCTAGTACGCTTAATCCCATAGAGAATTCCAATATAACTTTCCTCGACCTGAGAATTGAACCCAGGACTTCCAGCGTAGCGGTGAGACAGGTTCAAACCCAAACTGAGATCGAATCTTTCTTTCTCTAAAATTTATATCTTTAAAAAATTTTAGAATGCGGTAATGCCAAATATGATCAAAAAATATTTATTAACTTTTTACCAAAAAAAATATCCAGAATGGAAATTTAAAAAAACATTTTGCCGCTTCAATTTCTTTCAAAAGTTATTATAGCACGTATTTTTTGACCACGTCATTCATTGCCATTTTAATTAATATAAATTGAAGAAATGTGGACAAAAGAAATGGTTTGCCAAAAGGCTCCGCGAATCTTTGTGCCGTGTCCATTAAATTAATTACGGCCAATTATTTAATCAATTGCAGAATGAATTCAAAGTAATGTAATTGAGTCTTCCAAATACGTATTCACGAGGAAGTAATATAGAGAGAGGGGAATATGGCTACGTCTTTTAGGATATGTATGAAGAAGTATTACTATTTATTTGACTGCCTCATAAGCCTAGTAGTCGTAAACACGACTGCTACACTTTGCGGTCCAGGTTCTAGAAAAACTCAATAACACTTTGTTGTTGAGTTTTTTTTGTGAAATTCTCAGTAGCAGCTCCAAGTTTAGATTTGTGCCCGGTTTACCTTTTGACCGCCATTTCAATAATAAAAACCTGTATTCTCTACGCCAAGCGACAAATAGCTAAGTATAATATCTAGTAATAGGTTAAAAAAAACACAAAACATATTTTTGTATATTAATTTTGAACAAAAAAAGTTGTAATTTTGACGTGCCATGCCGTCGTTGGAGTCGAGCAAGTTTTAATTTGACGTCTATACAAGTTTTAATTTGACATATGTCCGTGGCGTCTATATCCTCCGAGCGTTTTCCCTAAACGATGTTGGAGTCAGCCTCCAGTCCAACCTGATGCGGCTGAATATCAGCATTTTACTGCCATCAGATGTTCGCAGTCCAATTTCTGGACAATACCCGATATTCTGAGGATTGACTGGTTGTCAGGATTATTTAAGCTTTTGTGTACAGACGATAGCAGGTGAAGCTATCCAAAACTGTCAATTTTCCCAATTGAAAATGAACCTTAACACTTTGTGTTAAAGTCGAAAATCTATCAAAGAAATTTGACATGTCAGGGTAGCTTGATGGGCTGGCCGCTGTACCACTAACCCTTTCAAATTCAAAATGATTTTATTTCAAACTAGCTGGTCCTGGAGACGTTGTCCTGCAACCCGATAGCAGACCCACCTACCGGATCCAATTGTAAAACTAAACCATCAATGCCCACTCAAATATACACACACAAAAAAAAACATAGAAATTGGTCCAGTCCACCCGTTTAGAATGAGTTCGGTGACATACAAACATACACACGTACAAAATTATAATTTTTATATCAAGACTAGCTGACCCCGCAAACGATGTTATGCCATAAAAAAAAAATTTAGGGGTATGAAAAATAGATGTTGGCCTATTCTCAGACCTCCCCGATAAGCACAAAAAATTTCATCAAAATCGGTCAAGCCGTTTCGGAGGAGTATGGCAACGAAAACTGTGACACGAGAATTTTATATATATCAAGATATATCAAGATAAACTTTTATAAGCGTTTAAGAAAGGGCTACATTGCTCGGATAACAATGCTTATCAGATATAAATAATAAATATTCTTGGTCAATTTTACACAGCACCATCTAGTCTCAAACTAAGCAGAGCTTATACAAAGGCCTGCACAGCAAGCTACCACAATCTGTCAAATTTCTTTGATAGATTTTTAACTTTAATACAAACATAATAAGGTTCATTTTCAATTGGGAAAATTTTACAGTTTTGGATAGCTTGACCTGCTGGCGTCTGTACTAGACAATGGATATAACACTTATAAACATATTTTTTTTTTTTTAAATAAATACTTATGATACATAAGAAACACCCAGACAAACAAACACTTATGTTCATCACATAAATATTTATGTTCTGTGGGAATCGAACCCACGACCTCGAACGACTAGACAACAGGGGGTCTACTCCCTAAGCACGAAGTCCGTAGTTTCGACCTTAGTTACGGGCGTTTCCTACTCCGTATCAACTACGGATGGATGATTCGTTCGGGGCCCGAACTAAGAATGAATGACAACACAATTTGACAGTTGTTCCTACTCTCGATGTGTTTTTACCCGTTCGAAAAATTGAATTCGACACTTGTTTTATCGGACTCCGAAGTTTCGGAGAACTTTCAAACAGCTCGTAACTTCGTTGACGGAGATAGGGAGTAGACCCTCAGACGTCGTCTACTATATCTGTGAAACTTTGAACATGAAATCAGGTTACAGGTCTGAAAGTGCTAGTGCTTATTTAGGAGTCAACGTTTGTGACATACCTAGGTCGTAGATCCCACCACTAATGAGGCCTACGTGCCACTAATTACGGACCAATTGTGATCTAAAGCCTACACGGTTCTGCAATGTGGCTGGAAGCTGTGGCCGCCTCCCAATCAATTACACTGATTTAGCACTTAGTTCAATTTAGATGTTCAATGGGAAGGAATATTATTATAAAAATATTTAAAGAATACTCATTAGACTTGTGATCGTAAGCGCGACTGCTATGCTTGAGGTCCAGGAATCGATTTCGAAAAACTTGTTTCTCTCCGTCTATTATTTCCAAGTGGCTAATGAATTCCGTAGTTGAAAGCATATCCACGAATGAGTGGCTCGGTTCGTGAGGCCCACCGGCCATAACAACACTTTATGAAGATTACGAATATTTCACACAAAGCGTTAACCGCCTTTGCGGCGTATCAAAGCTTATTGTATGTTCAATGGACTTCACAAAGTACTTTTTTGATACAGTTCTTATTCTGTTGAAATTTGGACTGAAAAAGGTGGATTTATTATAGCTTTGGCTTTGAAAACGAGGCATTTTCCTGGTGTATCAAGACAGATAAAAAAGTATTCACCGTTTTCCGAACTAAATTGGGACCCACTTGCAATATAATTATTATTCGAACATCATTATTACACACAAATAAAGCGTTTTCCTAACTATGTTGGGGTCGGCTTCCAGTGTAACCAGATGCTGAATATCAGTATTTTACACGAACTGACTGCCATCAGATCTCCGCAACCTAATTTCTGAGCAATTCTGAAATCCTGAGGATAGATTGGTTGCAAGTCTTTTTGGGCTTCTGACTACCACTAACGATTATCATAGATGTTCATATGACAACCGAACGACGGCTTTACGTGCTCTCCGAGGCACGGAGGGGTCTCGATGTGTTAAGAGAAGTCATCCGTCCACAGACTGGCCGCGGTTAGTGCAGTTTTACTTTTCAGTAAGAAATAATGACTACGCTGATGCCACGAGTGCACACAAACATACAACAAAAATACTGACAATCTCTGCTTAACCCGTCGGGGAATCAGGCGTGGTGAAGGTATGTTATAATAAAAAATCGAAGATAAACAAACCAACGAATACACGCCACGACTCTACAAAAACAATCAACTATTGAATGAAAATAAAGAATTTTATATGACAGCTGGATACATTATTATTCATAGATATGTTTAAATCCGTAAGAAAAATCTACTTCAGCTCTAAGAGGCGCAAAGCGTGGTGAGCTTTCTGGATTTCATCATTTCAATTCTCAAGTCTGAGAAAGTGTAAGTAGCGTTTTTGTTCGGAAATTCACATGAGCTCCGCACTTTGGTTAATAACGCAACGATATGCCACAAAACATCATGCCTGCATACCCAGGTGGAAGTGAGGTGTACCTACGCATGTATCCCAGGTCGTCGGTATATTTTTAAATCCCATGTAATATGAGGGCAAGCCTGGTACAAATCCCCGAGGTGTTAGACATAGAATAATATAGAAAATCTCAACAACACTTTATTCCTAACTTTGGAATCGATCTAATGCTGCAGCAGTCGCTATTTATTTTTATTATTTATTCGGAAAAATAAACAGTTATACATTACAATCTTATATTAAGTTATAAATATACTAGAATTATAAATAAGAAATTTTCCACAACATATCAAAAGTAATATAAACAGTGCGCTGTTTTTAAGCTATTAAAACAGAAAAATTGACATACGAGTACATGCTAACGACAGAGAAAGAGAGAGGGAGAGACAATGAGTGAATAATAAACTAACTATTAATTTATTCCAAAATTTTCTTGTAGATAAGACTGCTAAATTTTTCAGCAAAGACAGAAAAAAAGACTATGTCTTCAAAGATCTTGTTGTATTGATTGGTAAGGCGGCGTAGCGGGGCTCGAAAGCCTGCGTTTGTACGACAAGAACTTACTCCAAATAAAGACCTTGCACGCACCCCACGGCATATCGTTGTTCTAGGTACATAACTATTATTTTTTTAAAATTACGACCACTAGAGTAATGAGCCATGCTATATATAATGTATGACGTATAGATATGTATGCAAGAATAATCTAGACATTTTCCTTTCGAATGGAGTATTGCACTGCTTTAACGGTTGCTCATTACGGGCGAGGCGAAAGGCGTGAAGATGGGCTGATAACGAGTGCAGTCACACACACGTGACTCTAGAGCGAGCTCGAATAACATCGAGGATTTTCAGAACTCTTGTAGTTGTTGGAGACACTAAAGATTTAATATTTATTCTGTCTGTAAGTATGAAGCACCTTTTTGAAGATCACATCAATTTGGGAACGACGGTGTTTGGAGTAAGAACTGCAATATATTTGACAGATTAAAGGTCTAAGATTAAGGATATTACTAAGTAAGTGTTCCATCGTCGTCCGTATCGTCTCCGCTGCTCACTGTATGGGAGGGGCGGACTACACAATGGGCCATGCATTGCCAGTATAAGCTGATCTCTAAATGTTACAAATGCCTATACAATGCGAGGTCAAATTATAGTGCATCAAAGGTGGCGATTTTAGCCCCCCCATGTGTTCAATGACGTCAAATATTTTTAAATACTGTGGCAACCGTAACCTATAGATAAACAGATGCATTACTCGCGTGTCGCCATCCTAAGACGTCAGTTGTTCTCGTTTGCCCAGTAATTTCTTTAGCTAAATTGGGTAATGTAGATAAAGAAACTTGCCCCCTAACTGGAACGCAATATCGTTAGCACACTACTGCTTAGCGCCAAGTAGTGTTTGGCAATGCGCTGGCACTAACCCAGACAAACTCAGCAATAGAGTTATACAACACATCATATCGACATCAATCCTCGATTTATCGTTGGATCGAAAAAAACAACAAAATTTTAATTCGGCGGGCTATGTCGAACGATTCACCTTAACAAAACTTTGTGATTATTGTTAGGAATAGTTACAATATATTTATTTAATACTTCATGCACAAAACCAAATTGTTGTACAAAGGCGGATTTAATGCCATTAGGCATTCTCTCCCAGTCAACCTTAGGGTGATGCAGAGACAAAGCAAGAAAATAGGTGCACAAATGATGGAGGAAAATATAGTTGAATAAAATATAATATAATTATTTATTTAGGTTTATTATATATATTATGAATAAATTAAAACTGTACATATATATTTATATAATCAGATATAACATAATTATATACATATAAATGCAATAACAAATATTAATAAATACTTTATTATATATTATATACATTATTGATTTGAAAGATCAAGGTTGAGATGTTTCTGCCAAAGAATTGAAGAGATGCTGTCTTAATTTACCCTTAAAAACGTAGCGACTGGTAGACATCCTGATTTCCAGAGAAAGCGCATTCCATAAAATTATAGATTGTACGAAAAAAGAAGATTGTATGAAGTCAGAATGGTGAGCAGGACATTATATACTCCTTTACCTCTCTATTATGCCTCCTTTGTAAGTGCAAAAATCAAGAGATCGATGAAAACAAAACAAAGTTGCGAAAGCGAAGCTGTGTAAAGATTACTGCAGTTCGCACTCCAGTCCTCCCTGACTGGAATTAAATATTAACAATCTATCGAGTTTGTGAAACCACTGAAATACTAATATACTAACTTGAACTAGAAGTGTGGAAGTTTAGGTACCCCAACATGATATGGGAAACAGATTAACTAGCTAGCTAAACTATGACGTCTGCGGTCTAGTGGTTTCAGTGTCGGATTGCTGATCAGGTCGTGGGTTCGATTTCCACAGGACACAAGTATTGTGAATATAATTCTAGATTTTATAATCTGTCAGTGAATGAGTGAAATGATTTATATCGCGTTTGAAATATATCACTTATGTCTAATAGCGTTTGTTCCAGTGGCCGAAATTCGACCTTATTTAACTACAGGTACACATACCACATAGGTACACTACATAGGTACACTACATTGTACAGGCGCCAGCAGGTATCCAAAACTGTCAAATTTTCCCAATTGAATATGAAACTTATTGTGTTGTATTAAAGTTGAAAATCAATCGAAGTAATTTGCAAAAAATTGCGGTAGCTGTGCTGACCCTTGTACCTTTCCTATGTTGTGAGGACAAATTATATATTTTTCTTACTTTATTTCTTATGCTGTGCCCATTTGTCTCGTCGACTTTCACCTGTATACAATCAAAATCATGCATGATCACAGTACCGGCTACCAACCACCGTAACAACACCATTGTCTCTCTGAATTCTATGGCAAACATTATACAGGTGATGGAATAGATTACTGACACATTATTCTAGTGGTTATAAGTGCAACTGCTACGCTAGAGGACCTGGGTTCGATTGCCAAGTCGTTTTTCTATTCACGATAGGCCTACGCTTCGCCGCTAGTTCGCCTGATGTTCAGCGACACTGCGATCTACGGTGGAGCGTGATTGCCTAGAAGAAACCGATTCACTCAAGATATAAAGACATCCAGATTTTAGTTATTGGGGAAGACCCACTCGGGAAGCTCAGTCCACATTTCAATGGTACGCGTTTCGTTCGGGTTTGTGGGATGTCCACCATCAACCAAGAGTCTGTTTATGATTTATGCTTTTTTTTTAATGTATGAAATTAATCTCAATAGCAGCTCAGGCTCGGAGTTTGGATTTGTGCCCGGTTAATGCCAATAGGCTTGTCCTCTATTACATGGGATCTAAACTGGCAAACTGTGGGTGTACATTTGTACACTTCACGTATTTGTGTATGGAAAAAAAAGGATATTAAAAAAATACCAGACATGCTTCTCTATGATGACATTTTAAAAGTGGTTCAGTAATTAAGTTCCGATTGCGGCTTATGACGTTCACTTCGAATATTTAACAATTAAGATTGTCTAGGCGCAGCGGTCGTCAACCTTTGTTGAGACTGCACATTTGAACATTTCATAGAAAAACCCAATAACAGTTTACTCGACCTGGGAAACAAACACAGAATCCCTAGCGTATCAGTCGCGGTTTTCGATTCTGGGTGTTAATTTATGTGAAAATGAGTATGTATTAATTATTTGATGACGTCTGTGGTCTAGCGGTTCGAGTGCCGGACTGCTGATCATGGGGTCGTGGGTTCGATTCCCACAGGACACAAATATTTGTGTGGATAAAACATTAGTATTTGTGTTTGTCTGGGTGTTTCTTATGTATTTTATGTATGTATTTACAAACAAAAGTATATAAGTATTATATCCATTGTCTAGTACCCATCGTACAAGCTCTACTTAGTTTGGGACTAGATGGTGTTGTGTAAAATGTCCCAAAAATATTTATGTTTATTTTTATTTATTTATTTTATAGAAATTGGACTGCTCGTCCCTAAGATAGTTGGGAAAACGATCAGAGGATGATCCTATATAAAACTATAGATAACAGTACCTATATAAAACTATAGTTTCCACCTATAAACACAAACGAAACACGAGCAAGGTTAACAAAATTGTTAAAAGTATATACTCGTAAGTTAAAAATACTTAACGTCACGTGTCATTGATAGAAAATTAAACAAAAAAAACATTCGATGTGAGACGCGGAACTAATGGAAAAACTTCAATATGATAGTGTCTAATATTTTTAGAGAATGTTTAAAAATGTTCACACTTTTTCACTGACAGAGGAAAATAAGCATTAGAACTATGACGATAAGTTCCTATTTGCAAACTGATCTAACAGAAAGCTCGAGTAGAGGCGAAGTTGTTTTTTTTTTAATATATTCTTATATTTCATAAAGGGAAGCAAACAGCAAATCCTAAATAAACAACGTAACCTCTTTTATAACACGATATGGATAATTTTATTGCAAAGTAAGAAATATATTGTAGACTGTTTTATATCACACCGTTCACGACTACATTCCCCGAAGTATGAGGCTGAAGGATACCGATTCACACCCACATATGGCCGGTTTATATGTTCTTAGACCTCCGTAAGCGGCCTGATGTAGGCTTACAATCAGATGTGGCAGAATCATTATCATCATCATCAACCCATATACTGGGCATGGGTCTCCTCTCAGATTGAGAGGGATTAGGCTATAGTCTACCACGCTGGCCTAGTGCGGGTTGTCAGACTTCACACACCATTGAGAAAAAATATCTGTAGGGATGTAGGGTTCTTCACAATGTTTTCGTTCATTGTTTTAAGCAAGTGATAATTAATTATTAATACGCACATGAATTCGAAAAGTCAAAGGTGCGTGCCTCGGATTTGAACTAGATTAGGATAATAATGCTATTGCCGGCTTTATCTAGCGAAAAAAAAAACTAAGCCATTGACTTGTAATAGTATATCTAAAGATCTAATTACAACAATAAATGTTTCATTTCATTGTTATATTACACTTATATAACAATGAAATGAAATGAACAAGAATAAATTTTCCAACAGAGCGATGTGGTCATGGAAAATTCACAGTAAAACTTTTACTAACCATTTCTGTTAAGGCTTATCTGTAGAACTGTTAGTCATTAGAGAACAATAGTAAAACAATCTACAGCTGTAACAAGACATTAAGGAACAAAACTAAAATAATCCTCCAAAAAGGTATAATCCAAAATTTTGGCAAATAAAATGTTATCGAGGCAATGTTTTGTGAACTCGAAACGACTTCGGTATCAGACACGGTCCCTCGAAGTAGACTCGTACAAGTCCGGTCTGATTAGATAGGAAACTCATAGATATCCATATACATAGTTGAAATAAACCGGCGATACGTTTCTAATTCAGATTTCATAGAAAATGTTAGAAAATATTGATTTATTTATTTTCTGCCCGCGACATCGTCCGCGTCGAAAACTTACTTTTAATTACTGTTTTAATTTGGCTAACTATCTAAAAATCGTTATAGTTTATAGCCTATATGTTATTCTGATGTATAAATAATAATATTGGAAAGTTTCATCAAAATCCGTTCAGTAGTTTTAGCGTGAAAGAGTAACAAACAAACATCCATCCATCCATCCTTACAAACTTTTACATTTATAATATTAGTAGGATAGGATTTATTTATTTACTTCAGCTAAAACTGTACAGACCAATAACAATAATTGAGGAATTTGAAGATAGATAATTATATGAAAAACTTATGCTACTTTTCGCTACAATAAATAGAAACACAATTATACATCCTTCTTACAAAAACGCAGACACAGCAGTATAAACGGCCATCCATCCTCAAACAAGTCACAGTCAGGTTTGATACACCTTTTGTTGCAAGCTTTACAGCTTTAAAGGTTGTACCAAGCATCACGCCTGTATTCCCCGAAGGGTTAGGCAGAAGTGTACTATTGTACGTCCACAGTTCTCCAGTATATTTAGCTTGATAGGAGCGAGCCTATTGCCATTAACCGGGCACAAATCCAAATTAGCAAGCTGAAGTGGCAGTGGGCTGGCCATATCTGCAGAAGAACCGACAACCGCTGGGGTAGACGTGTTCTCGAGTGGAGACCGCGACTCGGCAAACGTAGTGTGGGACGCCCTCCAGCAAGATGGAGTGATGATCTGCGAAAGGCTGCTGGTAGAAGCTGGATGCGAAAAGCCGAGGACAGGGTGAAATGGCGCACATTAGGGGAGACGACGTCCAGCAGTGGACTAGTATAGGCTGATGATGATGATTGATGGGCACAAATCCAAACTCCGAGCTGCTACGGAGAATTTCAAAGAAAGACGTAAGTATATTTTTATTATGAAGGTAAGGTAAATATTTAATGGTCGTCTATGCAATGATTTTGCATAACCTTCACAGGTCAGTTAGTAACTTCATATTAAAAATCGTATTGAAGATTGTAACATGTTCAACGACTTTCATTGCTGACTGAGCAGGTCAATTTATCCAAAACTGTCAAATTTGCCCAATTGAAAAATAACCTTATTACGTTGTATTAAAGTTGAAAATCTATCAAAGAAATTTGACAGTTTGTGGTAGCTTTATATGCTGGCCTCTGTACATAATACAGTCTAAAACAAATGCTGATCTAGAACCTTCTGCTTCGGTTAGTGGAACCACTAAGTACAGCTCAACCCACATGTGCGATGGCGCCTCACCTGGGGCGTACGACTACGTTTTAACGCTAAAATTTTAAGTTCTTAGAGAGGGATAGCGCTCTACATGTTATATAGCGTTATCTCTTTCTTACAACCTCTATACAGAGTAAACGAATTCGATTTACATACGTTTCGTAAATAACTCGTAAATCACACGGTGACGGTAACAATGTAGTTCAATTGGTTTTTCTTTTTGTTTAGAAAGTTTTAAATAAAGTAGACTCAAGTGAATAAGAGCAATTTGCTGTGAACTGCGTATTTTATATGAAATCTACCTTAGCTAGCAAAGGCCTTTTTGAGGAAGAAGAAGCCTATGTTCTTCTCCAAGGTCTAATCTATCTATGTACCAAATTTCATCAAAATCGGTCCAGCGGTTTAGACGTAAAAATGAAACATACAGACCAAGTTACTTTCGCATTTATAATATTAGAGATAGTAGGTACTAGTGGAGATGTCTTGTCATAATAAGCATTCAACATAAACCAATTAATATTCTATAGATCTAGAAACGTTTTCAAATAGCAACTGCCTAAGTTGCTCTGTCTCTGTCAGATGTCAGCCTGCCAGAAAGAGAAAACAAATCAAATCTATTTGTATTCCTTTTTTTATCTATCCTTTTTGAATCTATTTGTATTACTTCAATAATAATATAATATCAGTTCTATTTGAGGCTCTTGGCTAAGTAATAATTACGCTGATGAACCGATTTGCAAGATTAAGCTGCGCTAACTGCTATTCTTAACACATCGAGATCCCTCCGTGCCTCGGAGAGTACGTAAAGCCGTCAGAAGCTGGACAACCAGTCTATCCTCCGGTTATTGGTATTGCCCAGAAATTGTGCTACAAACGTTCAATAGCAGTCGCTTCATGTAAACTACTGATATTCAGCCGCATCTGGATAGACTGAAAGACCCCACCACAGTTAGGCAAAGGCTATGAGGATAATGATTTTCATTTGAATAAATTGCTAAAAATATTACAATTATGCACTTGTTGAAAAATATCGTAGACTTGACTTCATCTTTTCAAACAAAAAAGCAAGTACTTTCTTTGTTTTTTTTTTCTTTTGCTACCTTGAAAATAAAGTATTACGCTAAAAGTTCTCTCCTCCACTTAGTTTAAACAAGCCTGTTTTTGCCCCTAACCATCTAGAGAGAAAACAATTTATTTTGGAATACTAAAATATTGAGATGGAAACGCAAAGCGGCCTGTAACAACAAGCAATATTCTTTATGCAATATTATTGAACTTTTTCGGGTAATAATGGAAAGGAAATATATAATAAAGTTACAAGAATAAAAACATTAAACAATCTTGGAGGAACTATCAGACCCGGTTGTAGACGAGGCCTAGTTACTCTGGTTGTTAAAACCTCTATAGGACTGCTCCGAAATTTAAAATGGCTACATTCAGCAATTCCTCTTATTCATATTCGGATCCCGTAGAATTCCCCCCGCTGCCGCTGCTAATTAATTTTCCGTAACCTTACATTTTGATTAATACTTATCACGTGAGCGTTCGCAAGTGTCAATTTTATACATTTTCATAACCCGAAACCGTCGAAAAAATGTCACCGTCTACGTAAAAAAAGTGCGCTGTTTACTAACGTCTCACTTTCCAAGTAAAGTTTACAAGTGCTTGATTTCGCTGCATTTTATCCATTTACCATTTAATTGACAGTACACAGATTACTTTATATTTACTCTTATTGATCCGTAAACGAAATATAAGTAAATATTGTGAGAGCGTGTCGTTTCGCACTAACTACGACCAATTGAGCGAGAGGCTATTACTTAATGCCCCAGTCTATCTGTTTGAATATTCATAATACTTATTGGTTTTGGTTGATTCGTTACGTAAAACAAAATAGGCCTTTATGTGGGGCTACTAGCGAAAAATCAAAAGGCATAAAGTATACAAGTATAATTATATTTGACGACGTCTTGGGTTGGACGTCTAGTGGTACGACGTCTAGTGGTTCGAGTGTCGGACTGCAGATTACGAGGTCGTGGGTTCGATTTCCACAGGACATAAATATTTTTGTGATATACATATTTAAGTGTTTGTATTTGGCTGGTTGTTTCTTAAGTATTATAAGTATGTATTTACAAAAAAAGTATATAAGTATTTTTTCACTGTCTACTATCCAAAGTACAAGCTCTACTTAGTTTGGGACTAGATAGTGCTGTGAAAGGTCCTAAGTATATATTTTATACTTATATTTAATATGATTTTTTGTAAAAAGAATAGAGGTCTGAATTGACATTTTTGTTAGGTCTATTAATTTATGAAACACAAAATAAATGAATTTTGCTAACCTTTGGTATCATTTAAATTTCGGTGAAACAAGATTTTAGTCTTGCTAGTATTAGTAGTGTTGCTTTTGCTACCTACTCCTTAAGTTTGTTACTAAATTGAATATCCACATTCACGTACATAATGCATTTAGGCTTGGAGAACTGAATACATTATATTAATGTTTAATTATATTAATTTATTTTAGTATCACAACAAAGCCAGAGGTACCGAAATATTTTTAATAAAAATAATTGTAATCTTATTTAAACAAACTGTATAGTTTTTATAAGAAATAAATTCTCTAATCCGAATGTTTAAATGTCTGTAATCTTAATGCTTAGTCATATTGTTCTTGCAGCTGGTCTTCCAAATATAATAATAAAAAAATATCTATAATCGAGAAATACATAGCGAAGCCTTCTATTCTCAGTAGTACTGTGGACGGTGTGCTTTCAACTGATATGAATATATGATAAGTAACATAATGATGACAAACAATAAAAATTCGAACTTTCTTTCCAACTGTCATTAATATTAAAAGTATAAATAATAGTATATAATCTATTTTCAAATTTATTTACATTACACGACCGAAATTGAACTAATTACATCAACATCAAAATTCCATTCAATTTTATATAACCGCCCATTACGAACGCGGGAAAAAATCAACCCAAATTCGAATGCGCAATCAAATAAATGCAAACATTGGCCATTTTTCAAACTAAACGCGACATAGACAATGAGGGGTTCATCAATCACCTGTCCCAACAAAAGGCGCGCCATAGACAACTGCCCAGAGGCTGAGTGCTTATTCTATTATATCGCTTTTACAACTTACAAATTTAGATTTGCCGTCACGAATGGCGCTAGTGGGCTCACGATGGAACGTTTTTCCAAACGAATTTCGAGGTTCCATATTCAAACGCATGAGATACCGGCTTTGCGATAGCGTATCTTGATAATAGCCCCCGTGGGAAGTGTACCAAATGTATTGAATGATTATTTTTTGATACCGTTAATAGTTTTTCGTTGGTTTTGGTTACATAATTACGTTTTGTAGTGGGAATTGGCGCCTATCTTAATTGTGTGCTGTTCGCTACTACATTCGTGCGAACTTTAAAGAAGTTAATTAGCTTACTTTACTGTGCCTTTGAATTATTCTAGTTTTAAAGTAAACGCATAAAAACAAGTTTCTTAATTATGAAATTCGTTTCACGTGTAATTAAAATTTCAGTAAGTTATTTCCTACTTAGACACTACACTGAATCTGTACTCATTAAAATTCTGTTTGCCTTACTTATAGCTTAAATAAATAATTTACAGTACCTTATGCGATTGCTTTCAATATTTACCTTAAGTATTTATATTGTTGTTGTTATAAAAAACATTTAGAAAAAAGCCAATAAAAATGTAGATGCAGCCAATTCGGTTGTACCATATCGAGATCTATGTAAAATATATGCACCGTTGGACGCAAACATGCAATAAAAATATTATGTTTTATTCAACAGAGCACGTTCGGAAACAATATACCGGCCCCGTGAGTTTATTGGATAGTTATATAAAATGAAATATGTAAATTTCATTACGGAGAAATGCGTAAATAAAATTATTTGTTCGGCCCGGCAAGATTTTAGGCAATTTTCTTCGGTAAAGCGATCCGAGTATCGAGTTAAACAGTAAACTTGTTGTCTTCGTTTTACGAGGGAACGTCGTCACGTCGAAATAAAAAAAAATCTGACGTTCTCTTACGAAATGTCATAACTGATTGTGGATTGTGGATTGTCATTATTAGATCGAATGTTCACATAATGTTACCGTAATAATATGAATTGTATTTTATAAACATCATATTATATATACCATCAAGCCTATATTCTCCGATGGGTTGGGCAGATGTGTACTAATATTCACCCCCAGTTCGATGTTTAGAGAGTAATGTACCTAATAGGGAGCGAGCGTATTCCTAAACTGCAGCAGACCCTCATTAGCAGTGGTCGTAAGCACGTCTGCTACACTAGAAGTTGACGAACCCAAAAACACTGATTTCCTGGGTTCGAGTCCCAGGTCGATCAGTGTTTTTGGGTTTTTCTATGAAATTCTCAGTAGCAGCTCGGAGTTCGAAATTTGTGTTCTGTGTTCCCCGAAGGTTTTGGCAAAAGTATGTTAATATACACCCACAGTTCCCCGGTATTTTTGGTTCCCATGTAGCAGGAGGCGAGCTTATTGTCATTGACAGAAATCCAAACTCAATAACAGTTTGCTTGCCCTGGGAATCGAACCCATGAACTCTAGCGTAGCAGTGTACCAACACTAGACTAATGAAGCAGTTAAACTTAAACTGGTAAAATATACTTTTTACACGCAGTATTTAAAAGAATTGGGTGAAAACATTTAATTATTCAATAAGCCTACTGTTGTGCATAATTGCTTCATTATTTGTATTCCGCCTTCACGTCCGAAGCATTATTAAAAATGAATTGTGTTTACACACAAAACGTTAGGGGCACACGTAAGCATGCATGCAAGTAATGAATGCCGCAACATGCATAACACAAGTGCAGATTATCTGTTTACTAACACAGCTCCGCCTTGTTTACGATTGTTATATAGTATAATCGCACCGCAAAGTTTAAACAGTCCGATCAAATTTCCAAATAAACAATCGATATATATTCAGTAGCTGGCAGCCAATACTGGCGAAAGTGCCCACCTAGCTACAACGGCCGATACCATCGGAAATTGAAAACAGACCTTCCACATTGTACAGTAATACGCTACACGAACTAAGCAAACAAACGGGCACGTCTAATGTCTTTTTAATATCCACGCCGACAATCAATTATACAATCCTGCCGCAAACAGGCTTCACTTGCCAACTTTTTCATTTAAATGGCGATAGGCAAGCGAGAAGATATTGAAAAAGCACAACTGATTGGCGAGTAATCAGCGTGTGACGAAACACAAACACAAGCGTGAATAATCATTCGCTTACACGAATTCTTAAGAAATTCCATTCAACAATTATTCATGGAAAACAATGCGTATGTCAAACGTAATGTTAAGCTAAAATATAAAAATCAATCTTACGAATTGCATTGTCATAGTCACGTCGGAACGCTGGCTGTACAGCTATTACCGATACTCACAGCTCAGCATTAGCCTTACAAAAGAAATAAGTAAAAAAAGTACGACAAAAAGAGTCCGATGTCACGCCCATGCAGTTCCGAACGTTCTCACGCGATCGCGCGCTTCTCGAGCAAACAAAACCAGTACTGCGTCATTGTAACCCGAAACCCGAACGCCCACTTACTTGAGCACTCCACCTATCTCTCCTTAGCCGACGGACAACATTATTTTAAGTGGAAGGAAGGCAGCAATGTAAAAGGAAAGCGGAGATACGATGGTAAGGATGCGCTCTAAGGTTTCGTAACGAGAGTGACCGCAGTACAATATCCGACTGCGAGCCTAACGTTACAAAAAGCGTGAGCTGCGAGGTTCGACACGTTTGTATGTGAGTTACAAATTTTACCATCCCGTGGGAACTGTCCGCGGGCGATGTGATAATTGCCCAGTTTGCCCAAAGCATTGAACAAACCCTGGACGAGGCAAAGCGAATATAAACAGGTAATTATAGGGACCCACGAAAGTATAGGGATGGGGGACGGAATCATAGGGATTGATATGAATTATTGAAATGGATTTGTGTCGGACCAACTTAATGATACATCTCCGTGCCTTAACTTTGAAATTGGAATTTATGATGATATATAAGTTAGGAGGTTTAGCGCGACGATATGAATTATGGATGTTTAACGTTGATAAATAATTTGTTAGACTGTAGATTGGATAACTTTACCAATATTTATATACAAACTATCCATTGCTTGAGGTTTTACTTGCGTCTCAAAAGGACTATTTAATAAAGCTTTCCTAGGATACAATCTATCTCCTTGACAAAATTGATGAGAATCAGTTCAGCGGTTTAGATGAAAAGTTAACTGATAAACAGAGTTACTTTCCTTTTTATAATAATATGAAAGAAAGAAAGAAAATAACATTATTTGAAACAAACACTAACACAATATAACTATTGCCCAAGGTTTCACCCACATCCCAAAGAAATTTTTGAAACAAAAGGTAGCCTATGTCCTTCTCCAAGTTCTACTTTATCTCTGTACCAAATTTCATCATAATCAGTTGAGCGGTTTAGGCGTGAAAACGTAACAGACAGACAGAGTGCATTCACATTTATAATATTATATATAGTAGGGATCAAGATGATATAATTCTAACTAGAAGTTAATAAAGAAAAGCCTACACAATATTTTTATAGGACACGTAGTTACTTCTTTTAAAAGTAAGTAGCATTTGCAAAAACAAGATCGCATTAATTAATGCATTTCAAAATGAATTGCTAATTCAGTTCTCTTTTATATTGCCGAGCGCGGTAAGTGCAAAACAAACAACAAATTCAGAGCACAACAGTAAAACAATAATCTCATTATTTAGAACATTCCGAATTGACCGATGCTCACCAAATTTCCTATCATAGTCAAGTACGATTATGAATAAATTGATATTACCGCAATCCGAAGGTTTTTTAGACTTATGGAATCTATCGCCTCGCTAAATTTCATCGAAATATTATAGATTAACTAGGCGTGAAAACTTTACAAAGACCGACATAGTTGTTTTCACATTTAACATATTATGTACCGTCACGCCTGTTGTATACGATTGATATCAACTTTGTATACAATTAATGATGTAGTTTTTTTTATATAATTTTAGCAAAGTATTTTACTAAGTACATATTTTTATAATTTTCGTTTTCGTTTCAATTGTTCTTTTTTTCTTGTCAAAACTAATAACTTCAAAAATTCTTATTAAACGAGATGACTCTAGGAGTACTAATACTCGGTTTATGGCGGTGTATTAAAGTACACACAAAGTTCGTCGGTATGATTAGGTCCCATGTAATAGGGGACGAACCTTTTAACCGGGCACAAATCAAAACTCGGAGCCGCCACAGAGAATTTCATAGAAACTCACCATAAATATTTTGCTCGACCTGGGTATCGAACCCAGAACTTTTTAGAACCGTGCAACAAGAGTCCTAATCTTTCATAAACGCTAGTCAAAATGAATTTGAAATAAAAATATTTTGAATTTCAGTGACTGATAATATTATTTATTACCTTTAATATTTCTCCAACAATATAAAAAATAGTGCTGCAAAAATTAAGTATAGTTTAAAAACCTATTTTTCATTGAGTGAGGAATGTCCTGCCATAATATCGGCGTTCATGCTCAGTCCCCTTCTACTCAGCATGAAGACATTATTAATTACACACCCAAGGAAATGAACCCAGAAGCTTGACAATAAAATTGTGCGCTAAGCCGATATAAAATTGGCTCGGTTTCCTGCGCGTGCGCTCCCCGCGTCGTCGCCTGCGCAGCCAAGCGCGACTGACCCACGTACATTCAATCTCATTGAAAACAAATATTTGCTTTATAATCCTGCAACGCCTGTGGGATACCACTTTTTACTTCTTCATTCGTTTTACATTTATTTTCTGAAGAATGACTTGTCAAACTCAGTTTTTGTCAACGTTTAGGTCGATGTTAAAAGTATCAACAAAGCGTGTCAATAGATTTTAGATTCTATTGACGAATAAATAGACTAACATTCGAGCTGGGGACAAAGAGTTGATATAGATACTCTATAGAATGAATTTCCAAAGTATCTAAGGCAACAGTTTTCTGTATTTAAGATTTTCTGGAGATAAATTTCATTGAATAGAAATTTTGAATTTTAGACATTTATTGTTATCAATTATCTGAATCTATACTCCATTCATAATAACGTTAGACAAATAAAGTTATAACGCTATCGTTATTTCAATGAAAGTGTTTAATTTTAATAAGCTTAGTTATTTCACAATAAATACAAAGGAATCTAATATATTAACCATTTACAAATTAATTTATATGGAGGGGCTCGTGGCTAAGTTATAACTTCGCTTATCAACCGATTCACAAGACTAAGCTGTGCTAGCCGCGGACAGTCTGTGGATAGGTGACCGTTAATACATTGACACCCCCTCATGCCTCGGAGAGCACGTAAAGCTGTCAATCTAGGTTATCATAATGAACACCTCTGAAAATCATTAGTGGCAGGTAGTCAGAAAATCAAAAACCTGACAATCAGTCTATCCTCAGGATATGAGTATTGCCTAGAAATTGGGTTGCGTAGGTCTGATGGCAATAGCTTCATGTAAAATACAGATATTCAGCCGCATCTGGTTAGACTGGAAGCCAACCACAATATAGTTGGGAAAAGGCTCCGAGAAAGAGATTTTTTACAAAAATATTCTCTAAAATGCAGTTATTTCCACAATAACTATAAATGGAGTATAAATAGAAAAGGCTAAGAGCCGTTTTATTAAATAAGCTGTGAAATATCCTTCCGTTAGAATATTGCGTACAAAACCGAAATGCGCTGCGAACGGATCAAAGGGAACAAACATTAATAACAGCAGGAACTAGTCGAAATCACAGAGTTTGAAACATTTAATTCATCCTATCTATATCTGGGGTTTGTTCAAAGCCAGCGGAGTGAGACCCCTATTGAAATCATAAGCCGTGAGACGGACGAGCGACCGGACGCAAAGGTTCAATGAGAAGGGCGAAGCACCCTCCTTATCAAAACTGCTTTCAAGTTCTCTGAACAGTAAACCTATTTGCCTTCCAATCCATCAAAGTTTACGATAAAGTCTTTATCGTATATTCTACTTAAAATAGTGTACGGACGAAAAAGGTAAAGGTCCTATTGATACTCTAGTCAATATTAGTTTTTAATATCGATATGCCATTATTTGTTCCAACAAAGATTATAGCTTTTTTACATGACATCGCATGGAAGTTCGTATGTAATATAGAAGAGGCCCGATATGAGGGTAGGGGACGAACATTTTTGTAATATCAGTACAGTAAACATAGTTATGTCAGTTATTTTATGATCTCTAACGATAGGCAGCTTCGAGTCGAGTCTATATGTATATTACGGGAGTATCTAGCTACCTACTTCAATCAATCGTATTCTGTTTCTCCATCGCGCCATAATTTGAATTGCATTCTATTTTATTTTTACTTTTAAAGCATCGTGATGACTCTTTTCAGACAGTGCGAAGTGCTTTTATTTCTTTCCATATTCAATCTATTTTACGTTCCTCTTTGGTGGTTAAGGAGAGTTCCTTTCGACACCTTTCTTGATATATTGTATATTTATAGTCACATTACATATAGTTATAATCGCAACCAACCAACACCGAATGATGATAGATCGTTGGCCGGTAGCCAGCCAGTGCCATTAAGTAGCCGTGTCTTTAAGTTGGCACTTATAACTTGGTAAAGACGGCAAGCAACTAATACATTTCATTTTCTATTCTTGTTTGCTTATGTTAGGGCAGAAACACATTCATGCGATGTGAAGCCGCGTAAACTAGCGATGCGTTGCGGTTTTTTAAGCGTCTTGCTTGAATGACCATTCATTGCCTCAAATAGGACACCAAGAAAGTGGTTTACGAGCAGTTATGGAAACAACTTCTAATTAATTAATGAAAGTTTTGTTATGGCTGATACTTGTTCTGAGAATTTAGTCACAAATAGTTCAATAGAACTTACAATTTTATGTCCAAGTATGTGGTTAAGCTGTGTGGTAAAACAATTAATTAGTGGAATATATTTTCACAATTTAGTTTAACAGCACTAAGAAAAAGGTTATGTAATGTGACAAGGATTTTAGTAGCTCTCTTGTTATAATAATTATCCGAATTTCCTATTGTCATATTGTATTTCAGAAACAACACTCGAAAGACATCGCAGATTCCCATGTGTGTATCGATCCTAAATATTTTACAAAATTTATTTTAGGACGCAAGTGATATTGGCAAACCGTTTCATACCAAAGTATGTATACATATTTAGAATGGCTTTACTTCAGGACGCACACATGTGTACTTCGCCCTAAGCCCGACTCTCCGTGTCACAGGTGTTCACAATAGATTGTTTTTAGCTAAATGCCTAAACGTTCGGCTTTTGGTTAAAACCAACAGTTTCACGTTGGCTTTTCGCCAAAATACAATACTGTACAACAGACTTAACCCACCACGTACAAAAATAAGTACCTAAGTTATATTTTGTTGTATTACTCCCGGGGATTCAGCGTGATACATCAAAATTTTCTTCAAAGGTATAAGATAAGGTATTTTCTATAATAATAGCCCTGGCAAACGGCGAGTGTTAGATACTTCCTTTTTCTTTTTGCGGTAAAGAAATATACTTTGTTGTGGGTAACCACAACATAGCATTATGTCTAGTTCTACACAAAACGAGGAAACGAACGGTGTTTTTATTTTCTTTTGTTCAAATTCTCTGTGTCGCTGGTCCGGTGGACGCAAGCGCGGCTACGTGAAGACTACTTTGATTCCCGGTGCGGCTAACTTGGAAAGCGTGACATAATTTTGACGTCAGATACATAGTTCGGACATAGCTCGTCTACAGACATAATTTCGGTAAGATATCATCATCATCATCATCAACCCATATACTGTCCCACTGCTGGGCACGGGTCTCCTCTCATATTGAGAGGGATTAGGCTATAGTCCACCACGCTGGCCTAGTGCGGGTTGGCAGACTTCACACGCCGTCGAGAAAATCTCTAAGATATGCAGGTTTCCTCACGATGTTTTCCTTCACCGTTTAAGCGAGTGATAATTAATTATTAATACGCACATGAATACGAAAAGTCAGAAGTGCGTGCCTTGGGTTCGAACTTGAGGCCTTCGACTTGGCAATCCAATGGTCATACCACTAGGCTATCACTGCTACGGTAAGATATGCAACGACAAATTTATTTAGCGCATTTTATCGTGTCGAGCAATATTATGAGATGTTCTTTACCGGCGAAATGTCTACACAAGTACCACTCTAGTTACTTATTCCTTTGCAGATACAAGATGATTATTATATGGTTGGTATACAGTTCAAATTGTCCTAGATTTTTATTTACTGAATTAGTATGAAGCCACTTGATCGCCATAAAAATATTAATCTTTTGACCGCCACGTCATTAACGAAAATCCGTGTTCTCTACGCCAAGCGACAAATTCTAGTATTTAATAATAGGTAAAAAAAAAACAACAAATTTTTGTATAGGTATGTATTTTGAACTAAAAAAAAGTGGTATTTTTGACGTGCCACGCCGTCGTTGGCGCCGTGAGCAAGTTTTCATTTGACGTCTATACACGTCCGTGGCGGTCAAAAGGTTAAAGACTGAATCAGTATTTACATAAACGTGTTTACAAATTGAAAAATGAAAATGTAAACAGATCGCGGAATGGTACTGGCACGGATCGGTACCGGTCGGTGGAACGTCCTTCCGTAGTGAGGGTGAGGGTAGCAGACGCCTTGATAACTCACCAACATTACCAGTTTAGGGACAAACACCAATTGAGAATGACACGAAGATTAGTTTCGTTAATGTTATGCCATAAATTACTGTTCTTTAGGCATGGAACATTGGACAAATAGCAAGTGAATAATGAAAATGAAATGATGTGTCATACGCCACGTCTGCTTCTACTTTTCATCTTGCAAATCATACTTCAATGAAATCTCATCGTACTTTTACATTTGTGTTGAACCGAAAAGCTTACATCATCATCATCAGCCCGATGCTGTCCACTGCTAGACTAGGGCCTCCTCATGCATCTTCCACTCGTTTCTGGACTAGCCCAGAGCAGAAACCATTTTTCCATTTTTCCATTTTCACATGTCCATTTTCCCTCAAAGCAATAAAAAGCTTTGTTCACTACAAAATTGACAAGCTGCCATTTTTTAAACGTTAACATAATTTCACATGGGGCCCGCGTAGCAATAGTTCATCATGAATTCATCATTTAAAACCCATAGCAACTCTTGAGCAATTTTCTCATGTGAATCATGTTATATGATTCACCAAAAATAGCGTTTTTAGCTCGACACATCACAGCTAAACTAAAAACAAAAACAAATTATTTTACTGCACGAAACTCTAAGACGAAAAGAAAGAACTACAGACTATATTCGATACTCTTGTCTTTGGAAGCCTAATGGCGCAGGCATTGAGCGGTAATCATTTTATCACTCAACATTTTCAGTTTTCATTTCCAACATCAAAGTACAAGCAACACAAAAATAAATCAATTTTATTCTTCTTTCTTTCTCCGAGCCTTTTCCCAACTATATTGGGGTTGGCTTCTAGTCTTACCAGATGCGGCTGAATATCAAACCAATTTTTCAGTAATACCCTGAGGATTGACTGGTTGTCAGGCTTTTTGGGCTTCTGACTAACACTAACGATTGTCATAGGTGTTCGTATGACAACCGGGACCGACGGCTTTACGTGCTCTCCGAGGCACGATTCCCATGTGTGGAAGAGAGAGAATGGTCACCCACACACAGACTGGTTGTAAAAAGAAATCAATTTTACAACCCACTAATTCATTCTGAAAGTGCTCGCTTGAACCAATTTCATGGAGCACATGCATGATCGATACGTGGCATAGCATCATGCCTGAGGGGACACAAACTAAAGCGTTTCACTCCACCAAAGCGGCAGAGCGTACACAAACAAATACAAATCAATTTTTAAACAAAATTCAAACTGGAGTCGGAAAGGTGCCATATCTATCCTGTACAGTATTTTACGGGTCACATTCCCGGTAAAATGTGCGAAAAACTGAACGTAAAATAGACTGTGTAAAAGGTAACGCTAGATGAACTGGGTGGTTCGTAAAAAATAGATTTTGGTTCGCTTCGGGGATTTTGATGTGGGAATTACTCCAATGAAATCGCGGTGAATAGACCAACATTTTGATGGTGTGCAGCCTCCGTAGAATAGGTCTTGATCCTTTAAAAAAGAGATAGGTATGTATAAAGGAAACGTCGGTTGAATCTATTAATGAATTATTAATTCTAGACAGGATAAAAAGAGACTTCGTGGCTAAGTAATCATTAAAATATAATAAATAAATATTTGAGAAAATTTTACACAGCACTATCCAAGTATCCAGCCCCAAACTTAGCAGAGCTTTTACTATGAGTACTAGATATTAGATATGATAGTTAGGTATAATACTGTTTTTATACACCCAAACAAACCCTATTTAAATGTTAATGATATAATTATTGTATCCTGTAGGAATCGAATCCACGACTTCGTGATCAACCGTCCGATACTCGAAGTACTATACCGCAGATGTCAAAATTGTGACCGATATTTTATATAATTATGTACCATCTTTTGTAACCACATTTTATGCAAACAACCGTTAACGTTTGAAACTAACATAAACGCCAAAACCGTCTTTAGTTATACCGTCGCAGTTAGTCAAACTCAAGTTCTGAATCATTAATTCTTGTGCAGAACTTCCCGGTTTATCAAAGACAATACTAAACTCCCAAACTCAATAATGGAATTTCATTGACTGTTAATCTGTTATAGGTACACGGGATTACCTACTTCTATATTTGTCAACTTAAAACTACAAAAAATGCTCGTTAGTCTAGTAGTCCTAAGCACGACTGCTCCGATAGAGGTCTTGTTCGATTCCCAATTCGAGCAAAGTGTTTTAGAGTATTTTTTCTAGCAGCTCGGAGTTAAGATTTATGCCCGGCCCCGCCCCCTACATAAAACATAAACATACCGGCGAACTGTGGCTGTACATTGGTACACCTCCTGCCTAACCCTTCGGGGAATACAGGTATGTTTTATAATTATTATTTTTTATACCACTAAGGTGGCAAACAAGCATTCGGCCCACCTGATGGTAAGCGGTTACCGTAGCCTATAGACGCTTGTAACACGAGGGGTATCACTTGCGCGTCGCCGACCCTGTTAAACGAAAGAGGAATAGTTGGGTTGGTAGTGTAAGGTTCTAAGTCCCCCCACTACCAACACAATGTTTCCATGCGGAGCACTGGCAACTTTGCTCACCGTAAGGAACACAACAGCTCAAAGCAGTGTTGTTTCACTTCGATTTTCTGCAAGGCGGAGGTACTTCCCCAATCAGGCAGCTCAAATTTGAGTGGAATTACTCTCACTATGTCCTACCGCTCTTACCTCTCTTGATTGTTAATAGTGATGATAATAATTAATTAATTGATTGAATAAAGACAGAAGGTTTTTGAGCAGAAGGAAGTTGAAACACGCAAAAGAAGAAAACTTCAGATTTTCTTGAAAGACTTCGCACAAAAAGCTAGCATGGAAAGTACATTTTCATTTCAAAGTGTAGATGAAACACGCACATACGTGGTCTCGCGGGCGCAACGTAATATCACGTAGTTCACGTTCTACGTGGCCGTGACCTACGTATAGCAGATGTAGATAAAGGACTTTTTCCTTAACATGCATTTTTTTTTTAAACTTTGAGATATTTTCCTGTATCGTGGGTTCGTTTACAAACACAAATTTTCACATAGGTCATCTACGTAATCCTGACCTAGGCAATACAAATACTGGTTTCGTGTGGGAATCAAAGCTGCGATCCGTAGTTCAGAAGGCGATTCAGCCATTTTATTATTGTTTATGGGTTTGCGTTTGACCTCAGTCTCTCCTGATGGTAAGCGACGATGAGGTCGAAGATGGGACACGCTTACCCAGAACCTTGGTGAACCCCTTGGTGTCTTTAAAGTAAGAGTGAACAGGCATTCTGTTCACTCTTACTTTAAAAACACCAAGGTTATATGAGTCTGGGAATACAGACGCAGGGAGAGCATTCCCCTAATTTGCGATACGAACAAGAAAAGATGCAGCATACCGCTTCGTGCTTTGTGGAGGAAATTCGACCAAATGTGGGTGAAAGCCCTCCCGGCGTCTTGTAGTCCGATGAAGGAAAGTAGGGTGGAATACGCCATTTCAACATTTATCCATACATAGATGTATTCACCCGTAATCCCCAGAGTTAGTCAGCGGTGTACCAAAGTCCACCCACTGATTGTGTACCTATTCCCCGAAGAGTTAGGCAGAGGTGTACCAATGTACACCCACTGATCGTATATTCTCGAAGAGTTAGTCAGCGGTGTACTAATGTACACCCACTGATCGTATATTTCCGAAGAGTTAGACAGAGGTGTACTAATGTACACCCACTGATCGTGTATTCCCGAAGAGTTAGGCAGAGGTATAACAATGTGCACCCACTGATCGTGTATTCACGAAGAGTTAGGCAGAGGTGTTATGTACTAATGTACACCCACTGATAGTGTATTCCCGAAGAGTTAGGCAGAGGCATCGTGTATTCCCGAATAGTTAGTCAGTGGTGTACTAATGTACACCCAATGATCGTGTATTCCCCGTAGAGTTAAGCAGAGGTATAACAATGTACACCCACTGATCGTGTATTCACGAAGGGTTAGGCAGAGGTATACAAATATACGGTCAGCAACGAAAGTCGCTGAACACAGCTCCAAAGCTTGTTAAGAGATTTTTTATTATGAAGGTAAGGTACATATTTAATGGTTATCTATGCAATGATTTCGCACACCTTTCATAGGTCAGTAACTTCATGTTAAAAATCATATTTAAGATTGCAACATGTTCACCGACTTTCGTTGCTGACTGTACAAAAACAGATCGCCGATATTTTTAAGTCCCATGTAATAGAGGGCGAGCCTATTGCCATTAGCCGGGCACAAATCCGAGCGGCTGTGTCATGTTCCTAAATTCGTTTATCGGTTTTACAAACATCTAAACACAACCTTTCGCATTTAAGGATATAATATTAAGTATACAATTATATATTATTTTTCTATTACTTTTTATCGCAACGGTTATCAAAACCAACGTTGCTACACAAACATACCCTCAAATGTCAATATTTAATTATAATAATGCATTTCCTGACCGATATTTGTATGTATGTTTGCTCACTATAGATAAGTGTTACCTGCACGCGTATATTTGTGGCCATTCCCTTAAGGAGCACTGTAGAGAGTGAAGTATGATGCTTTATTTATATAACTTTCACAGATCGCCCGCAGAGAATTCGAGTTAGCTCATAATAATTAAGTAAGAATGACTTTTTCTGGACTTTTAAGACGCACTTACTGTTAATAAGTATAAATATAATAATAATAAATTTTACACAGCACCATCTAGTCCCAAACTAAGCAGAGCTTGTACTGTGGGTACTAGACAATGGATATATACTATGTACATAATAATACATAAGAAACTATGATTTTAAGTCAGAGGTTTGCAGTCGAATAGATAACACTATAACTGCACTGGCTTTTATCTAACGTTAATTGCTAAAAAGATATCTTAAGAAAATACAGCAGAAACTTTTTCGTAATTTAAAAATAAAAAGTACTGGAATCTAACCGGATTTGTTACACGATACATCCGAATCCGTCTGTATGTGGATCTTTGTTTTATAATTCGTTATTTCGATTCCAGTGAAATATGTGTTAGTTATGAATAGTTTTTCTGATAAAGTGAACGACACTATCTTCTAAGCAGTGATAGCCTAGTAGTATGACCATTGGACCGCCAAGTCGAATGTCTCGAGTTCGAACCCAAGGCACGCTTCTCTGACTTTTCGAATTCATGTGCGTAATAATAATTAATTATCACTCGCTTAAACGGTGAAGGAAAACATCGTGAGGAAACCTGCATACCTTAGAGACTTTTCTCGACGGGGTGTGAAGTCTGCCAACCCGCACTAGGCCAGCGTGGTGGACTATAGCCTAATCCCGGAGACCCGTGCCCAGCAGTGGGACAGTATATGGGTTGATGTTGACTATAAAATTGTAATTTTGTAGTAGTATTTATTACCAGTAATTGATTCGTATAGCCTTCAGCTCACCATAGATGCATAGATACTATATAGTTTACACGAGAATCAAATTCATAAATGTGATAATGGAACGTTAAGTGAAGGAAAGAGAGCGAAGATGTGTGAGTGAGAGGGAATGCTAGGAAATGTCAAATTCAATTGACATAAGGGAGAAAGGGATAGCGATGGCCGGTGTGGTGTGATCCCGTGAGGAAGTGAAAATAAAACAAAAAACGGTTAAAGTTGATATTGTATGTCTTTAATTTCTTGCCTATATCCCACATAAATAATACCTTAGGTAGGTATTATTTATGTTCCGAACTGATTTTATGAAAACTTTGTAAATCTATGTTTGTTAATTAAACAAAGCGGGCTTGGTCATACCCGAAAAAGGACAAAAAGTTTCATTACGGAAAATTAAAAAGTTTAGGCGCCAAGGGAGCCTCGAACATAACCAGCTAATATTATTCCAACCTATTTTTCCAATACCTTTAACTCCAGGAGTTTAGTAATGCCAGAAAAGTTAGCGTCCATTTCTCCTGCATTGAAATAATTTAATTAATTTTTAGTTACCTGCATAGTTTCAAATTATTAGTTCAGTTCATTTTTTTTTAAATTATCGCATTAATATTTTTTTCCGACGAATTGTGCGTGTACCTTAAGGTGCATCCACACCGCAGTTACTTTTTGTGGAGCAACAGAATGCAACACGATAACATTAGGTAACATTCTTCAACTTTTGCAACTGCTTGTTACTCTTTGTTGAATGATTGCATTCATACCGCCAATAACATAAAGTAACAAATTAAATAGTAAACAGCGAGTTGCACACGAACTACTGCAGATAATCCCTACTAATATTATAAATGCGAAAGTAACTCTGTCTGTCTGTCTGTTACGCTTTCACGTCTAAATCACTGAACTGATTTTAATGAAATTTGGTACAGAGATAGAGTTGACCTTGAGAAAGAACATAGGATAGTTTTTATCTCGGACTTTTGAAGAGTTCTCTTGGAAACGCGATATAACCGAACTCGACGCGGGCGAAGCCGCGGGCGGAAAACTAGTAATAATATAGTATAGATAGTTACCACATTGTGACGCAACTTTACTTAATACGGCAAAATACTAACAACAAATAACATATTGATTTCTGACATTTACGCGAATATTATTACAGCGTCCATGGTCACGGGTAGACCCGTCCTTAATCGCCGTCGGAATCTACCCGTGACCATGGACGCTTTAAAGGGTCCGAAACGTCGGGATTAATAATGTCAATATAACGCGATAAAATCCGTAAAAAGGAGTTTTATTTTAACAATTAAAATTTTGTTATCGGATGTTGCCCACTAACACTTGGAAACGTTGCTCCACAAAAAGTAACTACGGTGTGCACCTTTACTGCACCGCTGACCCTAGCATGATGGTATGAATGTTACTTGCACGCTTAATCATAGATAGATAGAATATTCTTTATTGTATAACACAATACAGAGAAAATGATAAAAAGAAAACAAACGTCACTTATTGTATCTACAATTGGCGGTCTTATCGCTTATAGCAATTTCTTACAGAAAACCATGGGATGCACAAGTCATGTAAGAAACGAGTAACGGGCGGTTGTGTGCTTAGTAGTCATAGATTGATAGATATACACATATATACATACATACTCGTACATACATACACTCACGCCTTTTTCCCATAGGGGTAGGCAGAAACTAAAGAACGCCACTTGCTACGATTCTTGCATACTTCTTTCGCTTCGACCACATTCATACATCTTGTCATACATACACGCCGGTTGCGAGTACTAATAATGTATAATTACATACATACAACATATAATATAACATATAATAATAAACTAACCAATTCGGACATAGTTCACCTCCTGTAACTCTTTACCCATTTCGTTTCCCAGTACAGCCTTATAAGATTAGATAAAATTAATCATCGTTGACATTACCAGAAAGTTGTGCCGCGTATTATTAATACCATCTATGATTTAATTAAACCTTAAATTTTTTGGCTCACACGATGCACATCCCTCTCTTTTATTTAAACTTAAGGCTTAAATTAATTGATATAACGTATTTACTGTTTGTTTTTATTATTGTTTACTTCTTTTTATTTTTTTATTATGTTGGCACTTGATTGCATCTTTTTTTTTATTATTGGTTTTGGCTTGGATAAAAAGTCCTTTAAGCCAAGTTAATTGTATCTGGTTGCCAATTTAGTAGTGTCTAAACTGACATATTGGCCTTTGGCCCACTAATAATTGTCATGCATCGTATTGGATGAAAATAAATACGTTTTCTTTCTTTCTTAAATGGCATTCATAGAAGGCTGTACGTAAGTGTAACTTGATTCCGCCCTGTATCATATATTTAAGAGACGTAGGGCATAGTGGGAGTAATTCCACTCAAATTGGAGCTGTCCGTCTGGGGAAGTACCTTCGCCTTGTAGAAAATCAAATGTGAAATAACACTGCTTAGAGCTGTGTTGTTTTCTGAGCAAGGTTGCCAGTGCTCCGCGAGGAAACGTTGTGTCAGTGGGGGGACTCTGATCCTTGAACTGCCAACCCAACTATTCCTCTTTCATTTTACAGGGTCCGCAACACCCAAGTGCTACCTATGGTGTTCAAGCGTCTATAGGTTACGGTAAACGCTTACCATCAAGTGGGCCGTATGCTTGTTTGCCACCTTAGTGGAATAAAAAATTAAAAATATGCTAATGGATCAGTGTATCGTATGTTATTAATTCCCTACGTTTCTGTTATTATAGTTATAATCATCTATAGTCACAGGTAGACTAAGGAAGGACTGACGAGGTGTATGTTTTTATGAATGAGGAACTAAAATGGGCACACAAAAATTTTGTAAAGACTGGCGACTATCGCTCACAGCTATATTTGTACAAATTCTAGTAGGAAAACTTATCGTTCCCGCCTAGTATTTGATATTCTGCGCCATTGCGCCTATCTTTCCGCACGGATGCAAACTGATCGCCTACTATTAGGACATAAATATGGAATATGTTACTGAGAAAGATCGCAATAGCAGGCCTAGCGTTCAAATATACTTTGAGCAACAAAATTAAGTTTCACGATTTTCCAAAACTTTAACACAAAGGCAATTTTTACTGGATATAGTATGTATTAATTAGGACATAGAATAATTATATTAGGTTTTATATTATTAAAAAAGATTTACAAAATTCCAAATTCTTTCTTTCTTTCTCTTTCTTTCTTTATTATATATTATATTGCAGAAGCCGAAGTCAATCTCCTTTTATGTAGTCGATTAATAACAAAAAAACTAAACGCAATCATACTTTCTTTATACCTGCGCAGACAGCTTGTATTACAAAACAGTAGAACGTCATTATCACATGGGTATCGGATTATCAATAACAAAGGAGTACAAATATCATTGTGGCGCGATTTGCATGCGCTCGCGCATCGTCAGGAATGCGCTAATTGTGAGCGTGGGACTTCTTGTGACTGGACTAATTATTTTAAGTCAATGGACAAATTAATGATAAATTATTAAGTAAATAAGAAAGTATTTAAAGCGTTTAGAAGGAAAGAGTGAAAGAATGTAATTGCATTGTAAGACACATATTTGTTACAATTCTATGTCTGGACTTTAAAAGAGACTATGATTCTCTGAGTTTGTTTCGGCGTTTCTTCTCAGAGGTCGTCAGCTAGGAAATGCCGGAGCCATCTAGCTTTAAAATAAAAAAAAGTGTAAAATATTTACTTGTAAAAGTGTCTTTAAAAGATCTATTTACAGAAAAAAAAATATATTAATTAACCATGCTGATCAATCGATCTGCAAGGTGAAGCCGCCCTTGCCACGGCCAGTCTATGGATGGGGGACCATTCTTAACACATCGAGACTACTCCGTGAGTCGGACTGTATGAGGTACAGAGGCCAGCACATCAAACTACCACAAACTATCAAATTTCTTTGATTGAATTTCAACTTTAACGCGAATTAATAAGGTTTATATTCAATTGGGAATATTTGACAGTTTTGTATAGCTTGACCAGCTAGCGTCTGTACAAGATAACATGCAAATACGTTAGTTGTAGTAGGAAGCCTTAAAAGCCAGACAACCAGCCTATCCTTATGATGGCAGTATTGTCCAGAATCAAGTAGGTCTATTAGCGTCACCGCGGATCATGCGAGAGCGGTTCCTGTGATCCCACTGTGGAGAGGCGAGGTGTGTTGCCCCTCCAACCAAAGGGAGGATCCTCCAACCAGGCGGGTGTTGTGCCTGGCGGGCCACGGCCCGACGGTTGATGTCGGGCGGTTGTATATATGCAACTTTTCGTTGCGAATGTTGCTTGCGCGATTCAGGCCTTCGTAGTTCTATGTAGCGCGGTAGATGTCGCTACACCACCACTTTGCGGAAAGTGGAAGTGGTGGTGGTTTTAGTCGGTAAGCTGGCCACCTGGCCGGAGAGCCCGACATAACTGTCCTGCGTCCCCCCCGAGCGGGGCGGCCATGCATAAGGCGCATTTGACCCGAAAAGAAAAGGTCCGTGTAGACTTATAATATTTAACTCCATTTGTTAACACTGGAAGCTAACTCCAACATTGCAGAAAGAATCGGTTGACTTAAAACTACCTGTTTCCCGTGGTTTTACTCGCATCCCAAACGGCCTACGTATTTCTCCAAGATCTAATCTATCTCTGTACCGAATTTCATCAAAATCGGTTCAGCGGTTTAGGCGTGAAAGCGCTACAGACAAAGTTACTTTTGCAGTTATATAATAAATATAGAAGGAAGTAGGGATAGTGGCCCGCCCGGCTGGTATGTTCATTTAGGGGTGATATTTACAAATTTCAAGTTCACCTGTCAAAATTTCAAGTTTGTAGCCCGAGTTAGGTTCTGCGTTGATGAATTAGATATAAGTATAGATGGAAAATCATCATAAACATCATAAGCCCATATTATTATACTGTCCCACTGCTGGGCACGAGTCTCCTCTCAAAATGAGAGGGTTTAGGCTTTAGTCCACGCTGGCGTAGTGCGGGTTGGTAGACTTCACCCGCCTTCGAGAAAATCTCTAAGGCATGCAGGTTTCCTCGCGATGTTTTCCTTCACCGTTTAAGCGAGTGATAGTTAATTAATAATACGCACATGACTTCGAAAAGTCCTTTGTCGACCTTTGACTTGCCAGTCCAGTGGTCATAACAATAAGCTGTCACTGGTTTTTATAAATGGAACAGGCTTTTTATAACAATAATTTTCAGAGAAAAAACAATGTGTATTTTTTATAAAACTTCATTATTTATGAAATGGAGCAGAATGTGCTCTATTTTCTTGTAAGAGGATTAGAACCTTGTACACAATATGTCGGGACAATTTCGCCGTGGACACTTCAAGACCCACCTTCCCTCATATATTATTTACTGCGGTAACCCCAATGTTTTAAGTCAAATACATATTTCTTGGTCACGTTTACTTTGGTATGAATTTTATGAAAAGGTAAGTAGGTAAGTATTAATCCGAGACAAAATGTTTCGAATATATTCTACTTTTACGGTAGGAACTTATTTTGCTAAAAAGCTTCTAATAATATGTATTCGTACTTTATACTTTAAGTATTGTACTTTTTTGTATGTACTGCCACAGTACGTGAGCTTGAGGTACTGGGTGCGATTCCCAGGTCGAGAAAAGAGGTATTAGTTTTTTTCTATGAAATTCTCAGTAGCAGCTCGGAGTTTGGATACCAGCGATCTGTGGATGTACATTTAGTACACCTCTGCCTAACCCTTCGGGGAATATAGGCGTGATGATATTTTACTTATATAAATTACTCATAGGTCTCAGGTACTAAGATTACTTGCAACTTTCCTTCATCGGACTACCAGATGCCGCGAGGACTTTCACCCACATGTGGTCGAATTTCCACCACAACGTACGAAGCGGTATACTGCATCTTTTCTTGTTCGTACCGCAAAGGAGTGGAATACTCTCCCTGCGTCTGTAATCCCAGACTCATATAACCTTGGTGTCTTTAAAGTAAGAGTGTACAGGCATTTTCTGGGTAAGCGTGTTCCATCTTCGACTTCGTCGTCGCTTACCATCAGTTACTTAACATCAGTTCAAACGCAAACCCATGAACAATTAAAAATTAATTTAAAAAAAACTTTTTTTCAGGAAATCTTTGAATGGAAACAAAAACAAATCCCTGCTTATTATACATATTTCTTTTTCTACTGTTGCTACTAGCTCTGTCTCGCGGCGTTATCCGTGTTGATCTCGTTTGTATCAATCCCCTGGGGATATCCCTAAATCCATTCTTAGCTGACGCCTACACTCTATAAGGATAAAAAATTATATATTTCTTTATAGGGTGGAAAATCTTCATAGTTCGTCCAACGCCTGTTGAGGCGGCAGGGTATATCGGATTCATACCACCGCAATTCCTTACGAATGGTATGTGGTATGGACATAGGGCAAAGATGCTATGGAACTCTTAATAACATTCAATACGACTGTGGCCCAGCCATCACTAGACTCTTTCAAGGGTTCGTAGGTTTATTTCAGGTCCGACCTGTAAGCACGCGTGCTAGTTAAATCATCCTAACACTCGTTTGTGAAATGCGCAACGCTCGATTTCAAAATTTGTTTGTAGATAGATATGATGGATTGATTTAAAAATATATTTATTCTGGTTCCAAAAACACGGATAACAGAATACACGACACACCATTGTAGGCCCTTATCTCAACATAAGTAGTTGGTTTTCATGGGTAACAAAATGGCATGGCAAAAAGCATCAAAAAATTTTTAGACCAGATAGGGTCTTTGTAATTGAGTAGTGATTAACCATATTGACCATTGGGCTGCCAATTCATGAATATCTAAGATGAATGCACAAGATACATACCTCTGACGCTTCAAAATTATGTGTGCATTAATAAATCATTATCGGTTGGTTGAGTAAAACATCGTGGAGCAACCTGCCTGAGATTTTCTCGACAGTCTGCGAAATCTGCAAACCGCATTAGGCCAGCGTGATGAACTATACCTAACCCTTCCTATTCTGAGAAGAGACTCGTGCCCAGCAAAGGAACAGTAAATGGTTAAATTACGTTGCGGATCTATGTGATCAGTGAATGAAGTTGGCATGGTTTTCAATCTACCACAATAATGTCCACAAGACCACAACAGATACACCACCTCCACGGTTGGTCTTATTGTACCTATATAATACTTGTCTACAATAGAAATCTTGAAGAATATAAAAAGTAAAACCTTACCAGTGATAAGTGTAAAAAATCTGTGTCAAGGTTATACACTGGTAAACAGTTACCTTTAGACATCATCAATCAAGATCACGATCGACGATTTCAATAGCTGTGAACGTAAACAGTGATATTTAAGAATCTTTTGGTATTTTCACGAAATGGTGCTTTAGCTGTACCTTTTAGAATATATTATATTTCTACGAGCTGGTTCTTTTGGTCCCACTTACATCCCAAAGAACTTTTTGAGACTAAAGGTGTCTTATATCCTTCTCCAAGATCCAACACCAAAATTCTTGTGTGAAAAGTAGCAAACAGACGAACAGGCGTAGGTACTGAAAGTGACTTCCACATTTAAAATAATGTTTCTCAGGTAAAATCGATCTTATATGTTGGATCCTTCAAAAATAGCTTAGCTCTCGCAACGTCGCAACTCGCAAGCGCGTGTGGCATGTTAAGATGGAAATATGGATCGTAGGACATGGTGTTCTATAATTTCCGCTCACCCCCAGATAAAAAGGCTTTTAAAAAAAAACTTTGACAGTTTGCACAGTACACACCTATTATAGGGCATGGCTTCGATTTAGAACGAGCTAAGTGTAGATAAGTACCGATGTGGTATTTATATAAAATTCTCAGTAGCGGCTCAGAGTTCGGAATTTATGCCCGGCTAATGGGAATAAGCTCGCCCCCTGTTACATAAGACCTAAATCATATCGATTAACCTATTTTAATCTGCCTTACTCTTCAGGAAAAGCTTGTTGGTCAATAATTATGTATTTTATTAGTAAGGAATGTTTATTTCTGGAAAATTTAATTTTAAAATATTAACATTCATTGTAACTATAATTAAAAACTAATTGTATATTATTTATTATCTATTTACATAATGTTCAAAAAAAAAGGAAAATGAAAAGAACTAATAAATAATTATCACGTCCAAGCGTCAAAGTATTCCTCCACATCGCTGTCATCTTGTAACGTTCCCAGAAGACTGGCCGCATTGCCACGTTGAATGGCAATGCTAATTCGTTGACCCAAGAATAAACCAGCCCTCTGGTCGCGCGAAGCGTCGATAAGTTTTTTGGTAATTTATGTATTTTATTTGATTAGCTACCTATAATATCAAAATACATCGAGTATGTCCTACTTCCTAGCTATATAATTCCTCGTTCGTCGCAACCTGCCAAAAGCACCTGGCGACAGATCAATCCCAGCCAGGTATGGAACACGCCAAATGGACAATGATGGCAATAAACCACGCCGAATTGCCAACGACGTTGATTTAACTTGGCACCGCGCTGATGACAATTAAGGCGTATTCAGAAATGCCGAGCGGTATTACGCCGGATTGTGAAGTTAAGAATACCGCGTCATACCGTCCGGATAGGCGGTATGTATTTTCTTGCTTTGTAAAAGACGGTGTGGATATCGCTGCCGCTATATTTCTGTAGCGGTAACGTGCATAGTTTGAATGCTAGTAGGTATGACAGTAAGTATGAAAAACTCGGTACCTTGGTACGGTAGTGGCAGCTAATTGGTTCAACGATTCGGCTCTCGAGTATGCAAATGTAAGTACCAAAATCAAAAGCTCTTTGGATTTAATTTAAATTAAAACATTAATTAAAATAAAACTGCAATAAGTCTGAACGGTCGGTATACTTAATTAAAACATTAAAACTGTTCCGAACAGTAAAATTAACTGAACTAAAAAACAGTTAATTAATTAAAAATTAAAATAAGTAACGTTTTCATAATTACATACGTTTTTTTTCAGCTACATAAACGCTTATATGCAGTTGCAGAAGCCCGAACTGTCTTCCAACTTAATTAAAATTTGCAATCGTACGGTAAAATAAAATAAACTTGAACTAATTAATTAAAATAAAAGTAGGTAACATTTCCATAATCGTATGCGGATTTTTTCAGCCATAAAAATGTATAATTCATTCTTGCCATGCATCAATTCTGTATTTAACGCGTATGGCAATACTCATGGAGAATATGCTTTTGGCATTTATTGTTTTGTCCAATCGAAGCGTTAATTTTGGGACCTATTTATATGTAAAGCACATGATTTGGGTTTCATTCATTACGCTACTATGCGCACAAATTAATAACCTACCTAATAAATTATTAATACGTTCATTTAATGAGGCCACATTTAATGGATGCATTTAGATCGGAAAATAATTAGGTACCTACATATGTGATTTAGCTGATATAAATTATCAAAGTCAAAACGAAATACCTGTAAAAAAACGTTCAAGCTCTCTTCACGCCTCCTTTTATTTTTGTTTACGGGGGGAAACCTTCAAAAGTTGATCGGTCTTCGGGGACTAGACCAGAGAGTGTGGGACTCTTACCCACTAAAACCACCTCGGTAGCAATCAGCACATGAAGGGGGGCACCAGTGGTCTCTTAAAAGACTGCCCTAGACTCCCCCGTGCGCGAAACGTCTGTTAGGGGACATCCCTGGGGAAACTGTAAAGGAATCTTCCCTGAACCTCACTACGACAGCACATGACTCTGCTGCCATCATTTTTAGGGTCGCACGATCACCAATTCCTAGTGTTTTTACTTGAGAAAGAAGTGGGACAACAAACTCTCCAGCAACATATTGTTACTATCCCACTATTTTTATTAAAAAATTATATATCGAATTCCTCCTTAGAAAAGTTCCAAGCCCACGTCTTGAAATTAAAAATATGTTACCAGTATACATAAAAATAATAACTAAACGCATCCCAAAGCTTCAAAGCAGTTCTTAATTTAAAATGAAAAATAATTTTATGCCAGTACGAATACGCTTCTTCAAAAATAATAAAAAAGTTAGATTAGAATCTCTATCATCGGAAAACTACCACTTATCTTAATGCGATTCATCTTATTATTTATTTGTCTTACTAATGACCACTAATCATTTCTCATCCGCCGACTAATGAAGCGGTAAAACTTAGGTGTCAAGAATGCCCATCTTCCTCTATACTAATGATATTAATAGCCTTATAAATCTTTTTAAGATGGTAGTCGTGATTCATTTGCATTTAAAAGCTTGGTGATTTTCAAATACATCAACGATTAAATATTGAAGCTGCATATATAAATATTATATTGTTATTCTATTGAACATGCCTTTAGCCGGAACATGCCTTCTGGTTCAAATTCATTAGGTATTTAAACTGATTTGTTACATTTACATGGTGCTTAAGAACCTTTATTAGTTTGAAGAGAGGTAGGGCATAGTGGGAGTATTTCTAATAGAATGATGGATGGAGATGTTTGTTACTCTTACACGCTAAAACTACTGAACGGATTTTGATGAAACTTTACAGTATTATAATTTATACATCAGAATAACATATAGGCTAGTTATAACTATTTTAAGTTAATAAGCCAATTTACAACAATAATTAAAAGTAACTTTTTCACGCGGACGATGTCGCGGGCAGTAGCTAGTTTTAAATATTTCAAAAAATACGTAATTCTTAAAATCCGTAAGAGGTTATCTTAAATCGTAATGATATAACTCACAAAAAATGACCGCTGAATTGGAAATATTGTGTAATAGCAAAAAATGTGAATTTAAAATTACTTACTGTTACAGCTACGTTTCCGTAATACTCTTTAATATATGTAAGCAGGATTTGAAATAGCAATTTTTAATATATCGGTCTTTATTTAAATTTTTTCACCCACTTCATTTAAAACGTCATTAAAACAACTTATAATTAAATTACTATCAATCAATATGATGCCCGGGCACTTTCCTTTTTTACATTTTTAATTTCTCCAACTGCTGGATAAAAATCAGCCCCATTTAATACAGACAAAAGTCATCCCCGTTTTATTAAATGCCGCAGCAGCAGTGGAAGAATTGTAATGAAAAAAAAATATAAATGAAAAAATTTAAATATTTTTGTTGGAGAATACTCTACTTACTCTTTAAGGACTATAGCCTAATCCCTTTCATTCGGAGAGGAGACCTGTTCACCTGTGCCCAGCAGTGGGACAGTATATGGGTTGATGATGATGACTCAAATTGTTTAAAGCGTTTCCTAGACCTGTGATACAAAATCAACACATATTCCAAAAAAGGAATACATAAAGAATATTAAGTAAATATATATCGAAGAACTGCCTCATTAGCTTAGTGTTCCTAAGCGCGACTGCTACACTAGAGGTCCTGGCTTCGATTTCCAGGTCGAGCAAAGTGTTATAGGGTTTTTCTATAAAATCTCATTAGTAGCTCGGAGTTTGGATTTGTGCCCGATTAATAGTCTCACCCCTATTAAATGGGACCTAAACATACCGGCGAACTATGGGTGTACCAATTATTACACCTCTGCCTAACTCTTCGGGGACAGACGTGATGGTATGAATATACATGTGTTTATAAGAATGTATTTTTGTAGTGTATTTCTAGACAGAAATGTTTCACTGCAGCTAACACAAATCCCAGAACTAATTATTGCGGGCTGTGGCTTGGTAAACATCTTCACATTAATTATCGTATAAGATAGCATTTTGAAGATAGCTTTCAACATTCAATATAAAGTATAAAAATAAAGGCAACTTATCACTCTACAGTTTTCATTTTTTGCTCAGACATGAACTAAAACAGATTACTTAATGAACTAATAATTATACCTACCTATATTTTATTTACTGATACTACACATACTTTATTGTATTCACGATCAACTACACAGAATGGCTTTGTTCTTTATTTATGAATAAATGTTTTTAAACCAAATTGGAAAGAAATCCAATGTAAGGCAAAGAACAGAGACTCCTTGCTAGCAATACATGGTTCAACGTTTAAATAGCCATTTGTAAACATATACTGAACGGAAGTCCATTAAAGCAATTAATAAATCCATCCATAATACATCCATCCATTTGATGGATATTTCACGAGGACTGTAGTGGCATTAAATTATTAAAGGACATTCATTAGAATTTGGAGCAGCATTATACGGCATTTAGTCGATTTATATACCATAGTCGATTAAAGAGGACGTTTCTAATTAAACGTCACACACTGAAATCCTACTTATTACACCTACCGCTGGCTATCCGAACGATATCCTCGAGTAATAAGCTCTGAAATCGATTTAAAACTATCGTATCTACGGGTGCCCGAGAGGCGAGCAAACAAACTAATAAACTTTCTCTTTTTATGTTGCATAGCATCAGACTTTATTGATCCGTTTTCCAGATAAGGAAACTATTCAGAATCTGATCACACGTTTTCAGAAATTTCAATCAAGTTTTTATTTGGATGAAACTTTTTTTAGCGTATCACTGGCAAACAGAAATAAATGGAACAGCAAAAAATTATGAAAAAGTTTAATTTTTAAAATATCATTAAGTTTTTCGATGTTCATCTTAATCGCTTTGAGTAAAATTTGAATAACGTATTTTTTCTAAAAAAGAAATAGTTCAAATATCTGATCGTATTCCTATCGGTCAATGCTTGCGCATCATTTTAAGACTATCGACCTTAAATATCCAATAAAAAAAATTAACTCGTAGTTATGACCATTTCAGTTATAGTAATATGAAATCTCTTCTTAAACTTTTTCAAAGGCTAAGTCGAGAAAATATACTCATAAAAACTTTTACTAAAGTAGCTATTCTACTTGGCACGCAGACAGAGTTTGGCGAAATATGCCATTTAAACTTTTTTTACTATCAACGCTTTGTAGCCATTGAGGTTTAAGATTTAAGTCTATGTCATCTGGGGCATAGAGCATACATTGACGAAACAATATTTAAGGCTAGACTACACAGAATCTATCTGCAAAACGTATAAAACAACACTGGGTCAAGATCATACATTATTTTTACTACTGAATTGAATGCGTGCCCCGTCTTGCTTGATAGACATCCCCCAATCTGTCACATTTCTTTGATAGATTTTCAACTTTAATACAAAGAAATAAGGTTCCAGCTATGCAAACTGTCAAATTTTCCCATTAGAATATTCAATGTGGAAATTTTTACAGTTTCGGATAACTTGACTTACTGTCGTCTGTACAATTACAACTAAGGTCTCATTACCGGGACTGATAGGCTGAGGATTATAGTTTCGCTTCCCAGGTGCAGTGTTATAGGTTATTTTTTTAATTCTCAGTGAAAGTTCGGAGTTTGGATAAGGGCCCGGTTAATAACAATCTGCTCGCCCGCGCTTATGACATGGGACTGAAACATAGCGGCAAATTATGCGTGTACAGACGCCAGCACATCAAGCTACCCCAATCTATCAAATTTATTTGATAGATTTTCAAATTTAATATAAAATAATAAGGTTCATTCTCAATTGGGAAAATTTGACAGTTATGACCCACTGTCGGCGTCTGTACTTTAAAACGCTTCTTCCTAGCCCTTTGTGGACATGCATGTTATGTTATGTTTATTTTACATCGACATCTGTCCGCTCTGCATACTGTGTGGCCAAGGCTTTACAGTAGGTTATTTTACTTAAGGTAGGTTGGATTTTGACGTGGATACGTTAATCGCACAATGTCGTGACATTTCGCCCGCCCATTAGGAGCCTATCTGCTACGCCAGCCTTTCCTTAGTACTAATGTTATGACTACAATGCTCGGAGTTTTAAACAATTATATGAATGATATTTAGTATACCTACCATAAAAGCTATTTATGTGTGTGGGGTGTGTGTCTGTGTAGATTCAATATTATTGGCTCATAATTGTTGATGCTAATAACAGTATTGATACCATAAAAACACCAGTAGGTCAGATAATATTAATTGTGTAGGCGTTTCGGTCCCGAAGAAGTCAAGCTCATCCCGCCATCTTTACCTATAAGTACTTAATATAAAAAAATCTACAACGATCAGACTGGTAGATTTAATTTGATTTAAATAGGTACGGAAATCTTGAATTTGAATTCTATTTGAATTTCTAAAACAGTTCTTTCGAGGAGTGAATGTTTTCTTTCATTCATTTCCATAAAGTGAACCTACATTAAATCTATGTAGGAAGACTGTGTTTGTAGACATTCGATAAAATTATCGTAGAAACCCGACCCGACCGCCTTAGACCGGCAAGCAATGAATAATATGACAAATATGGGCCCGGGTACCCTTCGGATTTATTAAAAGTCCATAGAATTAGTAGAGCTTACATACTTTTTGTTCGGAAAATAGACTACCTTATTACTTTTTGTGGGTACTGGGTACATATCGGAAAGAGCGACGAAAATATTTTCATTATGGCGGTTTTTTACCTACGTATAAAATAAGGTCATGAGTACCTACATGGAAGTGGATGAGTGAGTTTTATTAGGAACTATTGTGTTCTTTTAATTAATTTATTTTATTTTATAAATATAACATGTGACTATGGGTATACTTTTTGCCTGGAAATAAAAATGGCGCCTGTATTCCCCGAAGTGTTAGGTAGATAGAGGTGTACCAATGTACATCCACAGTTCGCCGGTATTTTAGGTCCTATGTAATAGAGGGCGAGCCTATTGCTATTAACCGGGGCAAATCCAAACTACAAGCTGTTACTGGGAATTTTATAAAAATAAGTACTTACCTACTTTGCTCGACCCGAGACTCGAACCCAGGACCTCTATTGTAGCAGTCACGCTAACGAACACTGGACCAATGAGGCATTCATAATTTTATTTATTAAGTAATAATATTCATTGGACGCACACATTGTAAACTCATTAACAATATCTACAATTTTATTCAGTGTCTTTTCTCTAAAAATAATGACGGCAAAGGATGGACGAAATTCTACGTAATACTCGACAAAATAACTACAGTAACGTTCACCAAATTAAAATACAATCTAAATCAAATATTACAAAATACTCAAGATCAAGACAAGCATAAGCATCTTCTATTCCACAATCAGTGTTGCAATGCACAAAATTGCAGGCATTATTCATACATCACATAATTCTATCATGTTTCCCTTTCGTGCGGTGTGTTTGCGAGATGGTTATCATTAAATTAGCCAGAGACAATGAATGTTAAAATATTCGGCCTGCATGGTCAGGCACCGTGAGCTATGATTGTTTCGCGGTAAATTAATGTCCTGGATTTAAAAAAAATCGTTGCATTTTATGTAAATTAATCACATTAAATTATAATAAAAATGCGTGGGAAGGTAAGTGCGTTTGTTATTAACATTATAAAATAAGTTTTACATTATTATTATACTGAATTTTGTTCACAGCTAATAAAGTAAATTATTAAAAATTACTATTTATTTTACTGACTGTAGATATGTAATTATAAAAAAAAACATACCTATAATTTATATGTATATCCTGCCATAATTTAGGTAAATTCTCAGTTGAATAATCTTATCACCATTTAATAAGAAATTTGTAAAATTTACTTACCCACATACGTTGCAAATACAAATAAAACAAATAAATGTACTAAAAAGTCCCATCGCATCTTCATTTTGATTGCACAATAGTCATAAACTCAATAATAACACATAACGTACGTAACTACTGTACTACTATCAAATATCTACACACAATTAAAATAATCTTTCACTAGTAATAAGTCACTTCACAATTGGATAATTTATCCGAAGTCTAAATAATATCTTTAGACAAAAAACAATTTAAAAAATATTTCCAAAAAAAACACAAACGTCAAAATTCAAATTTCGTAAGAGAAATTTGGCTCGAAGCGTTCACCGTGCACGCGAGTAAAGTTCGGAATGTAGTGTGTAAAGGCACGCATACACTACGCGGTGGTGATCGACCCCACCGGAACCACAGTCGGTGGGCGCGCGACTGCCGACTCCATGTGCACCGCACCGAAACGTAACTTAGTACCAACTTAAAGTTTGCAGCTACACAGCCCTTAGTTCATCGTTTATAGAGTTGATTTTCCGCATTCGATTTTAACAAAACCTATCGCTAATGATAATGTTCGTAGTTTTGTAGAGCGTACGCGCATAGAACGCTGTAGCCCCATTGAAGGTATTGTTTTGGAAGGCGATAGGAAAACAAAGCAACTGTTCTACGTAAAAATTGGGTAGATAAAGACATTCAGAATTACGCAGTAAAATGGAATGCGTTCAGTGCATTATGAATGAATGAGATGATAAAAATGCATTTTTATTAGTCATTGTTTATATTTTTACTGAAGTTTAATTATGATTGCCGTACCATGGTTGTTTCTTTTTGCAATAACATAATAAATGCAATTGCATTTTTTGTACACAGTGCCACCTACAGTACCTAGAGCGGTGAGTGGTTTATTAGTTTAATGCTTTAATCTAAGTATCCATGCCCCCCTCCATGTGCTGATGGTGGCCATTGGGGTTTTAGTGGGTAAGAATCCAACACACCCCGGTCTAACCCCCGTAGACCAATAGCCTTTTGAAGGTTCCCCCCGGTTAACAATTAAAGGTACCTACGTAGTTACCTATGCACTGCCTCGTTAGCACGTCATCAGTCTAGTGGTTGCTAGTTGCAAGCAAAACTGCTGAGCGTGAAACCCTGGGTTGGATTCTACTTCTTTTAATTGGGATTTTCGGTTAGAACATTCTCAGAAGCAGCAAAGCAAAATAATTATGTGATAATCTTGCACAAAAATAATATAAACTTCCGAGTCACATAATTATTTTGATTTACCTACCTACTTGCGGACTGTAAGAGTATCCTGAACGCAATAGATACGGTATAGGTACACCTACCTACTTCGACGAGAAAATGTCAAAGAATATTTACGTTTACCTTCTTTATGAGAGGTGCACAATGAATGTGTGTTAAAAACATAAGAATAATTTGGACAATGTTTATATATGGTATCCACGACACAGGCTTGCCTAGTGTGGTTACCTCGAAAACTCGTAGTTTATGTACATGATCCACCACTGTGTAAAACTTTAATGTGCCAATAATTATGTACAAGTATAGTTTATCTTTGGTGAAATAAATAATTTGTATTTGTATTTACCTACCTAATTGCGGACTGTAAGAGTATCCTGATCGCAATAGATACGGTATAGGTACACCTACCTACGTTGACGAGAAAATGTCAAATATTTACATTTACGTTCTTTAAGAGAACACACAATGAATGTGTCATAATATGTTATTTTAATTAAGTAATGTAAGTGGTGTGTATCAGTAATATTCAACCGCATTTGGTTAGACTGGAAGCCGAATCCAACATAGTTTGGAAAAAGGTTCGGAGAATGAGGATGACATCTTTGTAATTTCGACTTTGACAGTGTAATAAGTGACAGTATATTACTCATTTAATCACGTGACTCAGCGTGATATAAAAGTTTAACAACGCCTGCAGGTGTGTTAGTATCATATTAATTTGTCTCATATATTAAACCGTTGTTCCTAGTTGTCATATTACCTACTTATATTCTCCGAAGAGTTACATGATTACTAATTATCTATCATTGAAAAATAAATATTCAAATGATTATTTCTTCTTTAGTCTAAGTGCTCGTAAATGCGAGTGCTACGCTACAGGTCCTGGGTTAAATTCCCAAGTCAAACGAAGTGTTATTGGGAGTTTCTTTGTGGCAGCTCACAGTTTGGAACTGTGCCTGGCAATAGGCTCGCCCTCCTATTACATGGGACGCAAATATAATAGTAAACTGTTGGCGTATGTACAGACGCCCGCAGATCAAGCTATCCAAAACGTCATATTTTCCCAATTGAATATGAACCTTAATATTTTGTAATAAAGTTAAAAATCAATCAAAGAAAATTGACAGATTATGGTAGCTTGATGTGCTGGCCTCTGTACACATGTTAGAACACCTCTGCCTAACCCTTCGGGAAATAAAGGCGTGGTGGTACGTAAATCTTTGTACCTTCTTTCTTTCCTCCTTCGCAAAAGTTCATGTCAGATAGTTAAATAGTAACACATGTCATTATGGTTTCGCACGTGGCCGGACTCCCGTAACATCTGGCTTTAGAAAAAGGAACCAGAAGGAAAAAAAGTTGCTTGCAGTGGAGGACAATAAATAAAAAAGGACAATCGTCGAAAAACGTCAATAACAGGACTTCCAGAAAAAAAGTTACGCCCATATAGATTAGAGAATGTCATCTTACACTTGGCATGCAATTTTTTAAGGATTGAATGTCATAATAGTGTGTTCGTCATACAATATCGAACAATAATAACTGTATGAGTAAGTAGGTATGATGTAATGTCATACTGAGGTGTTCATTATGAACGTAGACAAAACAAAAGTATGTACTTAGGTAGGTATAGGTTACAGGCTACCTACTAAGGATGTTAAGAAGTAGCAAGTTACGTTCTATTGTTTGGCTTGTCATGTCTCATCTGTCACTCAAGGAGTTTGGTGAACATTAAACCTCTTTGGTTTGTTTTGGAAAACTGTCTCTTTAGTCTAAAGGTCGTCAGTGCGTGTCGTTTAGCCTAGAGGTGTACTAATTTACACCCAGTTCATCGGTATATTTAGTTCCCATGTATCTAATAGGGGGCGAGCCTATTAATAAAATCCGAGCTGCTACTGAGGAACGAAACGAACCCAGGATCTCAAGCGTAGTAGTCGCGCTTACTACCACGTAACGAGGCAGTTCAATGTGAGCAACAATTAATTAGTTCTGCTAATTATAATAGCAAGAATAGGCTGCAGAAAACAAACCTGTGTTGATTATTCAATCAACACAGGCCTAATTGCTCCGTGCCGAGTTTGTGCCGTTGTTAGTAGGGCGGTGATATCTAATGGTGTCTAAGCATACGGCGTAGACCCTGGAAGGCCACAGACCAAGGGAGTAAAATGAACACTTCTAATTAATCACAATATGATTCAGACTCACGACTACATGTCAAAGTCAAATGTCTTTTTTTAAGTATATTACTTACAGATTTATTCTTGGTTTACAATTTTGTTCCAAATAGTGCTTGAGAATGATGCAGTATGATGTGAACATTAATTGATCCAGTATGATAAATAAACAGAAAAATATTGGCATTTCGCGAAGAGATGAGGGATCCATCGAACGACTGGTTGTGCAGGGAAGGGTTGACGGTACAAGACCTCGCGGTCGGTCACCAATGCGATGGACTGATCAAATCAAGAACGCTGGGTGCCCCTATAAGGGAGGACAGGGAGAGATAGCGGGACATCGTGAGGCGAATAACATCTGCCCCCAACACCACTACTACATGACGGCCACAACCGCTCTGCCAAGGGTGATTCGGCTGAGAAGAAGATTGGCTTCTCATGCACTTATACTGGAAACGAAGCAGTAGCCTATTAATAAGTCCATTGGACTGCCAAGTCAAAGTTTACGAGTTCAAATCCAAGGCACGCACCTCTGACTTCGTATTCATGTGCGTATTAATAATTATCACTCGCTGAAACGGTGAAGGAAAACAACGTGAAGAAACCTTAGAGATTTTTCTCGACGGTGTGTGAAGTCTGCCAACCCACTAGGAATTGTGGTAGATTTATAGGCTAATCTTTCTCAATCTGAGAGGAGACCCGTATCCAGCAGTGGGATAGTATATGGGTTGATGATTTAATAATACTGGAAATGTATTACACGTTGTGCAGTTAAATGAATGAGTCGTTAATTAATTACCGGTAGTACTCTCGCAGCCTGAGCCTGGCAGTTTGCAGTTTCTTTCGTACTTTTTAAGTAATAAATTAAAGTCTTTGGTTGAGGCTTCATAAATGGTGCATCCACACCGCAGTTTTTGTAGAGCAACAAAATGCAACACGATAACATTAGGCAACATTATTCTCATTCAACTTTCACGGCAACATATGCTAACAACAAATAACTTTATTGCTATCGGATGTTGCCCTCTAAAACTTGGAAACGTTGCGCCACAGAAAGTAACTGCGGTGTGGTAAATTATAGAAATATTTATGACTACATTGGACCTTAGAGCCCCAAACTTAACAGAGCTGGTACTATGGGTAGGTACTAGACTCTACTCAGGCCGATAGGTTTATAGGTAAAACACTCATTTACTAAGAAATTATTTATTTCATTCTAAAAGCAGAGTAAAATTACAGACATCGACGTTACATCAAGAAATAAGTAGGTATATGGTTATATTACGACACCATTTTTATAGATAGTTAAGAAAATGACACGTAGGTACTTATAATTTGAAATCCACTAAGTAAAAAACTATAATTATATTACTATCAAAAATAATTTATAAATTCATTTCTGACACTGACGACATTGAAATAAAACTACTTTTCACGGATTTTATCGGATTAAATTGTTAGTATTAATCCCGACGTTTCGGACCGTAGACTGAGGTGGTAGGCATCTTGCGGTTCTAATAACTGACGGCTACCTTGCATTTTTGTTTAAATTTTTGGCAATCCGATTCACGCAGAACGAGCTCACGGTATCCTTTGGTCTTCCAGTAGTAGGCCTGGATTTTGACAGATTTCTTAGCAGGTGGTACAGAAGCCAGTACATCAAGTTACCACAAACTGTCAAATTTCTTTGATCGATTTTCAACTTTAAGACAAAGTAATAAAGTTAATTTTCATTTGGGAAAATTTGATAGTTTTGGATAGCTTGACCTGCTGACGTCTGTACCTAAGACCCAGTCATCTTTTCTATTGAAATTTGGATATTTTTTAATTTCAATAGGCTCATGAATCATTCTAGGTAATATCAATATAAATCGCGATAAAATCCTAAAAAAGTATTTTGATTCAATTTATAAAATAATCCATTTAATTATGAATTTAAAACGCATCATAATGTCAAAATAAAATGTCAACATACCATTGGAATAAAAAATAAGCTCCCAAAATGTGTCATTCGAAGTATCGAATGACACATTTTAATAACATAGTAATATATGAAAACATACATACTGACATAATATCAGTTCTTTAATATCGGAGGCAACCCTGACTGGTTTATTTTTTAAAAGCACTATTTTTAACTAAATCATAAGTAGAAATAGTGTACGACACCGATTATAATTATATTAATTAGAACTTTTTACTCATTATTAACCGTTAATTTGTAAAAAAATCTAATACCTACCTGGTAGCTCAGGACGAGTCAGTTGGACTCCAATATTAAAAACTTATTGATTGACTGATTTATTGATTAAATTCAAAGATTTAAATCGTTAGATGCACCCTTCCGCGTCAAATCACGTTTCCGTAAGTAAACTGGTTCACATCTGAAGTATCGAATCTGTTATTGTCTCGTTCACTCATACTGAATATTGCACACTGTCGTTCTGTCTCTGTTACGGAATGTGTGCATTCACTCATCTCTATATGGACACATTTTCGAGCGGTACTTATACCGTACATAAACGGTGAGGGCAAATCTTACGATTTAAATCTTTGATTACATTACACTTTAAATAGACATCAATATCCAAATCTAAACTTACATTTACAAGATTATTATGCATAATACCCTTCCTATTGGTTCCTCCGTCGATTAAAAATAAAACTGTTTTTTTTTTAGTAATTAAATTAGTCCATACACTTAAAAATTTTTTTAATCACATTCAATTGACGAATACTGTATTTAATTTTGCTGGAGAACATAACAAAACCCAAAAGCTTTCAGTTTAAATAAAATACAGTGTTAAGCGACATCTCGTTGCACAATATTACAAATTAATATTACCTACGTCAAATTAGTAGGTATTCCTCACACTTTTCAAACACAGTGGCGCTGATTCCGTTTTCATTATATCTCTTTCTAACAAGAAAAGGATAGAGCTACTTTATTCTTGATAAATTATATTTATTTATGTAAATACATCTTTTAAAGACGTTTTTACAAGTCAATATTTTATTAATAATACTTGTAATAATATTAATATTATTTTTTTGGCTACGGTAAGTCCTTGTTCTGAGAAGAAACGCCGAAATAAACTCAGAGAATCATGAAGTAACAGTATTCAATCCTTAAATCCGTGTTTTACAATGTAGGCAAATCTGAACTGGCCTTTTGAAGAAAGAGCCATAGCAGCTTTGATTTGACCAGTCCATACTGACGGCACGCATACATAAGTGATCGTGTAGCTCTACCAGTATTTAGGGAGCTGAAAGACGCTTCGCACGACGATACCAGATCTTGCTGATCTGGTACCGTTGTGTGAAGACGTGAGTTCACTTTTCTACATGAATTGGTTAAGTAAACAGTATGTACCGAATATTTTCCTGTGCAATATAACATTGACATGACATTAAGAGTAATTCGACAGCTATACATTTTTACTGTCCTTTTTCAATTATATTCGTAAGAAAGAGATATAATCTGACTAAAATTAATTTAGTGAAGTTTGCAACACTTCCAACTGAATCAGCACCGATAAATACATCCGATCGTAAATATAGTTATGATAAAGTTAAGAATATAATGTTATTGTTGTATAATAGCACATTTAAATATAAACTCCTACGTAATATCACTATTCACCATTGCAAAATGGCACTTCAGTCATTGTTCTTTAATGCGTCGAATGATATGATTGTAGAGGGCGCCACCTATCAACTCTTAGGAGACTGTGGCCTGTGGGCATCACTATTATTTTTATTATGACTGACGAATTAAAATATCGTGATATTTTTAATTGTTTCAGTACCAAGGGCGATAGAATAGAAGCTAGGAACCGAGTCGATACGTAAATGGTCGCCGATCGACAATCAACATAGCCCTATCAACCTGCAGGCTGGTCCGATGCACTATTTTATTAAACATTGACTAATAATGATTTAGGTTTACGAACATCAAGAAACATAAAATATGAATGTATTACCGATCAGGAACTTATTCACTATGACGTGCAAAACTCCAAACATGTTAGAGGCCAATGTCAAAAATGTACAGACGCCAGCAAGTCAAGATATCCAAAACTGTCAAATTTTCCCAATTGAAAATGAACCTTATTTTGTTGAATTAAAGTTGAAAATCTATCAAAGAAATTTGACAGATTGTGGTAGCTTGATGTGCTGGCCTCTGTACATACTGAACTGACTATGACTATTGCCACAGAGTAGGATTTTGATAGCCGGCGCGTTAGACAGTTTGTCTTAGAGAATAAGACCCCAATACAAACACCTTAAGGATGTAGTTGTAGATTATATTTGTCTTTTATACTTCTTATGTAAGTAGATTGTGCATCTTTGATGATCACTCAAAATATTTTTTAAATGAGTATGTAATAACTACGTTTTTTTATTATTAAATAGGTTATATGTATATTACGTACTACAATGATTATAATGATAATGATAATATTACGGGCGTTGTACAGTCAATAATTTAGGCGGATGAAAACCCTCGCCCTTATTAATATGACTATATAAGGTCGGAAATGTACTTCACCGTATCTATGCTACTGTCATATGACAAAACCGATCCACTCCATAAAATAATATTCTTTGACATATGTAAAAGAAACAATAGAATATCGGGATACTGAGAATCTAAACATTACAACCCATAAACGATTGCTAAAAATAAATAGATTTTTAGACTTTAGTCTTTGGATGGAATAAAATTAATAATGTATAAAACAAAACAAAAACAAAATAATAAAGCAAAACAAAATTATATTTTGTTCACTTAAAATAAAATAAAAATCTATAATAAAATATTATTATATTACTGAACAAAATTGTACATAATGAGAACCGATCCGTGTAATTATTTTTTTAAAAGAGCTTGCAAAACCGCTTTTGTAACATAAGATATTGATGTATGTGTGATATAGTGATGCATTAATATTTTATGTCAAGCATGATACCGTTAAAATGAACGATCATGAGATAAAACGGATAGAAACTGTGAAGCTCTTATAGCATTACTTATTTTACACAGATAAATTCCCATCGTTCTTGTAATTACAATGAGCATCAAATAACTTGTTTTAGGTGTAGTGGACCTTAGGCCATGTTCAGCTGACAGAATTTTGCCCGTAAATAGAAAAAAATGAGAAATGGCGGTATAAATGAGTATTTGGTCATAAGCAAGTTGTTACTACACACCTTGTTACTTGACGTGCATTATAATCCTTAAAACATAGGTCTATTCATCTATTCCACGCTCATCTTTAGCGGCCTGATCTTTCTATGGCTGTGGAGGCAGGTGATCTGGCAGAACTTGCAGCTGTCGTACTCGAACGGAGCCTTTGGCAAATGTGCGCCACACAGGAAGCATCTTTGTTCCTGTTCTGGTACCTTTTTCTGAAACACAAATATTATAGTAAATAATGATATTAAACATAATATAAGAAAAGCTTAATAGCTTTAACCTATTGATCTTTCTAAACAAGTAAATACTCTTTCGATTTCTGGCTCTTGCACACACAAGCAATTAACACAGTAATGTTATTATTTTTCAACTTAGTTGATAAAAGTATAAATGTACCTTCTGTTCGTCAGTGAGTTGTAGAAATTTGTTGGCCCTCTGCTTGTCAATCTGTTTCTCCTTCTCGCGCTGTCGCTTCGCTTTCTTCTGCTGAGCCTTTCTCTCTTTCTCTTGTTCTAGCTGCTCAGCAGTAACCGGCCCGGGGATTTGGGACTAAAATCGTTAACATAAACTGTGGTGAGCGAAGTTCTTGGCGGGTAAATAGAGAACGGGCACACTCCGAACACTCATTAGAATCTTATCGATATTGATACCGAAACCGATATCGTTACCAATACCTACTACGACGGACGAAATAACTGAAACAGCTGTGCATGTCTCAAATTTGCTGTGCTAATGGCCGCGCCAGTAAGTAACTTTAAAATTTGTAAACACAATAATCACGAATGCAAAACATACACCTGTCTTTCCACCAATATTTTATCGATAAAATCATCACTGCGCTACCACTTGCGCACAGTAGCAGTTTCTCTTAGAACCACTACTGTAATGAGGCATGGAGTTCTACACTAAATTTTACCTTAGAGTAATTATATTTGTCAGGGTACTGCGCCTGGAACATCCTGAAGGCGATCCTGGTGTCGTGGTGCGGTGACGCGGCGTATGGAGTCTGCAACTGGTGGTTCTTGATGCACGGGTCTCCACCCGCGGACAGGATCAAACTGTGGCAAAGATAAGACAAGATTTCCGTTGATGCTCAAATAAAAATGGATTCTTCTTAGCGTGTCGATGGTAAATAAAAAAATAATTAAATAATAATATAACTATTGTAGACTCGATATTCGTCCGGCCCAGAATTCAGCAAACCGAACTGCAATTGCTGATGCGGCTACTAAATCCTCGCGTGTGCAGTTAACAGGGCATTTGGGGCAAGATGGAGGGTGAGCCATTGTCTGTATATATAAAATGAATTTATATATACTTAATAATTCCTTTTTGTAAGTTGGGTGAACAAAATATAATATTAAACAGATTGTCGGCATGTCTGTATCGGCAAGGAGATCGGAAGGTGTGGGAGACCTTTGCCTTGGCCAGATCACAGGTTAAAGAAAAAAAATATTAAAATTACTAATATTAACTTACGTGACGATCTCCGGCTTGGCCGCAATGGCAGCTTTGTGCAAGGCAGTGTTGCCATCGACCGGGTCCTGTGTGTTGCAAGCAGCCTCGATGTCCCCCTCCCACCCCTCTAGGATCGGCTCCAGATTAATGTTGTCTTTGTCTGTGATGACTCTCCACATCTATTAAGAAATTAAAGGTAAACATTGAAAAATCAAATTTTACCTGACATATTTTTTGCGTTTTACATCCTCATAGAGACGACGAACCTCTAGAGGGTCTTAATATATTTTATTTAAATATTTCCTGATAATTGATCGAGTTAAGCCAGTAGTATTATTATGCGAGAGAATCCTACCCAATCTTTTTTTCAATTATAAGGTAATTGAAAAAAAGACTGGGTAGGTACTCAACGAGTATGCGAACACTCACCTTCTTAACAATATTAGGAATCTTCGGCAGTCCCTTCTTAATGGCCGGTTTTTCGTCTGTCTTTTTAACAACCGGTTTCTCTTCTCCCTTCTTAACGACCAATTTCTCTTCTCCCTTCTTAACAACAGGTGTCTCTTCTACTTTCTTATTATTCTTTTTCTTCTTCTTTAACTCTTCTTTTTTCTGTGTCGCCTCTTTCTCACTGTCTGTGTCAACGCCACTAGCGATTGCGCAATCGTTCAGAAGGCCCTTCCTCGAGCTGGTGATCACTCCATTGCTACTTTGTTCCGATAAGGTCTTGATCCAGTCTGCTGGGGTTTCTGAGTCGATGTAGCAAGGACCCTCGTCCTCACTTGAGGTCACTTGGGTTGGTAGCTCTCGTGGGACACGCTCCCTAAGTTTAAGGAGATAGCTTCATGAATTATTGGACTATGGTGTTTAAGTATACATCTTAGATAGGGAGAGAGAACGTAATGCATTTTACCACAAAATTGTATGAAACGGAGTACTTTCTAACTTAGCACAACAACCCTAATTTCAATTAAAAAATAAAATATCCGTTTTTTTATAACACTAAGGTGGCAAACATGCATACGGCCAACCTGATGGTAAGCGGTTACCGTAGTCTGTAGACGCTAGCAACACTAGGGGTATCACTTACGCGTTGCCAACCCCGTAAAACGAAAGAGGAATAGTCGGGTTGGCAGTATAAAAAGTCAAAGTTCCCCCACAGCCAACACACCGTTTCCAAACGGAATCTATATTATATAGAAAAGGTAAGTACTTTATCTTCAAACCTGTTTTTATGTTGTTCATATCTCTCATCTATTTAAATGATTGCAAGCCCGGAATAGAATTACGTGAGAAAGGAGCCTAAACTCAACATTAAGCGCTTAGAGGAAAAAGGCAGTATGCGAATAATAAAAACTATTTCCTACCTTGACTTAGCTCTGTCAAATGTCTTCGGCGCAGCTTTTTGAGCCTTTTTGCTGCGCTCTGCAATGCTGACGTCAGAGTTGGTCTTGGACAGTAATTTCCCGCTGGTCACCGAGAGCAATGCCTTCTGGAACTGTTCTAGAGAATCTGCGGGTGGAATTATGTTTTTGAGAACCATCTTTATTTAAATAAAAAATAAGGTGTTCTTTTACAGAAGCTTGGAACAATGAAGCCATTTAAAAGTATATTCAGTTTCAATGCATCGCATATCCGTAGGAGTTCGCAAAAAGATCTTGTTTTTAATATAATAATACAAACACAAACCATCATGCCTGTATTCCCCGAACTGTTAGGTAGAGGTGTACCAATGTACACCCACATTCCGCCGGTATGTTTAGGTGCTATGTTATAGGGGGCGAGCCTATTGCCGTTAACCGGGGTTAATCCAAACTCCGAGCTCCTACTTAGAATTTCATAGAGAAACCTAATAACACTGCTCGACCTGGGAATCGAACCTCTATAGTAGCAGCCGCGCTTAGAACCATTTGAGTAAGGAGGCAGTTAATACAAACACTTATGGAGTATTAGTCACTAGCGTATCGCCTAAATATGTTGTATATGTCCGCAGAAAAGCAATCACCTAAGGAAAATATTTCATTTCATTTTCATTTCATTTATTATTTCATTAACAATACATCGATTGTGTCTGAAAATGGTACACATACATTTTACAATCATTAATCAATATAAATAATTTCATTCAATTCAATAATTTCATACATAATCTACGCTATATTAAAATTAGTATCATGCTTAACTATAATATGCATATGTAATATATTTATTACTAAACAATTTTATTCAAATCAATAATTCATTTAAAACAAGCATTAATTACGATTTGTTGACTTTTGACAGCATACAATTCAAATTATCCAAAATTCTTAGTTGCTAATAATTCAGTCACAGAATAAAAACATTTTTCCAATAGGAAGGCCTTGAGATTTCTTTTAAATACTTGAGTTTTATATATGTCTTTTTTTAGTTCTAATGGCAAACAGTTAAATAATCTTACAGCTTGATATTGAACACTATGTTTAGCTATATTTAATTTAGGTATAAGTTTGGATTGCATATTGAAATTTCGCGTAGTTTCTCTCTGTCTTCCTTCATCTTCCGTTTCATAATTGCTGATATGTTTGGCTAAGTCATTCAAAACTATCAAAACGTATAGACAAGGCACTGTTAAAATGGACATAGTCATAAAGAATTCGTGACAAGATTCAGTTTGCGGAATGCGTACAATAGTTCTGATTGCCCTCTTTTGTAATACGAATGCTTTGGCACCATTGTATTGATAACTATTTCCCCATAGCTGAATACTGTATCTTAACCGCGACTCGACTAATGCGTAGTAAACGGTTTTTAAATAATTTACCTTAACTTCATCTCGTAAGCTTCGTAGAGCGTAGCATGCAGATGAGATAGATTTATCTATAGCATTTAGCTCATCTTTCCAGTTTAGTAATGAGTCTATATATACCCCAAGGAACTTAACCGTATCAACAAGTTCAATTTTTTCACCATTTAATACTATGTCTACAACTTCATTACATCGGGATGTGGACTTAAATAACATTACATTCGTTTTTTTCTCATTTATAATTAACTTATTTGCAATAAACCATTTATGAATTACTTTAAGGATTGCGTTAATTTTAGTATTTAGTAATTCAATACTGTCTGCACTTACTACTGCATTTGTATCGTCAGCAAAAACTACAAGTTGTATGTCGTGATAGAACTTTAATATGAAATTAATTAAATCATTTGTGAAGATAATAAATAGAATAGGGCCTAGAATAGACCCTTGCGGTACGCCTGTTTCGACATTAAATATTCGTGATCGGTGAGAATTTTGAAATTTCTTCTTATCTATGTCCTTTATTTCTACATACATTTTTCGATTCTGTAAGTACGACCTAAACAGTTGTAGACAGTTTCCTCTGACTCCGTAGTGTTCCAGTTTTGCAAGAAGTAAGTCATGATTAACGGTGTCAAAGGCAGAACTGAGATCCAAAAAGATTCCTACTACCTTCATTTTTTTGTTAACTTTCTCAACTACGTCGCTAATTAAAGTGTTTATGGCATCAGAAGTGCTCACTCCTTTTTGGTAGCCAAATTGCCTGGTATTAATTATTTGATTTGTATTAAGGTGTCTAACAAGACGAGATTTGATTAGTTTTTCAAAGACTTTTGAGAAAGTTGGCAAGACTGAGATGGGCCGGTAATTTTTTGGGTCCGATTGTAAACCTTTTTTATGTAACGGAATCACTTTAGCTATTTTCAGTTGTTCAGGAAAGATGCTATGTTCAAGGCATTTGTTAAAAAAATAGGTAAGTGGCGCCGCTAAAATATTAATATGTTCCTTTAAGACACTAATTGGAAGTTCATCATACCCACTAGAACTTTTACTAGCCATTTCCTGTACTATTTTAACTAATTCGTTAGTAGTGATAGGTGATAAAGACATATCTCGATCAATTTTTCCAGTACCTTCTCGTAGGTAGAGCAAAGCTTTATATTTATGATTTGACTGTTAAGTATGCTATCGCTCACTATACTACTGGTTAGATTACAGATGTTATTTAAAAAGTTACAGTTTTGCGTTTTAACGCTACCTTACCATATACTTCAATACTGGCCAGAGTCTGAAACACTCTCTTCACTTCTTTAAAAGAAGGTTTCCTTGTAGGGAAAGGCAGCTGCCTGACCCTTGGATCTTCCTTCTTGAGAGGCGAGGATTTACCGAAGATCGCAGCCTGGTTAACGGACCCCACTGCCCGGTAGAAAATCAGAGAGCAACCTTTGAGGTCATCATTCCAGCCGATCAGGATATTTTGAACGTGCTGCAAAAATAAATCAGAAATTCTATGTTAAAAATTGGAATATAGAAAATGGGCATACTACAAATGTATGATCTACTACCGCACCATATCATATAGATATACCATAAAGTTACACACAAAAAACATACTTTCTATAAATTATTTTGCGTCAAGTGACAACGTTTAAGAGACTGATCTGTCGGCAATGGACGTGGATATGTTTGCGAAAAAGTTTTTCTATATCGGTTTTGATGTGCAGGCATAAAATATCTCTACAAAGGTTGGACAGACGACCTGGTAAAAGTAGATGGAAGTCGTTGGATGCAAGCGGCATATAACCGGTCCTTGTGGAAGTTTTAGGGACGTCTTTGTTCAGTAGTGGAACTCTTTTGGCGTATATGATGACGCTCATTCATAAATGCTGCAATTTATTTTTATTTATATAAAAATAGATCACATACACACGTGCAACGTACACGTACCTACTGTCGTGCACCTTACATATTATGTGCCATATTCAAACGTGTAAATACTTATATCTCTCACGTTACAATCAGCATCGAGCCGAATAACCAATAGCAACCGCATCTGTAAGCGGAGGGGCAACAACACAGAATACTCATGCATCCCGCATGAACATTCTGTGTTGCTGCAGCTTCGTATTTAACATACATGCATACAAAATAGATATACCATTTGATTATCCATATAGATATTCAAACTGGACATTCCAAAAATAACCATCGACATTCGTTTTCGGATTGGGCGGCTTTTGGTCATTACTCGTCTTACAGTTAAATTCGAAACTTATCGTTAAAACGATGATTTTCTAAGTTTAAAATTTTGTTTTTTTTTTAATTCTGATTTTCGTAGCAAATCCAAAGAGGTCTTGTTGGAAACGACTAAGAGCCCTCACAACTTTACTTTCTTGAGAGACCTCGAAGCGCCCAACCTAATAAAAATCGTCCGAAAAAAAAACTTTATACTAGCAAAAGCTGTGCGAAAGAAAATAGGCGTTAGAATTATGCCATCGATATATGTAGAAGAAGTTTACAGCGCTCTGAAACCAAAGCATTCTAATCCGAGATAGGAGATTATCTATGTAGGTAGCCGCAGTGTAAGATTATTTAAGTTGGCTTTTTAAAATAATAGGCAATACCTCCATTAAAATATGTTGTCTATGATTAACTAAAAGTTTTTGTCTGTGGCATTTTATGGGTGATAAAAAAATGATGCTAGTACATACAGCTACACCACATTACGCTATATATTTCCAGTATAACACACTATGTATACATTGCAAGGTCAGCCCTCGCAATGAGTAGCCTTCTGAGTTCCCCTTTTGAAGTCAAAACAAAGAAGTTTATTGCTATACTTAGCATCAAAAACTTCTAACTTGACACTTTTTTAAGTAGACTAACTTATGACGTCATTTAGAAGTAAAAAGGCTAGGTTTCATTTGTTTTGCTCAAATAAACACCAAATTAAAACACCTAAAATAGATAACTAACTTACGAAATGGTTTTGGAATCGGCATAGGTTAGTTTCCATAATACTTATGGAATTGAATATAAAACAGAGCCGAGTCTTCAGTTTCAGAATGAATAAAACTTCTCTGTGTAGGCTTTAGTCGTATGCTCACTTCGTTTGCATTATCAAAACACTTGCGCGTGCGACTTCAAAGTTTGAAGGAAGCATTACCAGACGCTTACTTACCATCATGAACTCTTCTTTGTTATATTTGAAGCGCCTCATGGCTTGACCAGTATTCCGAGGTGCATTAGTCGGCTGCTCCAGTGAATGTATGAGTGATTGAAAAGATGATTTGTTTTGTACATGGGATATTGTGAACTACACGTTACTGGCTAGCATATAGCAATATTAACTCCCAGAAATAGCGCCTAATAAAACTAGCATAGCCCTGCAGTAAGCCGCTTTAATTCTATACTATATCGTATAATCCCCACTTATATTGTTAATGCGAATGTATCTCTTGTTTTATGCAAACAAGCAGACGGATCGCCTGATGGTGAACGAATGAGCGATTACCGCCGCCTATGGACACCCGCAACACCGGAGGAGTCACAAGCGCGTTACCGGCATTTAAAAGGGAGCACTCTGTCTGTTACGCTTCCACGACTAAACCGCTGAAACGCTTTTGTTAGAATTTGGTACAACAATAGATTAGACCTTGGAGAAGGCAGAAGGCAACATAGGCTACCTTTTGTCTCAAAAAGCCAAACTGCGGGGAACTGCTAGTTCAGAATAAAATTAGTGAACTGAAGATCGGCAGTTGCCTCGCTCATGGAAAAAAAATTACAACACTACCTCACAGAATATAATTGACCTCATATACCAGGGATGGCTACTGGGTTTAAATTTGTGGCTCGAGAAGCCAGAACATATTATTAAAAAAAGACGGTATATTATGTTTAGAAGATTAAATTTTAGAGAAAGAAAAAATCGATTTCAGGCAGGTTTGAAACTGCATCCAAGTACACTGAACACTTTAGCCAACTAAGCTCTATCTTTAGTTGCTTTACATAAAAAAAATGGTAGGCCCAAGGTGAATATGTTTGTACAAAATTGGGCCCAGTTACCCCCTACCATAGACGATTAAAACCCTGGAAAATAATTACACTGACCATCAAGAACTGATCCTGGTTGTATCTCCTCAAGCTGGCGCCAGCTGACTTTGGCGCATTTCCAGTCTGGTCTCTGGTACTCTGGGCCATTCCTTGCCCTCGACGTGTGGTGTACGAGTGCAAGGTCTTGTGGATGGCGTCACTGCCACCGGTGAAGATGCAGCCAGCGAAATGTCCCCCAGACACCATGAGGACAGCCCAGCGACCGAAGCCAGGACTAAGGAGGTCTTTTACTCGGCTTTCCCAAACTTTACCGCCGCCATCTAGTGACAACACTTCCTGTCAAACAAAATTAGTTTTTTAGTCAACATGTCGTAGACCAATACTTATATTATATGCTCATTTTTATTGACAAATGCACTTTCATAATATACTGTCAGACTAAAACCACCCCGGTGTGCCGTCACACACGTACGCCGGGGGCCACGGGTACAACACCCCGCAAATGGCAGTCATTTAATTTTTTAATCAGCTTAAACAGGGTATGTTCAATTTAACGCTGATATCTTTCAATCTAAGAGACCTATAGACGTGCAAATGACCTTATTGTAAAGGGAAATGTCGACGCTATGTATAATTTAATAAAATTGCAATAAGAGCCATTAAAATGTGAAATTACGAAATTTTATACAAAAATTACTGACAGTTTTTGCGTTTTCTACTCTAGCGTAAAAATAACCTTCTTGAACTGTGAACTTGAAGTGTGAACTTCACTGGTAACACTACCTTCCGATGGTGTAACAAACAGCGGTAGATGCAGAACACCTGTCCTTTGGGATTGGAGTAGAAAGCTTTGCAGTGCCGCGTGGCCGCTGCAAACAACTCGGTAGCTGGTTTGTTCGAGTCATCACCCTCGGAATCACTGGCTGACACGTTTGAGCTGTCATCTGAAAAATAATTATTATTACCTGTACTGTGAACTAGCTTCTTGAGTTCAACATACCATCATGCCTGAATTCTGTATTGCCGTTGATTAGAGGTGTACTATTGCTGTTAACTGGGCACAACTTCAAACTCCGAGCTGCTACTGAGAATCTCAGAGAAAATACTTTGCTTGCCCTGGGAATACCCATGAGCTCTAGCAAAGCAGTCGCTCTTACAACCACTAGACTAATGAGGCAGAATTCAGTATTCATGACTTAGGAGTTATAGAGTATCTCTAAAATAATGGTATAAATAAAACGAAATTTCTTATCATCATTATTCATCAGTACAAACCTTGTCGAGACTCAAATTCTCTAATTGAAATAGGTTTCCTGCCAAAAAGTTTCCTCTTGAGATTGTGTGTGTGCCAGTGGTGTTTGTAGTGGGCAGTCTGCTGAGCTCTGGAGGTGAATGGTCCCACACCACAGCAGGAGCAACTGCTACCATCAGACCCTCGTAATGTGATTGCACTGAGGCGGTTCATAACACTCTCCTCATCCACTAAAACAAAAGAATTATAAATGTTTGATGGTGATATGGACAATTTGTAAACTGTAACTGTAATGACTGTAATATCCATGATTGTGTAAAATACAGTTGTATTAAACAATCACAACTATGTCAGAGGAATATGGGTTGTTAAGCTTGCTGTGGGGTCATGAGTATATATGCACAGGTATATGTCCAGCGCTTTTTAATAACCAATTTTTTCTCCAAACAAACAATTCTAACTAAAATTACCTAGCTACCTAATTCCTTTGCTAAATAACTTCAATATCTCAGCATAGAATGCCAAAATTAAAAATTACCTACTGATTATGATGTAATTAAGTTTACATCATGTTACACAATTTTACTAACATTAATAATAATTAAGATTGTACTTTACAGGGTACTTAAATATACGTAATCATCAACTGGCCTTTTGGGAATGTTCTCGGAATGGTGTTGTGGGCCTAGTAGGGGTTTGAAAGCTTGGCTTGCACATGGAAAACTAAATCGATTCGTTTTATCATATTATCACTTATACTATATACCTTGACAAAATGTGTTTCAATTGTTCAAATAAAAGTATGTATGTTCATTTATGGTACATCACATTTTTTTATGTTATGACTTACCGACAGTTGGAGGGTCTGTTAGCATGCAATGTGCCACTTTTGCATCCTTGATTAACTTTTCAATTTCATCCAAATCGTAAGTTTTCACGATCCTACTGCGCACAGATTCGGTCTTAGACGCCATTGTAGGTTATTTTTAAACTACCTTTGTAAATAAAACCTTCCCTGTTTATATCAGATGTCATAAAATATGAATAAAGAAAATCTGACTAGTAACTATCTGAGCAACAAGCAATATTGTGCAATAAATCCCCAAGCCCTGCTTTTACTACATCTACTACATTTGAAACTTGACACTTTTGACTTTTGATCAATGAAATTTGACAGCCAAGTTTCTACAATGCTATTTTTTAATCTCCCTTTTTTTTAAAATTCACGTTTGCCCGCTACTTTGCTTGTTGGTAAGTAAAGTTGCGGGCTACGGTCTTTACGGGCTTTGTTGGGTAAGCTACGGGAGCTTACCCAACAAAAACCTGTTTAGTGTTTGTTTGCATTGAAGGTATCTATATATATGTATACCTGAACATAGAATATAAAAAGTTTAATAATCACTCTAATAAAAATAATCACTTTCAAACCATCATAAAAAGAGGCTATTAATTTTTTATCTGGTCAAGGCAACTCTGCATAAAACCATTGAGGTCATTTGCGGTATATCATAATAGTTATATTCATATCACTGAAGCGTATAAAGCGTTTATAATAATGTCACGATTTCATAATCATGGTTCATACCAGAAGTCTGATTATCCTCATGACCTTGTCCCAATTTATTTGAGTTCGAAACAGCATGTTTAGTGAGTCATAAAATGTCAACCGATTGAAATTTAACTTCACGTCCAATTAAGTTTTTAGTAGTTCAGAAAAAAATATTTGCACCGATTTAAAAATATTTTTCACTATAATGATGTCGAACGTTTTTATTATTCATAATTGATTTTAATGGTCCTGTCCGGGGAAGGGCCTTTGCTTTGCCAATTTTGGGACAATTTAGACTAAAATAATAATAATGGGCCCTACCAGCGTAAAATATTACATGAGCAGATAAAATTGACCGCAATTGGTTTCCTGAAGCCATTCATAGAACTTTTTGCCGGAGCCATCTAGCTTAAAAAAAAAAGTGTAAAATATTAACTTATAAAAGTGTCTTTAAAAGATCTATTTACAGAAATAAATATCATTTCATTTCATTTTCCTTAGGAAATGGTAAAATCTCTTATACTGAAAACACTGATAATTGACAGTGACAGAAAAAATTAAACCACAGACAACCTAAAATTAACGTTAAATTAGTATGTCCTACGCCAAAAAAAAGTAAATACATTTAATTAAATTATTATTTTTAACTGAAAATAAATTGCAGTGTAATGAAATAAATTTAATAATATGATATTTATTGCTGTACACTGACATCTATGAATAAAAAGTGGAATTAATTCCAGTAGTATCTAAGTGAAAAATTAATTATAAAGGTTCGGCTGGCACACAAATAGCGTAAATTTTGCCAAATCAGACATAATTTCCAAAATAAACCAAATTTAAGACATAATTGGCTTGCGAGTGAATTGGCATTTTGGTAAAATGCCAATTCACTCGCAAGCGTTATTTTTCTAGGATGCCTCAGGGTAGGTCGCGACTTACGTTGAGTTGAGAGTTAGTGCCTCATCAACTTAACCACGAGTGAGGTTATTTAAATAAGTTAAACTTGAGTAGAGAATTACTTTTTGACTGTTGATATTTTATTAGTAGAGGAAACGTTTAAAAAAACGGGTGGAAATATATTATATTCATAGGAAGAGGTTCGGAAGTCTTCTAAAATCTCAACAAACGCAATCAGACATTTACGATAGATGTCACTACAAGTTTAAATAAATTTTATAAACACGAGCATATTTTAATATTATTATTATTTTAATATTTTTAATATTATTATATCAACGTAACGCAGACAATCTCACCTACCATAAAAAATACATAATAAGCCACCTAGGTAATTAAGCAGAGCAGCCCAGGAGTTTATACTTGGACTTAATTTACTTACTTATCTAAAACTGATTAAAAATAGAATAAGATAAATCTATAAGTCTAAATATTATATTTATAACAGTCTCAGCCTTTCGATTTGTGATATGTACACCTCCTAGCTCTGGCAGCCTGGCAAAGTAACGTGCCATGCCATGAACCAAGGTTTTGTAGATACATGCCACGTTGCCAGTTGGCAATTGAACCAATTGGCAACGTGATGCTATGGTGACATGTTATTTACTGCGCCCTAAGGGCGTTGAATAATAATATAGTCAAACTGTATGTTATTCAACGCTCGATGGCAGCCCCAAAAAATATTGTCGATTTTCTAGACATCATGGGGCAGGGTTAAAAAAACTAAAACTTGACTACGAAAAAACTATACAAAAAAGTAAAAATAACGTATTCAATAAATTGACTATTAAAGAACAGGCAGGAATATTTTCCTACCCGTAGAAAAATATTCCTGCCTGTTCTTTGTAAAAACATGGATTATACTTAATCAACTAATAGATTTATTTATTTATTTATTTTAGGAAAGCTTACAGACTAATTACAACTATTGGTAAGGAACAATTACATTACAAAATTGCTAATAACAAGCTTCCACATATTTTGCTAGATGGCGCTAGTAGTATGAAAGTCGCAGACGGTAGATACACTTTCCTTTCGGCTAGGGTTTGCTATAAGGGATTTTCTGTAACATCATAATACTAATACCATACGATATTATTTGAATTAAGACGAATCCAAAGACGCAAAATCGAGATAATTTTATTGTCTTTCGGCCGTTGTTTTATGTTTTGTCGGCCATATTGTTTTTCTTTTCTTTTTAAACCTTACCTTCTTACTGTTTAAACCAATCAATCGAAACCTCATTTGTCAAAACCTGATAATTATCTGGTTTTGGAGCTATAATCGTAGGTACTTATATCCATACATACCTAATAATGTTAAACTAATTAGATAATCTTTTAAAAATGTAGCACGGCAACCTCATAAAATGGCCTATACATATATGGAAAGAGCTACTGGAACTGTGCGTGACCTGTTCGTCAGCATCAGTCATTCTGTAGCTCAACGACCCGTCGCACGGCGATATAAAATAATACTTAGGATAAGACGTTTGTGAAGGTGACATAGAATGCAAGCCGCCAGACTGTTTAATCTTGTAGTTATAGGTAGGTCCTTAAACAAACAACGATTCTAACATTAACTTAATCATATTTATTGCATAATATGCAGGGGTTTATTCTTGGCACTTCTTATTCGATTTAACACTTTCTTCAAATATTTAGACTGGTCTAGGAAAACACAAACTTTTAAAAACAAATGAACGAGTTAAGTAATGTAATTTTCAGTAAAACTTCTGTTTAAACTTATGTTAAACCACAGAAGCTACATAGGTAATAAAATGTGAATGTGAATTGTTACACTTCTGTGGAGACAAAAGAAAAGTAAATATCTACCTATCAAGGAAGAGGAAAGTTAGTGTCGCTGTTTAAAACCAGTTAATTATGTAAATAATACCTACTACTAAGTAATTTGTATATTTCTTGGTAACAACTCCAAAAGATGTTAGTAGCCTCAATACAAATTAAAGTAACAACTTTTATTTTCGTTTACTTAGATTTTATTTTGTAAGATGACATGGAAAAGTCAAATCAAGCAATATCTTCTAAAGTAAAGTCTCATATTGTAATTTTTAAATTCCTACACGCATTTAGCAGAACCATAAATTCATTGATTAAGTACTGAATCACATTCAAATCGGTAATAAACTTTTTTATTAGGTACAACGATCAACCATTTCAATTATTATACCAACATAAATTACCTATTTTCTAATATCGTACTGGCTCGTTTGTACCCACGCAGCAAAAAACAGCTAATATTGAAATGAAAATAATATACTTTGTATTAATGTTCTTTCACAAGATACATGGAAAATTGCTGAATTTTGATAAGGTGGAATTTTGTGAAAATCTCGAATGTGATGAGAGTGTCGACGCTAAAGTTTGCGGAATTCGGTACGAAGAGGAAGAAGTAAGGTTCAAATTGTTTGACAATGAATGCAAATTGCTGCGTTTTGGATGCCAAGTTGATGATAGTCAAGGTGAGTCATCCTGAATCCTGTAGATCATGTTTTAAAAATATTCTTACACAGATTGCCAGTTCTGAATTTAGTTATCAGAAAAACCGAAGGCAACTAAAATAAAACAAAATAACATTAATTTACAAATTCAGTACAATGATTTTTGTATAAATACTAAATTTAATTATAGTTCCACCCCAAATATTAATTCTTCCAAAGATAGAGTTTTTATAACATAATGGAGTTTAACTCCGTGTTACTCCGTGAGAGTATCACGGCGTGCCGACGGCGGCGCGGCGGCAGCCGTTCATTTTGCCCTACGTTTAAAGCTCGTCCTTCGTAAAATAACGTAACATTGAGTAACTTTGTTACCAGTTTATTTTAACTGTAGAGTTATTTTATCTGAAAAAAAAATACACAGTAAACTAGAAGATATAAAAAATAACGTGGAGGTTTTCAATTTGTTGAAATAAAACTACTTTTTACGGATTTTATCGCGTATTGATATTATTAATCCCGACGTTTCGGACCCTTTACAGCGTCCATGGTCACGGGTAGACTGAGGTGGTACATACATTTTTTATTGTTACATGATCAATGACATTTATTACTAATTATTAATTAAAACTAGATGGAGCCGGCATTTCCTAGCTGACGACCTCTGAGAAGAAACGCCGAAACAAACTTAGAGAATCATGGTCTCTTTTACAGTAACAATATTCAATGATCATGTTTTAGTTGTTAATTATTGGCAATCCGATTCACGCAGAACCAGCTCACAGTATCCTTTGGTCTTGCAGTTGTAGGCCTGCATTTTGGTTTAATAGAATCTATAACAGGATTCCAAGCAGGTGGTAAGACCCAGCCATCTTAATCTTAATCTTATCGCGTAAATGTCAGAAATCAATATGTTTTCAATTTGTATTTTACTTGATAGAACCGAAGAAAAAAAATCTGAATTACTTAACCCATAATTTTTTACAGTTGTAACCACGTAAATTTTTATCCAAACGGTATGAAAATGTGTATACAGATTTGTAAAATAATAGAAGAACGGGAATATCTTACTTTGTTAATAATTTTTAATTGCACGCTGGTGGAAGAATTTCGTCACGAGTTTGACTACTTAATCTTGAAACGAATTACCTAAGTAATTCACAAGAAAATTAATTGATCGAAATTATATAATGCGCTCACCACACACATCCAGATTATTATATAGTAGTACTTATGTAACGAACAATAAATATTTCCAAAAAAGGATCCTACCTGGATTTTGACTAGGTATAATTATCATTATTTATCATACTAATTATAAATGTGTTTGTTTATTTGTTACTCAATCACGCCAAAATGGCTGAACCGATTTGCATGAAATTTGGTATACTAATAGTATGTGACCGGGAATAAAGTATAGGCTACTTTTTATCCCGGAAAAATGTCGGAATATCCCGGAAATCCCGAAAGACTGATAAAGGGGTTCTCCTATATCAGTCTTTCCCGTAAGTAGTTCTTCTTACGGGATTTGAATGAAATTTCATACACATGTAGTATGTAACCGGGAATAAAGTTTATGCTAATTTTTATCCCGGAAAAATGACGGAAAATCCCGGAAATCCCGAAAAACTGATATAGGGGAACTACTTACGGGATTTGAATGAAATTTCATACACATGTAGTATGTGACCGGTAATAAAGTATAGGCTACTTTTTATCCCGAAAAAATGTAGTATATCCCGGAAATCCCGAAAAAATAATATCTTACGGGATTTGAATGAAATTTCATACACACATAGTATGTGACCGGGAATAACAAATAGGATATATTTTACCCCAGAAAAATGTGGGAATATCCCGGAATTCCCGAAAAACGAATAGCTTACGGGATTTGAATGAAATTTCATACACACATAGTATGTGACCGGGAATAACAAATAGAATATATTTTGCCCCAGAAAAATGTGGGAATATCCCGGAAATCCCGAAAAACTAATATCTTACGGGATTTGAATGAAATTTCATACAGACACATTATGTGACCGGGAATAACAAATAGGATACATTTTACGCCAAAATTATATGGGAATTCCCAGAAAACTTATGTAGGAGATCTACTTACGGGATTTGAATGAAATGTTGGTACACTAATAGTTTGTGATTGGCGCTGGCATATTGAATACTTCTTTTCTCGGAACAAAGTGGGATTTTACCTAACATTGATTACTAAATAATATTAAATAAAGAAGGAGGTTTATTCTGTATTATTTGTTTTATTTGCTGGCTACATACATGATCACTACAGTAATAATAGACTGTACGATACATGGTTAGGTAGATATAGATACGTAGTATGCGTTCTTATTTGAAACTTTTTTGTCTCGTGCTTGTTACAATACAGGCGCCCAAGACCATTTTTTCGTGTCAAAATCGTCGTTCAATGACTTCAGAATTGTTGATTTTTGACAGATATGTATATCTTCGAAATCTGTCAGTTCTTATGTCATCTACTGACATTTTTGATGCAATTGAAAAGTAGACTCGGGCCGCAGAATGCAAGTTTCGCAGTCTTGGAACAAAATACATGTTCACAGTCATAAAGAGATGGCGCTAGTAGTAAGAAAATCACAGACCGTACACTTTCCATTCGTCCAGTGTTTGCTATATTGGATTTTCTGTAACAACTCTATCCTATGGTAACTATACCTTGTTAGTAACAAGATATAGTTACCATAGGATAGCTAGGTAGGTATTTGGTGGACACGAATCCAAAGATACCTAATTTTTCGGCCCTTTTTTATGTTTTGTCGGCCATATATTTTTTTTATCAACGCTTTACCTTTGTACTGTAAAGATGAATCAATCAACAACTCATTTGTCAAAATCTGATCACTAGTTTTGGAGTTACAATCCAATATTTATACATGGATACATCTTCACCACCCTATGGTTGACTGTTCGAGAAAGCCTAAGGCCGCTTATGTACATTTATGTGGCATAAAGTTTAAATACATAAATAATTAGATAGGAAGGGAAAGATATAATAATATAAAGATATACATTTAACATACCACAATCCGTATTCCTCGTGGGGATAGGCAGAGATGTCCTATGTAATTATACCCACGGGTATCAGCAGGTCACATGTTGTAATAGGGTTTAGGCTAAATGACGACCTCTGTGAACTAGTGGTTCGAGTGCCAGACTGCTGATCATAAGGTTATGGGTTCGATTCCCACAGGACACAAACATATTGTGCTGAACATAAGTGTTTGCGTTTGTTTAGGTGTTTATTTAAGATAAAAAAAAATATAGTATTATTATGTATTGTCTAGCACCCATAGTACAAGCTCTGCTCAGTTTGGGGCTAGTTGGTGCTGAGTAAAATGACAAAAAAAAATCTACTGAGCACAACTCAGCAAATTTCATAGAAAAACCCAATAACAATTTGCTTACGTAGAAATCGAACCCGAACTTCATCACACTTAGCAACCGTGAATTGTGACCACAAGACCATTGAGGTAATACAAAGAAAAAACTTGTACGTCCTATAATAAGTTCATTCTATTATTTAAGTCTATCAAGACCCCCATAATACCTGGGGGTTATATTTTAACAATGGCATCGCTACTACCCCCAATGCCACCCCCGTTGCACCGGGACAAAGTGGCCAGACTCAATCATATTAGCAATATGAGAGAAACCTTAAACTACGAACACAGGACATATTAAAAATGTTTACAATGTGCAATTTTATAAGAATAGTCAAGGCAAACACAATAGTGGGTAAAAGTTAGTTAATTTGAAATTTAATAACGATTTTATAAAATATATTTCTTGTATTCTATCAGTTAATTTCAGTCTATAGCATTAGACATTGACATAGTTTCTAAGTTCTTACTAACAATGTTTTATTTTTTTGGGACATTTTACACAACACCATCTAGTCCCAAACTAAGCAGAGCTTGTACTATGGGTACTAGACAATGGATATAATACTTATATACTTTTTTTTTTGTAAATACACCCTTATAATACACAGACAAACACAAATATTCATGTTTTATCCACACAAATATTTGTGTCCTGTGGGAATCGAACCCACGACCCCATGATCAGCAGTCGCACCGCTAGACCACAGAGGTCGTCGAAATATAATGGATTTATGGTTATCTGAATCAATATTTCATCAAAATTGGTTCAGCTGTTTAGGCGTGAAAGCGTAACTGACAGACAGAGTTACTTTCGCATTTATAATAGTAATTGGATTTTATTTGTAAATGGTGAATTTCACCAAATTTTTTTGTTGATTGATCATTGATTGTGCGTTTGGCGTAGCGGTTAAGGTAGAGTCACCTCGCCACGATTATCATTGCACCAAGTGTCGTGAGTTCGATTCCCACCAGAGACAAATATTTTTGTGATCCACAGATATTGTTTTCGAGCCTTTGTGTCAAACATACAATTAACAGACACGGTCTCCCACGACACAAGTGTTGGACCGTAGTGTATATCTTTAAAAAAAATTATGATGGAGTTTTATAACATTATTCATCAACAACCCATGTACTGTCCCACTGCTGGGCGCGGCTCTCCTCTCAGTATAAGAGGGATTAGGCTATAGTCCACCACGCTGGCCTAATCCGGGTTGGCAGACTTCACACACCGTCGAAAAAAATCTCTATGACATTTTTTTCGGCAGGTTACCTCACGCAGTTTTCCGACGTTTTTCTTCACCGTTTAAGCAAGTGATAGTTAATTATTTATACGAACAGGAATTCTAAAAGTCAGAGGTACAGCCGCCAGCAGGTCAAGCTATCCAAAACTGTCAAATTGTACCAATTGAAACCGAACCTTATTACTTTGTAAAGAATTTTGACATATTGGGGTAGCTTGATGTGCCCTCTGTACGTGCCTTGGATTTGATCCCGAGACTTCTGACTTGGCAGTCCAATGGTCCATCACTAGGCTTACACAGATTTTATAACGTTATTACTCTAACATTATAATGAATGGAGTTTAAGATACGTTAGTTTAAATGAGTTATCCCAAAGTAAGAAATAATTAACGTCTCCTATAAAAAAGCGAGAGCAAGTCAGCAAGGCACAGATAATCATTCTGACGACGTCTGTGGTCTGGTAGTTCAAGTGTCAGACTAATGATCACGAGGTCGTGGGTTCGATTCTCAAATGAACATAATTATTTATGTGATGAATATAAGTGTTTATGTTCGTCTGGGTGTTTATAAGTATGTATTAACAAAAAATAAATAAAAAAAGTATGATATCCATTGTCTAGTACCCACAGTACAACCTGTGCTTAGTTTGGGACTAGAGCGTACCTACTTTATAAAATGTCCTAAATATTTATTTATTTATTTAATCCTACCAAAACACAAAATAACGTAAATTTTCTGTTGCAGAACAATAAAATATATTAGATCCTTACCTATGAAATTAATACCTACATAATGATAAAATAATAATAATGTTGACGCCTACGTTAATCGTCACCCTGTCTAATTAACCATGTTGTGTTGCTCTTAAAAACGGCAAGGTGCAGCCGCCATTTCTTCATATACCGACACAATGATTTTTTTTTTGTTCACCTATACTTGTTTTTCATACATCTAGTCGCGAACCTTTGCTCCACCTTTTTTATTGTAAAATTCAGTATTTCTTATTATTAAAACCACGTAATTTCGATACTGGAGTTTCATTGAGCAATCTGAAGCCCCATCATCTGGCGACCTACGACAAAACCTGCAATTTTCTACAAAAATCAGTTCGATCGTAACGACGACAAGCCGCCGGTGTAACTATTGCGCCGCAGCCGGATTTTTGGAAATAAAGCAACTATCCCGGGATCTCTGGAGGTGTACCAGCCATTGCAGTCATCGCCGGTCAACGATCAGCCTTTAGCATCGTACCGCAGCATCGGCCAATGCAGCTAAGTGCCCTTTTTCCTAATAATTCCCTTTTACCTACTCAACTACCTAACTATATACCTTCAAAATACCTAACCATCGTCCTAATACCTATATCAAATAGTTTTCTACTTGTGCAGTGATATCTTTAGTGTTTTAAATCATTAAATTGTATCATAAACGCAAAGGGTTCAAAGGTCATTCGTAACATCCATCAATAATTTATAAACGTTTTAAACTTTAAAACAAGTCCCATAAGCAGATCTCATTAAGACACTAGTGCACTTTCATATTACAGGGTTATACATTATCATACTAGCATATATTTCACCTTCTTTGCCGAACATTCCAGGCTGACTTCTCTGGGTTACGCAACTCGGGCCGTGTGAATACCGGGACGCAGTCGTGCCCAACACTGGCAGAGCTGGCCTCAGGTGACGTTGGGCGAGGAGCGTGAGCTAAGTTTTATTATTATTTCAAAACATTATCTACATTTGTGGCAGTTTCAATTCCTTAATCAATCTAACAAAATATCTTGGTTAAAATTAATTTCTATTTAAAATACTTAACTACACATTTATAATATTCCATGTTTACAATGGGTAAAGATTATGGAGGTGAAACTAGCACAAAGGATCCTCAAGATTTACAGGATCTTTTAGTTAAACGCAGTTCTATAAAAGGACAGATTACAAAATTTAGAAACTTTTTATCAAATATTACTTCTAAAGAAATTCATTCTCAAATTGAGTTAGCTGAGTTAACATTAAGATTAAACAAATTTGAGTCAATATATAGCCGTTTTGACGACTTGCAAAATCAAATAGAATTATTAAACTATGATAATTTACCTAATGAGATAGATGAGCGTGATACCATCGAGCAGCTGTTTATATCTAACATTGCAATTGCTCAAAGTACTTTACAAAAAAATAACTCGAATCGTCATGACGAAAGTAATTATAAAGATATTAATTCAAGCCACTTATCTACAGGTCAGTGCAATGTTGAACATCACGATATTGGTTTTAAACTACCTCGAATTCAAATTGCTAAGTTCGACGGTTCCTACTTCCGTTGGCTTGATTTTCGTGACACATTCTTATCAATAGTGCACAATAACGACCGTATCGCTCCGATTCATAAGTTTCACTACCTTATTTCGTACCTGACGGGTGACGCAGCGCGCATTATAGCTAATTTAGAGGTATCCAACGCGAATTACAAGAATGCTTGGAAATTAATATGTGATAGATATGACAATAAACGCCAATTAAAAAGTCATCATTTAAACTCATTGTTAGACGTACAGCAAATCACACGCGAGTCCGATAAATCATTGAGATTTTTTGTAGATCACATTACAAAGAATTTACGTGCCTTAACTAGTCTCGGGCTAGCTACACATGCGTGGGATGAAATAATAATTCATATAATGAGTGCAAAGCTTGATAGTCACACTCATACAAAGTGGGAGGAATACCGTGGCACGTTGGATGATGACAATATCAATTTGGAGAACTTTTTTAAGTTTCTGACTGACCGCGCTGATGTGCTTGAGTCAATTAGTCGTAGTCAACCGTACTCTAAACGCCAGACACAGTTGACACCAAAACGTTTAGTATCTCGACCTCATCAGTCGTACGTTTCAAATAATGAACACAATAATATTCCTGATATATCGTGCGGCGTGTGTAACGGTACTCATCGCCTGTACGACTGTCCAACCTTTTTAGCTAAGAGCGTAGACGACCGTATCATTGAAGCAAACAGATTGAAGTTGTGTCATAACTGTCTAAGATCGGGCCATTCTGCACGCTATTGTCGCTTGCATCCTTGTCGTATATGCAATGCGAGACATAATAGGTTGTTACATAAACAAGTTGAACAACAAAATGTTTCTAATATTGTCACACCTTTACCCGATAATACTGATGACACTATCGTAAATTTTTCCAAACAAACTGCTACCCAAGTTTTACTGTCTACTGCCTACATCGAAGTCGTCAATCCGATGACTAACCAGACTGAGAAGGTTCGTGCACTTTTGGATTGCGGTAGTCAGTCATCGTTTATTACTCAATCTCTTAAAACTAAATTATGTCTAAAATCAAATTCTACATTTCACGTAAACATAATTGGCATAGGCAACAAAACTACTAGTCAGGCCACGGAGACTAGTGTAGTCCAATTAAAATCTTTGATGAAACATTTTACAGTCACTTCTACTTTTCTTGTGTTGCCAGCGTTAACCGGTAATATACCCAGAATACCAATTGACGTGAAACAACTCAATATTTCGAGTGATATCTTTTTAGCAGACCCTCACTTCCACCAACCCGCACCTGTTGATGTCCTTATAGGTGCCGATATTTTTTGGGACATTCTTGGTCGAGAACAAATTTCCCTCGGGTTTAATTCCCCAATATTGAGAAGTTCTCATTTCGGTTGGCTGATTTCCGGTCCAATATATTTGAATTTTCCTAAAACCAAGGTAAAAAACATAAATATAGAATGTAAACATTCAATTGTTTCTTATAGCTCATCAGTCGACAACTTACATCAAGAACTTACCAAGTTCTGGGACTTAGAAAATGTTCCACAAGCGAAACATCTTATGAGTCACACCGAGAAGGCATGTGAAACACATTTTTAGCTAATACTTTTCGTTTAGCAACCGGACGGTTCTCAGTTGGTCTACCCTTAAAGGATACACCTGATTGTCTAGGTGAGTCTTATTCATTAGCTAAAAAACGCTTATTAAATTTAGAAAGGCGATTTCGTAAACAACCTCAAGTCAAGTCCCAATACGTTGAATTCATGCGTGAATACGCAGAACTAGGTCACCTCTCAGAATCCACCATACCTATAAATCACAAGCATAATTCAACATATTTCCTTTGCCATCATGCTGTATTCAAAGACAGTAGTGAGTCCACTAAGATAAGAGTCGTATTCGACGGCTCCGCTCCCACTACATCAGGTCAGTCTATCAATGACATTCTTTTAGTTGGGCCTAATATGCAGGATTCACTCTTCTCTATTTTAATAAGAGCTCGACAGTATAAATACCTCCTTACTGGTGACGTCGAGAAGATGTACCGACAAATCCGTGTCCATGAGGAGGATCGCGATCTTCAACTTATTTTATGGGGGGAAGATGAGTCTATGCCCATAAAAACGTTACAATTAAATACAGTAACATATGGAATGGCAAGTTCCAGTTACTTGAGTACAAGGTGCCTGTGGCAAATTGGTGAAGAGTGCTCTGATTCTAGGGTCAAGGACATAATACAGCATGACTTCTTCGTGGATGATCTAATTACGGGTTCTGAAAGCGAGGATTCCTTACGTTACATTCACCATGCTGTAACAGAAGCATTAAAACAAGGATGCTTTAATCTTCGTAAGTTCAAGACTAACTTACCATCATTATTAACGTTAACTGACAATACTGACGATAGTCTTATAGTCAGTGAGTCCACTAGTACCTTGGGCATGGGATGGAACCCTGCAACCGATCAGCTTCATTTTCCCATTAAGGTTCCATTTTTTTCGAACAATAGTAGTTTAACCAAAAGATTATTTCTCTCTTCTTTATTTAAAATCTTTGATCCTTTAGGATTGATCAGCCCATGTGTAATTAAAATGAAGATTTTATTACAACAATTGTGGCTGCAGAACTTAACTTGGGATTCTCCAGTTCCACATGACATCCGAAGAGATTGGGATATGTTTACCCAGTGTTTACCCTCTCTTCTTACGCTAGAAGTTTCCCGGCGTGTCTTATGCGATGCGCCAACATCTATCGAACTACATTCATTTTGTGACTCATCGCAAAACGCATACGGAGCCTGCATTTACTTGCGTTCTGTCAATGCTGAAAATAAAGTTACAATTAAGTTACTTTGTTCCAAATCCAAAGTGGCTCCGATTAAGAGTACAACTATTCCCCGGCTGGAACTATGTGCAGCATTGCTGGCAGCAAAATTATGTAAGGCTGTCAGAGAATCATTGCGATATGAATTCCAGCACCAGGTACACTGGTGCGATTCATCAGTTGTACTAGGATGGCTTCACACCAGTTTTAAAAATTTAAAAACGTTTGTAGCCAATAGAATTGCTGAGATCTGTGAGTTAACTGATGCTTCATCTTGGCGCTACGTGCCTACATCTGTCAACCCTGCGGATTTTATATCGAGAGGTATCAGTCCAGATCAACTAGGTGGTACCAAGCTGTGGTGGTCAGGCCCTTCATTCCTCTTAGAGCCTGAATCCAATTGGCCTATCTTAAAAAATAAAACCGATTTTAAAAATTTACCTGAAATTAAATCTAATTCTATTATCGCTAATGTTGTTACTCAATATGAACCTATAATAAAATTTAAAAACTATTCTAGCCTTAGTAGATTAAAGCTAACATTTGCCTATGTATTAAGGTTTATTTATAATTTAAAAAATAAGGATAATAAAATTCTCGATAACTTAACTGTTGATGAATTAAACAACTCATTTATCTCTTTATGTTATTTAAGTCAGCGAGAGTCATTCCCAAATGAATATAATTTATTAAACAATAAAAAATCATTGAGTCCTAAATCAAATATTTTATCATTGTCACCATTTTTATGTGACGACAAGGTTATTCGAGTTGGAGGTCGATTAGGATCTTCTGAGTATAGTTATAGTAAGAAACACCCTGTTCTCCTGCATGCTTCGCATCATTTTACGAGATTAATATTTGAGCACGAACACAAACGCGGATTACATGCTGGCCCACAATTATTATTGTCTCTTGTTAGGGAATATATTTGGCCGATTAATGGCAGATATTTAGCGAGACGCACTTTTCGTAATTGCTCCACGTGCAGACGCGTGCAAGGGAAGACAATTGCGCCTATAATGGGTCAGTTACCATCACAACGTGTCACGCCAAACTTCCCATTTCAAACGGTGGGCATTGATTTTGCTGGTCCATTCCTAATTTTAAATAGAAGGGGACGTGGTGCCTCGTTAATTAAATGCTACCTTTGTTTTTTCATATGTTTAAGATATAAAATTTCACACTTAGAAGCAGTGAGTGATCTGTCAAAGGACGCCTTTGTTATGACATTCCGCAGATTTGTGTCACGAAGAGGCAGGCCAGCGGAGGTATTCTGCGACAATGGTCGCAATTTTGTAGCCGGAGCCAAAGAAATAAATGACTTTTTTAAAATTAACCACAATGATCTGTCTGATTTTGCATGTGCGGAAGGCATAAAATTTAATTTTTCACCAACTTACGCTCCTCACTTTGGCGGTATTTTTGAGGCCGGCATCCGCTCAGCTAAATTTCACGTTCGACGAGTAATGGGTAATTCTCATTTGACTTTTGAGGAAATTCAAACTCTTTTCGCACAAGTGGAGGCTATTTTGAATAGTAGACCTCTTTATCCTTTGTCTTCCTCTCCCGACGATTTCCATTGCCTTACACCTGGGCATTTTCTCATTGGTCGAGCTCTCACCGCTCTGCCCGAACCTGCTCTGGAGGACTGCAACCCAACCAACTTGCAGCGCTATGCTAGACTGCAGCAAATACACCAACATTTTTGGCAGCGCTGGCAACGCGAGTATATCGCCGAGTTACAACAGCGCCGCAAATGGAAGACCAATGCCGGAACCGTCAAAATCGGAGACATGGTTTTATTACAAGAGGATAGCGTACCACCCTTATGTTGGAGACTCGGACGTATATCAAGGCTGTTCCCTGGTCCCGACGGAATATCACGCGTCGCCGACGTGAACACTACTAGAGGAACCGTACGACGTCCTTTGGTTCGACTGTGCCCCCTACCAACCGAAGAAGAACTATTATAGGGTTGAAGCCTACACGTTTCAACGGGGGGAGGATGTTGACGCCTACGTTAATCGTCACCCTGTCTAATTAACCATGTTGTGTTGCTCTTAAAAACGGCAAGGTGCAGCCGCCATTTCTTCATATACCGACACAATGATTTTTTTTTTGTTCACCTATACTTGTTTTTCATACATCTAGTCGCGAACCTTTGCTCCACCTTTTTTATTGTAAAATTCAGTATTTCTTATTATTAAAACCACGTAATTTCGATACTGGAGTTTCATTGAGCAATCTGAAGCCCCATCAAATAATTATTTATTAATACATATTATTCTAGAATCCCTCAAATATTTCAGACCTCAAATATTTTTCTCTTGAAGATAACCAAGGCTTAGGTCTTATAGGAATCAACCATGCAATTTGGCTATAGACATCGTGTTTTACAATATCAAACAACAACAAACCAGCTTAATAAAAAGGGTGTCTGTATTCGGACGGATGCAGAATGCTGATGATAGGGTGTTGTCGATCACGTGCTGCGGTAAACCCGTTGTGATATGCCTATGTCCAGCAGTGGATGGCAATAATATTGGTTAGGTTTAAAGAATTTAGGTTTTAAGAATTTATTTCTCAAAAAGACATACTAGCCACTTACATGAGAACTTATTTTAACTTAAAAATAATAACATTTCAAGCAATGGTCGTCTATAACATTCAAATATTTAATGACAGTGCAATAAATATTTGTTTAAGCGAAACGAGCGATTGTTTATAATATAACGAGATAATGTAGTCTTAAATAAACTAAATGTGCTAACATTTCTTATATGTGAGGGTAGACTGTTGTAAAGTTGAATACCTTCAAAAGTTATACTCTTTTTTCCATGGTTATAGAGCATATTCTATAATGTACGTGAGTTCATACAGATATTTACAGTAACTGTTACCTCTTTAAAGTAGAGTTGAAAGATCCTCATCCTCATCATCAACATACTGTGCCACTGCTGGGCTCGTGTCCTCTCAGAGAGAGAGATTAATTATAGGCTATATATAGTCCACCACGTTGGCCTAGTGCGGTTAAAAGACTTCACACACCGTCGAGAAAAATCTCTCAAACTATATTAACATGAGTATGTACATGAATTCGAAAAGTCAGAAGTACGCACCGTGAAGTCGAACTCGAGACCTTTGACTTGGCAGTCCAACAGTCATATCACTGCTATGGCCGGGTTGAAGAATACTAGTAACTAATAAAGGAAAAAATGACCTCAGGCAACCTCTCGTCCTTCAGCTTGGTACACCGGCCACTACAGCCAATTAACCTACCGAGATCTGAGTTCCTAAGGACATGTAGCACCAACCACTGCGGTCCAAAATCCCTTGTTCTCATAATTGTTCATACAATATTTGTCATCCGCAAAAAACGGTGTCCACCTTAAGGAGACAGGAGATATCTTGAGGACAGTAACAACAGCATCTTGAGATCGGTTGCTGATAATTACAGCTCACCAATTTTAGGTAAGTTTGTGCAGAGGGTAATGAAAGGTAATGGTAATGAAGGTAAAGTCAGGTATTTCATTGCTTTCTGCAAAGATTTCTGCATTACCTACCTACTATTTTGAAAGTGCTCACAAATTTGTTAGCTTCATTGTCAGTTCATAAGTAAATTAACAAAATAATTGATCTTTCTTGTTGTCCGACATAAAAATCATTCATTCATTCATTCAATATTTAATTGCTTGGAGCGCAGTGGAACTACCCCTGACCTTGGGATTTTATTTGGACCACATCCACCCCAACAGACATGGGCTGTGTTTCAATGTGATTATTAGAAGCCACAAAACGACTAACAATAGGTTGTAATTGCGAAGTCGATTGAGTTTTTTCAATGATATTCCTCAGGCATATAATTTTGTGCAAATTTCTTTTTTAATTATTGAAGTAATAAATGTATACAAAATAATGACATTCGAACTGAAAAATATTCTTCATAAAACTGGCGAGGCAAAACTGATAAAACCATTTTTATCAGTTTACGATTCAAGTTTAAAATCTTATTTGAGAACAATGGGTTTTGTGCTGTTTAACTTTCCTCTTTAATGCACATTTCGAAAATGTTATTGTATAAAAAACGAAACAAAATTTAAACTTAAATCTTAATTCCACGTGAACCACACTTAAAGAATGCCGTCATAATTTAAAAATATCTATTTTTAAAGACCTTTTGAATGAGTTACGTCTGTAATCTGTTGACGGGTGGCGACGCATGTTCCTTTGCATTATCATTCTCTTCCCCATTGTTCGTCTTAGGATCAAGTTAACGTGATGTCACCATTTTTGATGACACATCGTCACGTATGTCATTCAACATATGAATGTTCTATCATAATTCCAATTCAAAGCTGCCGTCTTGTCTTCAAAACACCAGACGTCACTTAAATTTTTTTTAAACCTGCGTAATGTTACCAGCATTTTCATTTTTAGAGCTCGTCAGTAAGGATGTCCTCCAGTTAAAAAAAACATTGTCATTAAAAATATATTTACAGATATAAATAATTAGCTAAAATTTTCCATCACGGACTGCAAATTCATCAAAATGGGAGATCAAAGGTCCCGCCCGAACCATTGTTAGTAATCCTGTGATTCAATAGGATATTGAAATGTCCGGTGCAACCCGTCGCAATTAACTAACATTATTGTATGAGGCGACGCGACGCCATAATGGAGTTGCAGGGAGCCAGAAAGGGGAGATGTAAGCCCACCCATCTCCCCGTTGCCCGGGCACCCGACATGCATATTACGCGCCCGTTTTTCCCCCATTGCAGAACCCATACGAAATTAATACCTGCGAGGTGAGTATTGATGAATTGAGCTGAAAACAATGCTTACTAGTGGAGAGCACTCACAAAAGAATCTGTTGTGATTAATTTGAATAATGAACGCCGTATATTTCATTGTGAATCTTTAAACATGCCATTATTAAAATTTAATTCGCTTTGAAAATGGAAATTCAGTATTTAATACTGTTCTGTGTTTTATAATATCAAATGTTCCTTTTTTTTAAAGTATACTTAATAAATCTATATATATAAAAATGAATCTCTATTTCCCTTGGTCATCACATCACGCGTGAACGGATGGAACAATTTCGCCAATTCTTTTTTTGTTGTGTAAATTATTGTCAGGAGAAGGTTATTAAGAAAGAAAAAAATAAAACATTGTGCAGGAAATCAGAAAATTTAAAAACTTAACAACTAGATACTTTCAGATAAAGTCGCGGACAGAAGCTAGTAAGAAATAAAAATCTACCTTATGAACTTAGCACGTCGGATCGTAGGTATTTCATAATATAAGAATGGTCTTATTATTATGTCTAGGTACTAAAAATATCCGAGTAGCCTATCAAATGTCTGTTTTGTCTACTCCAGCCGATATTTTATAAAATAAACAAGATCAAAGCTCAGTAGGTAATGGAGATTGAAACGCAGACAGTGTCTGGTGTCTCGACCGTTTGAATTATTCGTAATCCGTTTTAATATTACAACCCTTAGCCAAACCGGATTTTCTTATCGAGCCCGCCAAATATATTTGGGTGTCGTGATTGTGACGAGTATGGCTGAAATTATGGCGACATTTAGAGAAAAGTTTTATAAAACTTTTTGTTTAGTGACTTATATTGGAATTATTGACGCAAAATACCTTTGTTCTCCCTAGAGATAATTATATACACACACACACCGTCACGCCTGTATTCCCCGAAGGGTTAGGCAGAGGTGTATTAATGTACACCCACATTTCGCCGGTATGTTTTAGGTCCCATGTAATAGGGGGCGAGCCTATTGCCATTAACCGGTCACAAATCCAGACTCCGAGCTGCTACTGAGAATTTCATAGAAAAACCCAATAACACTTTGCTCGACCTGGGGATCGAACCCAGGACCTCTAGCGTAGCAGTTGCGCTAAGGACCACTAGACTAATGAGGCAGTCAGATAATTATATTAAGATAATAATTATATTATTCAGATAACGATGTCGTCTGAACTGTAGATTAATATATTAGTATTTTAAAACGTGATGATGATGACGTACACTGACAGTTCCGGTATGTTTAGGTCCCATTTAGTAGGGAGCGACCCTATTGCTATTAAAATTAAGAATTGTTGAAAGTGACAACTTTTTATTAGCCGTTATTTTACTATATTTATTAGTACTAGTGTTTAATTAGCTGTAAGTTTTCTTAAAATAATCGTAATCATAATCTAAATTCCAAACTGCTACTGAAAATTTCGTAGAAAAACCCAACAATACTTTTGTTACCACTAGTGTGTAGCAGTGAATGATTCAATTGTTGTTGTTGATGTTCAACGATTGAAAACTAGGGTTTTTTTTATAATCAAAGTGGAAAAAAACAGAGAAATAAAAAAGAAGGTCTTATTTGTTTTTTGTCTGTGTTTTTCCCGTGGTCTTACTTACTTATATTCTTTTTTTTTGTATATTTATTTATAGAGGGCTTTAATCTTATCAGATTATGTCACCCTCATCGAGTAACAACCTTAAAGAAAACACAAATTAAACTAGCTTAAATAAACTTTACGCCTAATTCCCCTACGAGCCTTTGTAGCATCCTGGCAGTCTCCGAGATGGGGGCTGCAAGGATTCTATTAAATTTTCACCGGTTTGGCTTTTTATTGATCATAGGCTTTACTATGATCAATAAAAACCACATTCAGTTCTCTCTGGTTCGTTCCTGACACACTCCATCATTATTTGGTGTATCACTTTTCGTGTTCAATATTGACTTAATTATATACCTAAATAAAATTATAATAAAATTAAATAAGTCTTAGTCTATATGGAAACGTTAATACAGTGGGTACGTGTACTTGGATATTGCATTTTATTTCATCATCATCCGTCGGCTGGGACTGGTCTACTCAAAGCCGCTATGGCTCTTTCTTCAAAAGGCTATTTCAAACATTGCCCTACATTGTAACACACATATTTGTTACTATCCTATAACTGGACTTCAAAAGAGACTATGATTCTCTGAGTTTATTTCGGTGTTTCTTCTCAGAGATCGTCAGTTAGGAAATGCCGGAGCCATCTAGCTTAAAAAAAATTAATACATTGACTTGTTAAAAGTGTCAAGATCTTAGTTATTTAGAATAGGAAAAATTCGACCGCGGACAGGATTCGAACCTGCGTCTTGTGGTTAGGTACACCAGACGTTATGACCACTGAGACACCGCGATACCTACCCGAATTTTACCTTCACATACTAAATTTACGTCTTTATCGTCAGTAACACCTATTGAAAAGCAAGTTTTTGCTTTTCAACCGACACGTATTATTTTACAGTCAGTTCAATGTCGAACGATGCCACCTTACCTTCTAACTATCATTTTCCATGCTAAGATTTTAAAGTTATTTTTCCTTTTCTAAATAACTTTAAAATCTTAGCATGGAAAATGCCAAAAAAATACAAAAAGGATAGTGTCAAGATATATTTACAGAAATAAATATCATTTATCATCAGCATATTAGCCGGAGGTCTACTGGTGAAGAAAGCTTTCCCCTATAGACTTAAAAAGGACCGGTGTGGCAAGCCTTTTATTTATTTAAAGTTAATTACGTAATCAATTACAAAATGATTGCATGTTGAAAGCATGTTTAGCGTCGCGGTTAATGTGGTAACCCTACCACTATCGTTGCGCCGGGCGGGCGGCGGCGGTTACAAATGTAGATACATGACAGCTTGCCTCAATATACTTCCGTAGAGTTAATGAATTTGTTAGTTGTTTTTTAAATTCATTTCTACATACATACCATCACGCCTGTATTCCCCGAAGGGTTAGGCAGAGGTGTACTAATGTACACCCACATTTCGCCGGTATGTTTAGGTCCCATGTAATAGGGGGCGAGCTTATTGCCATTAACCGGGCACAAATCCAGACTCCGAGCTGCTACTGAGAATTTCATAGAAAAACCCAATAACATTTTACTCGACGTGGGGATCGAACCCAGGACCTCTAGCATAGCAGTCGCGCTTATGACCACTAGACTAATGAGGCAGTCTAAAATAAATTAATTCATTTCTGCGTAGAGGTTAAGGTTGTACTACCGTTGCGCAGAGTGCATTTGATTCAAACTAGAAACAAGTGTAAGTATGATCCACACATATTTGTTTCCAGTCTAGTAGCAATTTGTGTCCGTTAATTGTATGTTTGTAAATGGAGAACTCCATGACACATACCCTACATGGTTACATATATATGAGGATGTTGATTTAAAAAAGAATCCTCCGCTACTTAATCGGATTATACAGAGTGTTACAAAACTACCCGTAAAGCCGAGAGGAGGTTAAATGGGGCCTTATAACGAGTCCATTCACAATATTTAAGAACCGTAGTAACTTTTCATTCATAAACAACATTTATGAATGAAAAATAGAAAAATTATTAAAGTAGACAATTGTTAGGTAAAATAGGTACGTAGGCCTTTCTGTTAAATAATCTGGTTCCTTGACAAGACAGCTGACAAAATTTTTGGCTTTGATAATTAATTGGGGTACCTATTTTGTAATACGTTGTATAGTTTAACGCTACTAATTTGTGGTGGAGTTAGCCTTTTTGTATTAATCAATATTTTTTTATTGTGGGAAGATGACAGAAATGGTAACCTGTGGTACAGACGCCAGTAGGTCAAGTTATCCAAAACTGTCAAATTTTCCCAATTGAATATATAATAATATTAATATAATATATATAATATTATAATATAAACCAAAGTAAGCAGAGCTTGTACTATGGGTACTAGACAATGGATATAATACTTATATACTTTTTTTTGTAAATACATACTTATAATACATAAGAAACACCCAGACAAACACAAATACTCATGTTTTATCCACACAAATATTTGTGTCCTGTGGGAATCGAACCCACGACCCCATGATCAACAGTCCGCTACTCGAACCGCTAGACCACAGAGGTCGTCGCAACATGAACCTTATTATTTTGTATTAAAGTTAATCAATCGAAGAAATTTGACAGATTGTGATGTTCAATCAGTAATTCCAACATAACCCTCCACTTTCACTAGTGGAAGTTGATACGGACTTTCCACACATTAATAAAAGCCAAAGCATTAGCTATTACAGATATTCCCCGATCTAACCCCCGTAGACCGGTAGCCTTTTGAAGGTTTCCCCCCGTAAACAAATGAAAAAAGGTATTTAAAGATATTATTTCTGTAAATAGATCTTTTAAAGACACTTTTACAAGTCAATATTTTACATATTTTTAAGCTAGATGGCTCCGGCATTTCTTAACTGACGACCTCTGAGAAGAAACGCCGTAACAAACTCAGAGAATCATAGTCTCTTTTAAAGCCCAGACACAGAATAGTAACAGTCCCAACCGGCGGCACGCATGCACCAGTCATTGTGTAGCTGAACTATAATTTAGGGAGCTCAACAACCCGTCGCACGACGATACCAGATCAGAGGAACATTTGCGTAGGCCACATAAAAAAAGGCTGAAAGCCACCAGACTGTTCAAAGCTGAGTATGAATATTTAGCCTACAAAGTACTCACATTTACATTTTTTTGAGTTAAACATTATTACATAATAAGAAAAAATATAATACACAGTAACCCCATAGACACCCCTCCCAAAAAAAAAACAGAGTATAAGAGTGCCAGTCTAATAGTTTGGCTTAAGCGATCTTGTCATATTCTCTTATTTATCTCATGCCGAGACAATAGCTCTGACCAAATAATTACAACGACAAAATTATATCATGTTAGGCTTACTGCTTGCAATATTTTAAAAAGGTATAATGGGTATAGAAATCTAACATAGGTATTAATAGGTATATTATTTACTCTAGCAATAAAAACGATAGTATTTTGAGTATTTTATTACAAGTTAAACAAAACTCCGGATACCAGATAAAAAAAAAATATTATAAAAAAAAAGTTGCAAATAAAACGATCTGCAGTTGATTCTATTATCCATAAAAAGAATTGCAAATATGTTAGTACACTACCAATATTGTTTCCGGACGGCTGCACATAATCCTCTATGCTGGTTTCACTGAGTTTTAAAGTACCTCTTCAATGCAATAGTTTTACAATGCTACAGACTACTGGATTTAAAAACAGAGTACTGACGTGAAAATATGGAGAGAAAATAACGCGAATGTAAACTGTTGTTAAGATAAAATCAATATTTTCGCAACAACCAGTCAAGTGTAATTAAACTTCAATAGGAAACGGTCATTCGAATCGGCAATATAAATCGAGATAATAACTACTATTCATTAATTAAAAAAAGTAATAGCCACAGCGGAACAATTTGCAGACACAATATAAAAACGATTGTTATGATCCTCTGGAGGTTCACAATTCGTTATTGAAGTTTAAATCCCTCAGAACTTTCTATACAAACACTCGCGACTAAAAGACTAGTTGAAATAAATAGAATACAATAACAATGTTTTATTGTGATTCACAGAATTTACATTCTAACAAGGTAATTCAAGCTAGTGTCAATTATGTTATTAGTGACAGAAATTATCTTGCAAAAATAACAATACACTTACCTAAACGGCCAATGTATGGAACTACATTGAAATGTACTGAATTTGACGTTTAAGTGACAGTTTTGTTCACAAGTCTTCAGTTCAACCACCCAACCATTGACTATAGTCACAGAACCTTACTTCTTATTGTTATACCTACATGTATTTATTATCTACAATTTTTGCGGAAATGTTTTCGAGAATACACGAAAAAAGGTACTCGAAGGGTGCAGCGTAGGATGGACTCCAATGAGATGGTTGGATGACTTGGTAAAACTGTTCGTGTGAAGGCAGCATGTAACCGGCTCTTCTGGATATCTATGGCGGATGCCTTTGTTCAGCAGTGGAGGTCTTGTGTCTGATATGATGATGATTATTATATTTATTATTTAAGCTGTACTTGCAGATCGTTTTCTATTAAACACGAACTTAACCTTCAGATAACGAAGTAGTACTCAGTTGCTTGTGGGTACTTGATCGCAGACTTTTGGCCGCTGAAATTGAAAATTAGCATGACAGCAATAAATGTTTACCGGTTACCATGGCAACCGTTGAAAAATGGATCACAACCTGTTGCCATACTTTCATCTCCGTAGTTACTCTACAAGTTGACTCACTTGGCGTGAGAGCGAGGGTTACTTTGTGGACGTGATAAACAAGTCTTTAGGGATTTACATCGTTTTGCCGGATTGCGATGGAGCCCGCAGCGGGAATCACATAACCATTTGCACCCTTCAACTACTGAACTTTTGAAGTGATTTTAAATACAAATGTGAATAAGTAACTCGCGTTATAGTTTTTGATTGTTATGCTTATTGTGTTATATATTCATTCTAATTTGTACGCCATAGTTGGCAAAACATGTACAGAGGCCGGCAGATCAAGTTACCCCTATCCGTCAAATTTCTTTGATAGATTTTCAACTTTAAGGCAAAGTAATAAGGTTAATTTTCAATTGGTAAAACTTGACAGTTTTGGATAGCTTGACCTGTCGGCGTCTGTACGCTCAATTTATTTTAATTTAAACACCCTGAATGACTGACTACTTACTCAGTATGTAAACGCATGTTTTTGACAAATAAATCATCTTTATCTTTATACGAAATGAAGTAGCAATTGTCACTTATACTCCATCCGACCATTTATTTTATATTTGACAGTTCGAATTCAATTAGTGATGTCCTAATGCGTTACCGATTTCTACTTTATTTATTAAGAAGTTTTAATCGATTTAACACTTTAATACTTTATTTTTATATAATCATAGTGTTTAAAATACCATATTTTATATAGGTATTGAATGTATAGAGACCAGCACATCAAGCTTACACAATCTGTCAAATTTCTTTAATGGATTTTCAACTTTAATACAACATAATATAAGGTTAATTTTCAATTGGGGAAATTTGACAGTTTTGGATAGCTTGACTTGCTGGCGTCTGTACCCAAACTTCAGCTGCAACTGAGAACAATTACTGAATTTACAATACCACCGTTTGTTTTTGATTATTTTATTTTATTTGTGATGGGGTGTAATCAGTACTACCTACTATAAGAACTTTGTTTTTTTATTAGGCATAATAAATATCATAAAAGGAAATACGTTTTATAAACGTTTGATTAGGCGGTTTATATATTTATTTTACCTCGCATTTAAAGGTTTACTTTTACAAATCTTGGATCAGTTACACTCTTAATCTGCTGTCAAACGTAAAATAAAATATTGGAAAGAGTATAGTATTTTATACTATTCTAGTTTTTGCCCGCGTTTTTACTCGCATATAAAAGGAGGTGTTGAGGCAAAAGGTAGCCTGTCTTTTTCCAGGGTCTAATCTATCTCTGTTTCAAATTTCTTTATGGCAATAAAATCTTTCTTTCTTTCTATCAAAATCAGTTCAGTAGTTTTAGCGTGAAAGCTTAACAGACAGACAGGATTACCTTCGCATTAATAACATTAAAAAATAATTAATTAATAGATTAAATGTATTACCCAATACTTATAAAAGCAAAAAACAAATCTATGGTTAGCAATGGAATTTTAAGCGAAGGAAAAATTCAACTGCCGGCAGGATTCGAGCCAGCATGTTCTAGTTAAATACACGAGACGCTATGACCATTATTACCTCACCTTTGGATTAGTGGTTCGCTATAATAACTATATAATCTTAGATACAAAAAGGTAAAATCGTAATTTTTTTACCAGTCATTAGGTAGATAATGCTATTATTAACTGCCTATTATATTTAAAGGGTAACAATATTCAATTTCAAATACCGATTCCATAATTTTATTGTGGCCGGTAACATTAAGCGCATTGGCGATCGATACGTGCACCGTCAAATATTTAGAGCTGTCGCACGATAAGGCTCTATAATACCTACCGCACAAGGAATATTTTATGATCTCGTGATCGTACTTACCTACCCTCCAATTTTGTTGCAGCTTACGGCATCATAAACATGAAGCATTGCACCAGAAAATCTACAGAATCATCAGAAAACATTGAACATATCAAATTTATCAACTGCCTCGACTGCACATCTGTTAGTTTAAAACCAGTTTGCGGTATTCGACAAGATGGCGACGGGTTTAAAATAAGAACATTCACAAATGAATGCGAACTGACGAAATATAATTGTTACAATAATTATAATTTTTCTGTCACCGATTTCTTTATATGTGCAAGTGACCCAAACGTAGAAGAAGAGGATATTCCAAGTGAAATATTAGATGAAGAAGTACCTGAAGAGAATGAACAAAATAAATTCAATAAAACAAAGAATGTAGTAGTTGTAGATGGAACAATGTTAGACGCGCGAAATATAAATGAGAGTATAAGCAATTTCTTTGCCGCCACTCATATTCTAGATCTACCTGTGAAAGAAATGCAGCCGGTTTTCAACGAGAGTACTCGGAAGAGGATGTTGAACATCTTCGGGCCTATAAAAGTGTTTAAGCCTTGGGTCACGATACCGAAGAACATCAGCGATGACTATTATCACAGGCCGACGTTGTCATCTTGCTACCATACATGTCCGGTGGTAAGTATAATTTATGTAGGTAATCTCATCATACATCATACATACATCATACATACATATACATACATCATACATACATATACTGTCCCACTGCTGGGCACGGGTCTCCTCTCAGATTGAGAGGGATTAGGCTATACCTAGTACACGCTGGCCTAGTGTGGATTGGCAAACTTCATACACCGATCCTAATTTTAGTTCTTATATCAGCTTGCTAGTAGATAAGAATTATTCCAACCCACATTAGTACATATATAAGTCATATTGATAAAATATATCACCATGAGAAATTATTTTGAACTGAAGAATATTTTTTCTGTTTAAGCATTTTTAAGCCAAAATTTTTTCAAAAAACTCCATGAATAGTTAAACTAATACTCATCATCATCATCAACCCATATACTGTCCCACTGCTGGGCACGGGTCTCCTCTCATATTGAGAGGGATTAGGCTATAGTCCACCACGCTAGCCTAGTGCGGGTTGGCAGACTTCACAAACCGTTGAGAAAAATCTCTAAGGTATGCTGGTTTCCTCACGATGTTTTCCTTCACCGTTTAAGCGAGTGATAATTAATTATTCATACGCACATGAATTCGAAAAGTCAGAGGTGCGTGCCTTGGGTTCGAACTCGAGACCTTCGACTTGGCAGTCCAATGGTAATACCACTAGGCTATCACTGCTTATAACTAATACTATTTTAATAAAAAATAATAGTATCCAGCTGCATAATAAATATCTTCAGAGAATTTAATATAATTTGTAATATACCTCCGCTAAATACCTCCGTTTTATATTGTTGGCGATAAAATAAGTTTAAAACTTTCCTTGAACGCTGATCTACAAATAAACAAGACACCTTGAATTTTCCAAGACTTGAAACAAATTAACTAACAAGCTATGATGCACCTGAGAGCATAAAATTCCACAGGAAATTTTAGCGAAGCTGTCTCTTGCAGAGTTTATTTTTTCGCTACAACGTTATTAATCCGATCTGGTAAATGACGTGACTACATCGTGGATAGTATTAATTAAATGCCTCGGGCAACGCATCCGAGGGCGCGTCAATGTTGTGGTCCACGTTCAAAAAGCCGTTCGGAAATTGAAAGGGAATGTTGTTTTGCAACAGCATGGCGTCCGGACAGTAATTTAACCAACAAATGCGCTGTTAAATAGAGCTTTGATTAATTTCTGGACGCTGCTTCATGTTTGTGACGTAGTGTAACGTTGGTGAATTTTAATGAATAAGTGATTACTGAATATACCACATATAAGAAGTTAAGTTATAAGTTTGCAAAGAGATTGAGAATAATGTTTTTATCGATTACATTTATATTACTGAGGGCGGGATCCTTTGGAAGAAATGGATTTATTACAATATGCAAATAATATTGTAATCAATTTTTTGACTGCACTTTGGCGTAGTCGTGGCTGAGCAATAACTACGCTGATCAATCTATCTGCAAGTTAAGCTGCACTAGCCGCGGTCAGTCTGTGGATGGGTGACCATTCTCCATTTCTCGGAGAGCACGTAAAGCCGTCGGTCCCGGTTGTCTTAAGAACACTTACGACAATCGTTAGTGGTAGTCAGAAGCCCAAAAGACTTGACAACCAGTTTATCCTCAGGATATTGGTATTGCCCAGAAATTGGGTTACGGAGGTCTGATAGCAGTCGCTTCGTACTATACTGATATCCAGCCACATCTGTTTAAACTGGAAGCCGACTTCAACGTAGTTGGCTTTCGCCAACTACGTTGAAGTCGGCTTCCAGTTTAAAGGCTAAGAGGATGATGACCTTTGGCGTAACGGGTAAGATACCTCCCCACTACCGTTGTGCCGGGAGTCATAGGTTTGATTCCCACCGAAGACAAATAATAATAATAATAATTTTTGGGACATTTTACACAACACCATCTAGTCCCAAACTAAGCAGAGCTTGTACTATGGGTACTAGACAATGGATATAATACTTATATACTTTTTTTTTTGTAAATACATACTTATAATACATAAGAAACACAAATCTTTGTGTGATCTACAGATATTAATTATCTCTCTGTCTGGGTGTATTTTGTGTCCATTAAATATGTATAGTAGGCATTTATTTATTTATTTAATAATTAGGTCTTCAACGAGGTAAACACTTAACATTTACACAATCATATCATACCTAATATTTAGCTCACATGTTTCCTCAGTTACAGAAAGCCATTCAAAATATACCATGCAAACAAAATATAATAATAACTAAAAATTATTGTCTCCATCCTGTATATTTTCTGTGCAGAAATGTCCCGACACGTATGCACCAGTGTGTGGCGTGCCCGGCATAGTGGCCAGGGAGCCATCACTGATGTTCCAAAACCACTGCTTCATGGACGTCGCTCAGTGCAAAATGTCCTGGGAGGGCAAGAGCTATACTGCTGAAAGTTCAGGTACCAAAACAATATCTTATTTATCCCACGTAAAGACTTCGAAGTGTGTGCAGTCTCCCAAGAGTGTACTAGACCTGGTCACCGCGATGATATCGAATGAAAGACTTGACCTTCTATTCAAGAACTTTGACACGTTAGCCCCATCGCCACATCGCGCCGCGCCGCTGCCGCGGCGTGTTTGATTCCAGCCCGAGAAAATATTTGTGTGATCTACAGATATTTGTGTGTCTTGGGAAAGTTCGTTAATTAAAAAAAATATATTATTATTGATTTCTGACATTTACGCGAACATTATACATTGAAATAAAACTGCTTTTCGGACCCTTTACAGCGTCCATGGTCACGGATAGACGGGTGGTCTGAAACGTCGGGATTAATAATATTAATATAACGCGAAAAAATCCGTAAAAACTAGTTTTATATCAAAATAAGAATTATTTCCCGTTTTACAATTTAGTAAAAGAAGAAATCCGTTCCTCCGTAAGTTTAAATACGTTTGTGAAGTCCCCCCGAGATGCAAATCTTGACCACCAGTATAAGAGCAGTCTTTAAAAAATAAGCTATTGGTTTATGCTAAAAGCCAAGAGATATACAGACTAAGCTTGATACAACTGCAAGATGACAGTGAGCTCGTTCTGCGTGAATTGGATTGCCAATAATTAACTGCGTAGCTGTCAGTAATTATAACATCAAGACACCTCCACCTTTTTTTTTGTTGACGGGTTGGAAATGCTTTATGCTCTACCCACCGCTCTGGGGAGAGCGGTGGGGTGTGTCGGACTGCGCTCTACCGCACGATCTATCGACTAAAACCAACCTCGGCGTTTCGTGTCACCGCCTTAGTGCCGGAACTACGGGAGCGCTGTAGCATTCGTCTGCAAACAACACCTCTACCTCAGTCAACCCATCGTGAACACTGTAAAGGGTCCGAAACGTCGGGATTAATAATATCAATATAAAGCGATAAAATCTGTTAAAAGTAATTTTATTTCAATGTCTAATAGGTTCGTGTAAGTGTTAGAAATCAATATAATTATACATATAAAGACTAACATTAAAATCAACCTTAACATGAATCTGATTAACTTTCGCTATAAATATGGGTATGTATATTATAATTAGGACCTTCTTATAGAAACCTCTAAGTTGGTGAACGGTTTTGTAAGTTATATTTAAAAGAAAAACGGAAAGAATATAAAAAAAATTGGTAAAACAAAATTGCTTTTATGATTTTTTCACGTTATATTGATATTATTATTTTATTTCCTGTGTTTCGGATCCTTTACAGTCCATGTTCACGGGTACACTGAAAGGTTGGGTGTCTTAGTCTTAAAATTAATTACGTTACCTTTTTGGCATTTATGAGGGTTTCGTGGCTAAATTATAACTATGCCAACCAACTGATCTGCAAGGTTAAGCTACGGTAGCCGCGGTCAGTCTTTGGATGGGTGACCATTCTTAAAACATCGAACCTATGTGACTTTCGTTAGTGGTAGCCTAAAAAGCCTGACAACCAGTCTTGACTTCAGGATATCCGTATTATCCAGAAATTGGGTTGAGGAAGTCTGATGGCAGTCGCTTCATCTAAAATACTGTTATTCAGCCGCATCTGGTTAGACTGGAAGCCGACCCCAATATAGTTGGGAAAAGCCTCGGAAGAGGAACAGTACATTTTTGTTATTTATTAGCGAATTCTATGTACTTAGGGATCTACGTATTTAAGTTGAGAGATGGTCCTCTCAACTTATGATAGAAAAACACAACAACTATAACATATACGACCTCCATGTCTTACGACTGCACCAAAAAGGTTCAATTCTGTTGTCAAATATCTAATGCCTGACATTTCAACTGAACACCTGCCAAAAAGCTACCCGGAAGAAAAGATAACACCCTACCTGATATTTAAATAAAACTCCGATCGATTTCGGCGATAAATAAGTAATCTACATCATTATTTATTTGGTAGAGAATTTTCCGGCAGTGGGTGGGCGGGCTGTCTCAATCTAAGACGAGCAGATATTTAAGAAAAAAAAATAAAACCATTTCCAAGAAAAACATGAAACACTTTGTTATAATAGAATATACTTTATTGTACACTGATACCCACTACTAATAAATAAAATTAAAGAGTATGTCTGTGGTGTCAAAATAAATGCCAAAATTAAAAATTAAAACTGGTAAATTACCGATTTTAGAATTTTCGTTCGTCTATCTGAGAACTCTGTCTCGAACGGGCTCCGAAACAGTCCAACGGATTTCAATAAAAAATATTATTAAATCATTATTTTATAGATTAAAACAAGAATTTTAACTTAAATCCGTGCATGTACAGAGGCCAGCACATCAAGCTACCACAATCTGTCAAATTTGTTTGATTGATTTTCAACTTTAACACAAAAGAATAAGGTTCATATTCAATTGGGAAAATTTGACAGTTTTGGATAGCTTGACCTGCTGGCGTCTGTACATCTTTCACTCACTCACACAAGATATGAACATTTGTGGGATTGGGAATAACAAAATGTACTCGGCTAATATCGCGGGACACAGTTACAGAAAAAAAAGAAATACAATGCTTATGAACTTGTATAAAGGGCGGTTTTACCAGGAAAATCTCTGAGTACACACATATGCTCAGCATGGAATAGACTTCACTAGATTATTATTAGCATTGTTATTATGAATGTGTTGTTGGTCGGCTTGTTTATACCTTTGAAGAAGGTCTTTTTAAGCCATTGTTTATAAAGTCTTTCTGGGTCCGGGCTTCTGTCTACCACTAAGGATTTGTAAGAGACCGAAGGGTTAACGTACTCTCCGAAGAAGACCGAAGTTAACGAAGATTTCTAAGATTAAAAATGGTCACGTAGCTATAGATTGACTTGTTGCTCTATTGATAACAACGCTGTTCTTATCTTTTAGCTACGAAACCCTCCACACACACATACACGCACACATACATACACACACATACGCACTACTTTCTACTTTAATGTGTTAACATTATATCAAGTAGAAAAATGTAAAGAAATTTATGTAGAAATTGTTATATTGAAACTCTTTCTGTCCCAACGATCTTTATAAGCTTACATTTCCACCCAATCAGGCTAACAAATCGATATGCGAGGTAAATTTGTATTTTTAACCTTCCGTAGACCAATTATCGTTATACTTAAAATGTTTTCCTCATTTCTTGTAAGCCGCTTAAGTGTCGGAATCTTGTAATTTTCTAAATAATATTTTTTAAGTTAGTATAAGATTTTTCAGCTAAGACAGCTACCTAATTGAGGATTTCAACAAAATGGATCTCCAAATTATTACATTGTTTGTATAAACTACAAAATATGGCGAGCGTTGGTCATCATAACAACCCTCTCAGACTACGAGGACTTAGAATCACTCCGTCACGTTGGTCTAGTGTGGCTGGGGGTTTATACGCGTCATAGCGCAAATCTCTCAGGCATGTGTGTCACGTAATTGCCACACACGTGCCTTCAATTAGGATGCTAGGCTAGGCATTACCTTACCAGTTGAAGGGGTCTAGCGAACCCTCGACCACAGCCTGTCATGGTCGTGCCGAATTTCACGGATAAGAGAATTCCATGGTAAGAGAGTTAGGGCATATCTATTGGGAGTAATTCCACTCAAATTGGAGCTACCCAACTGGGGAAGTACCTCCGCCTTGCAGAAAATCGAAGTTAAATAACACTCCTTTGAGCTGTTGTTTTGCTTACGACGAGCAATGTTGCCAGTGCTCCCCGAGGAAACGTTGTGTTGGCAGTGGGAGGACTTTGACCCTTATACTGCCAACCCAACTATTCCTCTTTCATTTTACACGGTCGGCAATGCGCATGTGATACTCCTGGTATTGCAAGCGTCTATAGGCTGCGGTAACCGTTTACCACCTTAGTGGTATAAAAATAATGTATATACAGGGTGTTACAAAACTACCCGTAAAGCCGAGAGGAGGTTAAATGGAGCCTTATAACGAGTCTTTAAGAACCGTAGTAACGCTGTATACGTACATACCCCAAAAAAAGGAAAACAACAACATTTATAAATGAAAAATAGAAAAACTATTAAAGTAGACAATTATTAGGTAAAATAGGTACGTAGGCCTTTCTGTTAAATAATCTGGTTCCCTGACATGACAGCTGACAACATTTTTGGCTTTGTTAATTAATTATATTTTTATGGGGTATTTTGTAACACGTTGTATAGGGCACGTGAAAGCAAGCGTGGTTTTTTGACGTATGAGTCCTACCCTGCCGCCTCCCCAGATCGATTTGTTTCTATAAATAAAGCATATTGTCCTCACGATGTTTCCCTTCACCGTTTAAGAGAGTGATAATGATTTCGTAAAATCAGAGCGTTATAAGTTAAGTTCGCATTTAACCTTCAGACCGCCACGGACGTGTATAGACGTCAAATAAAAACTTGCTCACTACGCCAACGTCGTCAAAAATAACACTTTTTTTTGTAGTTCAAAACAATACCTACAAAAATTTGTTGTTTTTTTTAACTATTATTAGATACTAGAATTTGTCGCTTGGCGTAGAGAACACGGATTTTCGTTATTGACGTGGCTGTCAAAAGGTTAATTAGTTTGGTTTAGTTTGCAGGTTATATTTGTATGTACTCAAGGTTTTTGTTTTGTTGAGCATGCTTAAAATGTTTTCCTCATTTCTTGTAAGCCGCTTAGTTATCGGAATCTGGTAATTTTCCAAATAATATTTTTTAAGTTAGTAAAATGTTTAATATTATTTATTTTACATTTTGTATGATTCTCGTAGATTTTTCTTTTACAATATTTATAACTTTTGACTTATAACTTGGGCAGTTCGCGGTCATAACATTAAGCTTAACTGTTATAATATGATTATAATTAGGTACATATTAATACCAAACAGCCGTATAATAATAATAATATTTTGGGACATTTTACACAGCACCATCTAGTTCCAAACTAAGCAGAGCTTGAACTATGGGTATTAGACAATGTATTTAATATTTGAATACAATGTTTTTTGAAAATACATACTTATAATACATAAGAAACACCCAGACAAACACAAACATTTATTTTCATCACATAAATTTTGTCGTGTCGATGTTTAAAATCTAAAAGAAGCAGGGGTGGCCAGTACCGGATACGTTTTTCACGTCATTATAATTCTACCAAATCTAAAATTTACATATTCCCTTCATAAGTTGTGGCAGCACGTGTTTTTTTATTTTGTCGGTTTATGAGGTCAACCATCCGTCAAATTCCGTAAATATTCTGCAGTTGTCCATTGTCATTCACTTGTGGATACTTGTGAATTCTACGCCTTTTCTTGTTGTTATTGCTGATTTTTCGTGATTTTGTAAGTTGTTACTGTTTTTCTTTAGTTATTGTTTTGTTATCGTTATAATTGTTAGTTTTGTGTTGTTCGTACAAAGTGGTACGTTTTGTGGAACTATGGATCCCGGTGCAGGCAGGCCCAGGTAAAGTTAATATAATAATAATATTTTTGGGACATTTTACACAACACCATCTACTTGTACTATGGGTACTAGACACTAGATATAATACTTATATACTTTTTTTTTGTAAATACATACTTATAATACATAAGAAACACCCAGACAAACACAAATACTCATGTTTTATCCACACAAATATTTGTGTCCTGTCCACGAACCGCTAGACCACAGTGGTCGTCAGTGTTTTTATGTTAATCCTCTGGCATTCTAAATAAAATTATTATAGTTGTTTTGTTGAAGACTCATTGTGGACGTCATGCCATTGTGATAAAGTTGTTTTTTAATAAACTGATTGTTTCTAAAAAAATTTGCATATCATGTACCTATCCAAGCCTCGTGACGAGTATTTAGATAGAAAATGCTTTATTATATGCCATACATTGTTACTTACAAAAAAGACATTATTTATTAAAATTGTTTAAACTTAACTTGAAATAAAAGGTTTCGTACTCCTGCTTCTGCGAGCCTCTTTTTTCTAATGTTATAATAAACGGAGTGTAAGTACCTATTACTCTCCACACAAACTGCCTTAAATTCTGAGAATTCTTAAAAAGAAAGAAAGAAAAAGTATTTATTTTCGCCCAATACGACACCTGACAATTATTTGTGGGCCAAAGGCCAATGTGTCAGTTTTAGACACTTACTAAGTTGGCTGTTACTAAGTGCCAACATAATGAAAAAAGTAAACTATAAACAATAATTTATACAAATAGTAAGTACAATTTATAAATTAATTTAAGCCTTATGTTTAAATAAAAGAGAGGGATGTGCATCGTGTGAGCGAAAAAAGGTCAAAGCTCAGCATGTTGCTGCGGAGATGCAACACCGACAGCGCTGGTTTTCAGCCGCTGGTTCTTAGCTTTAGTTTCCAGGTTTATTGTCAGGTTTAGTTTATTATCATTATATCAGCTACAAAAAGTCCACTGTTTAACGAACGCCTCCCTCATAACCATAGGCCATCCCCCATAAGGTCTCCCACTTGTGTGGGAGGCCTTATGGGTAACGGTTATATGCCACCTGCATAAAACGACGTTTAGTTTATAGGGTTGGTTAATAGTAGTGTAAAAGTTACGAAAAATAAATCACTTTACGCTGCCGACTTCCCTCAAGTTTTCGTAACATTCGCCATATTAACAAAGAAAAAGTTACAATTCTGTTGAAACTTTCTTTAGAGAACGAGGATATTTCAACACTCAGCGACGATTGTACAATATTAACCTCTACTTTGCCCTTCGCGATAAGTCTTGGCAATACAATTATTATTCATTTACAACTCTATATAACACGCGGATCAATCGATCTGCGAGGTTAAGCTCCACTTACCATGGTCAGTCTATAGATGGGTGAGCATGTGACCGTTCATTAATTCCGTTCCGACTGTTCGTTAATTGGCAAATATTAATACCTAAATTACGACGAAACTGAGGAATTCCTGAAGAAATGACACAACAGACACACACACACTTTTTCTTTCTCTTCCACATACACACACGCAAATAATCACTCACGCGCCCACACACTCCTTCTGAAACTCACACACACAAACACATGTGCAAAATTTATCATAAAATGTAAACTGTTCTTATTTTAAAAATAAATTATTAAATTAAAATTTTACACGAACCTTCTGTCATCAGATCTCCACAAACCAATTTCTGGGCGATACCATTAACACTTAAACCGTCCTACTGCTGGGTACGGGTCACCTCTCAAAATGAGAAGGATTAGGCTAAAGTCTACCACAGTGGCCTAATGCGGGTTGGCAGACTGCACACGCCGTCGAGAAAATCTTTCAAGCATGCAGGTTCCCTCTTGATGTTTTCCTTCACCGTTTAAGCGAGTGATAATTAATTATTAATACGCTTAGTCCGAGGTGCGTGCTTTGGATTCGAAATCGAGACCTTTGACTTGGCAGCTCAATGGTCATATCTATCACTGCATTATTACTATTTTCTATGTCAAATAATTCTTGCCATCTGGTGTACCTAACCAGAAGACGTAGGTTCGAATCCTGCCCGCGGTCGAATTTTTCCTTCGCTAAAATAACTTTAAAATCTTATCATGGAACATGCAAAAAAAATATACAAAAAGATAAAACTTTTGTTATAAACAAAATTATTATTCAAATATCTACCTAGCACAAAACGTAGAACCAAGTTAAAAATACTAACTTGCAATTAAAAACAAGTAACAAGCCCTAGATATTGAATAAAAAAGAAACGTTATTAACTTTCCAACAGAGAGTAGGTAGGTTCCTACATAGAGCATTTATTACAACGCTAAGAGTAGCAAAGAGTCGCTCTCAAAGCCAGTATTATATTGCAATATGAATATTACACTGCATATTATATACCTAGTCGCTGATCCGACTAAAATATAATAACTGTTGGAATATTACCAAAACCCAAGTCTCATGTGACGTATACATGATTAATTCACTCAAGTTAACATTCAATCATGTATTCATTCACTCATACAATCACTCGCTCGATCTGTCATTCTGTTCAATATTTAAAATGATGATTATAATAAATCCGAGCGTTGAACAGTGCACACGTCTTTCATTGCTCGTGTAGCTATATTTCCAATAATAACTTTAACCCGCATGAACTATTTCCTTTTTGCTCGGCTCCTCGGGGCGTTATGTAAAATACCATATAACCTTCCACAAGAATTCGGCTATATTTGATAGCCAAAACATTTTTTCATATCTGATTGGTAGTTGCAAGGATTAGCGTGTTCAAACAAACAAATAAAGAAATCTCGTCAGCTTTAATAGTTGTTCGGAATTTGTACCCGGTTAATGGCAATAGGGTTCACCTTCATTACATGGGACCTAAACATACCCGGCGAACTGTGGATGAACGCATACCATGCCTATATACTGCGCAGGGTTATGCAGAGGATTAGGATTAGATTTATCAGGAATGCCCGCCGCGGTGTCACCCGCCCGTTATTCCTTTGCTCGGCTCCTATTGGTCCTAGCATGATGTCATAGCCTATAAACCTTCCTCGATAAATAGAGTATGCAACACAAAAATTTTTTTTCTATTTGAACCACTAGTTCCTGAGATTAGCGCATTCAACCAAAACAAACAAACTCGTCAGCTTTATAATATTAATATACATAGATACTGGTTGAGCCTAAACTCCTAGATTTTCGTAATGTAACATGCCAATAACACTTTTTTTGACCCGGGAATCGTACCCGTTATTTCACGCTCAGTCGGCCAATCCTACAGTAACTATTTCAACAACTAACCCTCTCCATAATTTTCATTATTCCTTGCACTAGTGCAGAATATATTTACCTACCAGTCTGCATGGGAAAAGGCAGCTGCCAGCTTTTAATACTTTAAAGATAAAAAATTTACTTTGATACACTCCTTGAAAATGATTGTGTGTAAATAAGTTACTATTTCAATATTCGTGGAAAGTATGGATTGCAAACTAACGATATATTTTCATTTAGTTACGTAATAATATTTCGTATCGTTTGTTCAATTAAAACGTTGCCCCACACTAGGATTTTTTCCTGTATCGTGGGTGCGTTTACAAACACAAACTCTCACATACACAAACACCCAGACCGGGAATAACTACATGTAGGTCATACAAATATTTTCCCCGTGTTGGGATCGAACCCACAACCCGTGGCGCAGAAGTAGATCGCTCAGCCGCTGCGCCAAACGTGTCGTCAAATTTTGTGGGAGTATTGCGTACTCCCACAAGGCGCCCCCTAAGGCTCTACGCATTGCAACCCCGGGTAAAGACAGCCTTGAGCTTACTTGCTTTCTACCTAACGCTTGTTTTCCAAAAGAAGATACTGTCAGTCTGAACACAAAACAAAACATTAACACGAAAGATAATGCTTCACTTGCGGTTGTAGTGGTAAGACTCTCTTGCTAATTCTGCTGAAATCGTTTAGGGAGCATCTACGTAGGCGGCGCACGCACAAGCATATACCAAGTTTTAGTAAGCTTAAAAACAATACATACCTACGTAAGCAGCGCAAGAAAATACAGCGTTTTAGTAAGCTTTAAAATAATACCTATTTCAAGGCAACACAGTGTAATTTCACGTTGTTAATTCCAAAGAACCGCTACTCGCAGACGTACTTATAAGCTCTCTAAAAGGATTATTTGCTACTCCACAAAATTTCTGCGAACTTACTTGACTTATAACAGAGGGTATTATGATAACGATTTCTCATAATATATTTATTCTTTGTGATATTGATATTTATAAAAATTCCGCTTTGATCTTGATTTTCCCAGTAGGTGCTAGGATGGGAACTTCTCTAAAGCCTTCTTAGCGGATGCGGAAATGTCGCCACTCTGATATTCAATAATATAATAATACGCATGTTTCTCAAACATTAAATTAATTTCAAAATTACGCGTTGCAATCAAAATCAAAGTTAAAATAATTTATTCATGATAGACTACGAGGTAGTACTTTTTGAACGTCATTTTTACATTTAGGACAGCCCCCAAAACGCCCGATAATACATGTTATTTAGGTGCAAGTTTGGTTTAATTATAAAACTCAATAACACTGCTAGGCCTGGGGATCGAACCCGTGACCTCATTACTTAGTAGTCGCGCTTGTGACCACTAGAGTACTTTGACAGTTCAGACTATCATAGGCACCATTAAAGTACCTATGTACAAACGAAATATAAAATACAACTTTTAAAGTAGGTACAGTCAGCAATAAAAGTCGTTGAACTCAGCTAAAGAAAACATGACAGCTCCAAAACTTGTTAAGAGATTTTTTTATTATAAATGTAAGGTATGTAAATATTTAATGGTCATCTATGCAATGATTTCAAACAACCTTCACATGTCAGTTACATGTTAAAAATGGTATTTAACATTGCAACATGTTCAGCTACTTTCGTTGTTGACTGTACCAGCCTACCGTAGAAGTAAGTTGGTTTCTTTGTCCCAAAATACACCCACAGTTAGGTAGGTGTGCTTAGGACGTAATAGTGGACGAGCTTATTACCATTAACCATACACAAATCCAAACTCCGAGCCGCTACTGAAAAGTTTCTCGATCTGGGTTTTGTAAATCCTACTAATATTATAAATGTGAAAGTTAATGAGGATCGATGGATGGATTGATGGATGTTTGTTAATCTTTCACACTAAATCTACTGAACAGATTTTGATGAAACTTTACAGTATTATTATTTATGCATCAGAATAACATATAGGCTATAATTTATAACGATTTTGAGTTAATTAGCCAAATTACAACGATTACATGTAACTTTTCCACGCGGACGAAGTCGCGGGCAGAAGCTAGGGAACTAATAAGGCAAAGTTAAGGAAAGAATACCTTTGAATTCAACGTAACACTTTGCTCGACCTGGGAATCGAACTCAGGACATCAAGCGTAGTATCCGCGCTTACGATCTTTTGGCAAATTAAGCAGTTCAATAAGAGAAAATTAAATAAAAAAAAACATTTTAGTTTACTGGTGACTCCTCCATTTCTTTTTTCTCCGTGTTTATTTCATCCCGCGTGGGTTGCAAACAGCAACAAGAATTTCTAAGAAATCATTAGTGATCAAATAAGAAATTGCGAGTGCCTGGTACCTGAAGATTATTTCTCGACAGTACTCTATAGCTTGTTAAGATTTATTATCTTATAAACTAATAATATAACAAGCAAATTGATCATCTCTAACGGGACTTAATACCCAGCTTATGTAAAATAAAAATATATTTTTCCATATTTCAAACGGCTTACAAAGTCTTGAGATAATAAAAATCTAGATCATACTAGTTAGTATCGTGTTTATTGTCATTAATCCCGACGTTCCACACCGTCTACAGTGTTCATGGTAATGAGGAGACGGTATTCTTATCATCATCATATCAGCCTATTGCCATCCACTGCTAAACGTAGGCCTCCCCCAAAGAGTACCAACCATCCCGGTCTTGGACTCGCTGCCAGCTTTCTTCTTCAAACAACGATTTGAAGAAGGTAGCTGGCAGCGGATGGATGCGGGCTGCCCAAGACCGGGATGGTATTCTTATAGCACATCCCCGAGAACGACAACTCTACGTGCTCTCCGAGGCATGGAGGGATCTTAATATAGGAATTATTACAGAAACGACAGGAATCATCAGACTGACCATGCCCTGCATATTGGTTGATTAGCAACTATAACTTAGCCTCTAAGATTCGCATAAGTATCAAAAATTAATATACAGTTAGCTACTCTGGCAATTAATGTTATGTAATTGCAACCATAACAGCTCTCACAAGTATTCAACACCAAAACTCAAACATTTGCAAACTCAGCGATAAACAAAGTCACTGACTTCAATATTTTGCCAAATTTTACGTAACTAAATTATACAAGTTAGTACTAATATATAATACATAAGTTTACGTTTTAACTTGTCTCTAAAGCACAGGCTTGAAACAGACTGAATGTTATGTCTAGAAATGTGCTGGCCGCAGGCTTCTCAATCACATAAGGCAACAATATCCAATAACAATGTACGTCAATTCAGGACAGAATAGGACAGAGCTACAGTTAGAAAGAAACAGAAAGAAAAGCTACAACTAGTTTTTCAAAATTCAAAAGTAACTGTATTAATGGTCGACTTGAAATAAAATGTTTGAAAGTCAAAACGAATCACTCATGGGTTTCATAAAACTAGTATTTGTTTAATAAATAATCTTCGTTCAGTTACCGTTAGTAACAATAATCAAGCCCCTCAAACATTTAGATATCAGCTTCGTCACCCTTAATTACATTGGATACATATCCCCAAAGAGACGTAACCCGTTCGGGACATTTAGAATTCCGTCACCTCTCACATTGCCAAGCCCAATGAAGCCACTGTGTGCAACTATTAGGTTTAAAAGTAAATGACCGTGTCGAAAAGGATATATACTAATTGGCATGTCAGGATCAATTCGATGGGGTCCGTACATCCAGGCGTGGAGCGGATTAACACTCGGCCAGAGGGTGGCTTTTAGCCTTCGATTAGCATGACTGGTCAGCAAACGCAGCCAGCGAGGTGCACGCTAACGCAAATATGGACATACATATTGTACACACATGACGTCACCCTTCACAGTCGGCTCTATGAAGGGATCAAGTAATCACACTAATATTATAAAGGCGAAAGTTTGTGAGTGTGTATGTTTGTTACTCTTTCACGCTAAAACTACTGAACGGATTTTGATGAAACTTTACATTATTATGATTTATACATCAGAATAACATATAGGCTAATTATTAAAAGTAACTTTTCCACGCGGACGAAATCGCGAGCAGAAGCTAGTATTATCTATTAATTACTGCAAATGCCTAATTTATACGGTGGGTTAGTTTGGGGTCATTTTAGTCTATCTTATTTTTTTGCATCATTTTAATCCAAGGATTATTTATAAATGGTAAATGTTACCGACTTGAATAAAATCGTGAATGTAGTTTTCGAAAAATAGGTTATTACATTAAACATCCTAATCATTGCTAACTTTTGCTTTTGTTGACCTTTCTTTCTTCTAGAAGAATAAAGACGGCAAGAAGTTAAGTTTGGTTTTTATTCGGTCACCCGTCGCGTTCACTGGCAATCCATGAGGAATTTCCGTATTAGAAAAAAGGGTTCCTAAGGTGTTATGAGACCGCGACTCGGCCAACGTAGTGTAGGACACCCTCCGGCAAGATGGAGTCATGATTTGCGAAAGGCTGCTGATAGAAGCTGGATGCGAAAAGCCGAGGACAGGGTGAAATGGCGCACATTAGGGGAGGTCTACGTCCAGCAGTGGACTTATATACGCTGATGATGATGATGATAAAGGTTTTCTTGACTGCTTAACTGTAATAAATAAAGCAAAACTAAATTTAATGTAACCTCAGAACTGACTAGAGTGTACCAAATGAACGACAGCCTTCACATACTTACATACCTATTTTCACGCCTGTCTCTCGTTGGGGTAACCAAGGATTATAGATATTATATTAACGTAATGATTTGCACGCCGTCGCCGTAAGGTAAAATGTAGCTGATCTCATTTATTTATGTTATTAATCTACTGTACTCGTACCTATATTTAAAGCAAATACATTTCCGTTTCTGTCCACTTGCCCACCTGGCACGCATCGCTTCATCTACGTTCATTAACCCGAAGAGGTTGCATGAGGCTGCATGGTTTAGGGTGACTTTTTTATAAAACTTTTATTAGCTTCATACCTCTGTATGTATGAAACGGAAAGTTTGAACATGATTTTGACCCCCTTCAAAACGTCGGATTAACTGGAAATTTGGCATATTTATCAAGGACCGATGACAATTGAATATTTTAAACAGATAAATATATTAATTTAATATTGTATAGGTAATCCAACTAAAAAAAAAAATATAAATAGTTTAAAAAAACTAAAAAACAAGCTTTTCTAGAAAATAAATTTTAATAAATTTGAATTAAGAATAGTGTAAATAAGAAAAAAATGTATTTTATTGTATAAAAAAGCTACTAAACTGTTATTTATTTATGAACATCCACTATTTGGTTGTATTTTCAATGCCAAAAGTTAAATAAATCTTTCTAAACTAGTTTTTTCTTCCAGCGTACATCGAGTCGTCGTTCCTATTTTGCTTGGGTGACGAGTTGAACGGCCTGTACCGGTTCTTGCCCCTCGTAAGGACCTTGCAGCACATGGGCAGACTGAAGCTGAAAGGCCATTTCAGATACAAGCTACGAAACATGAGGTTCTTCAACAACCGACTGTTGCAACAACCCAGAATTATGGGATGATTATTAAAGTTAATATTTTGTCAATCCTACTAATCCTATCCTACTTCCTAGTAATATTATAAATTTGAAAGTTTGTGAGGATGGATTGATGAATGTTTGTTACTCTATCACGCTAAAACCACAGAACGGATTTTGATGAATATTTAAATTATTAATCATAATCATATATTTATTGCATTCAAGTAGTAAAAAGGTCTTACATAAATATAAATGTTTCATACATGACCCTGCTAGGGCACAACAATATGTACTTATTTATAATCATTAGTTTATAACTTTAATTAACAATTTCTTTCATCTAATTAAAAACATTAAACATTATTATATTATTTATTTAAAATACATTTTATAACAATCTAATTATGGCGTTGTTCTTTTTATATATTTATAACATTTTATATATTATAATTATAATACTTGCTAATTAAGATCACGACATCATATTATTTATACATTATAATAGGCTATAATTTATAAGGATTTTGAGTTAATTAGGCAATTTACAATAATAATTAAAAGTAAGTTTTCGACGAAGTTGCGGGCAGAAACTAATGTTATTATATTTTAGATTAAATTGAAGAAATGATATATATGACAGGATTCAGCAAATTTATGATGGATGAGGACTGTTTGTTTGGACTAGGCCGGAACTCAGTCGAAAAAATTTGTATGAGAACTCTTGTACTTTACACAATTTAGCGATCATCTAGAACTTAAAATATTCGTATAGATTATGTCGCCGATGGACTAATGGTGATTGTATGCCTGCTCCTGCCTCAAAATATTTGACATAGCCACACGCTAGCGCAGTGATAGCCTAGTGATATAACCATTGGACTACCAAGTCAAAGGTCTCGAGTTCGAATCCAAGGCACCTCTGACTTTTCGAATGAATGTGCTGAAAACATTGTGAGGAAACCTGCATGCCTTAGAGATTATTCTCGACGGTATTTGAAGTCTGCCAACCCACACTAGGCCAGCGTGATGGACTATAGCCTAATCCCTCTCATTCTGAGAGGAGACCCGTGCCCAGCAGTGGGACAGTATATGTGTTGATGATGATACGCTAGCGAATATTGCTAACTAAATTCAATACAGGTTTATAAAGCGTGTCGAATACCACAACCATTCACGTACACCAATGTTAATTGTATAGTTTGCTTCGTGGTCAGTTTCTGGTTACACGCAGGAACATCCCCGTCATTTCGTTTGAGAGATGGACAATGCACTCGAATATCTCAAACGATAATTAAGCCTAGTTGATTGTTGCATATCCTGTACCAAATGATTTGATGCATTATACGATGGAGTATGTGTGACGGATATGTAGGGGTGTTATCGGATATCAAACTGAGGTGCGGTCTTTGATAATGTTATTATGCTACAATATAGACCTATAGCTCTGCCAGTAGTATCGTGAACAATGCACGTTAATGATTCTGGTTTATTTTTTATACATTTAGTTACTGCTTGAGGGATTTCCATACAAAAATGTACGATGTCAGCGCATAATATCATTCACACTTAACTCCAGGTTGAGTAGCAGTGGTCCTCAGCGTGATTGCTACGCTAAAGGTCTTGGATTTGATTCCCAGGTCAAGCAAAGTGTTCAAGGTCGGCAACGCGCAAGTGATACCCCTGGTATTGCAAGCGTCTATAGGATACGGTAATCGCTTACTATCAGGTGGGCCGTATGCTCTTTTACCACCTTAGTGGTATAAAAAAAAACTTTGTATCCGTTAATTATATATTATGTTTGTAAAGTTTTCCATGACACAGCGCTGGTTCCCTAGTTCGGGAACTGTTTCTAACAAAAAAGGGACCACTAGTATGCAGGTTTTATATAATTTATATAATTATTTAAAAGAATATAATCTAAAGATACGCTAACGTTCACTTAACTCCTGGTTAGACTACTGAGCTTTAGATCAGATCTTTTTTTAGATAGCTCCGGCAATAGGGATTAAGCCCAATATCGTGAGGGACTTTACAATCCATTAAATTAATAAAACAATGAATATCTACACTCGCAATAAAGACACAAAAAAATACAGACAAATCGAACCCTTACGAGGCAACGGCAGTGACGAACTGGCGAGGCGACCACGTTTTTGTCAAATAAAATTAATGTAATTATACATACAACGCCTTTTTCCCATGGGGGTAGACAGAAACTAAAGATCGCCATTTGCTACGATTCTTGCATACTTCTTTCGCTTCGTCCACATTCATACGTAAAAAAATAGAACCCTTGCGACGCAACGGTAGTGGTGAACTGCCGAGGCAACCTCGTTAACCAACGTTAAGTAATAAACTCAATTGAGTCCTCATTTTAAAACGAAATCCAGTTATTTATTTCTGCCTTCACCAGACGATTCAATATTGATGACCTCAATTCTGTCAGCGGTTACATTTTAAACTAGGCTTTGCTGCAAATACCAATATGGCGGGACGTCCACCAATACTGAAAATAGATGACCCAGATAATTTAAATCTGCCTGACCCAGTTTTATGAGGTGATCAGCAAAAACTATTTCTGCATTAATAAAAATGCTTTTTAGGTAAATTTGCCCAATCGATTCTTCATACTTAGAATAACTTTTATTAAGTAAATTTTACACAGCACCATCTAGTAAGTAAAGTATAATACTTATATACCTACTTTACTAATAAGTACCTATTTAACGTCTTTGTGTGCTGTGGGAATCAAACCCACGACCTTATACCTCAGAAATCTTTAAACAGTCCTCGAATATGATTTGATTATAAAGAAAAACTTGAGGCAGGTACTACTCTAACAGTTTTTTGTTTTGCATGACTTGGTGGGGCGTTCTTTGCATAGATTTTAAAACCCTTCTTGCTTTTACTGTCGATGCTCAGCGAGTGCTAATAATAGTTAATTTTTAAAGACTTTTAAAAAGGCGGAGGTTCGTCAGTCGTCGCAATTATGATTGCTCTATATATGTACGTTCATTTTCTCGTCACTTTAGCATTACTTTCATTTAATTTTTTTTTAAAACAGCTTTCGCGCTACAACAAGGCCGGTGTCACGAGCGGACACAAAGTACAACCAGACTCGAAACAAATATCTGTGGATCATATAATTATCGATTTTCCTCGGATGGGAATCGAACTCACGACACCCGACGCAACAGTAATGGCGAGGTGACCACTTTTACCGCTACCCCAAATATGCGGTAAAAAATTATAAAAAGGTTCTTGTCAAATAAAATTAATGTAATTATACTTACATACACTCACGTCTTTTTCCCATGGAGGTAGGCAGAAACTAAAGAACGCCACTTGCTACGATTCTTGCATACTTCTTTCGATTGGTTGCGAGTACTACACAATGCAAGCAAGCAAGCAAATAATAAGCAATGTTAATTTAAGTAGTTTTACAAATTAATTCAGCGCTCAGATATCGGCGATGCCCACCATCTTAGGGATTAGGATTAAAGTACCTCCGTATGTTTATCTGTTAGCTTTTCAGGCCGAAACCTCACATCAGATTTCGATAAAATTTTGTGAGGAGATATATTCTTCAGGTTTGTGACGCAAAACAACTTAATAAGCTAACATTACATTATTTTACTAAATTACTGGACATATGAGACTTAACAACTGAAGTCTCAAGGTGACAATGAGAGAGTCATACCACTGGTGTTTCTGGCGTCCATAGGCTGCAGTTTTCGCTTACCATCAGTCGACCCGTATAGTTTTTTATTATCTTATATATTATCAATAAAAAAGAAAATATTCTCTTCGTCTTCGCAAATCTGTGACAGGAAACAAACCAGGAACCATTGAATATTGGAAATAGAATGCAGATAAGCGACATCGAACTAGCAAACGTCTTTACGGGTAATGCAAAAATTTGCACACGATTTGAAATTGGCACAAATACACAAGTAACATGTTATCAAACTAAAATAGCTTTGCAATGTAAAAAAAGATATAATAAAATGAAACTTTCTATGCATACTTTTATCGTACGGAAAATATGCATGGATCATTTTAGGAGAGGTAGGGTACAGTGAGAGTAATTTCATTCAAATCGGAGCTGCCCAACTAGAGAAGTACCTCCGCCTTGCAGAAAATCAAAGTGAAAATAACATTGCTTTGAGCTGTGTTAAGTTTCTTACGGGGAGCAAGGTTGCCAGTGATCCACGAGGAAACGTTGTGCTGGCAGTGGGGGGGACTTTGACCCTTATACTACCAACCCAACTATTCCTCTTTCGTTTTCAGGGTTGGCAATGCACAAGTGATACCCCTGGTGCTGCAAGCGTCTATAGCCGCTTATCATCAGGTGAGTCGTACATATGCTTGTTGCCACCTTAGTAGTATAAAAAAATAACCACCACCTGGGGAGGATTTCGGACGTCGGACGGAAAAACCGCAATTGCCTTCTCTATCCCTATATATCAAGGTCATGGGGTTTGTTCGCTCTCTCGCTGGTCCCCTTCGGAGAGCGAGGCCTCCCCTTGCTTTCTATTAAAAAGCGCACGTGTATAGACACGTGCGCCGCCTACCGGTAGACAGTGACCCCATTGTCTGCTCAGACGGCGGGCAAGTCAACAACCCGCAAGCCGCAGCTCATGGAAGCCGGAGGTCTGTCTGCGCCCTCTTGCGCAATATATCTACTGTATTCCTTTTAAAGCTATTTTAGAGAAGGAAAAATTCGACCGCGGGCAGGATCCGAACCTGTGTCTTCTGGTTAGGTACAGACGCCAGCAGGACAATCTATCCAAAACTGACGAATTTTCCCAATTGAATATGAACCTTATTCCTTTGCTTTAAAGTTGAATATCTATCAAAGAAATTTGACAGATTGGGGTAGCTTGAAATGCTGGCCTCTGTACACGCTATGACCACTAAGCCACCGCGACACGCGAAGTTTTCCTTTGCTAAAATAGCCTTAAATCTTAGCATGGCAGCATTCCAAAAAGATACTGAATTGCTTGCTAATCCGGCAGAGAAACTGCTGTATACCTACAACTCGCCGCCCACAAGTTCGAATCCCGGTACGAATACCAATTCCGAGCTACTTAGAATCTCATATAAAACATTAAAAATTAATTAATTAGCTTTATAATCACTGCCCTCAATTACCGGGAGATTTTGGTAAAAATAAAAGCCATAAGACCTTAAATGTGAAAAGCTTGGTGATTATTAATATGCTTTTAAATTATAACCTTACAAAACGTAAACGTTCACAAGAAACCCACAAAATGCCGGTCTCCGTTCTGATATTTTCCACTCACCGACGAATACCTGTTATACAGCGGAACTAGACGAGCTTCAATTGAATAAACTCCGTTTGAATTTTATCGCAGACGCTTACAACGTAGTCAGAGATTTTTACTGTCACGTCAATAACAGCAAAAAATGAACATATTTTATTTATTTATTGCACGCCATCACGTTTCTATTCCCCGAAGGGTTGGGCAGAGGTTTACTAATGTAGAGCCACAGTTCTCGCTTGATCCCATGGAATAGGAGGCGAGCCTATTGCTGTTTAACAGGACCCAAATCCAAATTCCGAGCTGCTACTGAGATAGATATCATAGAAAAAGTTTTGAACCCAAGACACTAACGACCACTAGGCCAATGATTAAACAAAGAATTACTTGAGATTATAAAATATTGTTTTCAATGTATAAGTAGTTTATTTCTTGTTTGAGAGTCGCTTTAAATAAATAACTAATTCCCATCGAAAAGTAGCTGCATTAATAAAATGGGTTCGGAAAGCTAATGAAATTAAATTCAACAAAAATATAAATTTAAATATTTCTATGGAAAACTTATAGCTTATTATTACGTAAGTGAAGTAAAATAAGGACTCATAGCCATTCTATACAAACCTTAATGTATACAAACTGTTTGCTTTTAATGTGAAAATGGAGGTAGTAAGCTGAATAAAACAAATAGAGTTACTTACCTGCGTTCAATATCAGGACGGAGGACGCGCACGGAAGAATATTCAATCGAGTGTGTGGACTGACGTTTTATTAAAAACATTTTACTAAAACCTTTAGGGTCTCGACAGCAAAGGTAGAGGGAGCCTGTGTTGTGCACTGATTAGATCCTGTATCGACAAAGTAGCGAAAGTCAGGCGACAGCCTTTAGAAATTATTACGAATACTGTATCTTCATAAAAAAGATATCCGGAAGAGAGAATAATAAGTTTTTTTTTTTAAGTGTGTCATGGAGTTTCTTACCGGTTCTTCTCCAAAGGAGGCAGTTTTTTAAACCGTTTTAACTTTTCTATCGTACCTATTTTAATGATGTAATTGAAATAAAACATTTGACATTGCTTTTAAGAAAACAGAAATACAGAAGGGAGAGTTTACTGATAAAGTTTATTAAAGGAATCTCTCTAGTCTCCTGCCACTAAAGATAATATATTATAAAGCCTTCAAGTCCACAGATGCACTTCTAAAGTCTAAATTTCGATGTAGATTCGTGACCTGATTCTTGAAGATGTATGAAGTCTTAACTTTAATTAACCTAGACTAGGTAAATGAATGATCTCATTCTAAGAAAAGAGCTTATCTTTATACACCAAGGCATACTAAAAATTAGTATGCCTTGGTGTATAAAGATAATTGGAAAGATTCTTAAATCATACATTCATTAAATCATTTACAAAGATCATCTCAAACAACAACTGTAAAAAGCTTTTGTATACTCTACTAAAGTTCCAGCCTACAAAAAAACTATCAATACACCATACACACATGTAATACTGACGACAAAGCAATTATTACTCAATAACAACATCAAAAGGTGCAACATTTAATTGACAGCATACCCAGTACATCTCTACGCGGAACACAGTTGAGCTTGTCAAAGGGAAACCAAGAAATATTCAATTGCAACCAATTCCTTTGTCCTTCATTCCCAGTACTAATATTACAAAATGAAATTCCGTATTTACTGATCACTGTATGACGTATGTGGTATTACGTATAGTTGGCTAGGTACGTGCCGAGCTCGCCCGGGCCAAATGGCTAGAAATGGGAGGGCCAGCAAACTAGCTGCTCGATTTTCATTGGTTGCATCCCAGAATTTCCCTGAAGCGCCTTTAGTATTTCACTGATTTATTTAAATGCGAGAGAGCTTCGTGGAAGCTTGCTTTTGCGAAATTCTGTATTTCCTATTCATAAAATAATATTACGCTGCTGTATATTTTGTTGAAACTTGTGCATCACTTAAAAGGATTAAATACTACTTAGTTGTTTATGTAGAAAGATGAAGTTATCAAGTTGACATCAGTAAAAGTGTAAATAATGGGGAAGGGGATAGGGGTTGCCAAGAGTGCCTCATTAGCCTAGTGGTTGTAAGTGCGTCCACTACTCTACAGATCCTGGGTTCGATTCTCAGGTCGAGTAAGGGTATACATTAGTACACCTTCTGGAAACACAGGCGTGATGGTATGATATGTTGTGTTTGTGAGAGGTAGACGCTAGCATTTTTGAAAAGAAAACCCTTTGGAAGCAAAACCCCCTAACCATTACTTAAGAAAAAAAAACTTCTTTACAAAAATTGGCCACAAACTTTATCGTCTTCTAATTAGGCTACAGACTAAAAAGAAATACCTTAGGAACACAAATGAACCTCAGCATTACCAGTGAAGCAAATACATTAAACAAAATAAACAAAACTTTCAATACTGCGTTCCGATTCCACGAATATAAACTCAGTTACCAATTGCAGTATCGGTTCACTACATCACAGTAGCTGGCAGCTCGGCCCGGGAATTCTGAGTAATCATATAGGTATTCAGTTATGTGCGTACAGGTTACTGCAATCGATGCAGCCGTCTCGCTCCCGGTGCTATTCAAACGAGCTCACCGACTCTTTGATGTCCACTATTGTTGACAGACTGGACATATTGCCATCCGGATGCTGTTTTCACTAAGCCCAGGATTTGATTACATAAGCCACGCAACGGGGTGTGTTATGGATGTGAATCTAATTTTAAATACACATGAGGTTGTTTGATGTTATCTAGTGTAAAAGTTGGGTTAGGTTGGTAGGTATATGTTAAGCCTGTGGCTTTGAAAGAAGTCTCGTAAATTTTCCGGGATGGAAAATTAATCTGTGTTGTAGTTTATTTTATTCATTTCTATGTTTATATGATGTTAGTAGCCTTTGCCGTACTTATGTGGGGTACTTATTAAGTGATTAATTAAAGACATACTCGTGTCTTAAACGATGTAGTTACGGAAATAAGTAAGTGACGAGAAAACGGCTGATGGCTATGGAAAAAAAAATGATGTACAGACGTAAAGATCCCAAGTAGGTAAGTTGGGATGAGAGAAAGAGAAAGATAATAATTGATGACTCGTGTCATAAAATTATTTTTTATTGTTAGCTGACGGTAACCTCGTCATATTTATGTATTTATTTAAATTTTATTATAGACTATACTTCACACCAAAACAATTACAAAACTAAATGTCACAAATTTGGAATAGGTACAGACGCCAGTAGGTCAAGCTATCCAAAACTGTCAAATTTCCCCAGTTGAAAATGAACCATATACTGTTGTATTAAAGTTGAAAATCTATCAAAGAGATTTGACAGATTGTGGTAGCTTGATGTGCTGGCCTTTGTACAATGGGCGGTCTTATCGCACAAGGCAATCTCTTCCAGATTACCTTTGGATGGACTGGAAGAAAGGAAACACTTACTTGACGAGTAAAAGATACTTGACGAATCTATACTATTATAAAACTGTAAAAAAGCTGTGTCTGTATACCGTGTAAGTACTGTGATATAATAAATAACATTGAAATAAAATCGAAATGAAATATTACTGCTTTGACAGTTGTTTCTTACGGTGAGCAAGGTTACCAGTGCTCCACAAGGAAACGTTGTGTTGGCAGTGGGGGGACTTTGACCCTTATACTGCCAACCCAACTATTCCTCTTTCGTTTTACAGGGTTGGTAACGCGCAAGTGATACCTCTGGTGTTACAAGCGTCTATAGGCTACGGTAACCGCTTACCATCAGGTGGGCCGTATGTTTGTATGCCACCTTATTAGGTAGTAAAAAAAAAACTTCGGGGGTTTTGTCGTGTTATATTGATATTATTAATCCTCGACGTTCTCGATTATCATTAAACTGCCTCGTTAGTTAAGTGGTCCTAAACGTTACTGCTATGGTAAAGGTCCTGGGTTAAATTCCCAAACAGAGCAGTGTTATTGGGTTTTTCTATGAAAATCATAGCAGCATTAAATATGACCTAAACATACTGGCGAACTGTTGATGTAAACCTCTGCCGAAGCCTTCGCGGAATACAGGCGTAATGATATAGTAATCCTGACAGATTCAATCAAAAGTTTTATTATAGTGTTTTAAAGTTATTTTGAAGCGAAGGATAAGTTCGACTGCCGGCAGGATTGGAAGCTGCTTCTTCTGGTTAGATACACCAGACGCTATAACATTTAAGCCACTGCGAGTCCCACCCGTCAGGTCGAAATTTTCAATTCCAAATTTTCAAATAAATTATAAATCTTAGCATGAAAAAAATATATTTCTGATTTAACCATTCTACCAAATTTATTAATCTGGGCTCGGTTGTGTGAAAAAATGCCTCACATACATACACTGCTGCGTCAATAAAGCTCATAGTGTAAATTATTCATACAATTTTATAATATATACAACATAAACAGTAATTCTTAAATTAAAACCAAGTTGATTCAATTTATTTTTTATTTATATTGTATAAAGTAAGTACGTATAGCCTACCTCCTATTTAAAACAGAATATTATTTCACTTACTTAGTCAAATTCCGTAAAATTGTTCTTCTACACATTCGAGTGATTTTGCAGTGGAATTTTAATAATTGACGTATCGCTGCACTCCATTCCATTGAATATCATAATGTAAACGAATTCCATCCATCATACTGCGTGTACCTACCAAACGTACACTCGCGCCATTTTCCGACGGGGGTAGACAGAAAGTATAAAACATTGCATGTAGCAATCTTGTTTCGTCCACATATGAATATATATATATATATATATATATTTTTGGGACATTTGGCACAGCACCATCTAGTCCCAAACTAAGCAGAGCTTGTACTATGGGTACTAGACAATGGATATAATACTTATATACTTTTTTTTTGTAAATATATACATAGAATACATAAGAAACACCCAGACAAACACAAATACTCATGTTTTACCCACACAAATATTTGTGTTCTGTGGGAATTGAACCCACGACCCCATGATCAGCAGTCCGGTACTCGAACCACTAGACCACAGACGTCGTCGAATCTTTAAGGATGAAATCGTATGAATATTTAAGGATGAAATATCATGAGCATAGCGTTTTTGAAGGACTTTACAAATACTGCGTTTATATTTGAAGGTACTTACAGGGATTTAAAACTGATTCCAACTGTTATGACCACGCCTAATTAATTAGGACTAAACCAAATGAATGTAGATATACATTGCAAAGCAGTGCAGCTCCACATCAATGTTGTTCACTAAATCCTCTGATTGTTTCCACCACCATCTAAAAGTCACAACTGACAAACTCATCCCAAACAATTATCTACCTAACACCAATTATTTAAAACCGAAACATGTTTAACAATATTCGAATCAAAGCTTGCACAAAGGAGGATTATTTACCAGGTATCAAATTATTTTTAGATAGGTGGTAACATGCATACGTCTAGCCCTTTATCGCTCAATATTTATATGGCAACCTTAATTGGTATAATCTGATGTTGGCAGACGTATAATTGTCCAATTAGGGAAATGAATGTTCATATAGGTAGACCATACAAATGATTTTCTATACGTGTGGCGTAATAACATGAGGAGTGTACGTGTATTTTCCTTGAGATTTTATTTTGATTTGATATAACAAAGCAGGGTTGCCGGTACTTGTTCACAGAGAGCACGTATTTAAAGTCGTCGGTTCCGGTTGGTAGTTTGAAGCTCATACATCCAGGGGCCCAAGTCTGCTACCCAAGTCTGGTCTATCAATTGTATCAGAATGGTTGTTCAATGGCATTAACTGACAGGACAAACAGATTTCATAGACTTTAAAAAATCAACAATTCTGAAGTCATTGGACTTGGGCTCCTTTTTCCTTGAGTGCCCTCGACAAAAGTAAGAATCAAGAAGCACAAGATCTGTATAGTCCACTATACCAACAATCCATTTAAAAAAAACATAAAGTAAGTAGGCACATCTTCTATCTTCTTCTTTCTAATATATAACAATGGTTGTTTGTTTGTTCGCCCTCTACGTACAATTCATCCGATTAGGTACAATTAAACTGGTGAATTGTGTGCGCACGCGGAGGCTTCTAACAAAAGAAACATTTAAATCTCTATCTGTATTGTGGAACATAAACAAATATTATTACATACCTACACGCCTATACCCTCAAAGAGTTACACAAAGATCGCCAGCATGTACTCTGATCCCTATAATAGAAAGCGTAGCGTAATATTCCTATCAACCGGGCACAAATTTCTGGGCTACTGAGAATATCATAGAAGAACACAGTAAGACTTTGCTCGTCGTGAGAATGAAGCTGCGGAGTTCGTTTGAGGTTCTATCATCATCATCATCATCATCAACTCATATACTGTCCCACTGCTGGGCACGGGTCTTCTCTCAGAATGAGAGGGATTAGGCAGAGGTGATTCGACTTGGCAGTCCAATGATCATACCACTAGGGTGATGCTTTGGCACTCCAAAGCATCACCCAGGTATCATATCATCATCAGGTATCATTGGCATCATCAGGTAGAATATTTGGAAATTCTTTATTCATATTTGGAATTCAATATTCTACCTCTAAGCAATAATGTGCTAATATCATTGTGTTCCAATTTGAAGGGCAATGTAGCCAGCGATATTACTGGGCATATAAGGCTTTACAACTGAAGTTTTAAGAAGACAACGTGCGAGTGATACCAATGGTGTTGCTTGCGGCTATAGGCTGTGGTTGAGGCGGTCCATATGCTTGTTTATCTTATCTCTTATCACAGTTAAACATATCCAGCAGCTCACGCTTAACAGCTGTGGTTAGCGACCAGTAGACCAATGAGTCAGTTTGTAATGTGTATCTAATAAGACCAAAAAGCATTGCAACAGTTTTTTATAAAAAAGCAAGGCACAGCTTCCATCATAAAAAATAAGTGCAAAATATCTTGTCAAAGGGAATATTCATGTTACGTTATGACGAGTACGTATATTACACAAGTAGCCCCAAGCAAGAGTTTATTAATCCGCTACCCCACGTTAGTAGTGCTATGGCAACATTATAGATTATTGCAACGAGGGGCAGCTGTTATAGAATTGGTTTGACAACATTTAATTAAGCATAGTTTTATTCATCCTGTTACTTTAATGATGAACTTTGAGTTTGGTTCAGTGCTTAAGAAAGAATAAAAGATTAATAGAATAGAATAAACTTTATTGTACACCACGATAAGAAGCAACATTCTGGAAATCATAAAACTAAGGGTACAATGGATTAATTTAAAAATTACAAAAGAAGTATGTATATAAAAATTATTGGAAAAATACGCATCATATCGCCGCATCACTGCTATTATTACTCTACATAATAATGATAAATATTTGGAACATTTTATACAACACCAGCTAGTTCCAAACTAAGCAGAGATTTTACTATGGGTACTAGACAATAAATGTAATACTTTATAATATACATTTTTTTTTGTAAATACATACATAAGAAACCTTCTTCTGGTTCATCATCATAAAGACGTAAATTGAGAATTAAGGCAAATATCGACTTGGCGGGTGAGACTCGCGGTGGCTTAGTGGTCATAGCGTCTGGTATACCTAACCAGAAGACGCAGGTTCGCATTCTGCCCGCTGTCGAATTTTTCCTTCACTAAAATAACAACAAACACTTATGTTCATTACATAAATATTTGCGTCCTATAGAAATCAAACCCACGACCTCATGATCAGCCATCCAACACTCGCAATAATAATAATAATAATGCATAATTCGATCTCACATCTCACTTAAGAAATGGCATATCTACATATTTTAAAATACAAGGTCTTTGTTTAGCAGTTTATGTCTCGAGAACTTTGTATTTCAAATTTGTTTGAAATATTTATGTGTATGTGTAATAAGCTTACATGATAATTCACGTCAAAGGAAAACTTACACGCTCCGTCCAGTTTCCATAAAGTGAAATACAGTGTACAGACTAAACTGAGGGACGGACGGCCGAATACGCAAACGTGCCGTGTAAACGGGCTTTATTTACCGTTCGAAATTCAAAATGAAAATGGAAAATTGCTGCCAGTAAAAATACAGGCAGCAATTTTCCATATACATTTCTTAAAATTTAAAAAACTCAACTCTTTAAATTTAAAAACATTAACTACTTTTGTACTTAATGTTTTTAAATTTAAAGAGTTGCAAGATCAGATAAATGTTTCGCTACAACAAATCTAAAGGTGAGTTCAGATTATAAAACGGTCCATGCAATTCCATGTCACTTTCAATATAGATATTGTTGGTATTTGTATAAAGTTAAAGAATTGTGAGATTATTAAAATGTGTGGGTAAGCCGCGCGGTGTGGCATTGAATATAGAATAAACAGTCTTTGCTCCACACTGGTGTTTGATTCACGCGTCCCTCATACATAACACACTTAACAGATATGAAAATAATCAAAATTCAATATGGCGATAACCAGACGCCATATATTATTGTAAAAAGGTAAAAAAATTAAAGTTGACGAAATATGTTAAGTGGGGGTATCATTGAATAGGTATTTGAAAATCATCTGTAGGTTTCATTCATAATTTTTCATTTCGAATGAACATTTAGGATCTATAACGATTTAAAGTTGGTTAGCAACAATTCTCACTGAAATTTTCAAAATGTATTAACAGAGCCGTGTTAAAGTTCTTATATAATCGGTGAAAAATAATTATAAAAAAGTGTAAAATTAAAATAAAATTAAAAAAACTCGATGAAAAGTAAAAAGCAAAGCGTCAGGAACATAGTAGTACATATACAGTCGGCACCCATTATTGGGAGATCCGGTCTAGAATTTTTAATGGGTCCCGATTGTTATAGTCGCTATGTTCCTGACGTCCTGTTTTTCATTGCCATCGGGTTTAAAAAAAATTATATAGGTACTTATAACCTGTAACTCCATTTTTTTTTCGTTTTTTTTCCTTCGTATCTGTAATGGTTTCGTATTCGTAAACTTTTCCGGAACAAAGAACAAAAAAGTATGAAAAATCTTGAATGAGAACTTTTTCGGTGTTTATTGAAACCTTATAAAATATAACTTTCTCCCTTTATTTCAAGATGCTTTGGACTAACTTTCGTGTACCTGCAATCATCAAAAAGGTTTACATAAAAACATTTAACCCCAACGTGAACTAACTTTGTTGATTAAAAAAGTGTAAAAATGGTTTCATAACTGCGTCTTACTAAAAAACATAAGTTGTGTAAAAGTCTCTTATCAAAAGAAGCTTTTTCCATTTATGTGTTATATTCACTTTTTGGTATCCAAGCACGATTTGCGGAAAATTGTCTGCTAATTGATCCAAATCAACCGGTGAACATCCTGTCAACACGGAAGGCCTCAGTAGGTACTAAATATAACATTATTTTCGCACAAAGCATTGTTATTTTTTTCCTTGTGATGTTGAAGATTTCCAACGATATTACAAAACATTTGTAAGTGATATTTATTTTGTTACGCCCCTAATAACATAATTATCTATTAAAACATCTACTCTGTTATAAGCTCTAACACGTGTACGAAAGGTTGAAAACATTATATTGTTGAACTAATTAGCGATTGTTACAGTAATGAATATGTTCAGTAAATAACGGATATAGTTTTTCGCTTTTATAAACAAGCATTAATTGGCAAAGATATCGATATGGGTTGGCGAAAATATATTTGTTATGATTCTTTTTCTTGGTCATTTTGGTAGGTACATATTAGATTAAGCTCAGTTGGGACTAGTCTACTCAAAGTCGCTGTGGCTCATTCTTCAAAACGCCATTTCAAACATTGCACTGCATTGTGACACACATATTTGACAATTTATTTGGACTTCAAAAGATACTCCCTTATTCCCTCGAACGAAACCTCCTCCTCTCCAACTTATTGGTAGAGACTTTAAGGAACAACTCCTCGATTAAGGGTAAGTCGGTAATGAGTCAAGTTTTAAGTCGTGTCGTGGAAAAATATGAACTCTGTGGTCGTATTTCTTAACATTTTCGTAGTACCTATTTAAGCAGTAATTTTTGAGTAAATTTATGTACACCTAGCCAAAAATTCACAAAGTTTATCAAAAGAAAACAATAAAAGAAAAGTGTAAAAGTGTCGTTAAATCTAATGATGATATTTGATTCTATTATTAAGTATAAAATCAAGTATCATAATTTAGAAAATATCCTTATGTAAGCTATGTGCCAAAATTCAAGTTTTAGTCAAGAAAGAAGCACCACTACTTCAAAGTTCAAAAGTTTCACTTTCATTAGAACTAAAATGTCTAACTTTAGGAGCACAATTCCAATTCACCGTTTCTTATGGAAAAAATCAGTGAAAAAACTCAATGGTAACTCTTCTACAATCCGACGATTATACAATGATGATTGAAAGTGTGAAAACAATGTATCTGAATACAGGCTGGAGTTAAAGAAAAAATATGTTAAAAATTAATTTAGATTTCTGTTAGGGTTTTAATGAGTCAACGTGGTGTAAATTTGAATACATTAAATTATGTTAATGTATGAGAGAAGAGGTAAATCCCTACTAATATTATAAATGCGAAAGTAACTCTGTCTGTCTGTTACGCTTTCACGTCTAAATCACTAAACTGATTTTAATGAAATTTGGTACAGAGATAGAGTTGACCTTGAGAAAGAACATAGGATAGTTTTTATCTCGGACTTTTGAAGAGTTCTCTTGGAAACGCGATATAACCGAACTGACGCGGGCGAAGCCGCGGGCGGAAAACTAGTATTATATAAAATAAGATTCCAGATTATTCCAAATTCTTCCGGTACTTCGAGATTCTGCCAGTACTTCGGAAGTTTGAGATGGCTGATTGACATCCCCAGTTACCTGCAAAATTTTACAATAGGACGAGCTATGTCCAATTTCTGTTATGAGACGAATTCTTACATTTAAACGTGACACAATGAATTTCACTCATTAGTCTAGTGTCTTGTGGCTACAACTGTATCGGCTACGAGTTCGTAGTAGGCGTAGTAACACGGCGTCAGCTACGCCGTAGCAACTGTATTTGTTTCTTTATCTGCTTCAAATGACTTTGGTATACCTACTTACTTACTTATTTACTTTCCACTAACTTACAAGTGCATAAACAATACCACTCGTTTAAGATGGTAAAGTTGCTAACAAATAGTTTTTTTCAATGTTATCGAAAGTTTAAATCCTGCAGGGAAAAAATAATTATATTTGCTTTGGAGCCAATTTTTAAACATGAATGTCTGATAGGTAATATCCATACAGTAAATAAAGAGTTAAAAAACTTCCCTGAAGGTCACGGGCACCAATGTTTAAACACTGAACAGGTTTTGAATCAATATAAAACTATCTCATTAGCCTTATGATAGTCAGCGCAATTCCTACACTAATTGAGGAATTAAATCCAAGAGGGTTAAATTCTCAGAAGCAGCTCGGAGTTTAGATTTGTACCCTAATCCCGGCCGAATGGCAATAGGCTCGCCCTATTACATGAAACTTAAACACGGTATGTTTAGGTTTTATATAAAGTTCGAGCTGTGTGTGTTCTTTTTTACACCTCTGCCTAACCCATTGGGGAATACAGACGTCATGTTATGTAATAGGTAATATTTATGTTTGCATTTAAAAATATTATAAATAATACTACTTTTATTTGGCATTACTGTATGCATTTGTACATGTATACATTTTAACGAAAAAAGAATTTGATCTGCAGCAGGGTTCCAACCGGGTCCCAGTTCTTTCGGTCAAAAAAAGTTAAATTAAGTACTTTATAAAAGGGATTAAAATTTTCAAAATTATTTATTTATTAGGTTTAAAGACATTTATTCTCATATAAGATTATACAATCACTTCCATGAGAACATGGTTTATAAAAGATTTTACAAAGTTCGTCGTCACAAAATCGAAAATAGTTAAAAGTTATACAGTTTAGTTTGTAGGTAAAACAAAATGATACATATAGCTAGACAATAGATAGGCCTGTTCAAACGCATTCACTTACAATGTTGCTATGGTAATGATAATGATGAATGGTTGGTGATTATAAGTCGATTATTGCAAGACAGATTTCCAAATAAATAACCTTTTCAACACACTTGCTCATAAAATGGCTCTTATTTCACCGCAATTAGGCATGTAATGACACTTATAATCAAACTGTGACTTTTTCATTGCTATTATTCACAAGTGAGGTATAGGGTTTTTTTTTTATTTAACTAGTTGAGTTGCTTTGTTCTTAAAAAAGTTTCGATAAAAAAAAGATCGTGTTCAATAAATAGTACAAATAAATTAATGTACCTATTGCTTGCTCATTTCATGCAACTTCGTATTTAAACAGATAATTTCAACTTGTACGTTTTTAATAAATAAAACTTTCACTCAAATATAACTTTTGTTTTCTCTGTAATAAATAAAACTTTAAACTCCCCATTTTGTATGGGACTAAAACCCTATCCGCGAAAAGCCAAAAAAAAAAGAAACCTCATTCTTTTAGCCTATGGCCGATCGCCATTATTCGCCATGTGTAATGTACAGGAGTTATTAAAAAACCCGCAACTGTATAGTAAAATATATGATTTTGTTTCGTGTACAGTAAATACTTGTAAATATTTATTTGTATTCAATATTGTTTGTTATTTATTTTATGTTATGTTATTTTTTCTACTTCTAAAAATTGTATTAAAAATTCACTTTAATTAGGTAATAATGTTTTTTGTAACGATTTAGGCTGATGGCTTTGTGCCAAGACCCAAATAAATAAAATAAAAAGATAATATTAATTCGCCATTGTTTATGAAAACAGCTGATTAATTTTTCCCGCCATTGCGAAAATTTTTTCACAATTCGTTTTCGCAGTTAAAATTATAGTTATTTTCTTCACAAGTGTGTTGAAAAACGTTGTATGATACGCGTGTGTATTGATGATTACCGTCCTCGGCTCTCTTAAAACAATCTCAATAATTTCAATGGCGCCTCAGCGGTAATCACCAACATTACACACTTGTACCATAATGTACTATAATAACATCAAGAGTTATAAAGAATCCAGTGCACATTAAAACCTTCACAGATAAAAAAATGCATGTGACATATTTCCACATACCTGAGTATCGGAAAATAGGTACACTAAGTGGATGCTAGTAAACGAATTATGCCCATGCTAGGCGCACCTATAACGTATCCCGCTTCATATTTTTAAAATGGTTAGCGGCCTCCGGCGGTGTTCCGTCGAGAATCAAATTTCAGCGAAAAACGTGCATAAAGTCTGCTACGTCTGGCTGAAACCCTATCGGCTCAAAAGTTTCAATTTATTGTAATGAATTATTTTCGAATGAAGAAGAAAGTTTGTTTGTAGATTGAAGTTAATGTTTGCTTTTAAAACACAAATGATAATTGTAATTCACATTGTGACACAATTATTCCAGAAGTATGTACTTATTCCTAAAACATATGCGAATATTACAGTGTCGTTTTTTAGTCAAAATAGTGACGTAACTTTCGCAATGACGTAACAATCGAACTTATCCAATTTTTAACTGAAACTTACTTTACGTGACCATCACGTCAAATAAGTATTAAATAAAAATATAATACAAAATGACACAACTACTACACTCTAATATTCGCATATGTTAGGAGTTAGTACATATTTCTGGAATAATTGTAAAACGAAATTAACGCGTAACAATTCGATTTGTCAACTGGCTCCGCTACGCCGTAGCTCGTAGCAACACATCGGCCTACGATAACAAGCGTAGGCCCCTGACAACAGCCGACTTTGAAGTCGGTACAAAAATTGAATCACCTTGAATAAATTTTCTTAACATAAATACATAATAAGAAGAATAAAGTAATAACATAAACATACCATCACGCCTGTATTCCTAAAAGCATAGACAGATGTATAGTGATGTACACAAACAGTTCGGCCGATATGTTAGGTTTCATGTAAAAGGGGGTGAACCTATTACCATTAACCGGGCATCAAACTCCGAGCTACTACTGAGAATTTCATGGAAAAAATAAACTAGAGCAGACAGTTTTTTTTAATATTCGATACTAGAGACTATTGACAGTTATTTATATTCAATAATATAGTAATAATGAGAGGTGTTTTATATTAAATACTAGAATCATTTCCATCAGTTTTTTTACGATGATGATATTCGGACAATCTCGGAACATATTGTGTTAAGCACATTTAATTATTGCATAATTATGTTATTGATATTCAAAGTACGGTAATGTAATTGCATATACAGTTGAACACCTTTAAAAGTGTATTGCCCTTAATCGGGCAGAAATTCTAACTCCGAGCTGCTACTGAGAATTTCTTAGAAAAACCCAATAATACTTTGCTCGATTTGGGAATCGAATCCAAGACGTCTAGCATAGCACTCGTGCTTACGGCCACCTAGACTAATTAAGAAGTTATTTAGGTATTTACGTGATTAAAATAATGTTAGTTAGCCATGTTAATTAATACTTAAAAAGGAAACTACCAACACAATTGAAACCTATTTTATACGGTGAGGCACGTCCTGTGTTCCCCCTTTTAGACATCACACAAACCATCGGTCACTATATACGATACATTAATTACCTCCCTATAGACACACGGAACAACCGTGCTGAACGACAAAAAGCGCTTCAAAATACAAACAAACCATCGCACGGGACTACACAATAAAAAAATAATATTCTCTCTCCACTTTGATACGCCAAAGTGCAGCTTTATTAAATTAATTCCCTTTCTGTAAAATGGAATACGTGTTTACTTCGTTTTGTTGTTATTGTCGGTACTAAAAAATCTGACAATGAAGAATAAATTACGTAGCGTCTGTGGAGAACTATGCAAGCCTTACAAAGACTTGTAGTTGTTTGGAAAGTGAAGACTGCAAAATAATTGACCACAACGCGTTGTGAGCTGTTTTTTTGCTCAATGCGCGTTTTCGATATTTGATACACTGACCGCGCATTATGACAATATCTATAAATCAGCTCTCTGACAGACAGACGAACGTGACATGATCATAAAAAGTCAAATCTGAAATTAAGTATTTATCATCAATCTGCAAAAAGCAAATTAAGCATTTTTTACGAAAAATATTGAAATCTATACTAAGTATATAGTATTTTCCAAAGCTAGGTAAGGTACTCAACTCATTCAAAACCAATTTCCGAGAATATGAAGTGTTGTCGCCAAAGCATTTTCCTGTAAAGTATTCGTAATATTTGAAGTAGGCACAAAAAGTTTTCACAATAGGTGTGGTAGGGAGGCAGCCCTGTCTGGCCTCCCGTCGACTACAAACAGATTCACTCTACGCACAGCTAGCACACAGTATTACCGGGCCAGCCTGTTGCGCTTTCAACCGAGTTTTAACGCTAGACAACGTTTTAAACTTCATTTTATCTGCAGTTTATTCCGGGAGGAATGTTTGACATATTGTTTTAGTTACATAATATGCTTAATTTCTTTTTCGTTACCTGTACAAAAGCTTTTAGAATTGTCATTTTGTTGCATTTAGTGAATAGAGAAATCCATAAATCAATCAATTCTTCTACGGATTTGAATGCGGTTTTCACTACAATATTAATAATAATAAATATTTTGGGTCATTTTACTCAGCACCATCTAGTCCCAAACTAAGCAGGGCTTGTATTAGACAATGGATATAATACTTTTTTGTAAATACATACTTATAATACAAGAAACACCCAGACAAACACAAGCACTAGTTTAGTAATGTTTTGCACTTTCCTCTTAGCTAAATACCCTCCGTCCTTATAGGAAGGGTTTGCTCATGCTGCTAAGTTTGTCTGGGGTGATACAGTCAGCAACGAAAGTCACTAAACACGATTCAATTTTAAAAACGCTTAATATTTTTTATTATCTAGAAGGTAGCACGACTTCTTTGTATATAAGATAATTACAAGTTTAACCTTAACTAGAATTTAATTAAAAGTTATGGTGTAGTTTTCAAAATTTGGTTGTGTTCAGCGACTTTCGTTTGTGACCGTACAACGGCATTGCCAAATATTCCGCCGCGAAGCAATAATGTGCTAACATTATTGTGTTCTGGTTTGAAGGACAATGTAGCCAGCGAATGTATTGGGCATATGAGACTTAACAACGAGCAGGAAGGCACATTTTTACACAGCACCATCTAGTCCCAAACTAAGCAGAGCTTGTACTATGGGTACTAGACAATGGATATAATACTTATATACATTTTTGTAAATTTATAAACCCAGACAAACACAAAAACTTATGTTTTAACTACACAAATATTTGTGTCCTGTGGGAATCGAACCCACGACCATGATCAGCAGTCCGACATACGAACCACTAGACCACGGACGTCATCAATTTTAGTCGGTATGAGTCCGACATACCCTGCCACCTCCCCGGGTGGCGGAGGATCCATGAGGATTTTCCGTACTATAAAAAAAAAGGCTTAAGATTCTCGTGTATCTGGCATCTGTGGATTGCCGCTTACTATCAGCCCGTATGCTTATTTATCCTCTCCTACTACCTACTTAATACTATAAATGTGAAAGTTTGTTAGCATGGATGGATGTTTGTTACTCTTTCACGCTAAAACTACTGAGGGTCTACTCCCTATCTCCGTCAACGAAGTTACGAGCCGTTCGAAAGTTCTCCGAAACTTCGGAAGTCCGATAAAACAAGTGTCATATTCAATGTTTTGAACGGGTAAAATCACATCGAGAGTAGGGATAACTGTCAAATTGTGTTGTAATTCATTCTTAGTTCGGGCCCCGAATGAATCATCCATCCGTAGGTGATACGGAGTAGGAAACGCCCGTAACGAAGGTCGAAACTACGGACTTCGTGCTTAGGGAGTAGACCCCCTGAACGGATTTTGATGAAACTTTACAGTATTATTATTTATAGATCATAATAACATATAGGCTATAATTTACAACGATTTTGAGTTAATTAGCCAAATTACAACGATAATTAAAAGTAACTTTTCCACGCGGACGAAATCGCAGGCAGAAACAAGTCATGTTGTAACAATAAAAAAATACTTAAATATATGCTTACGAACTTTTAGTAGAGAAAACACGTAGTTCCCAAGTTTGTTATCTATTTAAAAATGTTCTAAGAAGCTTAATGCAATAGTGTGCGTCTTGGTATGAATTTAATTTTAAATGCTTTTCGTCCATTCTTGCCACGTTCACAGATAAGTCAGTAGCAGCGGAGAGGCTTTATCGCTTTGAATAGTGTCAGTAAACAAACAAGTATTTAAGTGGTTTTAAAATTACTAAAAACATCACTTGTGAGCAAATATACTTAAAGTTATTTAGAAAAGGAAAAATTAGACCGCGGGCAGGATTCGAACCTGCGTCTTCTGGTTAGGTACACCAGACGCTATGACCACTAAGCCACCGCGATACCTACCCGTCATGTCGAATTTTTCCTGAATTTACGTCTTTATGGTGACGTCAGTAACACCAATTGAAATGCAAGTTTTTGCTTTTCAACCGACACAACTTAGTTTACAGTTAGTTCAATGTCGAACGATGCCACCTTACCGTCTAACTATCTTTTTGTATATTTTTGGCATTTTCCTTTTCTAAATAACTTTAAAATCTTAGCATGGAAAATGCCAAAAATATGCAAAAAGATAAATATACTTAAGTTAGATTTAGGTGAATTTAATATTATTTTAGCCAAACCAATGTCGCCAGAGGCTGCATTAGTTTCATTAGTTGCTATATAGTTTCAATGTAGTTAATTAGTTTAGGTTACGATGGAACTGTCGTAACAATTGTAAAAAGTTCCTAAATAAATAAAGAGAAAGAAAAAACACTTGTGATCCTCTTATTATTATAAGTCAAATAAGTCGTCAAATTTCCACTTTTGTAAAGTCAAAACTAGTTGCACGATTCCAAAAAGTGGGTCTTATGGAGAAAAATCGGCAAGAAACTCCATAGACACTTTAAAAAAAATAACATGATTAAGTACAGTGTTTCTTGGTTTACAAATCATTTTAAATCAAACTGAAGCACATATAAACAAATAAAAACCATACCACGCCTGTATTCCCCAAAGGGTTAGGCAGGGGTGTACTAATGTACACCCACAGTCCACCGGTATTTAGGTCCCAAGTAATACGGAGCAAACCGAGAATGCCGAGAAACTCCGAGATGCTACTGAGAATTTCATAGTAAAACCTAGTAACACTTTGCTCGACCTGGAAATCGAACCCAGGACCTCTAGCGTAGCAGTCGCACTTACTGACTTTTACTTTATTAATTTAATAGTACACATTAAACTGCATTGCTCTCATGTAAGTCTGACATAACAATGATTTATATTAATTTGATATTAGCAGACATTACTGAAATGGTTAAAATATAATCACAGTATATTTTTTCTTATTATTTAATAATGTTTTACTCAATAAAATGTAAATGTGACTACTTTCTAGGCTAAATATCACCTTTGAACAGTCTGGTGGCTTTGAGCCTTTTTTTATGTGGCCTACGCAAATGTTCCTCTGATCTGGTATCTTCGTGGGACGGGTTGTTTAGCTCCGTAAATTATGGTTGAGCTACACATTAACTGATGCGTGCGTGCCGTTAGTTGGGACTGGTCTACTCAAAGCCACTATGGCTCTTTCTTCAAAAGGTCATTTCACACTTTGCCCTACATTGTAATACACATATTTGTTACTATTCTCTATCTGGTAAAAGAGACTATGATTCTATGAGTTTGTTTCAGCGTTTCTTCTCAGAGGTCGTCAGCTAGGAAATGCCGGAACCATCTAGCTTAAAAAAATGTAAAATATTGACTTGTAAAAGTGTCTTTAAAAGATCTATTTACAGAAATAAATATCATTTATCATTTACGACCTCCAAGCTAATGAGGCATTCTTATTTATATAATATCTCTCTTAAGATTTCTAAATTTTCAATGTTTATACAGGTTTGATGTGACCAACATATCAAGTAATTACTCTCAAGTTCCTCTCAAAGCCTTCTTGAGTTATTGAACTCATGTGCATATTAATCGTCAATCGCTTACGACCTGAAGGAAAACGTAAGAGAACCTGCATGCCTTAACAACTTTTTCAATGGTGAGTGAAGTCTGCCAACACCCACTAGGCGGCCCTGGTGAACTATAGCTTAACTGAAGTGGATATTAAATGTATAAATTTTAGAGACAGATTCGATCTCAGACTAGATTCGAAACTTGGTCCCTGCGGTTAAGTAAACCGGAAGCTTTAGCCAATTACCGAGTTACCAAGACCACTGCCTGTTTCGAATTTCTCTTCAACATTCTACGTCTTGACGGTGACGAATGTAATAAAAAATAAGTCGATATTAAATGGTTTAATGATATTAACTGAAATTGTAAAAATTTAAGAGAGGGAGTATTTTCACTCAAATTGGAGCTGCCCGACTACGGAAGTACCTCCGCCTTGCAGAAAATCGAAGTGAAATAAGACTGCTTTTGAGCTGTGTTGTGTTCTTATCGGTAAGCAAGGTTGCCAATGCCAGGCAGTGTGGGGACTTTGACCCTGATACTACCAACCGGCAGAGCGCAACACGCAAATGATACCCCTGGTGTTGCAAGCTTCTATAGGCTACGGTAACAATCAGGTGGGCCGTATGCTGGTTTGCCACCTTAGTGGCATAATAAAAAATAACTTGTGAAGAAAAGTTATTTAGAAAAGAAAAAATTCGACCGCGGGTAGGATTCGAACCTGCGTCTTCTGGTTAGGTAAACCAGACGCTATGACCACTAACTTTAAAATCTTAGCATGAAAAATGCCAAAAATATACAAAAAGATTGTGAAGAAAACATTAAAATAAAACTTGTGAAGAAAACTTAAATAAGAATCTAAAAATCAAATATCTCAAATGAACTTCCTATTAAACCTGCTTGCGATCCTCACAAACAGTTTTATTAAACGTTGTAAAGTACCTGCTAAACACGATATGCACAGTGCATTCAAAAGGAAAACGCGGAGCTCAAATATCACCCGGGGCGCGCTGCACCCGCCGCCCTTCGGCGGTATCCATGGCAACAGCTCAGCCCAGCGCATTCCCGGCGCCCGGGACCTGGGAAGCTTACTAAATTTAATTCAATCTACCTAACGGAAGACAGCTCCATCGATTTTAAAGCAAAATGTGAATAAAGCATAGCACTCACTAGGAAATAAATGTACTGCAAAACGAGTCACTAGAGATGACGGGTGAAGTTTGCAACATCGCGCTACTTTTTCTTAGTCGCTGTGTCGCTTGAGTTGAGGGATAAAGTTTCCTATTTCCTGGAAGACAAATATACCAAACATACCGCAAAACGTGTCGCTAGAGATGTCAAAGTCAAATATTTTATTTCAATTCGACCAATAAAATAGTACTTTTAAAAAGTCAAAACTAGTTGATATTGATGGAAGTGGAGCAATTGCACGACAAATCTGGCAACATCGCGCTAATTTTCCTGGTCACCATTTCACAGGTCAGTTGAAGAAAAGCCTCACATTGTAGGTTGAGAATGCGAGCATTTTCCTCAACTGATCTGCGAAACGGCATGTGTCGAAGTACATTATATGTATATTAGGATATACATATAATGTACTTCGACACATGTCACTAAAGATGTGTGGCTACGTTGGCATTGGTTGACATCGCCGGCGTCTCTTATCGCAGAACATTTGTCGCATAGTGAATGTGAAGCTTTAAGCTCTATGTTTACAACACTGTGAACTGTGTTAAGTCCGACTATTATGTCTAGAACCAATTAGTTTGGTTTATTAAAGTGTGTAATGCGATCTGGTTTGTGTGAATTCATTGGCGATTCTCAGTAGCAGGTCGGAGTTTGGATTTGTGCTTGAATGGCAATAGTCTTGCCCCCAATTATAATGGTACCTCAACATGAACTGTGGATGCATATGTATATAAGTTTACGGTCAAAGATCGAAAATAAAGCTCTAACGGTCAATTATATTAGAAGGTAAAAGTAGTAGCATAATAATCAGTTGTTAGCTTTGTTTTAATTTAAACTGTCATCGAGTATTTGTATTTATTAAAAAAAAAACCTAACAACCTAACCTAGCCTAAGTAGGATTTTTTTATTATTTAATTTTGATATTTTTTTGCATTTTTAAAGCACATCTAATATAATAGACCACGACGTTTGTCAGCTGCTTTTTCGCTCAATGAGCGTTTTCTATCTTTGTGCGTAAAGTATATTATACAAAAGTTCACCTCTGCTTATCTCTTCGGGGAATACAGGTGTGATAGTATACACTTCAGAATCACTAATTGATGATATGATGACTACACGTGGCTGTTAAGGTCACCTCGACACTACGATGCGCCGGATATCGTGGGTTGGATTCTCACTCAACACAAATCTTTGTTTAGGTACTCCACAGATATTTGTCTCAAGTCTGGATGTACTTTGTATCTGTTATTTGTATGTTTGTCCCACGCAACACAGGGCACGCTCCCCACGCGTTCTCTTTCTTAAAAAATATATATAGATAGATATAAGCAGTGATAGCCTAGTGGTATGGCCATTGGACTGCCAAGTCGAAGGTCTACAAGGCACGCACCTCTGGCTTTTCGAAATCATGTGCGTATTTATAACTAATTTATCACTCATTAGACGGTGAAGAAAAACATCGGGAGGAAACCTGCATGCCTTAGTCCAGCCAGTTACTAGTCCAGCGTGGTTGACTATAGCCTAATCCCTTTCATTCTGAGAGAAGCCCCGTGCCCACCAGTGGGACAGTGGGTCGATGATGACAAGATAGAAACACAGACGCCAGCAGGTCAAGCTATCCAAAACTGTCAAATTGTCGCAATTGAATATGAAACTCATTATTTTGTATTAAGGTTGAAAATCAATCAAAGACATTTGACAGATTGTGGTAGCTTGATGTGCTGGCCTCTGTGGCTTAATGTGCTCAAGCACACCAACAACCTATTCACAAGTTCCATGTAGAATAAGATTACATTAGAAGTTTATTCTGAGCTAACCATTTATTTATATACACAGCTATGTCAGTCTAACTCGTGTATTTAAATAAATTGTGAATAATTGATTTATGATATGTATGAATAAAATAATATTAAAATATAATTAAGATTAAAATGAAAATTAAATTAAATTGAAATTTGGAATACTGAAAAAATAATACTTCAAAAACCTACAAGCCTGAAAACCTGGAACTGTAGCCTTTTAGCGGTATTGCTAGTCAATAAAAGTGTGAGAGATACTGAACATAAATTTATCAAGTGATGAAAGTAAGGATTACATATTCCCATACGTAAGTGATTGTAAATTGAGTGTTTTTAATGTATTCTTAGTGTATCCTTGTACGAAATGAAAGTTTGACTTTTGCCACATATTCTTTTGAATGGCAGCTGACCGACGTACAGACGCCAGCAGGTCAAGTTATCCAAAACTGTCAAATTTTCCCAGTTGAAAATGAACCTTATCGTATTGTATTAAAGTTGAAAATCAATCAAAGAAGTTTGACAGATTGTGGAAGCTTGATGTGCTGGCGTCTGTACATCTAGTTACGAGAGTAGGTACATAATATGCAACGTAAACTGTCTTGTGAGCTTGTAAACGTAATATTTTTGAAAATATGTTGATGATTGTGTGTTCAAAGTGGTTAGGAGACGCTTACGAAAGCAGTAGATTGAATTGAATTCGATCGCTAGAGGACTTGAAGCTGCTATTTCCAGTTTAAAGGAACTTTATTCTGAATAAAAAAATAAATGTCACTTACACAACAATACTAAAATCCTAAAACTACCCTAAGTTTGTCGTCTTCAGTTACAAATTAGTTATTAATTATCTTTTTGTATTTTTTTTTGCATTTTCCATGCTAAGATTTTAAAGTTATTCTGAATGTGAAGGCAAAATTCGTCATGGCGGGTGGGACTCGCGGTGGCTTAGCGGTCATGGCGTCTGGTGTACCTAACCAGAAGACGCAGGTTCGAATCCTGCCCGCGGTCGAATCTTTCCTTCGCTAAATAACTCTAGTTATTAATTAATTAATTAGTTATTTGATTATAGGTACTAAGATCTAAGAAGATACAATTTTGGTCGTAGATCGATCTTATGTTATTACACTATGACAGCGTAGTGAGCATTAAATGTCATTAAACTAAGTCACCTTATCCACTCGTACTAGTTAAAAACTGTATCACGAGCGGATAGTCTTCCTCGCCCTCAGATCAACAAATTCCCACAAGACTTCAGATAAAGAAATGGTCAAATTGTCTCAGTTTGCTAATTCTAGTGATAGTAACTATTGTAACCTACCTACTGGTTATTTACATGCAGAGTGTAAAGTATGTCGATGTAGTAGTTAGGTAATAGGCTGGTGTAAGTAATAGGGTGGTGGGTTTGTCTATGTGTTTATGATGTCTGTGTGCTTTAAGTGTTGTTAAGTTTTTATGTGCCTCATTTATTTATATCAGTTTTCAGGAGATTTTCAGTAGTATTGTAGTCCAACAGTTTCAAGAATTCATGATTGACGACGTCTGTGGTCTAGTGGTTCGAGTACCGGACTGCTGATCATGGGATCGTGGGTTCGATTCCCACAGGACACAAATATTTGTGTGGGTAAAACATGAGTATTTGTGTTTGTCTGGGTGTTTCTTATGTATTATAAGTATATATTTACAAAAAAAAGTATCTAAGTATTATATCCATTGTCTAGTACCCATAGTACAAGCTCTGCTTAGTTTGGGACTAGATGGTGCTGTGTAAAAAATGTCCCAAAAATATTTATTTATTTAAAATGTCCCATGATTAGTTTTCTTGCAGGTTTGTGTATTAAGCTGTTTTAGATTTAAATTTTTACTCACGGTGTTATATAGGCTAGGGCCGAGATAGTTAAAGAATGTTTGTCCAACGGAAGTCTTTTGTTTCGGAATCTTATATACAATGTCTATTCTTCGTCTTGTTTTAAAGTGTGGTTTAACTCTATGCTGTGCAATAATGATCAGTTTAATAAATAATTTTCATACTGTGAGGACGCCCAATTCTGAATATAATTGAGTTGTCGGATATGTATATTTTTTACGACTCATAACCTTGAGGATCATACGTTGAGCTCTTTCGTAACTAGTATCATGGTGGTTCTTGAAGTGCCTCCCCAGTTTGGTAGATATACATTTATTAATAACTTCTTAGTTATATTTTCTTTTTTTTTTTGTTACATTTTATTATTTTCCGTATACAAAACTAACAAAGATGGTATTTAATATCTTATCGCCCGTTTAAACCATACAACATCTGTCCGCCAGTCCTTTTTCTCGGAATTAAATAAAACGTTTGGAGATATTCAAAGAAAACAAATAATCCCATTCAAGGCGATTTTGTAAAGCGGCTCAGTTTCTTTGATCGTAACTGAGTAGATATCTTTTATCAATGATGACCGAACTCTTTTATACTTACCTAAATTTTATATTTACCTGGAAAATCGTCTAACCTTTTCCCCCATAATAGAGTCGGCTTGAAGTCACGTGCGGTGCGCGGCGGAAACATATGTACAGGCATATAGAACGCCGGAGTGACTCGGAGGGATCTCGAAGTGTTAAGTGTTCACGATGGCTCCATCCACGGACTGACAGAAGCAAGCGCAACATTACATGGAAAATAGTTTATTATTGTTTATTTCGCGGCTATACACTTACTCATGGTATAATGATAAAGCTTACGCCTGTTATTCCCTTCCCACGATGCCCCGTAACAACGTCACGCTGTAACTTATTAACTGCGCTTGTACGCGTAAACTTAATTATTATACCATGGTATTATTTCGACTGGTTTATGGTGATCGGCTTTTATAAACTGCAGGATTTGCTAATATATTTTTAGCCTAGATGAAATAAAGAAGCTCACCCCAGCTCCTTTATTTAATTTAGGATAACATATGTTTCCCTAGATGAGCATTGCGCTTGTGTATTACTGATCCACTTTCCCCCAGAAAGTGAAGTGGCGTTTCATCAGCCTCCTTACAACTACTACTGGAAAGTAGTAAGTATTCTAAATACCTGTTATCTATTATTTTTGTTTATGCCAAGTGATTGTTAATAAACCATCACTTAGCTTAACAAATAAAAAAGTATATAGCCTCCTTGGACATCATCCAATTTAAAATTCGAATCATAACAAGGAACTCGAATATATGAAAATGACATTTAGGAAGTTAAAAGTTTTTGACGTTTCCATACATTTTATTTGTATTGGGTTATCCATTCAAATGTTAGATTTCGAGTGTTAGGTGTCCCTGAAACTGAAATCATAAAGGCTGGGCCCACAAAATACGTGTAGACCGACGCAGATCGGTAGAAGCGAATGTAAGCTGTCACAGTGATCACGTTGAGCTCCCTAAATAATGGTTGAGCTACACTATGACTCATGTAGGTACAGTCAGCAACAAAAGTCGCTGAACATGTTTCAACCTTCAATGCGATTTTTAATATGAAGTTACTGTTACCTGTGAAGGGTATGAGACACAATTGCATAGATTACCATTAAATATTTACCTTAAATTTCATAATAAAAAAATCTCTGGACAAATTTGGAGCAGCCATGTTTTCAAAATTTTGATATGTTCCGCGACTTTCGTTGCTGACCGTACCTGTGTACCGTGCTGTCAGTTGCGACTGGTCAGCTCAAAGCTGCTATGACTCTCTGCAAAAGGCCAGTTCCAATTATGCCTTACATTGTAAACTTACATAACTGATACTGTTACTTTCTAGACTTTAAGAGATCAGGATTCTCTGAGTTTGTTTCGGCGTTTGTTCTTAGAGGTCGAAAGCTAGAAAATGCCGGTACCATCTAGTATTAAATATTTACTTGTGTATAAGTGTCTTTAAAAGAGTCTAACCTGATGAGGCTGAATATCAGTATTTTACACGAACCAACTATTGTCATAGGTGTTCATATGTCTTTAAAAGGTATTTTTACAGAAATAAATCTAAATTCTAATTTACTGCCTTTTGTTGTTTCGCAAGTGTAGATCCAGATTTGACGAAAAAATTGCCACGCTTGCATTCGCTCAGAGCGTCAATTTTGATGTGAAGCATAGCATAGAACTTACCCCCTAGGACTATCACCTCGTGGCCCTCAGGACAGAAGGAGGGTGGTGTTTGGTAATGCCAGTTTTTAATATTATCTTTTCGGATGCATTGACGAAAACATTGTTACTACATGGTAAAATAATAAACAATTATGCCTATTTTACTACACATTTATTTAATATAGACACCAATTTATAATTGTTAAAAAGAAACATTAAACAGACATTTTTTTACTAAACACACACGTATTTCATACAGACACCAATATTTAATTATTAAGAGTAAGTAATTACCTACCTACACATATTTTTTAAATTTAATGACACACAAATTATAAGCTATGTTTGCTAAATGTTATTGAATAACTTAATGCGTATACACGATATAAACAACCTAATATATTCACATCTGTTCAACTTTATTTATATGTGTCACCTGCACATTTACGAGGATATTTTAATTTATTTAAGTATACATATTGACTTATAATAAATCTATTATAAAGCGAATGAGCTTCATTATACTAATACTATAATATATACACACTACAAATAGATTCAGTGCATTTTTTAGGGATAACCCGATGGCAACGCACTAAATCTTAATTGACTTTCGAGTGTCTTTCATATATATATACAATTTATGAGTGTACAGTGAAGAGACAACAATATGACAATAAATTACGTCATAGTCTAGGCAAAGAATAGGCTGCGTTTGCCGCTTACCGTCAGGCGACCCATGGGTATGCCTATTTGTCATCGTAAAACTTTAAACAGTCTATGAGAATTTCATTATTATATGTATAAGGTGTTAAAAAACTAACTCTAAATTTGCAGTGATTCGGTATCGAAAAACAAACATATTGCAAAAAAAAATATTGTTTTTTTTTTCGATTATAGCGATCCTCTTTGATACAGTGCTGGTCTATTAAAATATTTTTTATTTATTATTATATTGTTGTCTCTACCCTGTACATTATACTCTAAGTATTAAACGTATCCATTACCTAATTAAGATTAAAACTACATCGATATTAATGGAATATACCCTATTTTACTGGTCCATAACACCAGCTTCATGTTAGACACAGTATCAACATAACCAAATACAACACAATGACATTTATTCAATATACTCAACCAGGGTAATAAGTAAATACTAAATGCAAGGGGTTGTTGGAAACGGTAGTCCCGTTTTAGCAATTAACCTTTGCATTTACTATTTATAATGACCCTGATTAAACCTACCTATACCTATGTATTCTACATTTATTCTAATAACAATAATAAACATTTATTTCGATGGATACAACTGCACGCCAGTCAGTCAATATTGACCTCGGGTCTCACGCAGCCTAAATTAAGTAGTTTAGACCATGGTAGAATTACGCCAATCTTACGCCAGGTTATCTCATCCTACATTGGTACACGGTGACATCACAAATGTTACCAAATGTTACGATCAGTGTTGCCGTTGCTTGACAATTTCAAGACAATTTATAATTAAAGATACATATTAAATAAATTGTCTAATAGTCCACCTATTTGTACCTAGTGTTTTTCTTCTAGTCAAAAAAGTAAACTCTATACAAATCAAAATTCTTTCATTATAAAAGCAAGCAAGAAAAGTTGCATTTCGTTCAGGTAGGTAATTTATTTATCGCCGCCCGATCAGAAAATGGCCCCAGTAGGCGACACGCGTGCTCATTACACGCGTGCCTTCAGACAAAATGCAGGGCAAGGCCTCACTAAATGATGGGGTCCAGCGAGTGCTGAACCACAGCCTGTCATGGTCGTAGTGAATTTCACGGATCCCATGGCTATAACTATAAGTTAAGGAAAGTGCGGTTTTTTGTTAAAAAAAAAGGTATAATTCATTTAAGTGACAATATAAATTAATAGTGACATGTCAAACGTCAGACTATCGATGACGTCACTCCGCCAATCACGTAACCAAGGTGTCACGCCAAGAGAATACCTATTACAATTCTACCATGGTTTTGATGTAAGGTTTGTATTGTTACTAACAAAATATGGAAAATAATTAGAATGATATGTTTATTATTCTTATCATTTTATATTATGTACCTACTACGTTAGTTACAAATATCTTAAACAACTAGGTATGTTAGTGTTTCTACACAAAAAATATTTCTAAATCTAATCATAACCTCCTCGTTATAAGCGACTCTAAGTATACCATAGAATTTATTATCATTAATTAGGAATCAATTAATTAGGATTAATTAGACAAAATTCTTAATTCTACGATAATTCTAGAATGATCTCAACAAATACATCAAATATATTTTCAATTTATTTTGATACGTCAAGGATCAGTTAGCAGACACAATAGAAAACCAATTGTTATGACCGTCTGGAGGATCACCGTTCTTAATTGAATTAAAGATCCAAGTTTCATTTCTAACACTCCAAACGCCGTAGCAAAATGCATTTACTATCATTTCTATTTTGTAGCGCGTAGAACAAAGAAAATATTCGGATGGGAAGCAGTGTTGACTTGCAGGAGTTGCACCTTTCAAAATTAAATACATTTCATACCCTCATTTAAGCCCCTCAATGCATAGGTACTAAAATTTTGCAACCAATTCTCTTGGTCAAAAGTCAAATGTTTTATTTCTTGCACATTCCATAGACACTCCTAAAACACGATTACGGTATTGATTTTAGTTTTGTTCTGAATAGTTGTGTACAATAATTAACCTACTGCACTACGGATTGTAGGATCGATCCCCGCACGGAGTAAATATTTGTATGACCTACAGGTAGTTGTTCCAGGTCTCGGTGTTTGTGTATACAATGTAAACGTCAGAGGCTGCTTTACTTATGGTGCAGGTTGTGCGTTGCACACGGGCGGAGCTGTTAAAGCAGGTCATCAAAAGTCCGTACAACTCAGCCCAAATTTGTACCAGATGTATATGACAGCTGTCAAGTTGACAGTTTTTACTATGAATTTACTATTACGAAACTGTTATTAATGTGTTAAAATGGCGTGCGTTTTTTCAAATTTAAAGTTATTTTTTCTCATTCCTTAGTGAGCATAAAATAAAGTATGACGAGTTTTAACCAGCGTAATACAGGGATGTTTTTCCAACAAGTGTACCCTCAGTACATAATTTGGGCAGATTTTCGTGATATCCTTTCTGCAATCGATTTTTAATTTAATCTTCAAATGTTATTTGATTATTATTAGTGAATTATTGTTAGTTTATTATCCATTGGGGAAATTTGACAGTTTGCGGTAATGTGCACCCATTTTGCAATTCGTACCCATTCCATTTTGACCGCGCGCTTACTAAAGGGCGCTAGGCTAGTAATTGCACACTGGGCGCTACATGTGCTAGAGACGCTTCTGGTAAACGTCTATGTTTGTAAACGCTCACGATAAAAAATTAAACCATTACGAACATGAAACTTATTATGTTGTATTAAAGTTGAAAAATGATGCAAAGAAATTTGACAGATTGGATGTGCTCTGTACATTGGATGGATAAAATTTACACAATTTTCACTTAAACTGTAGTTATTGTACTGTGCACGTACTTATCTTTTGTGCTATCACCTATTTACTTAAGGTTGATGATTAGTTGTTTACTAAATGTTTTGTAATAACGCCCTTAACCTCAAAATAGTTCAATGTCTTACACCTAGCACCTAACAAAAATATCTACTTATTTAACTAAGAGACTTGCTCTTGCATACCTATTATTCTTTTTTTCTTTTTTTTTGTTATTATAATTAAAATTGTATTAATTTTATTAACATTAAATTTGCACTAATTTTAATCACTTAAACTGTAGAACTTATAGTACTGTGTACATACTTATCTTTTGTGCTTATGAGCCTACATCTAATTACTTAAGGTTGATAATAATTAGCTGGTTACTGTGTTGTGTAATGACGCCCTTACAAAAATATCTACTTATTTAACTAAGAGACTTGCTCTTGCATACCTATTATTCTTTTTTTTATATTTTTATTTTTTATTATTATAATTAAAATTGTATTAATGTTATTAACATTAAATTTACACTAATTTTAATCACTTAAACTGTAAAACTTATAGTACTATAATAGGTACTTATCTTTTGTCCTTATGAACCTACATCTAATTACTTAAGGTTGATAATTAACTGTTTACTGTGTTTTGTAATAACGCCCTAACCTAACAAAATAGATACTTCCTTAACTAAGAGACTTGCTCTTGCATACCTATTATTCTTTTTTTTTGTTATTATAATTAAAATTGTATTAATATTATTAACATTAAATTTACACTAATTTTAATCACTTAAACTGTAGAACTTATAGTACTGTGTACATACTTATCTTTTGTGCTTATGAGCCTACATCTAATTACTTAAGGTTGATAATTAACTGTTTACTGTGTTTTGTAATAACGCCCTAACCTAACAAAATAGATACTTCCTTAACTAAGAGACTTGCTCTTGCATACCTATTATTCTTTTTTTTTGTTATTATAATTAAAATTGTATTAATATTATTAACATTAAATTTACACTAATTTTAATCACTTAAACTGTAGAACTTATAGTACTGTGTACATACTTATCTTTTGTGCTTATGAGCCTACATCTAATTACATAAGGTTGATAATAATTAGCTGGTTACTGTGTTCTGTAATAACGCCCTTAACCTCAAAAAAGTTTATTGTCTTACACCAACAAAAACATCTACTTATTTAACTAAGAGACTTGCTCTTTCATACTAATTATTCTTATTTTTATATTTTTATTTTTTATTATTATAATTAAAATTGTGTTAATATTATTAACATTAAATTTACACTAATTTTAATCACTTAAACTGTAGAACTTATAGTGCTGTACGTACGTACTTATCTTTTGTCCTTATGAACCTACATCTAATTACTTAAGGTTGATAATAATTAGCTGGTTACTGTGTTGTGTAATAACGCCCTTAACCGCAAAATAGTTTAATGTCTTACACCTAGCACCTGACGAAAATAGCTGCTTCTTTAAATAAGAGACTTGCTCTTGCATATCTATTATTCTTTTTTTTTTCTTTATTATATTTTTTTTTTGGTACTTATCTTTTGTCCTTATGAACCTACATCTAATTACTTAAGGTTGATAATTAACTGTTTACTGTGTTTTGTAATAACGCCCTAACCTAACAAAAATAGATACTTCCTTAACTAAGAGACTTGCTCTTGCATACCTATTATTCTTTTTTTTTTTGTTATTATAATTAAAATTGTATTAATATTATTAACATTAAATTTACACTAATTTTAATCACTTAAACTGTAGAACTTATAGTACTGTGTACATACTTATCTTTTGTGCTTATGAGCCTACATCTAATTACATAAGGTTGATAATAATTAGCTGGTTACTGTGTTCTGTAATAACGCCCTTAACCTCAAAAAAGTTTATTGTCTTACACCAACAAAAACATCTACTTATTTAACTAAGAGACTTGCTCTTTCATACCTATTATTCTTTTTTTTATATTTTTATTTTTTATTATTATAATTAAAATTGTGTTAATATTATTAACATTAAATTTACACTAATTTTAATCACTTAAACTGTAGAACTTATAGTGCTGTACGTACGTACTTATCTTTTGTCCTTATGAACCTACATCTAATTACTTAAGGTTGATAATAATTAGCTGGTTACTGTGTTGTGTAATAACGCCCTTAACCGCAAAATAGTTTAATGTCTTACACCTAGCACCTGACGAAAATAGCTGCTTCTTTAAATAAGAGACTTGCTCTTGCATATCTATTATTCTTTTTTTTTCTTTATTATATTTTTTTTTTGGTACTTATCTTTTGTCCTTATGAACCTACATCTAATTACTTAAGGTTGATAATTAACTGTTTACTGTGTTCTGTAATAACGCCCTTAACCTCAAAAAAGTTTATTGTCTTACACCTAGCACCTAACAAAAATATCTACTTATTTAACTAAGAGACTTGCTCTTTCATACCTATTATTCTTTTTTTATCTTTTTTTATATCTTTTTTTGTTATTATAATTAAAATTGTATTAATGTTAGTAACATTAAACTTACACTAATTTTAATCACTTAAACTGTTAAACTTATAGTACTATAATAGGTACTTATCTTTTGTCCTTATGAACCTACATCTAATTACTTAAGGTTGATAATTAACTGTTTACTATGTTGTGTAATAACGCCCTTAACCGCAAAATAGTTTAAAGAATAGCTACTTCCTTAACTAAGAGACTTGCTCTTGCATACCTATTATTCTTTTTTTTTTCTTTTCTTTTATATCTTTTTTTGTTATTATAATTAAAATTGTATTAATATTATTAACATCAAATTTACACTAATTTTAATCAATTAAACTGTAGAACTTATAGTACTGTGTACATACTTATCTTTTGTGCTTATGAGCCTGCATCTAATTACATAAGGTTGATAATAATTAGCTGGTTACTGTGTTGTGTAATAACGCCCTTACAAAAATATCTACTTATTTAACTAAGAGACTTGCTCTTGCATACCTATTATTCTTTTTTTTATATTTTTATTTTTTATTATTATAATTAAAATTGTATTAATGTTATTAACATTAAATTTACACTAATTTTAATCACTTAAACTGTAAAACTTATAGTACTATAATAGGTACTTATCTTTTGTCCTTATGAACCTACATCTAATTACTTAAGGTTGATAATTAACTGTTTACTGTGTTTTGTAATAACGCCCTAACCTAACAAAATAGATACTTCCTTAACTAAGAGACTTGCTCTTGCATACCTATTATTCTTTTTTTTTGTTATTATAATTAAAATTGTATTAATATTATTAACATTAAATTTACACTAATTTTAATCACTTAAACTGTAGAACTTATAGTACTGTGTACATACTTATCTTTTGTGCTTATGAGCCTACATCTAATTACATAAGGTTGATAATAATTAGCTGGTTACTATGTTCTGTAATAACGCCCTTAACCTCAAAAAAGTTTATTGTCTTACACCTAGCACCTAATAAAAATATCTACTTATTTAACTAAGAGACTTGCTCTTTCATACCTATTATTCTTTTTTTTTCTTTTTTTATATCTTTTTTTTGTTATTATAATTAAAATTGTATTAATGTTAGTAACATTAAACTTACACTAATTTTAATCACTTAAACTGTTAAACTTATAGTACTATAATAGGTACTTATCTTTTGTCCTTATGAACCTACATCTAATTACTTAAGGTTGATAATTAACTGTTTACTGTGTTTTGTAATAACGCCCTTCTACCTATTATTCTTTTTTTTTTCTTTTTTTATATCCTTTTTTTGTTATTACAATTAAAATTGTATTAATTTTATTAACATTAAATTTACACTAATTTTAATCACTTAAACTGTAGAACTTATAGTACTGTGTACATACTTATCTTTTGTGCTTATGAGCCTGCATCTAATTACATAAGGTTGATAATAATTAGTTGGTTACTGTGTTGTGTAATAACGCCCTTAACCTCTAAATGGTTTAATGTTTTTCACCTAGCACCTGACGGACATAGCTGCTTCTTTAACTACGAGATTTGCTCTTGCATATTATTATTATTTTTGTATGTATGTATGTTTATTTTTATTATTATTAAGATTGTATTTATATTAGATACTATTAGTAAACGTCCTTAATGCAGCGCTAGCCCGCCATGCAGGGTAGTCTGATGTGCAAAGATATTTCAGAAGACATCAACGGATTGGGACCAATAGGAATGAATACTCGGACACTTCTAATTTTCTAATTTTGATGCCTGCAATGACTATACTGATGATATTGCGCAAATACTTGTGCGCATTTGAGTGCGAGCAATAAGTATAGGTACATTCAATTCGAGTAGGTTATGTATATGCCTCTGAAGTTAGCCTTTCCAAATGACCGCACAGGTACAAATTGCAATCGCATCTAATAGTGGTTAATTAGGTTGTTAAGGATAAAATCATGGCTGTGAAAATTTAATTTCTATTACTTCTGCACCGAGTGTGCAAGTTGTATTGACGGAACTTAAGCGTGAATCTAAATGAAAGAGCGCCCGCTACGAGCTCTGATTGCCCATACTGTATTATGCATTTACTCTAATTAAATAATATTTATTGCATTATAAAAAAAAATATCCTGCTTCGCGATCATTGGACCACTGCTGTTTATAGACAAAGATCACTACAACGAAATATGGAAAGCGGCAAGAACTGTAATTGTCAAATGCTGACGTCTTGGTACTAGCAAGTGCATCACAATTTTACGATGCAAACTCATGAAAGAGTTACAAGGCATGCACCTGTGCCTCTTCGAATTCTACACATGAATTCGAAGAGGCACAGGTGCATGCCTGCCATGGTGGTCAGAAAATAAGTGCTCCAATAAGTGGAGCACCAATAAGTGGAGGAAAATTTTGTTAAGTAGCACATATATAATAAACATTTTATTCTAATTCTTTGCTGTCCTAAGTATATGTTCCGATATCGGTAAGTTTCATTGCCCAGGATATGATAAAAGTTGAAAGAATTGGTGGGCCTCTTAAACTAAGAGGTGATCTGTACCCGGTAGTTGGCTAACTAATAGCGGGCTAACTTTTTTACTAATTTTATCGATTAAAGAGTAAACATACTTAGTCTGAAAATACTAAAGCCTAGAACTGTAATATATTTAACTTTACGTTTTCCTTAATGATATAATTATCTGTATTTCGTTAAGCTACATAATTATAGTTATACCATTTAACTATGCTATTTTATGGATATGCCTTAAGATTAGTTCACTAGCGTTTCTAAATTAACAAAACTTTAACAGTTAATTATCGAAAACTTATGAAAACCACACTAACTAAAGTCGGTCGCTAAGCTACAATTGAACACGCGGGCTCAGTATTTTTTTATTGTTTTATGATGGCGAACAAGCCGTCTGATGGTAAGCGGCAGTCTATACACGCTAGCAACACCAGTGATATCACTCGCGCGTTGGCATCTTGAGACTAATTTTATCGAATCGTAAACATATAAGTCTGATATACTAAAGCCTAGAACTGTAATATATATAACAGTATAAAGGTCAAAGACCCCCCACTGCCAACTTAACGTTTCCTTGCGGAGCACTGGCAACCTTGCTCACCGTAAGAAACACAACACCGCTCAAAGCAGTGTTATTTCACTTCGATTTTCTGCAAGGCGGAGGTACTTCCCCAGTCGGGCAGCTCCAGTTTGAGTGGAATTACTTCCACTATGCCCTACCTCTCTTAGAACTTTATCACTCACGCGTTGTCATCTTGAGACCTCAGTTGTTATGTATCTCATGGTTGACGACGAGGATATATTTGATTGTAACTATTTTTTTTTTATTTTTCGTCTTTGTATCATTAATATTAAAATTGTATTTATATTATTAAATTTCCTTAATGCAACGCTAGCCCGCCATGCACGGTGGTCTGATGTGCAAAGATATTTCAGAAGACATCAATGTATTGGGACCAATAAGAATGAACATGAACATCCGCAGAAGAACCAAAGTAACCGACATAGCTCGCAGGATTGCACGGTTGAAGTGGCAATGGGCGGGCCATGTGGCCAGAAGAACGGATGGCCACTGGGGAAATAAAGTCCTGGAGTGGCGACCACGCATAGGAAAGCGCAGCGTAGGACGGCCCCCAACTAGGTGGACGGACGACCTTGTGAGGGTCGCAGCGAGTCGGTGGATGCGGTCTGCGCAAGATCGATTTTTGTGGCGATCATTAGGGGAGGCCTATGTTCAGCAGTGGACGTCCGTGGCTGATAGATAGATAGATGTATGCGCCTCTTAAGTTAGCGTCAATTTAAGGATAACATCATGGATGTGAAAATTTGTGGATCTCTCAAACTAAGAGGTGATCTGTACCCGGTAGTTGGCTAACTAATAGCGGGCTAACTTTTTTACAAATTTTATTGATTAAAGAAAAAACATACTTGTCTTAGTCTAATTTACTAAAGCCTAGAACTATAATATGTTTAACTTTAGGTTTTCCTTAATGATATCTATATTTTGCTAAGTGACGGCTAACTGACGGTAATTTTCTGCTATATTTATACTTATACCATTTAACTATGCTATTTTATCGATATGCCTAAAGATTAGTTAGCTACTAGCACTAGCGTTTCTAAATTAACAGAACATTGCGAAAGATAAGCCTGGAAGTAATTAGAATAAATAATAAAGTTTATTAAATAAAGGTATACCAACCCAAAACCCAAAATTTATACTGCTCTACAACTTTTTTAAATATAAAAAATCCGTACAAGTTCGAGTTAGACTCGAGCACTAAGATTTAAAATCCGTTTTGTTTTTTAAACATTTAATTATCGAATACTTATGAAAGCTGCAATAAATAAATACTTTTATTTTTAAAAATTGAATTCTCGGGCTCAATATTTTTTTTATTGTCTTATGATGGCGAAATAAGCATACAAGCCACCTGATGGGATGCGGCAGCATCACCAATAGTTTCTTTTTTTACACCACTAAGGTGGCAAACAAGCATACGGCCCACCTGATGGAAAGCGGTTACCGTAGCCTATAGACGCTTGTAACGCCAGGGGTGTCACTTGAGCGTTGCCGACTCTGTAAAACGAAAGAGGAATAGTTGGGTTGGCAGTATAAGGATGAAAGTCCCCCCACTGCCAACACAACGTTTCCTCGTGGAGCACTGGCAACCTTGCTCACCGATAGGAACACAACATAGCTCAAAAGCAGTGTTATTTTACTTCGATTTTCTGCAAAGCGGAGGTACTTCCCCAGTCGGGCAGCTCCAATTTGAGTGGAATTACTCCCATTATGCCCTACCTCTCTAAAAATAAAATGGTCGTGATCACAAAAACTAAAAGAAACAAAAGCTTGAGACCAACTGTCTTCTGGATTAGTATACCCTTACCCAATAAGCCTGTATCAAATAATCAAATACTACACACCAAGCAAATAAGCAATGTGCAATCCGACACTTCTTTTAGCGTTTTATTCGCAAGAAGCTGTCGGATATCTACTTTTACCCTCATTATCACATTTTTTAGCTTTTTGATACTTGTTATGTACAACTTTATATGTATCGTTTCTAATATTAACTAACGCCTTTCCGTTTCTTTAATAAATACTTACATCTATACTTTCTATTTAGGTATTATTATTTCTAATTATTATTACATTTTATCATTAATTTTTTATTCCTTTAAAAAAACGTTGCCCCACACTAGGGTTTTCTCCTGTATCGTGGGTGGAACAACTACATGTAGATCATAGAAATATTATGATTTATGTTTAGACATATTATAGGAATATTATTTATTTAACTATGCATAATTATTAACCTAGTAAATGGTTTTACAATTTACTTTTAGAGCAATATACTAGTATGTAGGTATAATCTAAAGTTTTATAATAGTTTTGAAACATTTAAAAAGCACTGCCGATTTATCAGCTTAACTTTATAATAATATTACTGCTTTGCTAACTATGGAAACTTCGAAAAATATTGCAAAGCAATTTTTTTGCCAACAATATATACTTAGCTCTACACATTTAATTTATTTTATTTTAATTCAACATTTATTACTAAATCCTATCTGTCTATATATCTATCCTATTGAAGTTGAAGTATGTATGATTTTATATGATTATATTAATTTATTTTTATTTTTTTAACATGTGAAGTCTTCGCCCCGGATAAATATTACATTAAATATATTTTTAGCAATTCAAATTTTTAACTTATTGTCTATCCTATGATGGACAATAAGGAAAGATATATGACATTAATGATCTCGTTATTGATTAAAGCGTCCTAAGTACCGGACCGGAGATCTCAAATTCCTACCTGAACTCGAATTTGCCTTTCGCTACAAAAAAAAAATAGTATACAACGTTCAGCCAGATAATTATGGATTAGTAATCTTATGACTAAGTTTACATATATTATTATAAAGGATTACATTTTTTTACATTTGGGGCCATTGTCGGGATTGCCAGCGTAATTCTGGAGCAATATTTCCATATTGTAAAGTGTTAGAAGACACTCGCGCGGGAGAATATGGAGACGGGGTAGTGTCAGTGTAAACTGTTGAATTACCCATCGATGTCGCTGCCCCGTACATCCGTGGGCCCAACGAATTGGCAGCAACTATTGTTGGCAGACGTGATGCAGATCCCCAGTTATTTTGGCCAGTGGAGGCGTTTGGATTGTATTCACGGTACTGAAAATTACCCGATTCCTGCGATGAATTAAGCCCGATGTCGACGTTGACACTGGTACTTTGATAAGTCGTGACTTGTACACTAGTAGTTTTGATGTGTCGGGCTACACCACCCTTTTTTATATTCTGGGATAATCCCCCATAAGCTTGACAATTTTGTGTATAAGCACTGCGCATGGTACTTTGAGTATAAGTGACGTTAGTTTGGCTGCGCGGGTCATAATTTTTTATGACTTCAACTTGTTTGTTTTGAGAATATGTATGTTTGTATGTATTGTTGCCATATTGTGTATTGGGTGCATAACCTCTGGCTGGGCTGCCATCATAAGTAGCAATATTGCAGCCATGTTCATTATGATGAGCATTAACAATGTGGTTATTGAAACCACTGGCAAAGTTGCGGCTGCACTGGTTATTTGCATCACAAACTAAGTTATTATTGATTTGGTTACTTGGGTGGTATGGTCCCCTTGACACATTGACAGTATTGGTATTGAACCCCATATTTTGGTTAAAAGAACCAACTGTGCCATTATTAAAGGTATTTAAAGGGTGAATTTGTCTTTGTGCGGTATTTTGTAGATAGACATTTGAAGCTGAAGTAGTTGGCATTTGCCGAACGGTAACGCCAAACTGGTTAACAGGGGAAAGCTGTGGGTGGTTTTTGTACCTCGGGTCTCGAGTCTGGTAGTTTCGATTATTGTCTTGATCTTGCTGACGCGTAATCTGCTGATCGCCTGGCCCCATCTGTTAACACAATTTTACGTAAGAATTACAATGTAACAGCCGCCATTTTCAAAACCGCTCGCTAACTAAAATACATCTTAAGTAGGTACCTATATTATTCTCAAGGACCGTCGCACTTTATTGTCATGATAATTAAAGAAACGGATTTATATTTTTAAGTTTTTTTAATTAGTATATATTATTCTTATTAAACTTTTTGACTGCCTCATTGCTCTTGTGGTCGTAAACACGACTGCAACACTAGACGTCCTGGCTTCGAATCTCAGGTCAAACAAAGTTTTACTGAGTTTTTCTATGAAATTATTAGTAGTAGCTCGTAGTTAGGATTTTTGCACGGTTAATGGCAATAGCGACAGCCTACAGTTTGTAGGTTTACATTAGTACCTCTGCCTAACCCTTCAGGGAATACAAGCTTATGTTATGTTATGATTAAACTTTTTGGAACTAAGTCCTTAAAATAAAACAAGTACTTGTATGTAGATAACAAAAAATATTTTCCGTGCGGAGATACTCGTAGTACCCACAGTCCGGGGCTTAGAAGGCGTTCTCTCAGCCGTTACAATACATACGCCGTCATATACTTAAATATCAAAATTATTGTATATACCTGTGGTCGCCCAAGACGTGCATGAGGAATCTGCTTGTATACATTTTCACTCTCCGCCTTTGTACTCTTTGGTTTAGCGTCGATGACAGCAAGTGCTGGCTTCTCCATATGGTTTGCGACATTGTAACTGGTGTCTTCAGCAATTTGGAAGCCTCTATCTTCCGCAACTTGGTAATCCATATCTTTCACGACGTGGTTAACCATATTGTCTTCTTTAACTTGAGGGATTTCATCATTAATTAATGACTTGGCTTGGCTACCAAAAAATTCTGTACCTTGGTGACCGCTATCTTGTACCACTTTAGTACCATCTTCAATCACTAAGTGTCCGTCATCATCTTCCACCACGCTATTTTCTACTGCAGTGTAAATATTGTTATTTTCCTCGGTATTTTGTGGAGGAATCTCAATTGGTTTGATAGCGGGAGGTTCCGTTTGAACCACAAGCTCTTGTACAATATCCGATTGATTTGTTTGAGCACTTATCGCTTCTTTAAGTATATTTTTGGGTGGTCCTGTATATTGTATATTAGTAATATGACTCAGAATGGTGGTAATTCCAACTTTAGGTGCGTACAAATTAATAATCTTCTTATTTGCAGTACTGTGAGCTACTAACGAATCAATTGATTCTGAACTGACTTCGCTATTGGGAACAGTATTCTCCTGTACAAATTCGACGTCTGAATCACTTTCTTCGTTTTCTAATTTACCTTCATTATCATGGATTACTTCTTTATCATGATCACTAATTATTTCAGTAAGCATTTTTAATGTTATTCCTTTAGTTTTTAGAAATGCTAAAATTTTAAAATCTTCGTTTACTTTTTCGGTAGAAGCACTATCAATAATATCTTTAAGCTTTTTTATTGTGTATATTTCTGCAGCATATAATACTTGTAATAATGCTTCATCTTTATCTCTAGTCTGTATCTTATCAACATTTGCAGGTGGTATAGCATTCAGTGGTTGATTACGATACTTCTTCATTTCGGGTGCAACTGATATAGGTAATTTGTGTATACTTGGAATCTTATCCTTTGTATCAAACCAACTCTTGGGTGTGGAAGGCACCACACCGAGAGTAAAAGGTTTGTTTTTTACGAAAATTTCATGTTTATCGTCACTTTTTTCTGTATTGTTTTCTTTAGATTTTTTCAGCAGCGGAAGTGGCTCAACCTGATAAGGTTGATTTGCGTCAACCTTTTCAGAAACCGGCTCCTTCGTAGTACCAGGCTTTGTTATATCAGGCATGGATTTACCGACTGGCTGACTTGATTCGTTCGCATTTTTCATGTTATTAGTTAATTTTTGCCTGAAACATTAGAAAAGTGTCACACTAGCGTTTGTCCAGCGTAGGCGTTCGGTGAATTTATGTGCAGCGGAGATGCGAAGTTTCTTCTGCAGTTAATTGAACGCTGCGCTAGCAGGGTGCATATTATAGCTAATTGACTATTGATTCGATATTATAACTAACTAAATCGATTCCGTTTCCGTGTCCGATTCCGACGAGGAAACTACTTTCCGTTGTTGAACTCTTTTTAAGTTGTATTACTTCAGGCGCTCGACTACAAATAAACGAATCAAGGGTGCAAGGGGCGGGTTCAGGTCGGATGCGAACAGGACTGTACATTAGACCACAGTAACGAGGCGCATGCGTCGCGCACCTGCGACGCAAGCGCAGCGTACCCATAGGCTCCAGCAGAAAAGTCGTGGCATCTGTGCTGCGCATACTTTCGTTGAACGCCTACGCTGGACAAATGCTAGTATGAAAGGGCTTTTAAGCGCGTCACATACGGTGAAGATGATACAATATTTTATCTTATTATAAATTAACTTAAAATTAATAATGCATAAATTTAAAAGTCAAACGACTCCATAGTATACGCGTGGAAGACTACGAGGAATCGTATCCGTTTGCAGTTGAAGCGCGCAACATGCACGCCAACTGCTTATTCATTTAATTATTTATTTAAACCCAACTTACATTGACTTAACATCATTACAGGTAAACCCAATGCGATATTGTAGCTAACTAATACTAAATTATACACAACTATTTTATTCTACGATAACAAATAATGAAAAGGGCCCTAATTGTGATTTCCTTCAAAACACAACAAAATAGGTCTATCTCCTCTGTTATAATGTTAAGAGTGCGGAGTGCACGTGTGAGCGGCGTTTAGCTTCATGTTGTGTTGAGAATAATTTGTAGATAATTTGCACGATGAATAAGTTACAACCTATGTACGCATCTTCGTATCTGATAGTTTGTTGAGATGGTACCTTCAGAGAGCTTAAGATATTATATTATTAAGATTAAATTAAATCGTTCGGTATCTTAAGATACTGTAAGATGAAAATATTTGATTTTATGCCGAGCGATATTTTATTTTAAATATTATGTCATATTCACCGTCTTTGACTTGCTTAATTATATATCAGTACTTATTTACTTGAAAATATTTGATTTTATGGCGACCGATATTTTATTTTAAAATGATTTAATAAAAAAAAATTATAGCATCTTCACCGTGCGTGACTCGCTTAATCATATATCAGTACTTACATTTTCTCCGGTTTGTTGTTGTTGTCTAATTGAGGTACTGCCCTTTTCTGGCCTTTTTTGGGTATCACAACTTTCCCGCTGGAATCCTTCATAGTTTTGTTCATTCTTCTCATAAAAATCTTTTGTCTCTTCGAAAGTTTCGTATTTGCTGTTTTAAGTGTTTGGAGCAACCAATTATGTCTCTTCAAATCTAGTGCCAGTCTATAATTTAGGCGTTCTTCTTTATGTCTTTCATACAACCAACCACTAGTTACTGAAGTTTTCATTATTTAAAGAAATACAAAGTTTAATAATGTCACTTAATACACTGAAATTATATTAAATAACCACTGACGGCGGGTACCGAAGCGCCCACCGTAAAAAAAAAGAAAATTAAAACTGTATTTCAAACTTTTATGAATTACGATTGGGCTAGCAGAGCGAACTGGCTTTGTGGCGACTGAAGCAGCGGATCGTAAAAGACTGGCGCGGCAGAGGTCGTGTTGTACCGCCACAGGACCACGGCACTGCCCCTAGATTGTGTCGGCCAATACGTGAGCGGTGCGCGCGCTGCATATCTAGCATCCCTTTGTCCGTACATTCCTTTTTTTATAAACATTACTATAAAACATATATACCGGGTTCCCTCCATTTTATATATTACATAATTGTCAGAAAAAAATAGCTATTACATAATTTTGTTTCATTTAGTGTAGAATTATAATTCATACTTCAAAAATAATTATTCTCAGCCTCCAATAGCGGATATGTACGTGGCTTTTATTGCACACGTAATGTTTTATTGATATGTTATAAAGCCCCAGAAGCTTAAACTTAGCACTTAGTTCTTTCGAAGAAAGCGGAGTTATAACTTGATTTAAAAGTAACAACTCTTAAGGTAAGGAAGAAATGTTCGTGAGATTTTCAGCCGGTAAGACCCCGACATATTCGAATGTCCACCCCAGGCCCAGGTGGCTAACAATCATGAAGAATTAAAAAAAAACACGCAAGAAAAATAGTTGTATAATTTACCTAATTTTAAATTAATCTTTTTTACAAACTGTCCCAATAAAACCCTGCCACTGCAACTCCTGTAAGCCAGTGGTGAATATCACCCCATAAATCGCTGACACAATACCGTGTTACCTAAAAACACGTCTTTTGTAACCTGCAACGAAATTAAGATAGGAGCAGTAGAAAAAGAATAAGTTGCTTGGAAAAGGCACTAAGTCTTAAGTACCTAACATAATTATTACCCAAATGTACACTTAGTCTGCAATAAATGATTTGAATTTGAAGTTTCGAATTCCCTCCGCATAAAGCAGTATCACTGAAAAGAGTTATCCCACCAAAAAACATGAATATGAAAATGGGAGCAAAGTTCATTATTGTAATAATTATAGTGTTATTGTCACTTATAAAAGATTTGAGATCTAAAGTTTCTGTAGACAATCCTAGAATATATTTACAAGAACTTATAACATTCCAAAGTAAATTTAAAACATAATTTCTTGTTTGTTTTTCTGCTACCTACAACAAAGTTTGCCATTTTAAAATATGACTTTTTAAATTTGAATAGTCTAATAATTTACACAAAGCAAATAAGTTCTGGTCTATTGAATTGGCTGAATCAAATTAGAGTTGAAAAAAATGTTGACTGTATGAAGGATAAAATTGGCGCCAGCTGCTCGCATAAACTTGTAAAAAAACTGATAAAAACACTTCATCTATGTATATAAAAGCGAAATACCACTCACTCACGTACGAACGTAATATCAGAAACTATATAAAGCACAAACTTTAAATTCGGCACGTGGGAGCCTTATAGGTTACAGACATCACCTCAAAAAGGATCTATTTTCTACCCCGATCAAATAGTTTTAGCATAAAAGTAAAGTTGAAATTACCAAGCAGTACTCCAAGGCACACAGAACTCAATGTGCCGATCAAAACTGGATAATCGCTTGCTTTAAAGTTAAAACAAAATTACAGTTAAGATCATTATGAGGTCCTGTCTGATATGCAGGATAGAACACTGGACGGGTGTGAATGATGTGCTTACATTAGTGTGTTTCGGTTGGAAGGTGAATGTAGCTCAAGAAATTACTGGGCAAATAAACGGCTTATCAGCGAAGGTCTTAAGATGACAATGACTAATTTGGAACCGTGCACCTAGATTCGACATTTCATAAGTGCCTGTATATGATTTACATATATACAACGACGATACGACGACGACGACGACGTGTGGTGTCCAGTGGTTCGGGTGTCGGACTGCTGACCATGAGGTCGTGGGTTCGATTCACTAAAAATACAAATATATTTTATGTGATGAACATAAGTGTTTGTGTTTGTCTAAGTGTTTCATATGTATTATAAGTATGTATTGAAAAAAAAGTAATTAACTATTTATATCCATTGTCTAGTACCCATAGTACAAGCTCTGCTTAGTTTGGGACTAGATGATGCTGTGTATTGCTGAATATTTAATTATTTAATTTAATACCACTCACTGATACTGCTGCTTATAGTTAATCTGTATGTTTGTCAGCCTGGTACAATAAGAATATCATGAAGTCGACATACTGTTCATACAGAAAATAAATAAATATTGTTTTTGTGTTAAATATTGTTTCTAGCCCCATCTAATATGGTCGCGCTACAAAATGACTGACGCATGCGTGCCGTCGGCTAGAATTGGCCTACTCGAAAGCCGCTGTGGCTCTTTCTTCAAAAAGCTAATTCAGTCATTGCCCTACATTGTGACACACATAATTGTTTGTTATTATTATGTCTGTACTTTAAAAGAGACAATGATTCTCTGAGTTTGTTTCGGTAAGGAAATTAGTTAGAAAGTCTTAATTAAGTCTTAATAACTAATTTTTAATCAGCGTCAAAACTAACTCAATGTCAAAATATAAACTTAGTCACCTCTGCACCGAATTAAAATTAGTAATAACTCATTTTAATTACTATTAAGTTTTACTTAATAATTTTATAATTAAACCTTGTCTCGAACTAAGTACTACACGGAATTTTCAATGTATTTCAGAATTAATACTTGTAATGCCATTAATTTATGGGTTGTAAATCTATTTACAAGCGTTTTAATGCCGTATACATCGAAACCGGTAAAATTTGGAGATTATGACCCAAATTTTGCGGGTATCGATTCAAGTTCTTTTGGCTGAGTACGTACTATCGTATTACCGAATATTCTACCGCTAACCAGTAATCATCATAATTCGTCATAAAGCCCGTATTCGTCTACTGCTGGACGTAGGCCTCTTTTAATGAACATAAAATTACTGTTTCGCACTGATCGAAGTGTCTAGTTGTCTAGAAGTAGTTGCTTAGAGCTGGCTACGGGCTACGACGTAGGCTGTTGTCTACGGCGTAGGCTATTGTCTACGGCGTAGTCTATTGTCTACGGCGTAGGCTACTGTCTACGGCGTAGGCTATTGTCTACGGCGTAGGCTACTGTCTACGGCATAGACAACTGTCGGTCGATGGCGTAGGCAATGGGTAAATATGTTTTTTTACTTAATGAGCAAACAAAGTACTTACCTAATTATTTGCATTTTGATAACGAAAAAGAAATTAATGTCAATATTGCACAATATAACAAGAAACAATCGCCTGTGTATACGTGCCGTTAGTGAAAGAAATTTGGAGGGAGTCAATTTCGACCGTGGGAGGACGGCCAATGATATAAAACCTATGCGTGTTGCGAGTGGGTAAGTCAGCAAAGTTCAACCGGCGTGGTGGATCTAATGTTCGTCTGGGCCAGTGGTATACAGCAAACGTCAAAGTAATTTGATTAAATCTTGGGCAAAGACATTTGACTAGTGGCATATCACAGTGACTTATACTCCTTCCAACTATTTATTTTACTTTTGACAGCTTGAGTGCAAATCAATTAGTGATGCGAATTCCTAATGCGATACCGATTCGATTTCTTATAACAATCGACTTTATTTATGAAGAAGTTTTAATCGATATAACACGATACTTTAATTTTACTTACTTTTTTTGTATTGTTTTATGGACATAATTATAACACATCGTGTTATATCTATTAAAACTTCTTCATAAATAAATTACCTAATTAAAAACATAGTACCTAAACTAAATACCTGGGTATGTTTACCACAGCGTATTTTCTTATAGCGCTGCTGTATATTACATTTTTAAAGTACTGCGAGGAAAGCTTTTTAATGCAGCTTTGTTGGAGTTGTTGTGGCTGTGTGTCCCTAACAGATATGTTTGGCGGCGACTTAAGCCACCACTGTTGGAAGTGCCGAGGGCGAGAACAAACCTACTCAAGGAATCGCCTCTGACTCGCGCTCTTCGCATTCTCAATCTCATACACAACAAATCGGACCTATTCATTTGTGCTTTGAGTGAATTTAACAGAATAGCACTAGCGGTAATTTGCTATGGTAATTAAGTAATTAACCCAAAACTTCATATTTAATATTGTATGTATTGGCTGTACTGTCGCATTAGGTGTTTATCCTGTAAAGATGGTACGAGTTTGACTCAATAAATAAATAAATAAAAGTATACTTATTAACATAGCTATATTGGCTCGCTAATAGCGAGCAATGCACTTTGTATTTAAGTGGCTTACGGCTCGGTCGCGACTTCGGTCTTAGCAGGCTCGCTGCTAAGACCGAAGTCGCGACCGAGCGCGACGGGCTGGGCGGTGGAGCGTTGTGCACGCCACGTACCTTCAGTAGCGGTGAGCGGCAGCGGCCCAGGTGAACGTATTTGGATAGTCAGAATCTAAATTACGTTTTTATATTAAAGATAAATATAAAAACGTGGGCGGTCGATTTAAAATTTTAGTGATGAACGCGTCGGTATTCATAACCGCCACAAAATCGTCTACAATATTTTTTATTACACTTCGCCGCGGAGTTCATCCCTAAACCGCTGTCCGTGCCGCTCTGGGTCATGGTGTCGCACTCATTCGCTTGTACTTTAAATTTTGTTCCCGCCACTCGTCGCACCGCGCGGCGCTGCAGCGTTTCGCTCGAAGAAAACCACCCGCGTTTTCGGTATGAACGGCGTCTCGTGGCGTGCTTCAAACATTTTTATACATTTGATCTTACCACCCGCCGCGCCGCTATGACACCGCTCACAGCGGCAAGGTCGTGAACGGGCCGTAACCGTGAGGGTTTGTTCGGTTAACTATACTGATTAAAATTACCATTTGTATAATGGATTGTTTTAATATGGTGTAACTAATTGTGTAATAAAATTCTGTAATTGTTTATACAGTCTTGTTTATCCCAATAAAAAGGGAGTTCCTAATCCTGACGATATACCGCTCGGATCCTACATATCTTATATAAATTTATAGATAAAAAAGTTCTAAAGTTAAAGGTTTTTTAACTGATTTAACTATAGCAAGTCTAATCGATTACATTCGATTCATTGAATTATTATTGATTTTTATCATACAGAGACAATTAAAGCATTTAACTGTTTTTATTGGGTAATAAATATGATAAATACCTAATTAAGATTAGGCAGTTATATATTTATTTTACCAAGAATTTAGTTTACCTTTACACATAAATGGTCGGATGGACCACAATGACAAGTACCTAAGACCGGCACGAAACAGTTTTAATGTATTCCGTCGCGCGTATATGAGTACCTACCATTACGACAGATCGAAACTTAAATATAAGTACTTGAATTACGTGAAGCAAATAGTAGACCGTATGCACTTTTATCGCGCAAATGAATTCACCGGAAATCATATGAATAGCTACGCCTAAAGGGTTGAGCAGAAGGTTCAGTGCTGTGTGATGATTTTTAATAAGTAAATTCTCCTTCCTCCGAGCCTTTTCCCTACTATGTTGGGGTCGGCTTCAAGCTTAACCAGATGCGGCTGAATATCAGTATTTTACACGAAGCAACTGCCGTTAGACCTCTGCACCCTAATTTCTGGGTAATAACGATATACTGAGGATAGACTGATTGTCAGGCTTTTTGGGCTTCTGACTACGACTAAAGATTGTCATAGGTGTTCGTATGCCAACCGGGAAACCGGGACCGACGGATTTACGTGCTCTCCGAGGAAGGGAAGGAGTATCGATGTGTTAAGAATGTCACCCATCCACAGACTGACCGCGACTAACGCAGCTTAACCTTTCAGATCGGTTGATCAGCTTAGTTACGTCATGAACCCCTCTTTATTATTAATTTAAGAAGTATAATAGTAATAAGAATATACATATTATAGTAATAAGTACTTACCTATTATTAATTAATAAGAAAATTCTAGTTTTCATAATGTCTATCCTGGGTTGAACCAATTGTCAATATAATAATTAAAAACAAAATAAACAACAATAATCATGTCCTTATTTAAAATTAAGTAATAGTAGCGCCATCTCTCGTTTATGCAATTTTTTTTCAACTCTTCGGTTGTGTTGGGGATCGAAATTTTAATGATTATCTATATTTTTCTATGGAGGATATGTCAAATTTCTTTGTCCAGTAATAAACACAATCGAGTGGTTATTTATTCCGACCGTTAATTGGATTAATGGCAGGGTGCGGCTGCCGCTAACCGATTATGGTTTATGTCAACAGATGGCGGGATAAGCACTCAACTAAACAATCCCATAAAGTCATAGTTATCCATGCATCTCTCATTATCTCTCTCATCCATGCGTCCAGTTATTTCTCCAAAAGGCCATTTTAGACAATGCCCTACATTGTGACGTAGACATATTTGATATCTTATACGCAACGCTGGATTTACACTCGGGGCTAGTGCCCAGGACCGCTAATTTTCAGGGGCGGTAAAATACGGAGTTAAAAAAATCATTTTATGCAAAATTTCGATAATGGAGCGGCATTTTTACAGTGCCCAGGGGCAGCGCTGAGGTTGTCCACTATTCTCTCTAGTTACGGAGTTTTAATTCCAGAGGTCGTAAGTTAAGGACCGCCGGCGCCATCTTACTAAAATAGTAGGTACTAACTGAAAATGTCATCTCCGGCTTATGGAGTATAAAGGTAAGAACAGACTTGAAACACAACACGCCACGTGACGGGAATGTAACGTATCCATTCGCCAGATTATATGGTGTTCCTAGATTTCAACATTTGGCCAATAAACACGCGTGGCGTGTCATCGAGTGTTATAAATGTGCCTCCAATCCGGAATCGAGTTATACTTTGCAACTTAATTATCCATACTTCTATAATCATATTTTGTCTGCTAGCTTTGATAACATCGAGATATTTGTGATAGTTTGACCAGATAATTTGGATCCTGAAGAAGTACAAATGCTGCCTCCTGTCTCAAAAATATATAAATGGTCAACAACTTAGTGTGAAATAAAACTCAGAAATGAAAATGTTAATGTCGTGTAATTTTATGAAAAATATATAAAAGTAACCTTAAAACTACCTTTATAAAATATACCTTATTTATAGCACCAATTACCATTAACCATTCACCATAGATTTTAAAAAACACTGTGTGTATTTTATATTAAGTATATTATATAATTGCATAATATTATTATTACCCTAATTTTCCAAAGTCAAGTCAAAGTAAAAATGTTTGCTACTTAAACATAAAATCTTATTTCTAATGAAATATCTCTCATCGTCTGAAGAGTGATCCATCAGACGGATGGTGAATCTGATTCATGTTATGCAAACAGTGACTTTTCATAATATTAAATTAAAAATGTTAAATGCAATAGAAATAATTACCTGCATCATAATAATCGTTTCATATAAAACTAGTTCTTATCATTTAAACCTTAGAAGCTACTTTAGAATTCTTTTTTATTATTTTATTTACTATTACATGTCCTTCGTCATAGTAAGGATTGAAGTGTTCTCGAACTTTCTTCAGCCATACGTCGATGTTTTTGAAATTCTCGCATGGATTATAGCCAGCCATCTCTGAAACAAATAATATTTTATTATATATAGTATGTTGTTTAAAAATTATAGCCGAATAAGACAGAAATTTGGTTTATACGTTCTGACCCCAGCACCGATCTTACCCCAACATACCTTATTCGAAAAGGGAAGCAAGCGAACTAGAGGGGTCACTAATAGTAAGTGATCACAGCCGCCAATAGACACCCACAACACCGGAGAGGTTGCAATTGTCATAGGTATTCGTAGGACAATGAATCGACGGCTTTATTCGCCGAGGCACGGAGGGGTCCCGACGTGTTAAGACTGACCGCGACTAGCGCAGCTTAACCTTAAAGATCGATTGATCGGCGTAATTATGACTTAGACAAAACCCCTCATTTATGTGACAAACGGAAAGGCAAACTTTGAGCACATGCTGCTTTGTTCAGCTAAATAAAATCTACATACTAGGTTTTGAAATAAAACAACTTTTTACTTTTAGATTCTATTAAATCAAAGTCCAGGCCTACAACTGCAAGACCAAATAATACGGTGAGCTCGTTTTGCGTCAATCGGATTGCCAAAAATTAACAATAATATAGGCTAGCTGTAAGTGATTATGAACCAGAGATTATGACCATGGACGCTGTAAAGGGTCCGAAACGTCGGTATGAATAATATAAATATAACGCGATAAAATCCGTAAAAAGTAGTTTAAGCGTAAGTGTCAGAAATCAATACGTACTGGGTTGTTCCAATTCACAGGCCGCTATAAGATCAGCAACACTGACAGAGTTGCCAGTAATGAAATCGGTTCCTCTGCCAAGCCACTTGGTGTTGAAGTCTGTGAGTGATGCCTCCATACGGCTCTCATATCCTGCTAGAGACTTAGGATCTATTGGCTGCCCAAGCATAGGGTTTAGGTACTGCAAAAGAAAGAATTATATTGTATACAGTAGGTATAATTAGAATGTTGCAACTACACATAATTACTAGATGGGTTTTGGTACTGCAAAAGAAACAATTATATTGTATACAGTAGGTATAATTAGAATGTTGCAACTACACATAATTACTAGATGGGTTTTAGTACTGCAAAAGAAACAATTATATTGTATACAGTAGGTATAATTAGAATGTTGCAACTACACATAATTACTAGATGGGTTTTAGTACTGCAAAAGAAACAATTATATTGTATACAGTAGGTATAATTAGAATGTTGCAACTACACATAATTACTAGATAGGTGGTAGTGGGACTGTTACTCTGATAAAAATACATCAAGTACCTAATTGAAAGGCTCAATCTGGGTTTTCAATTCGGTACTTGGTGGGTTAAAAACTAAAAAAACGTAAACACTGGACTAGTCCATCGAACTATCAATTTTTGTGCAATTTTTGTTTGTTTAAGGTATTGAAAGGTGACTTAAGACAGTCTACATAATATTAAATTATATTATACATCCTATATACATTAGGGATGTTATGAAGCTCCTTAACCATAATTGAATCTATTGAATATCTGAAATAAAAATCTGTCTAGATAAGAATCTGATATAAGAGATTTGAACAATGTTGGTTAGGGGCGGAGTCTAAATAAGACATGTTAGGACAGGTTAAGCCCAGCCAAGCCAATACACACACCAAACTAATAGAAAATCACTTACATCTGTAAGTGAAACTATTCAAAATTATCAGAGAATACAAATTCATTTTGCAACTGTGTCCGTATCCAGAAGAATCCATAATCAGAAATTTCATTTATGGATATTGTACATACCTTAACTCTGAAATACATTGCACAATGTAATCTCAATCCTGCATGCTGCCATTCCAGAAACTCTTCTACTCGTGCCTGTGCCTTTGATTCTCTTGGGTACAGACTCTCTGGTATTATATTCTCTCTGGATAAATACTTAAGAATGGCAATACTGAAAAATAAACCATGTGTTTTTGGTGGATACCTATATAGTTTCTTCACTCAGTTCACTCACTGTTTTTTTTTAATCCTACTAATATCACAGGTGATGGTAGCTTAGTTGGCTATAAAAGCATATGGACAGTGCAGGTTCAAATCCTGCTTGATGTAGGCTATCTTTGAAATGTTTTTTTTGGCAAATATGATAAAAAATATTTATGATTACTAAATTTTAGTAAAAATAATATAGAAGGTCAAAGAGGGCTTGCCAATATCTAATATTAACAATCTCTTTAACCCTCTGCCATTACACACAAAAATTATACTGTGGGAACTTTAAGTGGAGGGTGGGGGAGCCAGTTACTCAGTTTTATGAGATGCTATCTCTCCCAAACCCGTGGATTGACACCACAACTCTTGCCACCCTGAGCTCAGAGAGCTGGATGGTCTCCCCGAAGGTGTCCCAGCCGGCCAACACAAGACTGTCATCAGCGTAGCAAACGATAATTCATAGAACCTACCTTTCAGTTAAAATAAATCCATTATGATCAATCACTGGAACCCTTTGAAATCGATTGATGGCAGTAAATTCTTCAGAATAATGTTGAGCTGAAAAAATATGAGAAAGATAAAGATTAATTTTATGTTGTCACTTTTAAGTATAGTTTTTCTTTACATTAACAAGCCCGTTGAGTTGGTTGAGTTCCACCAGCTTATAGATAAGTCATGCTAGGTTGTCGGCTAGATTTTGTTTTACTGCTAGCATAATCGTTTTGCCTGCCAAAACACCTCTAACAAAAGCTGAACTATCTAGCGCACAAGTCCCTAGACTTGTGAGATAGATATGAACTAATTATAAAATTAATAAATAAACTACTCACCTTTCCGTAGGTCGACCAATTTTGTCTCAAAATCACATTTTATTGACTTCAACAATATGTAAAGAGCCCTTGAAGGCTGTGACATGAGATCGCAATATAATTTTATAGACATAATTGCAATAGGTTTGACGGCAGGTTGTGCTCACAGATATATAGGTATCTGATTATTTTTAATACAGAAGAGATGATTTATTGTACCCGCTGATTATAAATATGAAGTCCTGGACTAGAATTCCCCGTGTTGTAGAGCCTAATATAAAGTTATTAACCTTAATTTGACTTCAATGTTTAATTTTCAAAAGTTCAAAGTTCAAGTTTTAGTCAACAAAAAACACAACAATTATCAAAACAAAGACAAGGGATGACGATCTGAGATCGATTAATCGAAGAATCGATTTTTCAAAGACCACGTTTTTATTAAATAAAATTAAAATGCAGTACTGTAATCGATCCAGTGAATCGATATTTCACCCATGAAAATCGCCATTCGATTTTTTCATGAAATAAATACATTTTGAAAACAAATACCTTCTTTTACACCTGATCTGACTTATATTTGGTAATAAAAATAATTGTTAATATCGAATTCCCTGAACTAAAAAAAACTGATTTTACTGAGATGATTTATTTATTTTGGTATGTTTCTTGTTTTACATAAAATGGATTTTATTTACATTATGAATGTACAAGTTATGACCAATGTCATGTCGCAAGCAAATTATCGAGGTAGATGGGCAGGTACACTATGTCGACGAATATATCTATTTGGGTCAGCTATTAAGCTTCGAAAACAGGCAAAGTAAAGAAATTGATTGATGCATCGAAAACGCCTGAAAGTGCTACTGGTCCATGAAGTATTTAATGAAAAGCACCCTCCCGCTCTCCTTAAAGCGGAAACTAGTCAACATGTATCCTGCCCGATGTCACCTACGGGTCCCAGACCTGGTCACTGACAGAACAGCAGAAGACCAAAAAATAAAAATAAAGAACATTATAAGATATTCTATCGAAATAAATCGATTTTTTAGGAATCGATCTTTAATATTTTTGCTGCATAACACACGGACAGACAGAATTACTTTAGCATATTATTATTTAAAATATTAGTAAGGATTGCAAGGAAATATGGATTCATATTAAATTTATTTTTATGGTTTTTATTAAGTACATCGAAGAATAGTTATTTATTTAGTTGTATAGATTTTCATTTGATTCTCAAGTTTGAAAAAAATATCTTCAAAGTCAAAGTCAAATGTTTTATTTCAATTAGACCAATATAGTAGTACTTTTGAAAAGTCAAAACTAGTTGCACGGTTCCAAGAAGTGGGTCTTATGGAGAAGAACCGGCAAGAAACTCCATAGGCACTCTTTTTTAAAAACAACATGATTACAATGATCTTGATTTACAAGTTTGATAAGAATAGTTAATGAGAACAATGCAGTTTGATGTGTACCTACTAATAAATTAATCCAGATTATAAAATAAAATAAATAAATAAAAGAAAAAGATTGCCATTGACAGTAAGAGCTGACCAGCACCGACAGACAGCACCCGTTCACGAGTATGACGTGTGTATCGGCGTCGTTCGACTCAACCATGTTGCAGGGAATAAAACGACCCGACACACAACGCCACCATCAGCAGGACATTTTAGTAGTGAGCATGACAACCTCAGACCGCAAGGCAATCGAAAGGCACAATAGAATTTAATATCATTTATAAATATAGGCACTAGGTATATGCAACATCAATGGCTGCACGACTCTCATACTTTACAAAATTCAATACAACATGAGTTTAAACAAAATAATATAAAATAAATTAAATAAAAGCAAAAATATTTATAATTTAGTGTTAAATAATTACATATGTCGATAAAAAGGTACTAAATGTCATCGAATACTTAGATGGGTTTACTAACAATTTGCTTAAGTCAGATTACAGTAAAATTACACAATTTACGCGACTATCATCTTGTTGAGCTGGACCAGCACTACGCCAAACATTTTTATCCAAAAGATAATCTTCCAATTTATAGTAAGCTTGCCTGCACAGGGTATACTTAATGACTTTTTTGAATTTATTTTCTGGAAGATCTAAAATTGCGTTCGGAATTTTATTATAAAATCTTACGCAGTAGCCCCTAAAAGAAATATGAACTTTAGCTAGACGGAATTGTGGCTGCATTAATTTTGATTTATATCTAGTATTATAATCATGCAGTTCACATTTTTTAACGTACTGGTGCAGATTTTTTCTTACATATACAATAATCTCTTAAATGTAGGTAGGAACTGAGAAGGTACTGTCATTATATTTATTTCTTTAAAGATTTCCCTGAGTGAATCTCGACTACGTAGGTTATAAATGGCTCTAACAGCTCTTATCTGCAATATAAAAACCGATTCTATGTCCGCAGCGCGGCCCCATAGCAATATTCCGTAAGACGTTATGCTATGAAAGTAACTAAAGTAGACTAGTCTTGCGGTTGCTACATCTTTAAGTAGTCTGATTTTTCTAACTGCATAAGCAGCTGAACTCAGGCGTTCTGCTAAAGTTCTAATGTGTGGACCCTACTGAAGCTTTGAGTCTATCCTGATTCCCAGGAAAACCGTTTGGTCGACAAATTCAAGTTTATCATTAATCAGTATAACGTCACATTCCATAGATCTTACATTAGGTAGAGCAAACTTTATGCATTTAGTTTTCTGCCCATTTAATACTAAATTATTAACTGTAAACCACTCATGGACCTTAAGAAGTGCGTTATTTACAGCGTCAGTATTTGGTATGCAAGTAAGTATCATCTGCAAATAACACAATCTTCGATTGATCCTCAAGCATGTAAGGTAAATCATTTATATATACAAGAAATAAGAATGGACCTAGAATGGAACCCTGAGGTACGCCCATTTTCACCTGAGTGCCGGGCGATTTAACTACTTATTATGACCCTATTGGATCTATGGATGAGGCTGATTATTTACTAAAATACTAATTTAGTAAGCCGACTTAACATATTAGTACTTTAGTAATATGATGCACCTCTCTATCACTCTCTAGTCTCTAATAAAATATTAGTGATGTTGATAATCGATTTATCGATTAATAATTGATTATTAATCGATTATCTCAGTAGTTTTCTAACTACATCAAAATTGGCTGAATTTACGGAAAAAAAGTAAAATTAGGTTAATAAATTATATAATCAATATTTTATTATGAAAAAATACCAAAACTATAACAAAATTATACAACAATAGCAATCAAAATTATATAAAAATATTTCTTTATAACCTATCTTTTTCTTCATAACATACAATAACAATATTAATACGTTTTTAATTATTTGATACTAGCTGTGCGCAAGAGACACAAAGTTTTATTGTTTTTTTACACAACTTGGACAGTACTTATTGAGTAGGTATGTATCCTCGTTAATATGTTCACGTGTCCTTTACAAATAAATATATTTATTTCTTTCTCTCTCTTTCTTTCTTTCACTTACGATGAATTGCCACACTTTTACAGCGTCCATGGTCACGGGTAGACTGTCTACCCGTGACCATGGACGCTGTAAAGGGTCCGAAACGTCGGGATTAATAATAATCCGTAAAAAGTAGTTTTATTTCAATGTATAATATTCGCGTAAATGTCAGAAATCAATAAGGTTCATATTCAATTGGGAGAATTTGACAGTTATGGATAGCTTGACCTGCTGGCGTCTGTACTGTAATAATAAAATCCAAAAAGTCTAACATTATGTAACAATTTTTTTTTTATAGTACGTAAAATCCTCATGGATCCTCCGCCTCCCGGGGAGGTGGCAGGGTATGTCGGACTCATACCGCCTAAAAACCGCACTTGCCCTATTGTCATGGCCATGGGATCCGCGAAATTTGCCACGACCATGACAGGCTGTGGTCCAGCAGTTGCTGGACCTCGTCAATAAGCGAGGCCTTTCCTCACATACCTATTTTTAAGGCACGCTTCGTTTCAAGCGTGCCGCCTAGTGGGGCCATTGTCTGGTTGGGTGGCAGACTCCCCCAATTCAACCGCCCGTAGGCCACAGCTCATGGAGGCCGGAGGTCTGTCTGCGCCCTCTGGCGATTATGTAACAAACTATGAACAACACAAGCTCTATTTATAACGTTCGTTATATCTTACACTGACAATGACATTGATTTTATGACAGTGACAGTTAATACTTCGCTGCTCGTTAGGAAACACCACAACGTAATACACCGGTTGCAAAATTTTCAGTAAATAATAACACTATTAACCAATAATGGTGTTGCAAGTGCAAAAAGAGACTTAATAAACACCTTTAATATATAATGTGCCAAGTATAACGTAAATAGTGTAAATAAATAAATAATTTCTAATCATAGTAGTTTTGACGATTATTTATTATAATCGATTACGTAATCGATTTCATAAATCCACCATCGATTATGGTTGATTATTTAAATAATCGATTAATCGGTTATTGATAATTGATTATCAACATCACTATAAATTTATAAAATATAAATCGAGTATTTTGTACTGACTGTGAGAGTGTGAGTGTGACGGACGCTGTGTGCTATCTTTGACTTTGATCATAAAATACATTTTGTAAATCCATAATCAACAAATAAAATTACGACATGGCGTCGTTAGATCTTTTAATGCCACATTTGTCTAAAATCAAAATACCCAACGCACAACAACTGATCTACAAGGATGAATGTGTTTATTCTTTTGACAATCCGGTGAGTTGCACTTTTTATTCTAACCTATCACATATTTCAAAATAACATTATTTGTGTAAATTCCTTGAGTAGCCTATTCGAATTCATTAAAAATTATCAAAAAAGAGTTTAGACTTCTATAACTTGTATCGCCCGTAGTGGTTTATTCATTTTAATGTTTTTTTTTTAAGTGCGGGGTATGTACAATAAAAAATGGGCCCTGAGAACGATTTTGCAGTTAATTACAACATATTCTAAAGATCTTAAACCAGAGATTCATAGCGTAGTGTGTTTGTCTTAAAAAGCAATGTGTTTTCTGACGAAATCTGCCTTTTTAATCACTGATGACTTCGACAACAATAAGTATATATTATTTTGACTGTCTTTTGACTATACTTAATCATAATGTTTATCCCAAAAAACCAATGCATGTATTAAAATACATGCATTGGTTTTTTCTCAAGATCTTGAGAGCTGATGGTTAGACATCAATATTACCTTTATTGGGGACAATAGTATATAAGAGCATAGTCTCAATTAAAAAAACTCATCAGGATTGTTCATAATGAATACAGTTATACACCTAAAAATAGAGCTGATTAGAAAAAGATTTACTTAGTTCTTTACTTGCTATAAAATATAATTTATAATCCTGAATTAATTATCCTAAATTATAGTTGTTATAATGTTATTATTATTAAGACAGACAGTTAAATGGTGCTTGTAAATTGAAGCCTTTGAAATTATCTTTTTACTTTTGAAATGAAATGTTATTAGACTTATATTTATTATAAAATGATAGTTTTTGTATGAAATTCAATTATTACTTAATTCACTCATTCAGATTTTGACATGCAAACAACAAAATATTTTCAAATGTGTTTGAATACAATACATTATGTATTTTATGCTGCTTGACATAAAACTATGCAAACTTACATATCCTTTGGTCAGTTTAATGCCATTGTGGTTTATAAAGAAAATACAATCCTTCAACTTTCTAAATTTATCTTTATTTAAAGACAAAGAAATTTCAATATTCTGTTGTAAAAATCAACCAATCTTATTTTACAAAGGATTCACAGCATTGTCCCTAAAATATTTGGTATTCATGAAATTTTTCACTGCCTGGTAAACATTTGCTATAACATTAAAGATTGAAGTCTTCATGCCATTCATTGTGTATGAACACAGATTGAGTGACAAAAATGTGTCAAGCATTACTGGGCTCCAAAACAATATGTTGTATAACAGTTCCCTACTAACATATGTCTTTACATTTTGTTTTTTCAAGTTCATTACATGTATCTTTGTCAGTATTACTGTAGAAATTGTGATTGGTACAAAATAGCTTATAATCATTACAACAAACATATAAAAAAGTAAATTTTTATTATCTAAATAACATACTGTCATACAAGTGTCATTCAAAACTGCCTTCTGTGTTCTGAATAAGGGAGCGCTTGACACATTTATATCTGCATAGTCACTTTCATTTTGCAAATTAGCAATGATTTTATATATATTATTAACTACATAGCTGAATTTATCCCCAGTATTATTAGGATAGTTTTCATACATTTCAAAATAATTTGGATTTTGTATGTGTGTGCGTAATTGAAGAGTATCATTTATGTTCATTATTGTGGTACAGTTTTGCTTACTTACATCCAATAATGCCATACAAGATTCACTTAAACTTCTTAAATCACTTACGGGTATATTCCTTTCCTTTACATCCATTGAATACATAGACAGAGTTATTAAAACAGGTAAAATCCACTGTAATGCCACAGTTATGAAACTGAAATACTTTTTCCAAAATGAAAATAAGCTTTTGACAGCACTCCTGGCCTCAACTCTGAAAGTTTCACCAAGTTCTTGCACTGTATTCTCATCTTCATCTTTCTTTGCATCTGTTATCATTTTATAATGCATATAATTATCAATAATTAAGCTTAAGAAACTGTTTACCAAAGACACTATCATGGGTCCATACCCCATTAAAACTGACATAAAACTGCAATTGATCTCTTCATGTTTCATCATATCAGCTGATCTTTCTTCTATAACATCCATTTGGACATTCATAGGACTCAATTTGTATACTGCCCTGCTTATAAAAGCAATTCCAATGCAGGACAGAAGTATATTTTCTGATAGCAGCACAGCTGGAAATGATCTGATATTTTCTTTCACAATTCTTCGCAGATTTAACAAACTTAGTGAAAAACCACACAAAATAAGAAAGCTCCCTAAGTACAAGTCTACAGAGTTGTACATGTTATATTTAATAAATAGCAACTAATTGTAGTACATATACCTCCAGTGTTGTGGGCTGAATGAGACATGCCCCCATGCCTTTTTTGCAGGAACCTGATAGCTGTTATCAAAAGTATGTAAAGTATAGGGGTACTTTTTAAAACATTATTTTTATCATGAGTCCATAAAATCAATACATGACACCTTAAACATTAACTTGTACAGGCTGACTATATGCCTAGTGTACTGGTATATGACAGTGAAACCTCTAATGTAAATTTATAGATTTGTTTAAGGTTATTTGAATTAAAGAGTGAACTGCATCACTGATACATAAAAAAATATCCATAATTGTTGTAGTAGGTAATACAAGATTATCTTTTGATAAACTTTACACACTAAAATGAAGTAGTCTCACCAATTTTAATAAACTGCATTTTAAAATTATTTTTATTTGTTTCAGGAGTCAGACACAGGTCTTTATGTATCTCTAGTAAGCTATCTTGGCTTTGGACGCAACTATGTTGAGCAGTACTTCCAGAAGACTGGAAATAATGTTTTCCTGCACATCAAGAGAGACAAAGCACCTGTAAGCATTAATTCAATGAGAAATGTAAAAATTGATGGGCAATTGTCCACTTTGAAGCCTAGTACATCCTATCTTATCCTCAGTTTATACTTAGTTGGTAGTACATAACTTGACTTTAAATCGTTATGTACCTACCAAGTTAAATAAATATAAATAATCTGTAATATTATTTCCCATTTTCCAGCTCCCAGAGCCAGAACAAACTGGTGATGGTCCCGAAAAGAAGATCACGCGACTAGCAATAGGTGTGGAGGGTGGGTTCGATCCCACGTGTGGCAAGCCCAAGTTCACATACACTGACCACTATAGTATTGTAGTGCTGCCTGGATTCCACACATACCCATGGCCGAACCCTGCCCTACCAGAAGTCGTAAGTGATTTTATCTTTATTGAATTGTTGGATCAGGTAGTCCAACGACGTTGTCCCATTCAAATTATATCGAATCAAGAACTGGGCTATCAATTGCAAAAAGTATTTTTCAAATCAGAGATAGTTTCAGAGATAACGCGATCAAACAAATTAAATCTTTAGCTTTATTATTATATTAGTATAGAACATAGAGATAGATAGATTTCATGAGTAAATTCTCCGTAAAACTCGCCCACAAAGTATTTTTTTTTAAGAAATATGAAGGTTCATAATATACAATGTAAGTTGTAATCTAGCATACTCACAATCAGACTTGACCCTACATTGTGACACTTGCATACTAGATACTGCAATCTAGACGCGACCAATTCTCTGAATGTGTATTTTTACAGAAATAATTTATCTGTTTACAATGCTTATTAATTAAGTGGAAACATCCATCACCGGCAGCTCAATGTTAAATACATCGATTTGTTATATTATAGTAAACTAGCGACCCGCCCCCGCTTCGCACGGGTGCAAAGTACTAATAACATACATGTATTATACATATAAACCTTCCTCTTCAATCACAAAACCGCATCAAAATCCGTTGCATAGTTTTAGAGATTTATGCATACATAGGGATATAGGGACAGAGAAAGCGACTTTGTTTTATACTATGTAGTGATGGCAGGCCATTACATTTACACACTCAAAAATTATGATGGAACCGTCTTCCTCTTGCTCTCAAATCTATCCTTGCGGAAACTCTATGTTACATCTTTGCATAACTTCTCTCTAAATAATCTAAATCAAAGTCTATCCGTGGCTTTGCTTAGTTCTTCTAAACCACGCAATAGGCTCGCCCCCTATTACATGGGACTTAAGCATACCGGCGAACTGTGGGTGTACATTAGCACACCTCTGCCTAACCCTTTGGTTTTGTTATGTGTTGTTTTTTTTTTTACATATTATTAGGACAGTGCACCCGTGCGAAGCGGGGCGAGCGCCGGGCGGGTCACTAGTATTCTATAAAAGAAATGAAACTAGGATATTTGTTATTACTATTATCCAGGTGAACAAAGCAGTTCAAGCAGTCATAGATGCCCAATCACCGTTTAAAATTGCTGAGATGGCAGCTCTGCAGGGCACATGGGATGGAGAGAAACGAGAAGTCTCTGTGTGAGTTATAGTACTTAATACAAAAAAAGTAAACATCTTCATGTCATTGAAATAACACTACTTAAAGGATTTTATTTATTAATTAAGTTGCATATGAAACTCTGAAGTTTTGCTTGAATTCATATTATAAATTCTATTTAATCTAAATCTTGGCATAAAACTACTTTTCAACTACCATAAGACTCAGAAAGAAAATGAGCTCATTCTCCATGAATGGGATTGTTATATAAGCAATAATATTTCATTTAATTTCACATAGCCTGTTATTTTGAATAAATCAGAGACTTAGTCAATAACATAGGAGGTTCGAACCTTTTTGTATGGAAGCTGGCATATCGGACCCGCCCGCCATTGACATTTTAGTAACATGGTACCCCGAAGCCAGAGGACTACAGGTTCCTTCCTCTTAGTGGGCTAGCCGCCTTCATGAACCACGTCTTTGGAGAGTAAGGAATGTACCATGCTGGGGACAACAAAACAGATCACATTTGGTCGAAGTGTTGCTGCCCATGCCAGCCCCCACTGCTAAGATTAAGATTAAAATGGTACCCCAAAATGTCAATTTACCGAGATATTTGGAGGTTGTTGTTGTACTCATATGTCCTCTACCCATACATATCACGTTCATAGTGCGCCGCAATTACGAAAAAAAACAAAATGGCGGGCGGGTCGATATGCCAGATCTATTCTATCCCCTTTCTAAGATACTGTAAAAAAGTTTACCTACTAGCACAGAGCTGTGACAGGTTACTTTTAGTCTGTCATTCAGTCTAAAACATATTCCATGTTATATTCCAGTCACGCGGTGGATCTGAAGCAACTCGACAACGGCGTGAAGATCCCGCCGTCCGGTTGGAAGTGTGACAAGTGCGACCTCACCACCAACCTTTGGCTGAACTTGACCGATGGCTCCGTACTCTGCGGCCGCAGATTCTTCGACGGCTCCGGTGGAAATGATCATGCTGTGAGTTGTTTTTGGTCCTCGTGTGAATAACGTAATAGGAATATAGTATAGTTTTTTTTTATTCTACTAAGTTGGCAAACAAGCATACGGCCCACCTGATGGTAAGCGGTTACCGTAGCCTATAGACGCTTGCAACACCAGGAGTATCACTTGCGCGTTTGCGACCCTGGATTGAATGAGTAATAGTTAGGTTGGCAGTATAAGGTTGAAAGTCCCCCCCACTGCCAACACAACGTTTCCTCATGGAGCACTGGCAACCTTGTTCACCGTAAGAAACACAACACAGCTCAAAGCAGTGTTATTTTACTTTGATTTTGGTTCAACGCCATTGATAATAGGGTTAGGCAGAGGTGTCCTACTGTGCACCCACAACTGTGGGTGTGAATAGTGAACTCACAGTCCTATGTAATAGGGGGTGAGCCCATTGTTATGAACTGGGGACATGTCCAAACTCCGTGCTACTACTGGGAAATTCATATAAACACCCAATAACACTGTTCAACCTGGGAATCGAACCATGGATGGAATGTTAGAATGTAAATGGGTCACTAGAATTTAAGAACATAGTTTTCAGTTACATTCTGGCATATACAATGGATTATTTGTTCAAATTGTTGTTCCTTGTCATGGTGTGCAATAAAGATTATTCTATTTATTATAATTCATTTCAAATTAGAAATTATTCATCTATTGTATCTATTATTTTTTTATGTACGCCAGACTATCTGATTGTCGCCTCTCCGTTTCTCTTAAATCCATCCAAAGGTTGTCTGTAAGAGATCGCTTTTAGCGATAAGACCGCCCATTGTACCATTCTATCATTTATAAAAATGTACTTGGCATTTGTTTATGGTGTGCAATAAAGAATATTCTATTCTATTAGAAATTACTTATTGTAATGTGTTTATTAATTTGACAACATAGGTCCAATGGTTACTAAAACTTACTCGCTTAATGGTTAGTAATTTAAACTAAAATTTATAATCTAACTTTTACTCCTGCCGAATGAGCAGCTGAACAAAATGTCTCAGCATTGATGCATCATGTTTTTGACTTAATTAATTATTGCAGTTTCTTAACCATTCCGCTTTTTATCTTCAGGTAGAACACTATCGCCAGACCGGTTACCCGCTGGCAGTCAAGCTGGGCACCATCACCGCGGACGGCAAAGGGGATGTGTTCTCTTACGCTGAAGATGACATGGTCGAGGACCCCTTCCTAGCCGACCACCTGAAACACTTTGGCATCAACGTGCAACAGTTACAGAAGGTAAGTCATCCGTTGAGGTGAATATCCATGAAATAAATCCATCAGTAGTGTCGGACAGGAACCCATATGATATTTTATTATTCTTTCAGACAGACAAATCCATGGTGGAGTTGGAGCTGGAGCTGAACCAGCGCAGTGGTGAGTGGAACACTCTGCAAGAGTCGGGCAGTGAGCTGCGACCGTTGTGCGGACCGGCGCTGACTGGGCTGAACAATCTTGGCAACACGTGCTATATCAATAGCGTTGTACAGGTTTGTTATAGTATTAATTTACAGACACATTATAAAGAAAAAATCAATGTCGGGCAGGTATAAGCCGCGAAGCTACTGAAACTACTAACCACTACATTATGTTATTTGGCGACATGGATGAGCGTTTGGCTTCTGCGCCACGTATAGTGGGTTTGATCCCCACACGGAACAAATATTTCTATGACCTAGTAGTTGTACCGGGTGTTCGTGTATGTGAAAATGTGTGTTTTAAACGTACCTACGATACAGGAAAATCATTGTGTGGGGCAATGTTTATTTTAAAAGAAAAGAAATGTCCCTTTGTTAGTCAGTTGAAGGATTCAAATAAAACTACTTTTTACGGAATTTATCGTGTTATATTGATATTATTAATCCCCACGTTTCGGACCCTTTACAGCGTCCATGGTCACGGGTATACTGGTCAGTTTGTGGTGTCAGTAGTTTTATTTCAATGTATAATATTCACGTAAGTGTCAGAAACAGTAACAGTTGAAGGATGTTTTGGGGGCTGCCTATAATACCATCTGTGAGTACTATGCACCTAACCTTTTTGAAGAACCCCATAAATAAGGTTGGTGTAAGTCTTTCTTGGGCGTCCCGGCTGTTCACTGACATTCCCAATATATCCCTTTTGTTAGTCGCCAACCAACTAATTAATTAAATTTATTGTTGTCAAGTCCACTGTGAATGAATCTCGAGTTCCCTTACAGTGTTTCTACCCTTTGAGGAATACAGTTGTGATGATAACCCACATATGTATATGTCCTCAGATTGTTTTCCTTAACTGTTTCAACATTGGTGATGAATATCTATCTAACTCTACAATTTTTTTTCAGGTTATGTTCCGCATGCCAGATTTCGTGCGTAGGTTTGTGGACGGTGCCCCAGAAATATTCTCCACCTTCCCAGAGGATCCTGTAAATGATTTCAATGTACAGACGTAAGTTTTACCTTAGCCTTGTATTGATGATAGCTGAAAAACTAACTTTAGAAATCTTTTGATCAATTTGGTTCAATATAAGGGTGTTTATTTACATGGGATTGGCTCCTGGCAAAGTAATAGCTATGATCAACCGGTCTGGTGATGGTGGTCATTCTGTGATTGGGTGATTCTCCCCCATTCTCACATCCGAGATCTCCACGCCACGTAAAACTATTAGTCCCGGTTTTCATACGAACATGGAGCCCAAAAAGCCTGACAACCAGGTTACCTATAAATCGTGCGTACTGGAGGTCTGATCGCGGTCCCTGCGTGAAAAACATTGATATCCAGCTGTAAGTGGTTAGACTTGAAGCTGACTCCAACTTAGTTGCGAAAAGGCTTGGAGAATCATGATGTGTGAAATGATTTTAAAATTCTTAGTGTTACGTAACATTGAACTTGAATTTTCATTAAATTTCAGGGCCAAGTTGGGCGTAGGTCTGCTCTCAGGTCGGTACTCTTTCCCGAGTGCAGAGGGGTTCCAGGCTGGAGTGTCGCCGCATATGTACCGTAACCTGGTTGGCCGCGACCATCCTGAGTTCATGAGCAAGCGGCAGCAGGACGCCCACGAGTTCTACCTGCATCTGCTGACGCTGCTACAGGTAGATGCCAAATCATTATATAAAAGTGATATTTAGGATATTATGAGTTACAGAAATAATCAAATGTTTATTTCTTAATATATTATGTTATACAGGGTGATACAAAACTACCCGTAAAGCCGAGAGGAGGTTAAAGAGGGCCTTATAACGAGTCCATTCACAATATTTAAGAACCGTAGTAACGCTGTATAACATACCCCAAAAAAAAGGAAAACAACAACATTTATGAATGAAAAATAGAAAAACTATTAAAGTAGACAATTATTAGGTAAAAAAGGTACGTAACTACGTAGGCCTTTCTGATAATTAATCTGGTTCCCTGACAGCTGACAAAATTTTTGGCTTTGATAATTAATTATATTTTTTACGGGGTATTTTGTAACACATTGTATATACAATAAGTTCTATATTATGATAAAAAAAAGCTCTATTTCATGGTTTTTCGTACTTTTCAAGCGATGGTAGACTGTAGAAGGCTAAAGATAGGTTCCAATATAACTTTTATGTAATTGTGAGTACAAATATTTAAAACAATTGACATTCTAACCTAGTGCATAGCTGACACCTCTGCCTTATTCATCGGGAATACATGCGTGATTGTGATGTTAATTTATTAACATGAATGTTGTTATTTCCAGCGTCACAGTCGTCACAAGCCGAACCCCTCAGACTGCTTACGGTTCTGTGTGGAGGAGAGGATACGTTGCGGCGCGTCCGGCGGAGTGCGCTACACGCGGCGAGCTGAGCATCACCTGCCGCTGCCCGTCGCACTCCACGCCGCCACCAACACAACACAACTGGCAGAGTACGAGCAGCGGAGGGCGCAGGCCGACGCCAGCGGACAACGACTGTGAGTAACTGAGTAACAATGATCCAAACATGGAATTGGCTAGTCGACTAATTAGATTTTTAATAATATTCCCAAAAATATTTCTAAATGATAAACAAGATTAAAATCGGTTCAAAAATAAAAAAGCTACGAGCATTTTAATTTTATGCTACACAGAGAGCGTATTCTATAAAAATGTGACGTCATTGTACCATGCGCTATACAAATTCTATACTCCTTCCTAACTCCTTTTGCGGGTAAAGAGACGGAACCCATCCCCTCTCAAACCCCACCAAAAACTTTTAAGGGCTATATCTTAGAACTTAGTCTAGTCGAATTGAATATGTTTTTAGTATACGGTTTATACTTTTCACTAATTGTTAATTTGAATAAATCACAAACCAGTCAACTACCCAATTATGTGTTTCAGCAGACCACAGACTAAACCTATCTAAATAACCTACTATATGTGTTAGTAATAATAGGTTCTACTTACCTTTGCTGGAATGCTGCATTAGCGGCTACGACACAGTTCCTGAAGTAATATCGTGCACTTTTCTCTATGGTAACTCTTGTTATTGTTACAATAAATAAATAGTTTATGGGAATATGGAGCTAATAGCTACTTAATAACTCCTTGTTCAACCGACTGCAAGCTATGGTGAAGCTGCGTCGAAGTCGTGGCGAAGGTCAGTCTGCGCGTGGGTGTCCATTCTTGACATATCAAGCCCCCTTCGTAAAGCCATCGGTCCCAGTTATCGTACGAATACCTGTGACAATCGTTAATGAAAATCAGAAGCCCATAAAAGCCTTAAAAGATCTATCTATGGAAAAAAATTAGCTTACAGGGGTTCCAAAAGATAACTATTTTTAATTTGATTAATATTTTCATAATACTTTCCAGGGATCCCTCACAGCTGGTGCGACCACACATTCCATTCCAGGCGTGTCTCGATAGCTTTATGAAGGAGGAGACTGTGGAGCAGTTCTTCAGCAGTGCAGTCAACAGGAAGGTCACAGCTCACAAGTCAGTACCATTACAACTGAACAAATGTTTGCCAAGCAAACTCGTGACCAATTGAATTTATATTAAAAATATTGTCTATGCTGTTACAGAATCACGCGCCTAGCGACGTTCCCCGACTTCCTGCTGATTCAGCTGAAGAAGTTTACCATCAAAGAGGACTGGACGCCTGCCAAGCTGGACGTCGCTGTCGATATGCCCTGGGAGGTCAGTACACCACTGTGCTCTGTGATAAGGAGTAGCTTCACCGTCATGAATATCTAATAAACCTTCAATAACCATCGTTCTCTGAACTATACGATGAATACTATATTTTCAGGTAGACCTAAGCTGTTTGCGCGGGCGTGGGCTTCAGCCGGATGAGACGCAGCTGCCAGAAGCTGCCCCGGAGACGCCGGCGCCAGTCTACGATGAGGCGCTACTCTCACAACTTGTGAGTTTTACTTTTGGTCTACTACTGTTTAATTTGTATCGAAGCAAAATGACCTTTTCATCCCTGTCAGTCGTCACGTCCGCCACCTCATTATTCACTCATAACATCACAGTTTATCCGCCATTTGTTCGAGAGAAATAGCACTCAAATTAAATAATGCTGTGAGTTTTCATGCATACAGTTAGACATGGGTTTCCCGCTGGAGGCGTGCAAGAAGGCGCTTTACTACACCAACAACTGCGGCATGGAGGCGGCTTCCAACTGGCTCATGGAACACATGACGGACTGGGACTTCGCCAACAAATTCACGCCGCCCGGCGCCCCAGGTAATCACTTTCAGACGGATTTTCTATTCACTTATTTCTCTATATCAAATTGAACTTGAAACAATATTATTTACAATCTAAGCGCATAAAAAAATACAAAGGTGGTTAATACCATATATATTCTTTACCAGGTGACAATACTACTAATATAAATGTTTATAATATTATGAGATTTGCGTTTGTAACTGCATTCCAATGCCGTTCTCAATACTTAAAAAAATATATTATGAGAGCTGGTGTCTATACTATGTAACTATTGAACACAGGTCCGGACAGCGGTGCAACTGCAGTCGTAGACGAAGCCAGCGTAGAACAGATAATGGGAATGGGCTTCACTCGCGCGCAGGCGGGCCGAGCGCTCGGCGCCACGCAGGGGGACGTGGCGCGCGCGCTGGACTGGATCTTCAGCCGCGCGGACGAGCTGGACGCGGCCGACGGCGCCGCGCCCGCCGCCGTCGCCCCTCCCGCCGCCGACCGCTCGCTGGGCTGTAGGGACGGACCTGAGAGTTAGTCTCCTACAGTCTTTCCGCTAATTCATACACTCTTTTTGTGCATCGTTTCTTAGATATTTTGCAGCAATAGAAGAAGATTACTAGCTTCGGCGACAAAATATACTATGCAGATTGAAAATCATCGAGTTTAGGCCCTAACATACAAAATTCCTAACTCCCTGTCCACTTCACTATTTATGTGGCACTCTAATACATTTCAGTTAGTTAGTATTTTTTTTTATATTGACTAACTAATTATAATAATTTTATTTTTAAACTTGATCTTCATACGTATTATCTAATCAAATAAATTAAAAAAATGTATGTTTTAATTATACAAATATTTAAATTCCGAGTTATAATAGTGCTATTTTGATTACAGAATACAAGTTGGTGGCGTTTATATCTCATATGGGCACGTCGTCGATGGTGGGCCACTACGTGTGCCACGTGCTGCACGAGAGACGGTGGGTCATATTCAACGATAATAAGGTGGGTTTTATTAATTACACGACACACTGTCGAATAGGTTATACATATAAAAAAATATTACTGTTATTTCGTTCTACGTGTTCTGAAAAGTAAGCCTATTTATAGTACCGTAAATCCGTAATGATATCTGTATTTTAAATTTAAAACTATTTTCATCATACTGCGTAATCCCCGAAGGATTTTGCAGGTGTACACCAACAGTTCGCCGGTATGTTTAGGTCCCATTTAATAGGGGGCAGCCTATTGACATTAATCGGGCACGATTTTTGACATTTTCAGCATATTAAATAACATAACTTCATTTATCGAATTTAATACAAACATTCCATGAAATAAGTACCTTCAGATGTTTTTAGGGACAAGAAACCTTTTATACCCAGTTTTCTTGTTCCCCAAAAACATTATAAAAAAAAAATGTACAGCCTCAAGTGATACGCTTATGAAAGAAGAGCATTTCATTTTTATTTATATGACTGTATAGATTAAATAAACGAAAAATTAAACTAAACTAGTTTTGAAGAATTATGTTCTTATCTAACAAATGACGTGGTACTAGAAGCTAAAACATATTATTCGTTTTTCAGGTGGCCCTATCAGAAAATCCGCCCAAAGATCTCGGCTACCTATATCTATACGAAAGGCTGTGATGATCATGTGAATGACTTGTTTGTACCAAAAAATCGCTGGCACGGTTGTATGGGATGAGAACTCCTTTGTTAGACTGCGTTTGTATTATGTAAACAATAAGAGATTTTAATAAAGAAGCAACTTTTAGGCGATATTTATTTTATAGAAAGAAAAAGAAACAAATTGTTAATAAATTTAATTAGGTTAATAAAATTATCTAATTATTTTGCATAGAAAATGCTTTTGTGTTACTTTTTTTTACATAAGACTTACCTGTTTTGTAGTTTGACAGTAAAGTTATGTGTAGTTATTGAATTAGTGATAACGCTTGTAACCACTTCAAAGACATGACCGCATTTTGTGTGTGAATATTGCAAGTAATCATGTTCTAACATTTTTCTTTTGTAAACATTTATGATGGTTAAACTGTATACTGTTTGTCCGAAATATCGGTCACTGTTATATTATTAAGTACTATGTGTACATTGATTGCCGTACCACGTTTCAAATGCATTGGTTGCTGAAGCAATTTACTGTTGATAATATGTACTATATCATTGAATATCACTAAAACAACGAAACTAAAAATAAATTATTACTGAGAATGCTCTCTTATTTCTTCTTTTTTTAACCCTTCCCAGTTCACTTACATTGCACTTGGCAATTTTGTAAACCATTATCTTGCATACTAAATCTGCTAAACAACAGAAAAATAAAAAATTTTACTGGGTATTGTGTCTGTGTGATTGTGAATTTCAAATAATTTAATATTCATGGTACAACAAAGCTTTGACCTTTTTTACAAAATTGGATAGAGCACCGTAGCAAACTGCATTTCTTAGAACAGAATGTAGCCTCGTTAGGTACTAAAAATAGTAAGTACTGACGAAAGAACTTACATAGCTAGTTTTTCCAATTTTCTATTTATTTCTGTGAATACCTAATAATAATTTTATTAACAAACTACAAAGTATACTAAATTAAAACTGGACTAGGATATTAATAAGTTAGTAAAAGGAGAATCAAGCTATTATAGGTTAGCAGTCACCAGGCCAATATCTTGTGTGGTGCTGCAAGTCTTACTCATCATAAGAAAATTATCAAGATTGCCCATCACTGGGTATAAGTTTTGGATAAATCTAAACAGTAAAACTTTGTTGGTAAGCAATTAATAAATAATGTGTATGGCCTTGAACCTAAGCTTTGAGTGAGCACTCCCAGAAGATGCCTGTTCACCTGACTTTTAGTGAGATTTGGTTTAACAATGGTAATAATCCTTGCTTACAAGTTTAATAAATAGATTGGCTTCTTCAATTTCTGTCCCTGCTAGTTACACATCATCATCACAATCAATCAATTTATCTTTGGTTGTATAAGGGTTGACAAATTTCTTAGAAATTTACTTGAAAAGAAGCCACACTCTGATCTCAAACTCTTTTTCTAATAATTATGATACCTACTTATAGATGAACATGTCCTTCTCTAACATAGTAGTGGCTGCTCTCCATAAAAATGCTAAACTTACAACCAAATGTTTTTAAACACTTTATAACAGAAACCTATGGAACTACACATTCACTGCACAAGTTATTAGGTAATTGAATAAAAAGCAGAGTACAACTAATTACATCTTTAATATTTAACAGTAAAATTACCAATTATCTAAGTAGCAAATTAACGCTTAAATCGGTCTACTGGCTTGGGTATTTTTTTCATAAATATGGTGCGCTCATCAAAGTATGTACTGAACTTTTTGTGTTCTCTCCTTTTCTTTGGGTCTTTTTTGCAATTACCTGGAGTCAAGTTAATCATGAGACCTGAAATAGAAAATAGAATATTAATGCTGTAGAATCTTTACATATGAATTGAGTAGGTATTTATATATGTTTCAAAGTCAAAGATAATCCATTGCATACAGTATATTCTGGCATAAAAGTCACTCAAGCATTTTTATATTAAAAGTAGTTTGCTAGCACATATTGGATTCACAGGCACAGAGGAAAATAACTTGTTTTGAAAGAATCTATAGATTACTTATTATTAGAAACATATAAGTGAAATGTGGGTGTACAATAGTACAGCTAGATCCTTTGGGATATTGGTATTATGAGAATAAAATTAATGAGCCATGGTTCACAAAATATATTGAAATAAAATGATACACACCAGCTTTCTGAGCCATTGTCACCAGCTTGCCCATTTTCTTCTGTTGTCGGCGACACAAACCGGTAATTCGTCGAGGCAGCATACAGCCGTCAGATCTCACAAATTGGCTTACAATGAGGACATCAGTATGTTTCACGTCGATCCCCAGTGCACACATGTAGCAGGGAGGCTTCTCTGATGTACTAGCAACAGGATCCTTAGATGGAATGTTCTCAGCTCGAACCAAGAATTCCGTACGAGGCGAGGGCGCCGTAACTGCTTCCACGATAACCGTTGAGCCTTCAGTGCGCTCACGTACTGGAAACAATCAGAAATATGTAACACATAAAGTTTATAAAACAATCCATATTATCAAAAATAAAAATTGACTGTAATGTTATTAACAGTAAACAACTGGTTTCTATTTATAACATTACAAAGACATGTAATTACGTACAAAATTAAAATAAAGTATGCAATAACAGATTTTAGGTTATATCATGATAGTCACAAAAATGATCTTAAATCAACAAATACTCACTCTCTTTTAAATTTAATTGTTTTGAGGTTGCTATTGCGCGTGTAGACGTAGAGAAAATAGCGTTTTTCACTAAAGAAAACCCAGCTCTCACTAACCCCGCCATGTTTATTTACGATAGTCTATCTGTCAAAAATCAAAATCAAAATGACAATTGACAAAACTACGTTTAGTTTCTGCTTAAGAACAGTCGGGTGCATGGTAGAAATAATAAACTATGATAATGGCAAGTATAGCATTGACATAATAAATACATATTAGAGAGACATAATAAAATAGGTTACAAGAGCGCGTAATTTTAAAAATCTAGGGATATTTCAAGTGAAAAAAAAACTAGTTCGGAACTGTTCGGAAGTTATCCGTTCCGTTTCAATTCTGTTCATCTTTTTAAGAATTTACCTATAAACAACCATGACTATTTAACATCTTTCTGTTGCTTGGCTACTTTTAATTTATCCGTTACTTTATTTTAACATTATGTATATTTTTGGGACATTTTACACAACACCATCTAGTCCCAAACTAAGCAGAGCTTTTACTATGGGTACTAGTCAATGGATATAATACTTATATACTTTTTTTTTGTAAATACATACTTATAATACATAAGAAACACCCAGACAAACAAATACTTATGTTATAACCACACAAATATTTGTGTCCTGTGGGAATCGAACCCACGACCCCATGATCAGCAGTCCGGCACATTCGAACCGCTAGACCACAGAGGTCGTCAAACATTGTAAGACAAGTCAATGTGTTAATTATAATTAACTATTCGCATTATTTGAGGTAAGTATAGAAAACAAAAAAGAATTGTTAATGGATTGCATGTATTTATTGGAACAACACATAGTAAGTTATTATGACAAATTTAACAGGTAGATATAGAAATAACATAAACAAGATTATTTAAATGAATAATTTGATTAAAACATTATTTAATGTATATTAATAGATAGAAAATTTTATAAAAGCAACGGTTTCAAAGCACCATTTCAAAAATATGACTGCTTAAAATACATATATTTTTTAACATCCGTATATTTGTGTCATAAAATAGACTGCTGAGCAGTACCAAAATGTATAACGAATAATATATAATATTTTAGGCTCCGTAAGCAACATTATCACAAAATATATATTTAGGTATTTAATATGCGAGACTGAATCTTGTATAAAATGCAATATGTGTAGATACTAGATAATATTGTAGGAACAAATGAAAAATTTATTATACCTATATATTTTGGGCTATTTCATGGACGGTATACAGCCAAGCATAGAAATTCGAGACGTGTGCACAAAATGCATTTCAAATGCAAAATATAAAAATGAGCGTAAAATAAAATAATCTTAAGAAATAATATAGACGCCTACATGAGATTGCAATTTTGTGACTTAAATATAAAATATTGCAAATTTATATTAATGAATATAACAATAAAATTTGCAAAGCATACAAATGCAAATCATCAATAGAAACGTTTAAAAAATATCGTTAAGTAATACAATAAATCAATTTGATCTTAGCAATGTCAACTTGTAACATTAATGTTAGTTTGACTTACTAACTAAAAACTATACAATATTGTACTATTAATTAAAACAAAACTTACGAACAACGTGCATGTTTATAAACAAAATGTGATGGACTATTTAAAAAGTGTTGTAAGGAAAAATAACAGGTTTCATAGACAAAAGAATTATCATAATAATAGGCACATACGTTATGTGTTGAGTAACGTAAATAAAAAAAGATGATATTTAAATAGTTCTGAGTATGATTTGAAAATGTATATTCATTTTATTAGGCCTTGTAGCTCAAGCTGTTATTAAAAAGCCAGAAATCAGACACTGCTTGATCAGAAATTTGTATATACCTATGATGAATTTATCCTAACATAAAAAGCTCACATGATTCTTCACATTTAAAACAATATAGGTACTTAAATTCTAATTGAAGCCTGTTACATTTCCACAGAACACAAATGTGAAGGTAGCGATGGTAGAAGACGTGTATGCTGGGTGTTTACTTGGGGAAGGTGCTCAGGCCCTTGCTGAGAAGACCGGTGGCTCCTTGTGACGCATCGCTGACGGCTGACGATAGGTTCGATATGAGCTGTAAAGATAGAAAATCTGTAAGTACATACCATCATACATACAATTACGCATGTATTCCCCGAAGGGTTAGGCTATTCAGAGGTATTCTAACTTAACTTTAATTTAACTTATGTACAGTGAACATTTATATACAATATTACGAAAAATATAGCTGAATGTTTTAATGGTACAGCATACCACTATAATTTATCTATTATGAACTATTTTTCTGATAAATTCAGTGCAGACTCAAAATAAAACTGCTCTGACCTGATATCATCAATCTTTTGATTGCATATCATATTTCTTTTGTGCAGTTTTATCTACATCTTATTTTGTAGTGCCTTCGAGATACCAGAAAAATAAAGAGTCCACCTAAAGCAAATATTATGTAAAGAAATGCTTCCTGCCTAGAGTTGTATGTTATATGGGGTATTTTAGATAATAGAGAGCGAGCCTATCGCCCACCGGGACAAATTTAAACTTCCGGAGTTTATGCTGAGAATTTCATAGAAAAACCCAATAACACTTTTCTCGACCTGGGAATCAAACCCAAGGCCTCGGCGTCGCAGTCGTTCGTAGGACTAACGAGATAGTCTATTTAAGTAATCATCATAATAATTTACATAAAGTGAAAATGTAGTGTGCCATTTTAGCATTGTATCGAATGTACTAGCCTTTGTAAAATAATATATAGTAGGTAAATAGGTAAATCAATATTAGGTCTAAATATTCATCTAGGAACTGTTGGAAAAATGCTATCAGTTTTTATGTCAACTTCAGCAAGACTCAAACTTTTTCCACATTGATCATGCAATAGATTTTATTATTATAAGTAGATGACTAGCGACATTTATGACATTCGCAAATGTAAAATTATTTAAAAAATCGGTTCAGTAGATCCAGAGATTACCCCCTACAACCTTAAACTCACAAACTTTACCTCATTATAATATTAGTATAGATATTATCCACTAAAACTTAAGGAGACCCATTTCTTATCAGATTTAAATGAGAAATAAGTTTATACATGATCTCTCTTCTCGTTGAGGTATTTGTCAGCATCCTTGATCTTGGAGTCGACGACGTTGCTGGCATTCTTGATTCCCTCATCAGCGGCAGTCTCAACCCTCTTCAAAGTGTTGTCCACGGTGCTGTTGATTGCGTTGCTGGCATCAGCTGCTGCCTTCTCCGCTGCCTTCTTTGATTCTTCTACGGCTGCGTCTGAAATAATAATATTATATTAATTAATTACTTGGCGGGTGTTTTGCCCTACTTACTGTGAAATCTTCAAAATTCCAAAGATTTAAATCGACGTATCTACATTTGTTAAAATCAAAGCTGGCTCTGCTAAGATTAATATTTTTATCATTTAGTTATCTTCGGAGACACCGCGAATGACTATTTTTTGAGATTTTAAGCATTGGAACAGCTACCTTTTTATATTATAATAATTGCAATATACATATACCTAGGCAACACAAACAGAACCACAACGATCCAAAAACATTCATACAATTGAAATTACACATAAAAAAATCTACAGTCAAAGATTTCAAACCTAAAATTATGCAACTCACTAGCAACTCTCTTGGCCTCGTCCTCGGCGGCCTTGGCAGCGAGCCTGGCCTTCTTCTTGGCGTCCTCAGCGGCCTTGGCGGCCTGCGCCTTAGCCTCCTCCGCGGCCTTCTTGGTCGCGTCCACCGTCGTGTTGATAGTGTCTGGGGAACAGAGTCTTGTTTAGAAAAATATATGTATAAAACAGGTTTGTTGCATACCACAACAAAACCTTTTTAAAGTAAGTAAGTATTTAAAAACTTATCCTAACAGGTTCATCTCGCCTCAGTGTTACCTAACACGAAATGAAAATAAAATTTATACGGTTTGCGTATCATTACCAGATTTTCCTCCGAAGTTGACTTTTCATCATTACCTACTTTTTTAATCAGAAAAACTTTGTACTACCTCTTTAGTTGTTAGAGAAACGCACCCTGATGTACAGATACATTTATTCCGTGCGGGAATTGAACCCACAAAGGTGCTACACGGTTGTAAACAAGTATAGTATAACGAAATATATAAATAAGCATTAATAAACGAGGTGCAAAAAAATATTACTTTTTAATGCATATGGCTTTGAAGTGTTGTCAGAGCAACTAATTATTTAAAAAAATGCTTGTATATCCTTAGCCAATGAGCCACTGAGTTTGATATTCGTTAAATCGTTAATTTGCTCTCTAAATAAACACTTCAAACAATAGCTGCAATCAGATTATTATGTAAATTATATCAAAAAGCTACAAGCCACACTCGCAAGTACCGTCCGTATCTTCAACAGTTTTTTCACACACGCCAAGTGCTTTTTCAGAAGTATTCTGGGACTCTTCCAAGTTTGTTTGAATCAAACCTAGAAATACATAGATATCCTTGTTTTACCTACCATACCTATGTTCAATTGCATAGTACATTTTATATAGATCCTACTTTAAAACGAAAAGATAAAATAGTTATCTATTATTTTTTAATAATTACTTATGCTATTGGACAAGGTTTTACTTATTCCTGAAAAAAATAACATTATCTTACCACAACCTCATTAGTTACAGATAAGAAAGTGTAAAAGGAAAGTTAATTTTGTTACCTTCTGTCGATTCTAAAACGTCTAAGTTTTCCGCTTCATTATCCGCTACGTGAAAGAGCGTGTGCGCTACAGTATCTACAGAAAGTTAGCAGAAAAAAGTGTTAAAACAGAAACGAATATTATTAAGTAAAGAAAGAAAAGTGAAAAACGCAGAATTAGGTGCATGCAATTAATAACAAACTATCACAAGTTCTGTTTTTGTCCCTGACGGATTCACTGGTAACAGAAACAAAACAATGATTAGTTCCACACTGACGTCTTACTTAATAAGCGTAAACATATTAATGTTTTGGAGTAATTTCTTAATAAAATAATTTTTTTTTTATTCAAAGCATCGTTTGTACCTTTAGCGCCTCCAACAAAAGATACGCCTTTATCGACAACGGATGCTGCGGCAGACTTGGTTGTGTCTACAGTGCTCTGAACTGTACTGGCTACCGTATCTACAATACATTGAAATAAGCAATAAAAATAGCTGATTTAATCTAAACAAACTCCATTAATAAGCTCAAAAAATACCTTTGGCAGTCCCTAAAAATGATACGCTTGTGTCTACAGCGCCACCGGCTACATTCTTAGCGGTATCTACAGTGCTTGAGATGGTATCTATGTGTAAAATAAAATAGTAAAAATAGGTAAAATATCAGCAGGCTTATGGTAAAAAGTCAGTAATTAAAATTTTAACGGAAATTGTTGATTTGTTCATCATTCTATTTATTTAAAAAATATAATTTCAAAAAATATATTCCCATTATACTATAACCTTCATAATTTTTAGGTACACATATAAAAAGCAAAACTAAAACAAGAATCTTTTTGGCAATAGTCATGAAATCATATCGATTTTAGTAAAAGCTTAATTGTTTTCCGTATAACAGATTTTCATACCTGGCAAAAGCTAGAGCAGTTTTACCTTTTGCACTTCCTACGAAAGAAACGCCCTTATCTACGGCAGACGAGGCTACATTCTTTGTGACATCTACAGTGCTATGTACAGTGTTCGCTAGCGTGTCTACAAAGAAAAAAATACTATAAGTATTAAAGAAAATATCAAATGATTGAAAAATAAATAAAATAATAGCATTGAAACTACCTTTAGCGCTAGTAGCGTAAGATACGCCGGTGCCTACGGCCGAAGCAGCTGCTTGTTTTGTTGCGTCAATACTATGGGCTACGGTATCTACAAAAATATATAATTGGTATTTAAGTATTTATTTTTTGGGTCTTTCTATAAAATGGCATTTCCGTTAAAATATTTGAAGAGGCCGTAATAGATTTAAAATTTCAGATATTCTTTCATTAAATTTTTTGCAGGTACTGGAAATTTAAAGCATGAAGCAAAAATGTTTCAGAGCAATACCTTTAGCGCTTCCAATACTTTGTTTCTTTGCTGGTAAATTAATAATCTAGCTAGTCCCCGGCATTACATTTTCCAGCATTCAACTTGTTTCAACATTCAAGTTTATAAAGAGCGTGTTTTCGCTTTTTAGTTTGTAGGTTTTTTTAACGCAGGTAGGTTTTTTGTTTAATTTAATAAGTTATAGTTATTTAGAAAAGGAAAAATCCTGCCTGCGGTCGAATTTTTCCTTTTCTAAATAACTTTAAAATCTTAGCATGGAAAATGCCAAAAATATACAAAAAGATAATTAATAAGTTATTTTAATTCACACTTAGTTTTTTTTGTAAATGAAATCTATTTATTAGCTTCTATAAGATACCCACCGGGTCACAATGTTATGTTATTCTTTTGCGTTATTATTTATCCCTCTATTTTTTTTCGGACGGCACGCGCGGTATCGTACTATAGGTCACCGCATAACCCTCGTATTTCGAAATCCGTGAAACAGCATCGGCTGTAGAGCGTGCTGGGCCAACAAATTAGACATACATTTTGTGTACTAACTGTGCATAAAGTATTTTAATTAAATAAATAAATACATACGCTCGAAAAACCTTACTTCGTCAGTTGGGTTAAAATTAGATACTGTGCTATCAATAATTATCGCGATATAACTTTAATTAAACCAATTATGTCCAAAATGTATGAAAGAAGAGTCTTTTGGTTGCTGTACAGAGGTACTGCAACCAAAATTAATAAGTACAGTTTGGATTTCAAAGCGCATCCACAACATTAGCTAGTTTCTCTATAATAAAAGCAAAGCAATAGTAGGTATTATACTTGCAAATATTAATAATAATTATCTCACTCACACAACGATCTCATGATTCCGGGATTTCAGGAGGTACCTATCACTCACTCTATGTTACTTACTTCCTTGAAGTTTAAGTAAATATACTCTACCTATTCTGATCTCTGGTAATTATTAATAGGTTTTAACAAAAACAATGGTCTGATACCCTTCATTATTCTGATACATCTTCTGATGCGTAGGATATCAGACATTATAAATATGACATTCCACAAGGGAGCGTACTAGGCCCAATACTGTTTCTTTTGTACATAAATGATATCATGAAAATAACCAACTATAAATGCATTTTACTTGGCGACAATGCCTCCATTATAACATCTAATAAAAACAATAAAATTAAAGATCATGAATCAGATATAAGTAATACAATACACACGTTATTGTACTTGCTACAGAGAAACCATTTAAAAATAAATTTAAACAAATTCATTAACATTCACTTTAATAAATCTTTTGTTAATAAAAACAAGATCAAAATCAATATAAATAAATCTAATCAAATAATTTATTTGCTTTAAACACAATTAAGTGTGATACAGTGTCAAATAAAAAGTATTTTTGATGTTAAAAGAAAATATTAATAGTTCAGCATATTCTACCTAAACAGGTGAATAATCTCCATCATCACATAATATTGATTAATGTTATTTCAATAATAGATTAAATCATAATCAAATTGAATAAATGCAGTAGGTAAAATACAAAATAAAAAATAGAAATGACAATACAAAACAAATAAAATCATAGAAATAACACATTATTACGAAGTCTAAATGATGATATTTGAATTATTATTATTATTATTTTGTTTATATAACTCCACTTTGGTTATCACTTCCTCCGAGAGCGAGGACACATCCAAAGGCCAGTGGCCCTCCAGATCACAAGCCGTTCAGTGGCAGGCGAACTCCCTTCGACGTACTGGCGCCGTCGTCGGTGGAGAGTACTCTTGTCGTTGGCCCTCGACAGTTGCAGCAGTGTCCAGTGATATTCTCCCATATTACGGCTGCTGCAAGGTGGATCTCAACGACAAGTATGGAGTTGTTGGATAATTATGTCGCTGCATTATATCTGGCATGCGCTTATGTTAGCGTACACAGGTTTTCTTCGTCCAAAATATATATATTATTTTTCACTTTTTTAGTATCTCGTCATAGTTTTTGTATTGTTAATTTATAAAATAAATTTGTTCACTTTCGGGATTAAAATATGCGCATTCGCGGATACTGATATATTATTATTATAATCATTATTATTATTATCAAGGTTTTTATTAAAAATGTAAGACTACCTTTGGCTGTGCCAACCGCCGTTGTGCTCTGATCAACCGCAGCGGAGGCTACATTTTTTGTTGTATTTACTGTATTTTGGATTATTCTCGCTAATGTATCTACATACACAGGTGTATTGTAAATTAACCAAAAAACAACAAAGGAAATAAACATAATGATTTTTGCAAAGATATGTAAAGTACCTTTGGCTGTGCCAATAGCTGTAGTGCCTTTCTCAACTGCGGCAGCGGCTGCATTTGCAGTAGTACTTACTGTGGACTGAATTGCATCTACAGTGCAATGCACAGTGCTTGATAGTGTGTCTACAAAACAAAATATAAATATAATAGAAACTAAGTATGTATAAAAACCCAGAACTAAAATAAAATATTTTTGCTTAACTACCTTTAGCACTAGTAGCGTAACTTACGCCCGTATCTACGGCAGAAGCAGCTACTTGTTTCGTTGCGTCAATAGTATGGGATACGGTATCTACAAATTTAAGTGAGCATTAAGTTTTGGCTTTTTCTATTGGTGCTAAGAACTAAGAGGCCAAAATTGTCTCGAAACAATTTGAAAATTAACATATTCAAAATAATTTTAATAAGTACTGAATATGACAAACTAAAATCAAAGTATACCTTTAGCGCTTCCTACGAAAGATACGCCTTTATCTACGGCGGATGAGGCTACATTCTTTGTGGCATCTACAGTGCTATGTACAGTGCTCGCAAGCGTATCTACAAAATAAAATATAATATAAAAGGAGAAATAAAACTAAACTTAAATATTTAGCTTGACTAAGTACCTTTAGCGCTAGAAGCATAAGATACGCCGGTGTCTACAGCCGAAGCAGCTGCTTGTTTTGTTGTGTCAATTGTATGGGCTACGGTATCTACAAATTTAAGTGAGCATTAAGTTTTGGCTTTTTCTATTGGTGCTAAGAACTAAGAGGCCAAAATTGTCTCGAAACAATTTGAAAATTAACATATTCAAAATAATTTTAATAAGTACTGAATATGACAAACTAAAATCAAAGTATACCTTTAGCGCTTCCTACGAAAGATACGCCTTTATCTACGGCGGATGAGGCTACATTCTTTGTGGCATCTACAGTGATATGTACAGTGCTCGCAAGCGTATCTACAAAATAAAATATATTATAAAAGGAGAAATAAAACTAAACTTAAATATTTAGCTTGACTAAGTACCTTTAGCGCTAGAAGCATAAGATACGCCGGTGTCTACAGCAGAAGCAGCTGCTTGTTTTGTTGTGTCAATTGTATGGGCTACGGTATCTATAAACAATATACAGTATCTATAATCTATTGTCCTAAATTACATATCGTATTATGTGGTTTCGATTTATTCTTTGATTAGTTAGAGATATTATATAGTACAGCTCATTATTATTTTTGATTTTTTTATGGTTTTACTTGGATGCCGATTTCTGAACTGTCCGGTTAGTTCATAATAATAAATAATCCCGAAAAGTACTCTATACCTGCGGACAATCCCGAAATAAACTAGAGTCAGACAATAAAAATCAAACAAAAACGTCTCACAAGAAACTAATTTTTAATGTTGTTAATGATGTTACTGCCTAATAATATCAGGGACTGTCGGTCAATTACTTTGTTTAAAAGTCGATTGAAAAAATATATTTACGAAAATATCTTTTAAAATCGTTCGATCTCTGTATTGTAATAGGTATTATTTAGTTATTGTAAGTGAACTATGTTCTTTATGAGTAATAATAATCTTTAAACCTAATGTTTTTCTTTTCAATAGGTACCTTTGGCACTTCCTATTAGTGATGAGCCCATGCCAATAGCTGATGCAGCTGCACTCTTAGTGGTATCTACTGTAGAGTGAACTGTGTTCGCAACAGTGTCTAAAATTGGTAACAAAAAAATCAAATTAAAATTAAACCAAAAAGAAAATCAAGTTACCAAAAAGAACTAACGTATTGCCCTATATTGTAACTACCTTTTGCACTGCCAATAAGTGATGTACCCTTTTCAACAGCGGCTGCAGCAACATTTTTAGTCGTATCTAAAGTCGCATGTACTGTATTTGCTACTGTATCTAAATGCAAAATAAAATACATTTAAAATTAGCACAACACAAGGTGTTATTAAAAAAATGCAACTACGCAATGTGTTTCAGTAATCCCTAAAAGTTTGTAACGTTTTTACAAAATAAATTTCTTTAGGAATAAGGTGTTTTTTTTTTTATTATTTCTCATTTATTAATTTCGGTGTGTATAATTTGTAAATATCTAGACCGTGGTGGATTGACATAAATATTCTACCTTTAGCAGCGCCAATCATTGTGGTGCCTCTTTCAGTTGCGGCAGCGGCGACATTTTTTGTAGTTTCTACTGTGCTATGTACTGTATTTGCTACCGTATCTACGAATGTTAATGATATATATTAGCACAAATACCAACACATGAGATATCAAGCATTTTATTAACAAAAATTTCTTTCGGTTGATGTTAAAATGAAAATGAAAATATGATTTTGACAAAAAAATATGTTAACCTTTGGCTGTGCCAATCACAGTTGTGCCCTTCTCAACTGCGGCAGCCGCTACATTTTTAGTTGTATCTACTGTGCCTTGGATTGTGCTCGCTACTGTATCTACAATAGTGAAAAAAGTGATAAAATAATAAAATTAGCGACAATAAAAAAAAAATTTTTTTACTCATAGATATAAAGTTAGGGTTTTACCAATCGCACATCACAAACTCGGCAATGGTAAAATTTTTAGTTGTATCTATTGTCCGTGAACTGTATTGGTTAATTTTAATATATCTTACACACGGGCGGCGAAAATCGCCAAAAATTAAGTGAAATACGAAATACCTTTGGCTGTGCCAACCATCGTAGTGCCCTTCTCAACTGCGGCGGCGGCTACATTTTTTGTCGTATCTACTGTACTTTGAATTGTGCTCGCTACGGTATCTAAATACATACATACAGTGAAAATTAGTCACAAAACAACAAAGGAATTAAACATAATGATTTTTGCATAGAGATGTAAAGTACCTTTGGCTGTGCCAATAGCTGTAGTGCTTTTCTCAACTGCGGCAGCGGCTGCATTTGTAGTTTTATTTAATGTGGCCTGAACTGTGCTGGTTACTGTATCTACATAATATGCACAACGATGAGCCACAACGTGAACGGTTATTTACAACATCAAAGATCGTAAGTTAGTTATGTAAGTAATATGTGTAGTACCTTTAGTTGAACCAATAAGTGATGTGCCTTTCTCAATTGCAGCTGATGACGCATTTTTTGTTGTATCTACAGTCGATAGTACTGTGCTCGATACATTATCTATTAAAAATTATAAAATATAACTTCGATGGATAGGTGAGTTATTTAGTACGATATATTAATAATATTCCTGTGAACTACCTTTGGCTGTGCCCACTAATGTAGTCCCCTTATCTACGGCTGTTGCTGCAACATTTTTAGTTGAGTCTGCTGTGGTTTGTGCAGTGCTTGCAATCGTATCTAATTGTCAAAATAAAAATAAATGAGTAGCCAATTACATAGGTAAAATGTATGTACTTGCACAAATAATGAGACAGTAAAATGGGGCGGATTGAAAACTAACGAGTTAATTGGCATGGGAATGGCAAACGAATTATTTGTATTTTATATTGAACTGGGCTTTTGAACTATTCACTCACAGCAGCACTTTATAATAACATTGCTGGTTTACGATTTGTAGCCCAATAAACTAAACTAACACCCTTAAAGCCCTGTAGTTCTAAAACCGCTCCAATTTACGCTCGTAGTGTCAACTACCTTTAGCTGTTTCAATAAATTATGTACCCTTATCGACTGCGGCAGTCGTGACATTTTTAGTAGTATCTACTGTGCTCGCGACGGTATCTACAAATATAAATGACCTAAAGTACGGTACAAGGATAATGACCTAAACTTGACGATAGGATTACGACATTTAAGGAAAACATTGACCCTTATGACGACAAAATGAGGGACTCAAAACATTAAATTTAATGTCAATAGGATTAGCAGCCTTTCAACGTGGGTATGTTCCATACGCTAGTCGATAGTGAGCTATACAGATGATGTTATGAGTCATAACAGCTCTTTTTACGCAACATGTAGGCAATGTGGCTTTTAAAAAATAATTGGAGTCCACTCAAAAAGTTTTCGTAATCGTAAGTAAGATAAACTACCTCTAGCTGTTCCGATGAGTGAAGTGCCTTTGTCAACGGCAGCAGCGGCTACGTTTTTAGTTGTATGCACAGTTGTACTAATAGTGTTTGCTACAGTTTCTAAAAATTAAAACAAGTAAACATTATTTGGTTTTTCAATGAAATTATCGGGCAGCCTAGAGTTAGGATTGATGATTAAATAGGCTTTTCCCTATAACATGTAATCGTATAGGAAAGTGATGTCGGTTGGTAAATTAAAATTAAGCTCCCAAATAAATTGGGATGGGGAGAAAAGGATGGTGATGATGATCCCAAGTCAATTAAGGAAATGATTATGAAAACAATGTTGAGCATATGCTGACCTTTGGCAGAGCCAATCATTGTGGTGCCTTTCTCAACAGCCCCGGCCGCCACATTTTTAGTGGTATCTACAGTGGTATGGACTGTGTTCGCTACTGTATCTATAAAAAAACAGTAATTACAATAACATTTCATTCATAGCTACCCCGTTCAGTGTACTATGCACATTAATCTAATACCTAGCAAAAAAATACTTAGGTGACGTGGCGTGCATAGTGCCATACGAGTAAGTAAGTAATTATCTATAAAAAACTAGAAAATAATACAAACTCAATTTTATGGAATACTAAAGAATATCTTGCACGTGGACAATATTTATGAAGCGTAAAATAAGAAAAATGCTCTATTAAGCTGAGCATACTTAACAGTAAAAACTGGGTCTTAATAAAAATAAAAAGTGTAATACATTTGGCTATGACACTACAACGCAAATAGATGTAAACTAGACGTGTCTACCGACTGGAATAAAAAAAAAAAAGAAACGAAACATGACTTATTAATGTAATATAATGTTAACTGAAGTACTAAAAACTAAGTACCTACTACTTTATTTCAAACTCTATGTTACGTACTTAACATAGGCTCGCATCAACCGCAATATCATTGAATTTCTCTGTACCCCGCTTTTACTTGCGGTAGTTTCTAAGTGGCAACACAGTAAAATTGTTATTGACTTATCTTTCCTCGCTACTTGCTGAATTTAAATTTAGACCTGCTAGACTAGGCCGCTTTTGATTAATCAGAAAACTAGAGCTGCTATGGGCTCTAAATATGATTCCAAAGGAACTGCTAAATATAGCCTTGTATACAGGGGGGCTCCCCTGTATACTGTATCGTGGTAATAGATAAAACTGTCAATTTGAGCCTGTGCAGATAAATAAATTTAAGTAATAAATCAGTGTTTTAGAGAATATATTTTCTAAGAAAATGGGTGTATTGTTCTTTCCATTTTCACTAGCCTAACTAAAAATAACTCACAATAAAGTTTTTGTTTACCTTTAGCAGTGTTAACATATGATTTTCCTGTTTCAACTGCGGTTTGAGCCACATTTTTCGTTGTATCAACTGTGCTCTGAATTGTGCTCTGAACTGAATCTAAAATATTATCAATTATTTTTATATGTACATATTAAAAGCGTAAAGATGAACATAATTATTATAGTTTTAGTCGATTATTCTATTTACCTTTTGCTGAATCGACGTAAGTTTTCCCCGTCTCTAGTGTACTTTGTGCAGTTTTCTTTGTACTATCTATTGTGCTTGTTACTGTATCTATGGCGTAAAAATATTAAAATAAATCTTCTGAATATGTATTATGGTAAGTAATCAAATCAATAAAAAGTTAATAACTAAAAACAAAATTTGGTAAAAATAATATAAAAAAAACTAAACTAAAATCAGTTAAAAAAAAAACAAAAATATCTATTAGCAAATAAATACCTGTGGCAGTTCCTAAATACGATAAGCCCATACCATAAGCAGAGCTGGCGACATCTACAGACGCGTCATAGGCCATTCGTAACGTAGATTGCGCTGTATCTAAAGCGTTATTTGCAAAAACACACAGTTTTTAGTCACAGGTGGCATCAAAACGGCAAAAACATACGAAAAATAGAAATAAATAATACCTTTTGCACTATCTACATAATATTTTGTCGTGTCGACAGCTGATTGAGCAGCGTGTTTGGTAGTGTCTACGGTACTATTCACAGTATTAGCGATTGTATCTACAAAGTTACAAACAAATCGTTAAAAAAAATCAATATGGTGAATATGATCATACGCATGTGAAACCTACCTCTAGCGGTTGTGGCATAAGATTTGCCGGTATCAATAGCCGATTGAGTAACTTTCTGTGTAGTATCTACTGTGCTCTGAATAGTGCTTGATACTGTATCTACAAAACAATGTAAAAATAAAATAAAAAAATCGTGGCAGTAAAATAAAAAAACATAGAATTAGGTATACCTGAGGTCGATTTTTTCTTTTCCAAAATACATATGGCTCATTAAACAGAAAATGATTTCGGTTTTTGTATTACAATTCATTATATTTATTATACCTCCCTACTATATGTATACATTAATTTCAGTTGAAATAGACCGTGATAATATGTAAACAATGAAATAAGATTTGTTTTGTTTTTAATAATAATAACTAATCTACCTGTGTTGTAAGTACTTTAATGTCAATAAATTTAAAGGCAAAAGACAAAGAGTTAAACAAAACAGCAGTTGCCAAAAGCTATTTCTGTCTCGCCCACAATTATCGAGAAAGACATGATGACAAGAAGGTTGATGACAAATAAGGTTTGTTTACCTTTAGCCGACTCCGCGTAAGATTTGCTGGTGTCAATGGCTGACTCGGCAGCGTCTTTAGTACTCTCATATGCATTATTCGCAGAATCTATAATAGTATAAAGTTAGTTCATGCAGACAGAAGAAGAAGAAGAAGTAGGTATAGAAAAAGGATTGAACAGTAGTACCTTTAATAATAAAATATTAAGTAGCTTACCTTTAGTTGTGTTGTACGCAGATTCGGCCGCCTTTTTTGTGTTTTCTGCTGTCGTTGCTAATGTGTCTAAAGAATAGGGGATAGCAAAAAAATATATTAAGCAAAACTACTAAAAATATAGCGTAACGTACGTGGATCACTAGGTAATATTATTGAACGTGTGATAAATAAGCTTAAAAAAATCAAAAATATTTTTTAAAAACGTAACAGCCAACAAGTAAAATGAACAAGAATTTGTGCTGTCATAAAAATACAAGGAAATAGTATAAAAAATAGCTAAAAATACTTTTGGTTAAAACAAACCTAATTACATTGAAACAGGACTCGATAAATCGACTAATTTAGCATTAAACAAATCGGCTAAATTCAACATTAAATAAATCGACTAAGTTCAACCCCCTACCTTTTGTGGTATCGACGACTTTCTTTCCATCAGCGACTGCCTTACTTGCGGCGTCACGCGCCTCTCCAGCAGCAAGGGACACCTTCGACAGCTCCTTATCCAGTGCATCGATAGCAGAGTGCTTCGCGTCTGCGGCTATTAAAACAATATGATGGGTCAGCGATCGTTTAGGTTGTATTTATAGTAACTTACATAAAATATCAATAACTTAAAGTAAACAGACATTATCTCAATAATTAAGTTAGATATAATGCCATTGCGCATAGGTATACTGTGCCCCATATTGTTACCTACTTTGACAATATCTTTCCTTTCCCTTTCCCTTTCCCGTGGGCCTAAATCATTGATTAGTGAATGACTTAAAAGCCAACCTATCAAATTTCAAGTGACTTTGTCTTCATAATTTCTGGCATTTAGTGATTAGTCTGTGTAAGTGGTACGAGTATTACATCTCTATGTATTTCAGTTTACGTATATAGGTATAAGAAGATATTTAAATAAGTATGTATATATATTACGTATATGATCTCTTCAAAAATACCGTAGTCTCGACTATAGTACTTAAAGTTGAGGGACTCCCATAATATATATTTAAACATGATTACAAAAAAACGCTCCAAAAATGCATTTGTGTTGTGCCACAAACCAGATGCTCATTGAAGCACATATGCAACCACTTGACGAGATAAAGATTTATTGAATAGGTACTAGCTTCCAATAATCAACTAATTAATATGTATTCCAAGAGAAGGTATAACTTGTTTTAGATTTTAACAAAGACTTTGGTACAACAATGGCGTTATACGAAATGGGTTAATTGTATTTGTCATTTGTTTTGTATCATCAATTCCTTAATCTATTCTACTTTTATACAGCCATTTACCTAATTTACCGAACAGAAGTAATTAAATACTCATTATTATATTGTTATTAAAAAAGTTAATCACTTTATTGTTAAGGTAAATGTTCGCGACGACACGTCACCCATCAAATATAGTGCTTACGCGAGTGCCTAAGTCAAAACAATAATAGAAATCGCTAAGTGTTAGAAAAATAGACAAAATAAAACAGTTAAAAAACTAGTGAAAAGTGCTATCTATAAGTGTCATTTTGTGTTAATTCGATGCCAGGGTGAAACGTAAGTACGATCCAGGTCTCAAAATAGTATTCACATTAGTATTTCGATCATTTAACAGTAATCTAGTGTTTTTGTATGACCTGAGACTCGTATGAATATTTTTCACCCTACCTTCGAACGTTTGTTTTTTGTTAATGCAATATTTAAGTTTTTTCGTAATAGGCTTTGTACCCTAATATTAGGTATTAAATATAAATAGAAATAAATGAATTTAGTATTCCCGGGTAGCTTAGGTAATGACCTAGCTATCGACAGTGTTTTAATTTACCTGACACATATAGAAAAATAATAGGACCTAAGGGAAAAGTTAGGTGCCCTAAAAATTCCTAAAATTTTCAAGTTCATACTAGAATATCTTTGTAACTATAGACATACGGTCGATGGGACCTAGATAGGCATATAGGTTACAAAATAGGCTTTCCATCGACACATAACACATAGACATAAGCATAATGTAAGACCTAGATTTAAACCCTAAAATGATTGTTTAATAAAACAGTTTCAATAAAGTTTGTACTGCGAACGGGAAGCGGCTCCGCGGTTCTCGTCAAGGTAAAGTTTGGGCGTACGTTAGTAAATGCAAAATGTACGCAAATCGTAGACATCGGTGCGACATATTATTTTCTTGAAGAAATCTGCTCATCTACCAGGAACCGCTTCCCCCGCATATTTTGAAGACTATTTCTGCGTTCTTATTTCTTCACCACCGCATCTCCCTGAAGACTCGTGACGGCTACAGACACACGCCTACATACAACTTCATCGAACACACGAAGCTCTCCGGAACCTACAGGTGCAGGACGTAAGCGTCTCGCCAGCTATATACCACCCTCCGACATACATACACCGTATATAGCTGGGAGGTTAACGCCCGTCTGGCACATTTGATGGTCCTTCGAGCCGGATCTCTTCGTTGAAGATTGAAGATAGAAATACGTAGCCAGCATGCCGGTCACAAGATCGCAAGGGAGATCAGCAGAGGCGTGGGTTGTTGACGTCGGAGCGGAACACAGCGAGGCAACTGTTCGTCATCAGCTACCGCCCCGCTCGCCGTCTACCACCGAGGGAGCAGAGCCGTCACGCCCCCCCCGGGGCGGGGGGGGTGCCCCCCCTGCAGCGACGTCGACAGAACTAAGTGGATCAACAGCGACGCCGCGTGACAGAAGGGAAGCCCGCTCGATGGAGAACGTCTCTGATCGCACCGTGAAGAATGTGGATGAAACGTACCGTCGTGCCGCACCGATGACTACCCGGGGTGACGCCCGTCAAGAACAGTCTCGACCGCCATCAGCATCGAACAAATCGACAAGGAAAATCAGGAAGGCTCGTGAAGACCTACTGAAGATTAAGCTAGAGCTTGCGCAACTAGCTTTACAGAGGGCCGAGGAAGATTCCGAGGACGAATATTTGGAGGACAGAAATTCGAACGATGACTACGTACGTTCCTGGCTGGAAGAAGCACCGGAACCTACGATGAGGGAAGCCAATACCGCCGAGGGGGGCATTCGAAATACGGACACCGAGCCACCGCCCCCCCCTGTGGACTTCGACATACAGGGCATCCAACAGAAAGCACCGTTAATCTCCAATATAGATGAACATTTGGAGGATAGAAATTCGAACGATGACTACGCACGTTCCTGGCTAGAAGCACCGGAACCTGCTACGAGGGAGGCCAACACCGCCGAGGGGGGCATTCGAAATACGGACACCGAGCCACCGCCCCCCCCTGTGGACTTCGACATACAGGGCATCCAACAGAAAGCACCGTTAATCTCCAATACAGAACAAGAAATCGCAACAAAGGACATCGCGCCCATACAGAAAAAAGAAGATAGTACGACTGATGGCACACTTCGCCCGTTCATCACAGAACTTACCTCTGCTGTAGCTGCGCTCGCCGGGAAGAAAGGCAATGAAGCTGTTACGCCACGCAACGCACCCGCGAAGACCGTGGCGGACCCACCGGCGGGAGTGAGACGTATCGTACAAAGAACACACACAGCTACAGACAGAAACACAGTTAAATGTCGCATATGCGACAAAGAAGGTCATTATTCTTCTCAATGTTACAGATTCAAGGACGCTGACAACAACAAAAGATGGGAGCTGGCTAAGAAGCATGGCATGTGTTTTCGCTGCCTCCGCAACAGATACCAGGGACACACCTGCAAGGCAAAGAGATGTGGTATCGAAGGATGCATCGCCAAGCACCATCAGCTTCTTCACTACGAAAAGAAGCCTAGAATAGAAGAGGTCAGAGAATCACAGGAAATCGTCACCAGCTCACGCACCGCCAGCACACCGAAGCTACTCATCGGCCAAGAAAACTTGCACCTACTCCTGGCAACAGAAGTACGACGTGGACCGAAGCATCAACCGATAGCGTCGCTCACCGCGCTAGGATGGGTACTGCACGGTGCTCACACGAGAACCCTGGGACAGCAAGTACACTACGTCAACAGACTGACCACGAGTGACGACAAGCTGGATGAACAGCTACGAGAATACTTCGCGCTGGAGTCGCTGATGATCAACCCTCGCCGTCCTGCATCCGACCCTGAGAAAATAGCAGAAGATATATTGAACCGGACCACAGTACAGTTAGAAAACGGGCACATAGAAAAATCAATTTTATGGAAAAATGAAAATATAGAAATGCCAGATAGCTATGCAGCGGCCTTGAAAAGGCACGTGTCAATAGAAAGAAAGTTGGACCGCAACCCCGACCTCAAGAAGTGGGTGTCCAACTCAACAGAAGTAATAGAAAATATAGATCCAGATCGACAGAACAATATAGAAATCGTGAACATAGGAAATAAAGAAAACACAGAGAAAATACTCGGATTGATATGGAAACCGAGTACCGACGAGCTGAGCTTCAACTTGAAAATAGCCAGACTTCCAATAGACATACTGGAAAAGGAAGTGTCGACCAAGTTAAGCATAGCCGACATAGCAACGCGTGACGTACCGCACTACTTCAACCCTACACACGAGTGGTACAGCGGACCGAACTTCCTGTATGAAGAACCGTCGACTTGGCCTTCAGAAAAAACAGAAATAATAGAAAATAACACAGAGGAAAAAACGCTCGTAGCCACAGAAAAATGCAGCATATCGAAAATTAGAGAAGCCGTCCCTGACCCAGACAGATTTTCACGATGGGAGCGTCTTCTACGTGCAACGGCGCGAGTACAACAGTTCATATCGCTATGTCGAAGGCCCAAGGAAACTACGTTATACAAGAGAACAAGAAAAAATAGAGAAAATGATCCCGACTGGAAGAAACAGAAAAATGTCACGCCTACGCCTCAGAAGAAAATTATATGTTCGAATGAAAATCATAGAAAATTCGTCATACTGGAAGCCGAATTCCTCAGAAAAGCGGAAAAAATCCTCGTGCGAGTCGTGCAACAGGATTCGTTCGGACAAGAAATATCCGACCTCAGTAAACAGAAGAGTGTCACCAGCGACAGCCGACTACGCGCCCTGCAAGTACAGCTTGAGGACAAAATAATAGTGCTAAGAAGCCGCATAGCCACCATCGACGAACGCCGCGAGCCTGAGCGCAGACTCCGCCATACTCGCCCTGCGCAGGTTCGCCGCCCGTCGAGGTTGCCCCACCGAAATACACTCGGACAACGGCACTAACATGCACGGCGCTGACAAGGAACTTCGAGAGGCGACCAGAGAAGAAGCAAGTCGCCGCGGCATCGTGTGGCGCTTCATCACCCCTTCCGCGCCCTTTATGGGAGGGGTGTGGGAGCGTCTGGTGCGCTGCGTGAAGACCGCACTATACACTGTACTGCAAGAAAAACATCCGCACGAAGAGGTACTATCGACGTTACTGTGTGAAGCAGAGTACACAGTAAACAGCAGGCCATTGACCCACGTCTCGGTGGACAGCGAGGACGGGGAGTCAATCACCCCGAACCACTTCCTGCTGGGGGGCTCCGCAAGGCTGCCCACCCCCGGCACATTCGACGAGCAAGACATAGACAGCAAGAAGCACTGGCGCCGCTCCCAGGCGCTCGCCGACATGTTCTGGCGACGCTGGGTGCGAGAGTACCTTCCCGAGCTCCAAAACCGGCGGGAGCCCTACAGCCGTGGCCCCTGTCTGCAAGTGGGCGACCCTGTGCTCATCGCAGACGGCCAACTGCCGCGCAATACATGGCCGCGCGGCAGAGTAATCGCCGTGTACCCTGGTCCAGACGGCGAGGTCAGGACCGCCGAGGTTCGCACCTCTGGCGGGGTCCTGAAACGTCCTGTGAAGAAGCTCGTCCCCCTACCGAAGTGATCCTGAGACGTCGCTCACCGAAGAGGATGCAGCTCCGCTACGAGCCGGCGCCACTGCGCTGCGCTGCACGGCGGGAGAGATGTTCGCGACGACACGTCACCCATCAAATATAGTGCTTACGCGAGTGCCTAAGTCAAAACAATAATAGAAATCGCTAAGTGTTAGAAAAATAGACAAAATAAAACAGTTAAAAAACTAGTGAAAAGTGCTATCTATAAGTGTCATTTTGTGTTAATTCGATGCCAGGGTGAAACGTAAGTACGATCCAGGTCTCAAAATAGTATTCACATTAGTATTTCGATCATTTAACAGTAATCTAGTGTTTTTGTATGACCTGAGACTCGTATGAATATTTTTCACCCTACCTTCGAACGTTTGTTTTTTGTTAATGCAATATTTAAGTTTTTTCGTAATAGGCTTTGTACCCTAATATTAGGTATTAAATATAAATAGAAATAAATGAATTTAGTATTCCCGGGTAGCTTAGGTAATGACCTAGCTATCGACAGTGTTTTAATTTACCTGACACATATAGAAAAATAATAGGACCTAAGGGAAAAGTTAGGTGCCCTAAAAATTCCTAAAATTTTCAAGTTCATACTAGAATATCTTTGTAACTATAGACATACGGTCGATGGGACCTAGATAGGCATATAGGTTACAAAATAGGCTTTCCATCGACACATAACACATAGACATAAGCATAATGTAAGACCTAGATTTAAACCCTAAAATGATTGTTTAATAAAACAGTTTCAATAAAGTTTGTACTGCGAACGGGAAGCGGCTCCGCGGTTCTCGTCAAGGTAAAGTTTGGGCGTACGTTAGTAAATGCAAAATGTACGCAAATCGTAGACATCGGTGCGACATATTATTTTCTTGAAGAAATCTGCTCATCTACCAGGAACCGCTTCCCCCGCATATTTTGAAGACTATTTCTGCGTTCTTATTTCTTCACCACCGCATCTCCCTGAAGACTCGTGACGGCTACAGACACACGCCTACATACAACTTCATCGAACACACGAAGCTCTCCGGAACCTACAGGTGCAGGACGTAAGCGTCTCGCCAGCTATATACCACCCTCCGACATACATACACCGTATATAGCTGGGAGGTTAACGCCCGTCTGGCACAGTAAAAAAAGATCTAGAATGGTTTTAGTTAGCCGTATTAATATGTGTGTATCGTGATACGGTTAAATTGTGCAATCAATATTGTATATTAATAGCAGGATACACCTTCATAGATTTCCATGATTTGACACGGAAAAGAGCCGTTAAATAAATTCAATTTAGGAGTCTACCGACCGGAAGCACGTTGCGATATAGTAATTTGTAAGCAAGCAATCTCGTTTTATTTTATAGATTTTTATATAACTTACATGTTAGGATTGGTATGATTTTTATAGATCTTTTTGAAGTTTCTAATTACAAAATTAGCTCTGACAAGAAACGACTTTTAAACAGAAGAAGAATTCCAAGAGAGATACAAGCCCACAAGATTCCAGCACAATGTTTTTCTCCGCTATTAATAATTATTAATCCGAACATGAATTCGAAATGTCTAAACTTCTAAAGGTGCTTGACCCGGATATGAACTTACGAGTATAAGTACGGCTAACTCGTAAGAACTCTTTAAGTATTGTTCTTAATTACCATAGATAATTTAGCTATTAGTAAGTAGGTAGGTACTACATATTAAATAAATAGTATTCCTAAGTTATGAGGATGCTTTTGATTTCTAACTGTTCAATATTCTTCGGATATTCCAGAGGATACACACATTACACAGATACAAAATACATATATGTATTAATATAAGTACTGGATGTTGCCCACGGGTTCACTCATATCCCAAAGAATTTTTTGAGACAAAAGGTAGCCTAGATATGTCTTTCTCCAAGGTCCAATGTATCTCTGTATCAAATTTCATTAAAATCGGTTCAGCGATTTAGTCGTGATCGTGAAAGCCTAACAGACAGAGTTACTTTCGCATTTATAATATTAGTAGGAATATGCAATTAAATTAAGAAACCTGTGCCAGCTGCATCAGTAGCAGTTTTTTGTGCCCCGCCGATGATTTCTCCGGCCTTCTTGACCTGGTCTTCTACGACGTGAGCAGCTTCCTGCGCCTTCTCTGCAGCGATCTGCTCTGCATCCTTCTTCTTGCGTTCGAAGAGGGAAGCAGTCTTCTCGCCGATGCTTCGGAACGCCCCTGGAAGTTTAGTCGATTATTAGGGGCACAGCACTTAGGAAGGTACTACGTAACTATTTCGCTAAGTTGCAAATAATAACTATAGTATTTAAAATATTCGATAGTCAAAATAGGTACCTAATACATATTTGTAAAGTTGGTAATGTTTTTCCAACATAGCAATACCAAATGATTTCCCTACAAAATATTTGCTATGATAATAGTGATGGGACTAATTTTATTCAATGGTTGGCCATCGAATATATTAGATTCAATTCAATAGAACGTTTTTGATTTTCAAACTTTAAGTTCAGGTGCCTTTGAGAATAGAGTAAATAACTGTTTTGTCGTAAAATGTGCGTTTATCTAGATACTTCCAGCAGCGTTTGTGATAATATATTCAAATGGGAATCGGATGGGCCATAAACTTTAATGATAGAAAGGGACTTTAGTCGTAAACAAACGTCGTTCTCGGAATAAATATTGAATGAATACTTAAGTGTTCCAGATTAAATTGATTCTGTCGAATCGAGACACTTCGCAAAAGGCGTTTCCATCGAAACTAGTTAGAAATATAAGATAGTAAAGATATTAATAGTTTTTTTATCTTAAATTTTATAATAAACATATTTCTTTGAATTATATTATTATGTAGGGACCTTCAGTGTCCTCTACATAAACCTAGGCAGCAATACATATTTTAACAGTAGAAATTCTCGTGACATAGTTAATGAAAGTTCTTTTATCGATTTGTATTAAAGCCAGGTGACATAGGTCGCATATTGTTCGTGCGACACAGCGACGCCTTTTTATTGATTTTCATAGCAAGACTAGTCCGGTCAAGGTGCCTCGCCAAGCCTTTAGCAGCCACGGTATTGCAGAACATGTTTTATCATAGAATGTGGTTGGTTGGTAAGTTAGTAACCAGTTTAATCTGAAATAATTCACAGGAGGCATAAACTCGGCAATGCACTAGTGGGCAGAAGCACAAATTACTCGGGGCTTGCACCCACGACAGCAGACATTACTCATGGGGTACGTGGACTACGTGGGTTTGCTATGAACATATTTCCTGACAATGTTTTGCTGCTCTTGTAAACACAGTAACAGTAGATCCATCATGATAAACGTTAGCCTTAACTAAGAATAACAAGAATTTTCATCGATAATCTCTAGTTTTACCACAATTTAGAACGAGTTGATATACAATATATATTATGTTTAATATTAAAATGAATATAAAGTGAAATGTTTATCACTAAATATCGAATTACCTTTCAATCTTGAAACAAAAATTATGTTAATTCTAACTAAAATTGAAATATTTTTTTAAATAAATATGGATTGAAAAACACGTAATACAAATTTTGGATCTCCGCTTTGTAAGTGAGATCCAAAAGAGTTATTTGTTTTTTAAACCATTATTATTAGGCAAGGTTATTTAAATGTTCGGTAGAATTAACAAGATATTCTTCGGAAGATTAAAAAGTAACATAATATAAATACAAAATTTAAAAAGAAACCTTAAAATACAATAAAAGAACTCACCAAGGTTCTTGTCTATCGGAAAGCGTGGAAATACATATAAAAAATTATACATACGTTTATATAACGAACGATCGAATTTAAAGAATTATGAATAATGACTAAATTCATGCTTTACTGTTTACTTATCTACTTTCTAGCTAATATGGTGATGTGAACAGTGATTTTTCATTGTCACAATAGTAACAGTTTCTCAAATACCGTGATAGCATACGCGTACCTAATTAGGCATCATAATTATTACAAGTATGGTGATAGTGTGTGACATTATTCGATTACGTGCATCTACATCTCTAGTCATACGAAAATTACTGACATGCGTAATGTTGGTCTTTTAATTTTTAAGAAATAAATTCTATATATTGATATAAATTCAAAGATAAAACGAAGTAGGTGACTACATAATACCTATTACCTACTCGTTTTATATCCTACAATAATAATTATATCGTCAATAAATTAAAATAAAATTAAATTAATTTAAGAACTATAATTTTATCTCTGATCTTTTCTATCTTGATTGAAGATAATAAACAGGTTTTATCTGCAAATTTTCTCATTTAATCCATAATATAATTCGTTTATTCCGTTCTCTCAACAGTGAGATAAATAAATAGAATCAATCGATAGTGTTGGACTGTCGGTCGATGTCCCGACCGATTGACCGAACGAAAATAGAGTAATGCGTGGCGAGTCGGTCAACCCGGGATCATCGTTCGCTCGCCTTCCCGCCTATTTCGTAACTCGCGCTGATTGACGTGCCAAATTGCTTTCAAGTGGAAGCACTACAGCAATGCATCAAAGTACCGTTGGTACCTACTTATATTTTTTCTTTCCAGTTTATTACCGTATCTTCATCAATCCATTTACCGTCTCCCACTGTTAGCTACGGGACTTCTCACAGCATGAGACGGGTCAGGCTATAATCCATCATGCTGGTCTAGTCCGAGTTGGCAGACTTCACACGTAGAGAAAATTCCTCAGAAATGCGATGTTTTACTTCACTTTTAAGCAATTGATAATTAATTACTTACTTAAGACTTCGTAAAGTCAGAAGTGCGTCAAGGACTATGAACTGGACGAGCAAACCAGTAATATATTATGTAGTTTAGAATCTTTAAATAAGGTCAATTTTGATAATATGTAGTTTACGAATAGGCACACGTCATAGATAAAACAGAATATTTATATAATATCTTCAGATTTATCTGATCTATGAGACCAGACGTTTAGGTATGTACACTACATATTATATAGTGGCCGCGAACGCTTCCTATATTTACCAAGATTAAAAATATCCCGTGAGATAACAAGCGACCCGAAATTTTTCACACACAAAAATAGTGCATTACTAGTTATGCATACCTTCTGCTAATTTATACGACCAGTAAATAAAAATAATGAAATTGATACTACTTGCCTATTTGATCAAATCATTACCAGCTACCTAAGTAATGTACTTAATACTTATATAACTAAATCTCGAAGAATTTACCATTCTACATAAAATTTTGTTCTAATTAGCTATTGGAAGTATTAGCTTCGAAGGAAAACTCCATGGTGCACAGCATGTATTACTATATGTATAGTTAAATAATAAACAACGGTCAAAGTTATGTAGTTCTGGAAGTAGCAATAAAAGTTCCATTAGATCTTGGCCAATTCCATGGCCAATATTGCGAAGATGACGTTCTGATCGTCCACATATTGCTCTGAATGACTAGATAACAATTGACTGGGCTGAACGGAAACATGTCACGTCCACATTAAAAAAATAGCACACATGTTAGTTACCTCATAAAAAATCTGTTGACGCGATAACTTAATTTCCTAGAATAAAGCTAATAATGTCAGTCGCCCGCTAGTCTAGGTCTTGACCTCACAAATCTAGATCCAGGTATCGATCGGTCTGCGCCAGACTGGTTTTATGAGCACTGCGGCACCATCTAGTGACCTAGGACACGACATGCCCGCGTGAATCGCTGGATTCCACATTTGCAATGATCAGTCTCACATATTTAGTATTAGGTAGATCTATGGTTAGACTTAGAACTTATCGGCTCAATCGAATCTATCATCGCTTTGTGATAATTATGTAATTTTAAATATATTTGAATGGTGAATGATGCGTAGTGCGTGGCGTTTAGCTGCGCCTTTTAGTTGGTAACTTACGGTTATATGCACCACAGAAAAACTTTGTCTGTCAAACTCGTCTCCTCCGACAAAATGATGAATGTTCAGGCATTATTTTGGACCAGGACTTGGAAAAATGTCCTAGAAACACTTCAGGAAATTACATTTGTTTATATCAAAATGACGGAAAGGACAATATGCTGTTATTTTCATTACATCTAAATGTATTAGATATTATCTCTCAAGTACGTCCTACCTAATTTAGCTGTCATTATCTCGGAATTGTGTAGGCATAAATTACAGATTCCTTTGCCGATACAAGCTTGTATCCAATTGAGATAAATATCCGGCCGCAAGCAACGCAAGAACGTGACACATACATACATCTAGCTGCCTGTGATGTCATAACGAGATTTAGAACGTAATTCATGCCAACATTATCACATCAATGTAATTTACTTTTTTATGTTATGTTTGAAAACAGGTTATCGGTGTCTACCTGACGGGAAATAAACGAGTTGACCGCCCGCGCCTTCGAACACCTGCAGCACAGAGAATCCTCTGTACTGCAGCCGATGTGTTGCCGACTTTAGAAACAAAGATTTAAGATAATTATTTAAAAAAAACCAGTCTCCTACAGTATGCTGCTTGCCAAACGAAGGACTTTTTCACAAGCCTTTGATTTTATAAATAATTTATTGTACCTACCGAATTGAAATACTTCAAATGAGTATATCGTTTTATTAGATTAAACACGATATATTCGGTAGATATGAATAAAAAACACGCAATATATGTTTTAATTAATCAACCGTCGGTCATCGTACTACATAATTATGACTCGGTCGTTCTGTTACACTCACACTGTATGGATTAGTTAGCCACAGACCGCAAGGTCGTAATAGAACAAAAGATTATTTTACACCTGAGAATTGCTCTAATAATGTCACATTTATTATCGGATTAAAAGAACGAATGATACATTCTCGGAAATCATTCATTAAGTTGCATCACTATAAAAAATATATATTAGGATATAAAGCTAAAGTAGTCCTTTAATATATGTAGGACTGTAGGTACGTGACTTGATATAAATAAGATGAAAGAGTTATAATAAATAATTATCTTATTTACCTTTAACTATTTATTACAAACAACATGAGTCATGAAGGTTAGAGTCCATTGTCTACAAAGAATAGTAGTCTTCAAATGGGCACTACTAATGATAATGAGTTAATTAATGGTGGAAAACTTGTAACTACCTATTTAAAGGTAGATAAAGTCTGATAAAGATTGTTTCAGAATCTAAACTAAAAAAGAGGTAGCATTATGGTGGTGTGTGTAGTGAACTCACTGTTCAGTTATAAAATGAGAACATGGAAGCCATGGGACACCACACGATAACCAATCAAAATCCGCAAAGCAGAACTAACCAATGTGGGTGCATGAGCTTATTTTTTATCTTAGCTTCAAATTCAGACTCCATCAAGTTACTTAACGTTACATTCCTGTTGATGCCCAAAGGCTTAATTACTGCAAACGCCAAGAAAGAATTCCTGCGCAGCTTGCGTAAGAACCATGAACCGTCTTGGTATATCTATCCTTTTCATTCTTGTTTATATTGCGGCATGTGAGGTTGAGAGGTACAAGGTGCCTCAGTTATTAATATAATGGCGGGCCCCGGCACTGGCTGACCTTGGTGATGTCATCGTCGAAGCGCCAAGCGGCGAGATTTGTTTTCGACGTTGTATTCAGATGAATTTTATTTGTTGACACTGTTTACTGAGTCCGGCGGATACTGCATGTTCAACGCTATTTGAACTATGCGACCTCTTGATAATTAGGTACCTATAATGTTTTGACGAGGGGGAAATGCGTTATCTTGTTTGGACGCGTTGGACTGGCACCGGCGGCGGCTCAAGGGCAGGTTATAAGACATGTATTTATACAGGAATGTGATCTGTCAAATCTCTACATAATATTATCTGAAATACCTATTCGAAGTAAACACGACTGCGTGACTTTGAACGGACTTGACCTACCTGTCAGTAGATAGTGTTGGCGTAATACTGCCTTGATCTTTGTTTATCGAACGTGAAATACATTAGAAGTAGGTAGATAAAAGAATTGATGATATTACCTACCTATGTCAATGCCAGCGTAGTAATTAAGTTTAAAAACATACAAATAAAACGGCAGAATACAGCAACTCTATTTTTCTTCATTTCCTTGTTGCTACTACTTAGATCAATAAACACAGCATTGAGAATTGTTTAACATAGCTCTAATTTTACACGATTTCAGATTTTATTCACATTACAATTGATATAATTTACGTTGAGTATAAGAATTCTATTTAAATTCACACTTGTACAAAAATCTCAGCATTGGGGATTCAGGCACAGATTACTAAAAAGTTTGCAATTGCGTAGCTAAGGTGGTGGGTAGTCTGGTACCCCAGAATTCTAGGTTCGACGCAAATGGCACGAATGCAGTCGTGATTGGGAAGGCAAGAGCGGTTTTTGGTGCACACGAGTCCGACATCCGCTCCCGTTTCCTCAGGCGGTAGAAGATTTTCAGCATCGGTTGGTTCAGCTGTTCTCAAGTGATGCGCTTACCAACCAATTTTTATTTTTATGAAGAAGTGGATTATTGGGTTACGGAAGGAAGAGTCGGAAGTTCACTTGGACTGCAAAAACTGCGACCCAGAGTCGGGAATAAGGAAATGATAATGGAATGTCGCTCCTTACAAAGACAAAACATCGGCGACTATTGCAGTGGAGTTAGTCGTAAGCCCCTAAAATTACATATCAATGGACGATGGTTCGCCAAAATAGGTATGTTGTAAGTAGGTAAGTAGGTACTCGTAATTATCATCGATCGTAATAATTTCGACTCCGAGCATTATCGATTACCTAATAATACAAGTTTATGATAAGCTTTAGCTTACATATCTAATCAGCAGGTCAACGGCTTTTCGGCTCAAAGGATTTCTTTTCCGAATGTGTAGATAGGTTTGATGATTACTTACCTGATTTTAAAAATTACGTTGTATATTTGCGATTTTAAAAAAATGAGTGTTTTTTGTGTAGTGTAGTAGTGTAGTGCATCACATGAATAGCTAATATTAATTAGCTATGTCGACTGTCTAGTGAGCAAACTGAACATTATCAGTAAATTCTTAGGAACATTTTTAAAAAACCTCATTAGAACATACCTATATTGTCCCACTGCTGGGCACGTGTCTCTTCTCAAAAACCATAAATAACGTTTCACCTTATATTTTAGCTTCATCAGTGTCACTTTACCCGTCCAGTAAAAAAGACACTATCACACTCAACAAGTTACAATTTAAATTTATTTATTTAGCAACTTATGTATGTCACTTTAATCCCGTGCGTCCTAAATTGGTCAAATTACTTGCATCATCTGGATTCGGGCGTAATTTTATCCATTGTGATTCAGATTGTGTTCTCATGAACGGGCCAATAGCGTCCCGGATGGTACGGGAAGAGCCGAAACTGATTAGGTATTACAATTGCGCAGTGCGGTGGGACAAGCGTGTTAGCCGACACCTACTCGGTGAGAATAATTCATCTCTTCTGATTCTGAATTCAAGATAAATTGTGTTGTCACCTACGTCGTCCGTGAACTTTGCCGCGTTCACAATCATGTATCCACAGGGTTACTGAATCCCTCTTAATGTACACAAACATAAATAATAATCATCACCCAATATATCAAGCATGACATTACCTATTCGTTAAAAAAATCTACGATGTTACCCATCTTATGGCTGCGCTGCACAGAAACAAATAACATTTATTTGCATTATTAATTAATTATTTTAATCATATTGCAATGAAAATGTTTTTCAGTGAATTCTTATCACTAAATGATATTTTGTTTCTGTAAATAGATCTTTAGAAATTTTAAAGTCAATGTTTCGAATTTTTTATGTTAGATGGCGCCGGCATTTCTTAACTGAACACCTCTGAGAAGAAACGCTGATAGAAACTAGAGAATCATTGTCCCTTTTTAAAGTTCAGACATAATAATATCAAATATGTGAGTGCCACACTCACAATGTACCTAATATCTGAAATGGCTTTTTGAAGAAAGAGCCACAGCGTCTTTGAGGAAACCAGTCCCAGGCTACGGCACGCATGCATCAATCATGTGTAGCTCGACCATATTATCCGTTACATGTCAATACCAGATCACTGGCACATTTAGTAGGCCTTGTAATAATCATGTAACAGGTTATTTAAATTCTGTGCATGTTTGTATATCTAGCCTACATACTCAGGACTCACATATTAGTAATGTTTACAGGAAAAGCCATCACAAAAAGAATCTTCAAGAAACAACGTAGACAATCGTTTTCTTAACAATTTCAATGTTTCTCTACATTTTGACACAGTCTAGCTAAACTGCAATGCTGTCGAGTCTATTTATAATCCTTTTGCTTATAAATGAGCTGTCAGATAAATGAGACTATGCCTTTTTCCTTCATCTCTCCGTTAAATCAACGATGGTAAGAAGCTTGGACGAGTGAGGCAAGAGACAGATATGGCAAGCTCAGAGTTTGGATACATTTTGTCCAGTTAATGGCAATAGGCTTGGACCTTAACATTCCTTAGTATACACCTACCGCCTAATACAGGCGTGATGGTATATTATTTGTTTTTTAAAGTCTGCTAGAAGAGTCCTTTTTGCAGAGGTCACATCGATTGAAAACCGTAGTCACCAACACGTATCTACTGAATGTCATTGTCCAACCAAAACATTGCACCAATTTACTAGCACAAGCTAAATATACATAGCGATGGTTTTGGCACGTAAACAAAGCACATTCCGAGTAAACCACTCTTAGCGGGAAATGAATCATAATCTATTTAATAAGTGCTTCGATTCGTCCTACTGACCCTGAAATCAAATTTCATAGCGTGATGTTTATCAAGATTATAAGAATCCACGTGTTTGATTATGGAATCAAACACGTGGATTCTGCTATAATATACAGCTGTTGATGCATTTGTTTTTATCCAGTTTTCATTTCCTTGTTGGAGAACATCATCAAAATAAAAGCGAGTTAGGTACCTTCGGTCTTCTCTGATTAAAAGAACCCAAGCCCAGCCTTTCGATCATCATCTCGTCAGCCGGATTTCTAATTTCTACTTCCTGGAGTTAGTAAGTAATTCCAATAGGTATGTAGGAATTGTAGGATTGGTAAATCTGGCTGTTACGCTTTCACGCTTACAGCTGAACCAGTACAGAGATAGATTAGAGCTTTGAGAAGGAGACAGGGTTTTGTGTTATAAATCAATTTAAGATGCGGTTCAAACTATAGCTGGTATAAAAAAGAAACCAGCCAAGGTATAACACGAGTTTTTCCCCAAAAGGCAGGGGCAATTATTGTTCACGTAACTCAGTAGCAATTTAATTCAATTAACGCTAATCATTTTTATCTGTATTTGTCAACGATTGAATTCAGTGCACAAGTCCTCAGTCAATCCATTCCTCGTTTAATCGAGGAATGGATTGACTGAGGATTTAGCGCGTCCAATCTCATTAGCAGGCTTCTCTCATTGCTCTATTTAAATGATATCGTTAATATTACTAGTGAACAAATACCTTGTTCTTACTCTCGATATGAGCGTTCTTAGACGTTTTTAAGTGGGTGATTCCTTTTTTTTTCGAGTTTATCGAGTTCTGTCATACAATCGATTACATTCTCAAAAAAATCCAATTACAACTATGATTATACAAAAGGTATAATGAACTTGAATGAGAAAGAAAAGAGATGTGCAAGAATCCAGTCTTTGACTACCTACCCCAATTAAATAGGGCACAGGCGTGCCGGTAAATTAATTTAAACAGCAAATGAGTTATATCACCATGTGCACGCGGCAGTGACCAGAGGCTCTTACAACTTAGTACATACAATCCTAATTCCAAAACACGTGAAAATCCCCGACCATCATAATACTGTGAACCCATAGTAATATTTTTTTGTATTAAGTTTATACAAATAACCCTTTATACGAAATTTGATTGCGTAACCTCTCAAAGATTCAACAAAAGGTTGCTCCAATAAAAAACTCGGATCAGAGGAAAATGGCGCATTGCAGAAACAGGGATATAAAGTCAATGTTTTATTTCAATTCGATTACATGATTACAGATACTATTGAATTCTAAAAACTCATGATGATTTTCAGTATGATAAAAAAGGTGCACGACTGTTATACAGGGTGTCGAAAAGTTAGTATGTTAATTGTAATAATAGTCTCAATAACATAAATAAAAACGTGGGTCTAAGAAAACCGATTAGGTGTTGGATCATTTTGAAAGGAAGATTTAAAAAATGATCGATTTTTGAGTCGGAAAAGTTAAATAAATTCGAACAAAACGATCATTTTCTGCAGTCACCCTGCACTGTACTAAGTAACATTGCGTAACTTTTTATATATCAATATTTTACACGAAGCAACTGCAACCCACTTTCTGGTCAATACCGAAATACTGATTGTAAGGTTTTTTACGCTTCTGACTACCACTAACGAGTGTCATAGATCAGATGTACGTTTGACAACCGGGACCGATGGCTTTACGCCTCATGCTCTGGCATTAAGTGAACATCTCGATAAGCAGGTATTATTCAAAACAAGAAGAACGATAATAATCTTGCACCTTTTTGATAAATTAATAAGTACCTACTTAACTTATAACTAAAAAAATTATGCGATACGAATGCTGAATGTAAGTAAACTAACGTATAGTGAATATTTATTGCAGTTTTTTTGTTATTGACACACTATTACTAAAGAGCAGCACTAGGTTAGATTTGCAATTTAACAATCCATCACTATTTTATTGATTTGGCGCCAAAGCCAAATGAAAACGTGACTTGGGACGGTAAATAATGTTACGCTATTTACACCATTAACACAACTTTGTGGAAGGAATAGCCGATGCGTGCTCGCTGCGTAGTTTCCTCATGCCTTCATATTTTGACTTAGAATTTGCGGCTTAAAACCATTTTATGTTTGATTTGACGTCACAAAATAACGTCACTTGGTCTGTATTCTAATTATAAACTAATTGAATATTCATTAAGTATCAATAGTTATCTTAACTTCGTAGTAAACTTGTTTTAATTAAGTATCCTTAGCCACTGGCTTGTAAAGCTACTTACTTACTTGAAAACATGACTTCTTTTGAAATGATTTGAACTATTGACGAAGTATTTATATGTATAAGCGATCTTTGTCAGAAATGCTGATTAGGCCATTTCAGATAAAGATCGATATTTCTAGAGAAGATTTTAATTGAACGGACTGTGGACAGCAATTAAGATAAGGATATGGCATCTCAGGACAAACCCGAACTGATACAACAGAGAATATTGCCAAAATCGAAATATTGACCGTTTGCATTTTGACATTAACCGAAAAATAAAAGTGGAGGTTATGGTCCATTAGTATCATCATCATCCGAACACTATCGTCGGTTGTCCTTGAAAAAGATCTAAATAAATAAGTAAACCACAGAATAAAAATATATCCACCAATTTCTAACCTCACACCACAAAAAGATTCATCGAGTCATGCAATGCAGTGATGTGTAAATTAGATGGTATAATATATTTATCTATGGTGTAATTGTGGACTGATTCATCCCAGTCTGCACGCAACCCGTGCAGTCGGAGCGTGACGAGCCGAGGGCCCGCGGGTCATGCTCTTGATACTCGTAGTAAACGTGTTATCAGGACCACGTCTCTACCACGCACCGGCACGATGCAACACCGTCAACTGTTTATTTTCATGCTATTGTATCTATGCGATGACCGTTACAGTTTAAAAATAGAACGCATAAATTATTATTCGTGAAACTAACTGTTACACTTTTTATATGCATTAGCATCCTAATAGTTGTGGTTTTTAATTTATACAATGGCTGTCACAGACTAAAAATAGACTCAAATTTTTCGTGACTAGAAATACATCATATTGCTGTCATATCATCAAATCATGTAGCTACTACGCCGCATCAGGACACGGGTCTCCTCCCAGAAAGAGAGGGGTTAGCCCTAGCGCTGGTAGACAGACATCACACGCCATTGGGTATATCTCCCATGCATGCATCTTCGCTCCCAACGTGATATATATTATCATTAGAAAAGACAATGTACGTGCTCTGGAATACTCTTACTCGAACGCAAAAGCAGTAACGAGGCTTGTAAAAAATTTAAACAAACAAAACAATAAAGTTGCTTGCCCCGCAATAACAGCATCTCTTTCCATGCATGAAATAAAGTTTGAAGCCTTCGTTTTTGGATGTTTATTGCAAGATTTTCGATAAGGCCTTATAGTGCACGCCACTGTCTAAGCCCTATCTGCAGCCTAAACGTATGGGACGCCTCGGCCAGGCGTCCCATACATTTAGTCTACACTCCAGAACCCGTAAATTATAATTACTTTCGATATAGTAAACAATAATAATGATGTATGATCTTTAATGCCATTTGTCGTGAATGTTGACACAATCATTAATTAGTTCAGTGTAAAATAAATAATGTGATCAAAGTCTGTTTACCGTAGTAAAAACCGCTGCATGACATATTTCTGGTGCAATAACCTTGCGATATTATTGATCCAAGACTTCTGCATATGAAAATGATGTTGCCGGTTTTTATGGATCAGGGTCAACTATTTTAATTAATAATATCAATATATTGACATATTTCGTAAAAAAGTCGTTTCATTTCAACATTTAAACCATTTTTGCATCAGAGTGATATCGGAGCTTTTCCTAATGCAGTTACAAATACTCGATTTAAGGCATCTATTATGAATGCAGTAAAAGATCGCAACAATGACATCAGTTCATCGTCTATTAGTACCACAATGACTCAATAAGAAGCCATTATGAATACTTCCAGTATTAGTGCTGATTCCTTGTGTTTAGGTAGATACGTAGATGATTCACGACTATTGTGCTCGGGTTTGAAGATAACTACAAAGTAAATGCTCAGTTTGGATTGTTTCTAAGCTTCTTGTATATTTCGGTTTTTTGTTATTGAGATAGGATGACAAACAAGCATAGGGGCCGGCTGATGGTAAGCGTCAAGCTGTCAACAACACCAATAATCACTCGCGCGTCGTCATCTTGAAAACTTAGTTGTTAAATGTAAAATGCCCAGTTATTTCACTGGCTACATTGTCCCTCAAACCGGAACACAATAATGTTAATACATTATTGCTTAACGGCAGTATATTTGGCAATGTAGTTGTACAGTGGCCAGCACATCAAGCTACCCCAATCTGTTAAATTTCTTTGATAGATTTTCAAATTTATTACAAAGTGATAAGGTGTATGTTCAATTGGGAAGATTTTACAGTTTTGGATAGCTTGGTGTCTGTACTATCCGAACTCTTCAGCTTGAGCAAGAAGAAGCTTGAGAAGAAAGCTTAAGAAGAACGGGGCATTTGGGACAATGGATTTCATTCGAAGATATAATATGTTACTAGAGAATACCATTACCAGCTAGACCAGGCGGCGATGGAGGCTATATGGATCGCTTAATCAAGAAAAAGAAATCTACATTTCCAAATATAGTCGTGACAAGAACTCCAAAGCTTTGAGTTTAGCTCAATGCTCTGTGAACAATGCACAATTAAACATTCGGGTAGAATCCCACGATGCAGGCATTGCTTTCTGTGGGGACCATGACAAATAAACCTTTGTAACTTAAGAAATTAGTCTATATGTCCCGTTTCCAACCGCGCAATACGAAAATGAAAGAGAATCCTTATTTTTTAATAGCACTGCAATGCTGTCAGCTTGCAGATTTCTAACTGTTATGTCTAAGTGGATGACGTGATGCAGAGAAAAAAAAGTGAAGTCAGCTTTTAACAATTACCTATTTTGAAAGATTAGGGTTTCCAATTGATGGTAGTTTTTATTGGATGGAAATTATTTGTGCGGGTTGCAAAATCCTGCAAATGTATGTCGACCACCTGTCCGGAAGAACATGCCGAAAATATTTTATTATTTTTTCATTTTGTCAGTAATACAATCTGTTTTCTATCGTTGCCAATACTTTCTCAGGAAAAAGTGATTTTATCAGCGGGTTGCTCCAGCCTTCTCAACAATGCTATGATCATTATAGGTACCTAGGTATATCATAGGTATTGTTTGTTTAGGACCTTCAGATCCTCGGACCTCTTGTTAGGCGCAATTAGCGTATGTGACATGTTCAGGTTGCGGACAGACAGAAGAATTCTTGCGTCGGGATTATATAGCTACAGTTCTTCAATGAATTTTATCCTTTTTGAATGCAGTATTGAGATACTGCATTGAAAAGGATAAAATTCATTGGACTGTGAATTCATTTGAGAACTCAACCCAGGGCGTTTGTACAGTTTCGAATACGTAGACGCACCGCAATATGCCATAGCTACGCTAAACCACACCTGTAATATCGTTGCGTAGAATCGCGCAAGCCTACGCTTAAACGCTAAACGCCTACCCTGGGCCAACGCCCAATGTAGGGTAGTAAGTTAGCACATAACGTAATGTCAGGTACCTACCTACCGTGATGGGAACGGCTCAAAGATACACATAATGTGCATGTTCAATAGAGTCTTCCCTTTAATATTTAAATGTGTAGGGTTGAACCTTTCGAGGCTTTGACCTTTAGAATCTTTAGTAAGTTTTACTAAAGATTTGCAATCAACCTACACTAGGAATACCTAGACAATAGTCTAGGTTGATAGCAAAGGTGTACAAATGAATCTAGTATAAATAAAGCTATGCAAATAGTTTTTCTAGTCTACAAGTTGAATTAATAATGTTGTGCTTAGTTTAGATAGTACTTACTTATTATTGTAACTTAATAGGTATATGTATAATGTAGCCTACTTGAATATTTAAGACTGAGATTCTACATAATTTAAAAGTTTTTGTAAAAAGGCATGCTTTATGACTACCTACTTAATATTCTACGATAAAATTATAGGAGTAAATATAAACTGGCGTTTCTATTAGTACCTACGCAATACCTACCTAATAAATTGATATTAAATAAACGATGTATGTACATAACTACATATATGTAATCTTTTTAATTGGGTATTTTTACCGATAGCATGCATTTAAAAATATCTAGTAATCTAACTACACTGTACAAAGTGCTCGAAATAATTAAAATTAGTGGCAAATAATAATTTAATTATCTACGAAAATGTTGTACCATATTTACGCAATATTATATACTCAAAATATCCAAGTGATTTTTTTCAATTTTGGAGTACCTGTAAGTATTATTTTATTTAAAAATAAATTTAATAGATTTACCTGCGATTCCGCTGAACATTTTGTTAGATTTTTATATTTTAGCACAATTTGAACACTGAAGCTGGAATGTGTATTCACAATAAATATTTTTTTAACAATTTGCACCAAATATTTTCACAGAACTCGTTTACGAAGTGCGGTGCGATAGCAATGCCTTTCAAGGTTCAACTAAAATCGACTTGACCGCCCTAACTCAACGATTCATTTTACATGCAGATGATACACGAACCGACTGTATTTTTATCGATGACGTCAATGCATTATGTTTAGTTTATTTCTAGACTTATACAACACTTAAAAGTCTTAAACCTCATGGATTTTTTTTTCGAAATACCTGTATAAAAATTTATATTAATCCTAATTGCGAATAATCATACGCGAATTATGCCATTAAGGTCACCCGCGCTACAATTTAGTACAAATTACTACCAAATGGTAGAATTTTTATTATTTCTTGTAATACTTAACTCAACTTCCGGATTAGTCAATTGACATCTTATTAATGTTTTGTTGATTATTAAGTCGCAAAAAATAAAAATGTAATGTAACTGAACAATGTATTTAAAAATTTCATTACGCTAATTATGTCGTAATTGCTAGGTTTGAAATAATTTACATTTATAGATTAATCAGTTGATTAATGATTCATGCTAAAGATCTCATCAAACTACAAATGCATTGTATACCTGGAATGCGTCAGTTGCCTAGCAACAGATTTTTTGACAAATAATAAATAAACATTTGCATTTCCTAAGTTTCAAGTAGGTACGTAAGTTTTTAATCTTGCATGATTAAAGCTACGAATAAATCCATACCTTTATAGTTGTAATGTGTGTGAAATGTCGAAAGAAAACAATAATTTGCGGCTGCTGGGCTCGCCTGTAAACTTATCTTACAGAGGCAAGAAGAAAGACGACAAAAGGAATATTCGGAATCGACCGCGATCAGCTCTACAAAGCACAGTTTGCATTACACCGGTATTTTGTGTATAAAATACTTTTATTCTAGCTAAAACCGACTCAATCCTTACCCATATTCTGGCTAAAGTAATGTTTTATTTGCTTAAGTGTGTACATACATTAATCACAAAAAAGATTATGATTAAACAGTGTTTGTAGTCATGGTGATGCCCCTTCTCTTATTTATTTCCTCTCTCAATGTCTTCTCTATTGTCACTCAATAACGGGAAAATAATAACTGAGCTCAATGATTTGAGAATTGCCTATTACCTCACCATATTATAAAATTGAGATAGATTACCTTACAGTCAACATTCTGCCATTTTCGAGAAAAAACTTTTTGGAAGAGCACAGGTATTACAGATTTTTTAGAGATACACCACCACCTCTTCGTTTCTTTGTATATAATAATTCAAGATATTATAAGTTCAGAAGACCCTTCAGAGTGCAATGAGTGGTGAAGATAGTGGATCAAAATTTCTCAATTTTTCTGTGTATTTTCTAGTCTCACACCTGTATTTCCTGTAGTTGAAGGCAGATGTGTACTATTAACTGAGCAAGTGGACAATAAACCAGGCACAAATCCAAACTCTGAGCAGCTGTTGAAAATTAAAAACCCAATAACACTGCTTGACCCGGGGATCAAACCCAGAACCTCAAGCATAACCATGTTACGTTTACGAACACTAGGCTAATGATGATATTGAGTAAACCAGTCTGGTTATCAAAATATAGTTTCTTTAATCTTTTGACCACCACATCAATAACGAAAATACGTGTTTTCTACGCCTAGTGCCAAATTAAATAGGTAAAAAATAAAAAAAATTTATACAGGTATTATTTTTGGACTAAAAAATAAAAGTGGTATTTTTGACGTGCCATGCCGTCATTGGCGTCGTTAGCAAGTTTTCTATACACGTCCGTGGCGGTCAAAAGGTTAAAGTATTTCTATGCCATAAACAGGAACATTTAAAGTTTGAAATGCATACTTTAGTTACCTACTAAACATGAATTATATTTTAGGAAAATCAAGAAAGATACAAGAGACCATTTTCAGCAGATACAAAAGACCGGGCACCATCAACTCGAAGCTTTTTCAAAGCATTCAGTGCTGAATTACTACAATCATATAATTGTAAAGATGATTATTTAAATACTACACTTATTAAATTATAAACCTACTGTATTGTATAATGAAAGATCCTTATTTTATTTTTAGATTCACCAACCACTATAAAAATTGTTGCACCAACAACTGATCTACTGAAGAATAAAAAATCCATTGAGCATTATTCTAATAAAAATAAAGATATTTGCAGTAATGCTTCTGACTATGGTTCAGAAGATACTTTCATTAGTTTAGGCACAAAAATTAAAGCCAAAGCTCAGCTTGGTAATAAAAACAAACCTATAAATTCAAAGAACTTTGTGAAGTACAGAAACTTAGCTAAAAAATCACGAAAGCCTATGGAGAACACAATTAGTGAAGATGTCACTAATCAAGAATATGGTTTGCAAGTGAAAATAATCGAAAGAGTCCCATCTCCTACCAGAAATAAAAACATATACCATGGAAGGCCCTTATCTCCTTCATATAAAACACGAGCATATGAATCATATTTCATACCTCTTGACTCTGAAACTAAAGGTCCAGAGTTTGGACATGGATCTTACAGTGAGACTAGTATACAATCAGAGGTGGATCAGGCAATAGATACCTACACGCGGCGCCTAACTGTTACAAAACAGCAGCTTTCTTTGGTAGAAGAAGAATCAACCCAGGATATAGAAAGTGGCCCCTCACAACACATGTCTAGTTTGTCTCCAGAAATTTCTCTTGAAGACAAAATAGCTAAAGGAGATCGTGACGACAATCTAACTGGAAGGAATACTTACGTAGTCGACTTTAAAGACGATGATTATAATAAAATCGCTCCAAGGTTTATGTGTGAACCTCGAACGTATACTAGTTTTTACGATGATTTTCGTACGAATCCTATAGACTCATACAAGACAAAATTATCTAGTACCATAGTCCATACAGATTCGTCATCAAAAGACTCAGGTTACCCTGAAAGTGGAGTTAACGATGATAAATTTTATAGACAAAATTATTCACTGCCGAATACGTCGATATTAAAAAAGTCTACCTCACACGATAAATTGGAAGAACAGCCTAAGAGTTTAGACAGTATCTCTACAAACAGCAATGATAAGGGCTACCACAAAACATATACAGAATTAGACAAGAAGAGTCAATGGACGGAACCATTAAACCACAGCCGCTTGCTGTATAAAGATTTCTTTATCAAGAAAGAAGGACACATTGCGTTGCCTCCTCAAAATTCTCCAAGCAAGAGTCACATACCCATACCTGGAGTTAGTGAAACGACCAATGAACTGCAACTTGACAATGCAGATGAAAGTTCAGATTATCCTTCTTATCTTATAAATAGCACTACTAAAGCGTATACTTCAAAAGTAATTGAAGATTATAAAAAAGAATTAGAGGCTATAAACAACCTGCATGATCTTACCATAAAAGACATAAAGACGACACAAGATGCAGTATCTCCTACTCCTCTTAACATTGACAAATTATTTGAAGATGCATCTAACTTTGAAGCAAAGAAAGATAGCAGTGAAGCCTCTCAAAGCAGCAATATAACAGACCAAACGTCAGTAAACAATAAAAATTCTATTGATGCTAAACGAGACATATCCAAAATTTCGACAAAAGAACTTATACAAAATTATCTGAAAGTCAAAGAAGGAGATTATAAAAATGCACCGAAAATCACTAAGAAACCTGATAGAAAATTAAGCAATGTTGGATCTGGAGAAAATTCTATAGGATTTAGGCAGGAATGGAACAATAAGAGTCCTAAAACTGTTGGCAAAAATACAATTCCAGTTAATATAAGGAACCAAACTCAGAAGAACATGTTTACATTGCGAACTCCTATGAGTGCTAGGATCGATAGTGTTCAGAATGACAAGGACATTGATTCATGGATGTCTCTATCTGCGCCCTCACCTAGGATCCTCGAAATTGAAGAAATACAAATAGATGAACCACAAAAATCGAAACCTTTGAGACCCCAGGAAAAAGTAGAGCCAATAGCTAGGCCACCATCTCCCGCTCGAACTGATGAAAAAGAATCGAAAACACCCAAGGAGCTAAGCTCCCAGTCTACAGTATTAGATATTTATTCAATGCTAAAGGAAATTGAAAGTTACGGGGAAAATCCCGTGACAGAAATAACTAATAGAATTCTCACTGAAACTGAAAGTAAGAAGGATGAAGAGACTTTCTCGCCAAAAGATAATTTTATGTGAGTTTATTTTTTTGTGATGTAGCAATTTTTTATTTATTTTGGTTATACAAATGTTGTATTCCTATTTTCAGGGAGATATTCGAGTTTCTGGAGAAAGTAGAGCAGAGCGCTAATGATGCTCTATCTGTTGTAACTAATACTACTCCGCAAACTATGCCTAAGTGAGTATAAAAGCTGAATTATGGTAAGCAGAATAATCCATAGAGCAAGTGAAACCCACAAACCGCGGCGCAGGAGTCGCTCATGCTCATGTAAATAAAATTTACAGTCGTGGTAATTTTCTTTCTTTTTAATCACCACTCCATCTCGTTTATTAGACTCGAGACGCTGCTCAAGCTGCCACAGACTGAGCTGGCGCAAAGGCTGGTGACAGCCTCACTGCAGCTGGAGGAGCGCTCGTGCTGCATCGCGCTGCTGCAGGAGAGCCTCTCCAATCACAAGGAGCAGGTTTGCTGGACTCATCTTGCTTAAACCCGTTCCTTAGCATTAGGCGTTGGGTCTGTTTGTTAAAAACAAGCTAATTTTTCTTTTTCTTGTTTTCAGATGATAAATAAAGTCAGCAACTTAGAGAAGCAGTCTATCCGGAACGTAAACAAGGTGAAGCAGGAGTGTGAGGACGCCATCAAGAGACATCAGAACTTCATTGATCAGGTACGAGCGTATGAGTGTCATCATTGAATATTTCAGGTCGATAGTCTTCTAACAATAAAAAATCTTCGTGTCGAATTTACGTTTGCCTGTTATACGGTAACCGTAATGTTGACGCTAATTTTACTCGAGAAGTGAGTTGTTATATCTCTTTTGCTCAGTAATTTCACTGACTACATTACGCAACAAACCGGAACACGTAGCAATCGTTAGCAGACTACTGTTGAGCGGAAGAATATTCTCATAAATATCAAGTGGAACCTAATTGGGAAACACTGTCTCTTACGATAAAGGTTACCCTAGTTTAAGAGACTGAGTGTAATCTATTGTGTACAGATTTCTGCAGCATCCAAATGTGTAACGTTGTTATCTACCATAAAAAGAATTGTAAATACATATAAATCAAGTACAACTGTCTGTATTTTTTTTGGGAAATAAAGATATATTATTATTAATAAATTATTATTCTGATTATTTAGGAACTCTTCAAACGAATTCAACAACAGTCTTGAAAACACCTGAAAAACAGGTAAATTATTTTTACAGAACTCATAATTGTTATTCCGATATATTTACAGTTGATAAACGACAAAAAAACCCTGAACCACCGCATCGAACAGTTAGTGGATGAGCGGCGAGCACTGGAAGAGCGTTGGAAGCGATCTGCGCAAGCGCTGGAAGAGCGGTATAAGTTGGAGTTGCGCAATCAGCACGATAAGATGCAAGCTGCGCAACAGGTGGGTACATGTACACAATACTTATTAAATTCTTATGTTACTTATTACAATATAACTAGATAGATAGATAGAGTATTCTTTATTGTACACCATTACATAGGACATGTCAGAATAACATTATGCAAACGTTACAAGAGTAGGTACAATTGGCGGTCTTATCGCTATTTGCAATTTCTTCCAGACAACCATTGGATGGACAGGAATCTAGGATAAAGACAGATAACAGGTGGTTGAAGGTGTACTCAATCATTAAGTCTAATATGATTTAGTTAAACTTTAACAAAAGATTTTATTATAACGTATAATATAACATTTACATAGAAATATAAGAGTATATAAAAATCATAAATATTAAAAACATACTTATACAATATAAATAAATATAATATATAAATAAATATATATAAATATACTTTATACATATATACATACATATGCAACATATCTAGGTATATAAACAAGAGGCCAAGTAATGTTGTTTCACCAAATTTTTAAATGATGCTAATGTTTACATGCTAGTTTACACCAAATTTTTAAATGATGCTAGTTTAAAACTAGCTAACCGAGCAAACGTAGTTTTGCCGTATAATATCACTATTAAAAGTGGGTTGTATGTATTTTTTAATGGCATATCATAAAAAAAATACCAAAAAATGAATGTGTGGGGTGGACCACCCTTATCACTTAGGGGTATGAAAAATAAATTATGACCGATTCTCAGACCTACCGAATAAACATATAAATCATAAGAATTTTCGAGGAGTATGGTAGTATGGTAACTAACACTGTGACACGAGAATTTTATATATATAGATATTGCTTTTTAGAAATAGCCTCACTGGTTTAAATCGTAAGCGCGACTACTACACTAGAGGTCCTGGATTCGATTCTGGGATTGAGCGAAGTTTTATTGGGGTTATCTATGAAATTCTCAGTAGCAGCTCGAGAGTTCGGATTTGTGTACTGTTGGCAATAGCCTTGCCTCTGATTTTATGGGATTTATACAAGGTCATTATTAGTATATGCGAAACCTGAATATAGTTTGTTCAGAATCAGTAACTGAATCGATTCCAATAATTTTTAAATCATGTTATATTTTGTCCCAAAAATATTTAAAAAATGTTACGAGTAGGACACCGAGCGTCACTAAGTACCTATCCGCAATCATATACGCGCAACACAGGTCACGCGGCATGCCACGTGCCACATGCCACGGTCGAAGCAGGACTGGGCGGGCGCGAGCGCATGCGGGGCAGGGGCTAATCCATCCCTTCAGTCGCCCGGATGCTACTGGTCACTACGCACGTATCGTGCTCCCGTTCAGTTAGGTACCTACATGTCGCGAGCGCTCGTCCGGGTAGTTGTGTTTCGGTTGATCGTGTGTAACTGTGTAAAAAACGTGAGTAAAAAGTGATGTGTGTACTAAACGTGAGTAAAAAGTGTCGTGTGTACAAAACGTGAGTAAAAAGTGTCGCGTAACAATTTATTTCTCATACACAAACATTGATAAGTACCTAAGATATTGTAAACATTGTTGAACACTATTTACAATCAAGTCAATTAGGATAGATTTTAAAGTTATTTCAACAACAAAAAAATTTACGTCCGCGGTGGCTTAGTGGTCATAGCGTCTGGTGTACCTAAAGACGTCGGTTCGAATCCTGCCCGCGGTCGGATTTTTGCTTCGCTAAAATAACTTTAAAGTCAATCATTGTAAAAAGTTATGATTTAAATTATTAAACATGCCATGCCTAGCCAAAACGGTTAAATGTAGAAAGTTGTTATTTACACCTACAGCCTGCTGTGGTTAAGTAATGCAATGTTTAACACTTTTCATCCACTTTGAACTTTAAATGGATGAAAAATGTTATCACCAGTTAATTGCAATAAAATCGCCGTATGGTTAGGTACTACTGCCAAATTATTTCTTTCAATTTCACACAAGACGACGCGGGGCGCGGGCGGCGGCGCGTGGGCGCCTCGTGCCGCGTGGTGCGCATGTTTTTGCATGGACAACGAGGTAACATAACATGCTTATAACTTTGTGATTTTGTCATGATACCGTTTAGAAATACTGTACATAGATTCTTTACATAAAAATACTAGACACGTTTCAGGTTTCGCCTATACTAATAATGACCTTGTATATCCGGCTAACTGTGGGTGTAAATTAGTACACCTCCTTATGTGTACTACCTATGTACTCGTTATATACTCCTAATGTACATCCTATTTAGTAGTACATAAGGAGTATATAAGGAGTACATAAGGAGTATATAAGGAGTACATAAGGAGTACATAAGGAGTACATAATGAGTACATAAGGAGTACTCCTTATGTACTGCTTATGTACTCCTTAGGTACTCCTTATTGTAGGTGTACAGAAGGTGTACAGAAGGAGTACATAAGGAGTACATAAGGAGTACCTATATAAAAAGTATATAAGGAGTATAGAAGGAGAACATAAGGAGTACATAAGAAATACATAAGGTCTGCCTAACCTTTCGGGGAATATGGGTGTGATGGTATGTTTATTTAAAAAATAATATTTAATTTAAAAGTTAAAGATCAAAGCTGTGATTAGGTATATGATCTGATTTGCTTGATTTTCTGAATCGATGTTAAATAGTTTATAATTATATGTGGTGTTTTTACTTCCGATGTATTTAATTATAAAATGATTTAGGTAGGTTTTTAGAGAGTTTGCCTAATGTAAGATGTGTAGTACTCGCAACCGGCGCATGTGTATGACGAAATGTATGAACGTGTACGAAGCAAGAGAAGTGTGCAAGAATCGTAGCGGAAGTAACAAGAAGTTGCGGTCTGTAGTTTCTGCCTACCCTTATGGGAAAAAACTTGAGTGAGGTTCCCATATTGTATCTATCATCTACCTTTTTACTTGTAAATATCATGCTTACATTTCTGCATGACTTATTTTATGTCATTCAGTAAAAAATAACAATGTTCTCGCACTCATTGCATTGTCTTGTTGCACTTATTCATCCTTATTTAATCCAGGTGGCAAGGCAGCGCTGGGTTAGACAGAAAGCTGAAAAAATCAAGGTAAGATTATGATATTCGAGAAATTTGCATCGATATTCTTATTTATAGTCTTTTATATTATTAAAAATGGTAGGTGACCGTAATTGTTTTTTTTTAAATGTATCTATTAGCACTTTTAGCATTCATAGCATATTTGGATCATTATGAAACATCCTGCGTATGCGCATTTTAACTGCACTAAAAAAAGTTGTGTGAAATGGCTCTAAATTTAGTCTTGAGCTTTCTCTATTGGAAGTATTTGTTTCAATCCTGAATGTTTTTGTTTTTATAACTACTCCCAATAACTACCTCATGGGTGGTCCAGCAAGTGCCAGCAACATGTTATTGGGTTCGGGTAGCTCGGGAGTTTTTGTTAGTACCCGGTTTGGCTTACCCCTAATACATGGGATCTAAAACATAACGGGGTACAGGTCAGCATACCTTTGTCTAACCTTTGAGGGAATCTTGATAGTACGATATAGTTTTTGTTATAATAAAAATATATATACTTATTTTATAGTAATTAAAAAAATAAAAAGACTAAGTAATAAGTATACATACTGGTACGTTCCTCAAAAATCCAGGAGTTAACAGTGAAAGGCTTGGAAGGAGAGCTTCGGGAGATGGCAGAGCGCCAACAGAAGGAGATATCAGACCTCAAGATGATGCACGCGGAACAGAGTGGACGGGCGCAGGCGAAACACGCGCAGGAACTAGAGGAGCTGAGGAGGACACTGGAGGACGAGAAGGAGGCCGCACTTGTTAAGGAACGGCACCTGGCCAGTTCTAGGTAAGGAACATTATGGAATGGGTATGTTCAATTGTCCCCCTTAGGCAGGGCCATTAGGATGCTCCAGACAATGCGACTCTTGAGGTACACCTCTCGTTTTAACCTTGCTACAAAAAAAAATCTCGGCGGGGACCATAGGTACCTAGCTTGCCTTCATGTTAATCCGGCTCGGCCCTTAGGGGTGAAATTTCCAAAAAGGGATTTTGGAAATTTCACCCCTAAGGACCTTTAGTGGATGATGAAAATTTATGAAAATTTGTCAGTCCGTCAGGACAAGTAATTGTATATATTATGTATAGATTAGTTAAACGGGGGCACGCTCCTTTGTAAATTGGTCTACCTTTATGTTTAGAAACATGAGCGTATCCGGATGCAACGTTCTTTAAAAATAAATCCATTTAATCCATCAACAAATTTTCGAGTTTTGCGGACATAATACACAGAAGCTGTTTTTTATGTAAGCACATAATAAACATTACGGCTGGTGAATTGACTTATTTTGCTTGCGTCGGACTTCACTTAGGTTTTGCCCAGCTGTGGGACAGAAATAAAATAGATAAAATAAAAAATCTGCGTATGCCGCAATTTGCAGAGTTCATAATAGATTGCAGTCATCAAAAGACCCTTGATCACTGCTTTGATGCTTGGAATAATAAGTGTCCTTTTAATTCTGTGGCCTGGTGCGAAAAGCGCTGTCTTTTTATGAGATATTTTTGTGAGAAGTAGTGAAGTGAATAGTAGAAAAATATTAGTTAACTTAAGCCTATTTTCTATTACAATGTTAGCCCTAACTGCAAATTTTTCATTCAGTTATCCCTTTTATGCTTCACTTGAAATTTTGTTCTAATCCTAATTATTGAAAATAATATTTTTTGATTTTGGCTCTTTAAGCACTAGGCCACATAATTATATCTGAAAGCTGAAGCTCTCTTAAAAAAATATGAGTAAGCTTCTACAAGTTTTTTATTGAACCTTTAATCAGTGTCGAAAGCAAACACCTTTATTGAAATCATAGTAAGAACTGTTATTGGTTGCAGACTAGAAAAACAAATTTTGGAGATCGAGTTAACGTACCAAGAGCAGAGGACACGTTTGGTATCAGAGATGAGGGCCGAGAATGAGAGGGTTGCCGCGGAGCTTGCCGCTAAGGAGAGGGCACAGAGGGAAGAGCTGGGTGAGGGTCCAACAGTTCACAGTATAACGTAAAACTTAATATATATTTTTTGGACCTGTCGGTGTAGGCCTCTTGTTCAGATTTTAAGTCGTCGTATTAGGGTCATCTTATTAAGAGTACCTATTTATTTTTAATGAGCTGTGCCTTGTAGTGCTACCAACATTGCTCTCGTATTTCTCAAACCCGTGGGAAATAAAAAAAAAAACAAATTTTCTTTCATACCAGACTTATCCTGACAAATTACCAATACAAAAAAAAAACAGCCAATTGAGTCGATTTATAGATTTAAAATGCTAAAATGACATTCATAAACCCAAACCAAAATTTCCCACAGTTAGATATCGACATGTTCACAACAAGTTCAAACACTTTAAGACGCAAATTAAATAAAGAATTCTTTGGCAAAGATCGTAGCATCAATACTACTTAGATATGATGGTTGAAATGTAGGTATCAATATCATATTATTTAAGTTCTCAATTTAGGAAATAAGTTAATCTTAAGATATTTAATTTGTGGAAGCTGGTAAATAGCGACAATTTAGGTTACTTTTATTAATGTTACATATCTATTAGTCTGTAAGCTTTCCTTATAATAAATAAATAAATAAAGTACTACGTACGTACAATGAAAATACAAATCTCAAATAAAATACAAATCTCAGTTTGTATAGTACGTATGTACCTGTATAAACACTTGAATACAAAATAAATACGAAGTATTAACTTTGGATAAATAATTTTGGTTTAGAGAAATGGAGAGAAGATCAAGAGAAAGAGATGAAAGAGAAGCGAATGCAAATGGAAATTCAAATTGCGAACGAGAAGGAAATAATGCAGGTAAGTGATATATTATCATAAAAATAGAACAATTTCATCATAATTTTATTTGCTACGTCCTTTAATTAACAATTTTGACGACGAGACTTGTTCTTAAAGAATTTCAGAGCATTTCAGGGTTTATTCGAAACACTCGATAATGATTATCAAATTTTTTTTAAACATTTGCACTAGAAAAATGGCAGTTATGGCACGGATACATATTTTTATATAATTTTAGGAACAAATTAAACAGAAAGAGATAGAAATGCAACAGCAACTAGCCGACTACAAGAAGCAACTGGAAGTTGAACAACAAGCACAGTTGAAACGCAAGATCGCAGAAATATCGGCGCAGCACAAGCAAGAAAGAGACAAGGAGATCGAGAAGGCGATAGAGAGCATGGAAGCTGAGGCCCAGGCGGGCAGAAAGGAACTACACGACGCACTGAGGTAGGAGATTTTATTTATTTACCTATTTTAAAAAGGAGTTTGCAGTCCGTCGGGTTGCATATTTTATTTATTTAACATAACATGATGGTATCTGATGTCTTTTGCCCCCGAAAGGTTAGATAGAAATATACCAATATACACCCACAGTTCGCCAGTATGCTTAGGTCCCATGTAACAGGGGGCGAGCCTATTGACATTAACCGGGCACAAATCCAAGCTCTGAGCTGGTACTGAGAATTATATAGAAAACCAGCAAAGCGACTGCCGTCAGATCTCCGCAAACCAATTTCTGGGTATTATAGATATCCTGAGGATAGACTGGTTGTCAGCCTTTCTAAGCTTCTGATTACCACCAACGATTGTCATTAGTGTTCGTGTGACAACCGGAACCGATAGCTTTACCTGCTCCTCTAATTTTGAATACTGCAATTTGCAGGAGGAACAAGGAGCAATACGAGGCTGAGTTGAAGGAGCTGGCAGAGACCGAGCAGGCCACGTTGAGGAGATACCAGGATGCGCAGGCCAGGGTGCGCCAGACTGAAGACAAATGTATGTTTACTTTACCTACCGCCGTAGTAGGAGTTCGTGAATTCTTCAAAAATGGCTGATTAGCCAGGGGACTGAGGGTTCTAAAATGTGAATTATTCCAGAGAAAATGCTTAGTAGCTTTTTAGCCCACCTAGGTGACACTTGTCAGGAGCGACCTTCTCTCTAAAGCTGGGCACGCACTTATCTGTAGCATGTAATGTATCCGATACTGTATCAACAAATAAGTTAAAGCGTCTACATAACAAGCTCGCGCCAACGTACTCACTTGATACAGTATTAGACACATTACATGCTACACCTGTAAGTGAGTACCATGCTTAAGCTTTGTTGTATTTTAATAACTGTGTCTTGTAAAAATGGCTACAAAAGAGACTATGATTATGATGAGTTATTCGGCGTTTCTTCTCAGAGGTCGTCAGATAGGAAATGCCGGAGCCATCTAGCTTAAAAAAAATATGTAAAATATTGACTTGTAAAAGTGTCTTTAAAAGATCTATTTACAGAAATAAATATCATTTATCATGAAGCTATAAATTTCTAGTATAAGCTTGCATTATATACGCTTTCCGTATAATGAGACGTTCGCTTATTATGGATATTTACAGCTTCGTCTGTAGCCTGTAGCGTGCAAACTGACATGACCTACAAAATTACAAATTTGGGATTGAAAGGAATTCGCAAAAAAAACCTCTCGAGTGTCATAGTAAATTAGTATCAAATGTATTCTTTTATCCTTGGTATCGTTGGGCTTTTCAAAATATTCTGCTGTAAAATAAAATTAAAACGTATTTGTCTATTTCAGGCGCAGAATTAGAAACAACAATCTCTCAGTTGGAGACTCGGAACCGGGTTTTAACTGAGGTAACCATACTTGTTAGGTATAGTTCTTGTATTTACTATGAAACTTTGTTATAAACACAAGTATGTTTGTGTCTTTTTTATTTATTTTGTCATTTTTGGACGGGAAATGCATACGATCTACCACCTAGGGATCTGCCACCTAGGAAAGTGGTGAGATGGGCCACCTAGGGATAGGGCAAGCCCTATAGTCATGGGTTTCGTAACATTATACTCGACCATATCTAAGAGTCCTTTCAATACGTTCTCCATTACCCAGTTTAGTCATTCAACTTTATTACTGGTTTTGTAGAAGAACACTCAACTGGAGGCTCGTGCAGAAGAAGTGAGGGCCAGCTGTGAAGAATCGTGGAAGAGTAAGGTGGACGCTCTGAAGAAAGAGATAGAAGATATGAAGAAGACGCACGAGGAACAAATGCACCAGCTCTATGCTAAGTTAGTATACCGTGCAAGTACAGAGGCCAGCACATCAAGCTACCACAATCTGTCAGATTTCTTTTCAATTTTCAACTTTAATACATTGCAATAAGGTTCATATTCAATTGGGAAAATTTGTCATTTTTGGATAGCATGTACCATCAGACAAAATGTAACATAACATTAATATTATTATTATTCAGCCGTTGTCGTCCCACTGCAGGGCAGAGAGCCTACCTACTATTCCATTCCTCACGGTTCAAGGCTGTTGGGCCAATCCTTCCAGAAGAAGTCAAGCTCATCCCGCTATCTCTGTCTAGGCCTCACATAACATTAAAACTAGTTAAAATATAAGGAAAAAATAACAATAATTTTAATTTTATGCTAAATAAAGAGAGTATCATTCCGAGAGATGACGTCAAGTTTTAGGCACACTTAAGATTTGACGTCATCATCCACCATTAACTCTATACTAAAACACATTTTATGGAAAAGGCACAGAACACTCCCTCTCAATCCCCACCAAAAACTTTGTGAGACGGTTTCAATTTTACGATAGGTATATGATTTATATATTTTTCACTGTTATTTTTGATAAATCATACCTAGATAGAGTTATCAAAAATAACAGTGAAAAATACTAGTATTTTTCCATGTCCAGGGTAAAAGTGGCGGTGGCTCGCAAGGACTCTGCGATCCAGGCTTTGACGCGTGAAGCTGGTAAATATCAAGAGAAGATCACGCTTCTAGAACAAAAGTTACAGCAACAAAGAAAAGACTTCCTCAAGCAAAAATGAATGAACACCACATAATGACAAAAAAATACCATATCAGTATAATTTTTAAAATCGCATTTTATGTTGGCAACATCACGAAGAATGGTATTGCCAACCAAATTAAACAAAAGCTTTATAAGTTGGCAACATCACAATAAGTAGTGTTGCCAACGCGATACAAACCAAAGAGCCAGTATTATTTATTGTATCCTTATTTTAGTATATTAGTACGTAGCTATTTATAATTTCTTATTTTTTAATAAATATGCGTATTAATAATTAATTATCACTCGCTTAAACGGTGAAGGAAAACATCGTGAGGAAACCTGCATACCTTAGAGATTTTTCTCGACGGTTTGTGAAGTCTGCCAATCCGCACTAGGCTAGCGTGGTGGACTATAGCCTAATCCCTCTCAGTATGAGAGGAGACCCGTGCCCAGCAGTGGGACAGTATATGGGTTGATGATGATGATTTTTTAATAAAGAAACTATAATTTATAGTAAGAGACCGAAATGGTTAAAAAGGAGCCACCATGGTGAGACAGGTATATGTTTGTCCGTCCAATTTTAACTATGTTACCTCATAGGTTAAATTAACTGTATTGATTTCTAACACTTCCGCGAAAATTATACATTGAAATAAAACTACTTTTTCGGATTTTATCGCGTTATATTGATATTAATAATTCCGACCGCGACGTTTCGGACCCTTTACAGCGTCTATGGTCACGGGTATGATTAATAATATCAATTTATCGCGATAAAATCAGTAAAAAGTAGTTTTATTTCAAAGATTTAACTGTGTTTAATAAAGTATTCCCTTTCTGATCGTTTGATCCCAAACTTTCATATAGTTTTTCAACCAGCTTAAAAATTCGTCAGTTTGCCTACGTTGACAATATTCTCAATACCTATTTGCTAGTTGCATTTAGTATTTATTTTTCTCTAAAAGTTATCGTCCTCCAAGCCTTTACCTGTGTTGGGGTAGGCTTAGTCTAACCAGATGCGGCTGAATATCAGTATTTTACATGAAGCGACTGCCATTAGACCTTCGCAACCCAATTTCTGAACCCAATATCGATATCCTGAGGATACTGGTTGTCAGGACTTTTAGGGTTCCGACTACCAACCACTGGGACCGATGGCTTTATGCGTTCGGCACGGAGGGGTCTCGATATGTTAAGAATGGTCACCCATCCACAGACTGACCGCGACTAGCGCAGCTTAACCTTCCGCTTAGTTATTAATTAGCCACAGCCCCTCTAAAATTTAAGTAGTATTCCGTGAAAATCATGTGAATTCTACAAATAAATGTAATTGCGTAGACTATGAATTAAAAAAAAGAACAATAAAATGTGTACGTCTATGCTTAGATATTATTTTTGGTATTCTGTTATTGTGTTTACCAGTAGTGTTATTAGTTAATTAATTGTAATCATGTCAATAGTTTCGAATATTTGAAATTGAAAGAAATAAGAATTGTGTACATGTATTAATTAATAATGGATTATTATAGCCTAATCCCTCATTCTGTGAGAGGAGACCCGTGTCCAGCAGTAGGACAGTATGGGTTGATGATTGGCATGTTAATATCAATTTTCCCTCACACTGCCTCATAAGCCTAGTGGTCGTAAAGCGCGACTGCTACGCTAGAGATTCTGGGTTCGAATCCCAGGTCGAGCAAATTTTTTTTTTTTTTATATAAATTTCTCAGTAGCAGCTCTAAGTTTGGAGTTGTGCTGAATGCCCATATGGCAATAGGCTCGCACCCTATTATATGGGACCCTTATAACGGCGAACTGTCGGTGTACATAGGTACACGGTACACCTCTACCGAACCCTTAGCGGAATATAGGCGTGATGTTATTTTATGTAATTAACTGTTTGCAGAAGTTATGTTACTTACGCTATGTGATGTTTTTGCCAATAAAAATACTAAATATTTTTGATTTTCGTTTTCTTTTACAGTATTATTAGAGAATTCATTATTATAATTTCTCGGTAATATTCACTAATAGTATATTATGTTTTTGTGTGGATTGAGGGACCACAGTTTATTCGTTATAAATTTTTGATTATTGGTGGTCCGTTATGTAGTAAATTTCTATAGGTACTTAGACATTTAGTCTAAAGTCACAATATCTTAATTTTTGGGATACTTTCCGAGATCTGACCACACTTTAAGAGCTTTAGTATTTGTTTACAAATTCCCACATTTGTTTTACACGCAAATAAATTTTCTTATGTTGCGATCATTTTGAACAGTTTACACGACCATACGACCCCACGATACATATTGATGCTAATTAAGTTACATAATTTCCTATGTATATGTATAGTCTGTTTTTATAGTGTTTTTAATTTGTTAGAATCATTACTCATACTGGGCTCATAATAAAACAATGATATTGCAAAACTTTTAAATTGCAAACAAAATATTAAAAATATTTAATATTATCACGTAAATAAGTATACCGAACAGGTACATTCTTAAAGCTATTTAGGCACTTATTGAGGATCTAGGTACTCCTAGGTTCCCCTCTAAACAAATATTCAACAAACATCAAATAATTCTATGTATCTTTAAATTCTAAATCTATCAACATATTTTACCAGATCAATTTTTGAAAGCAAATCAATAAAAAATATTGAAATAACTAACAGTCCAAAGGTTCTTGTGTTAATCACAGTTCAGGGGAATCTTCCAAGATTTACAATAGTTTAAATCTTCTGAATACTCATTTTGTTATCACCAAGGGCGCCACATTTCGGTACTCGACGAGGCGCCCTGCTTTGGTGATTTGGAACTTGTGTCAGCTTCCGCTTCTTTGGGTGGGTCCTTTTGAGAAGACTGCGCGAGCGATGCTGCAGTATGGCTTATCACAGTTCGAGGTGTTAACGACCGAATTTCCAAGGGTCTCTCACCTATTGACGGTATACTTTTAGGTATTGTCAGCTGTTTGTGAGGAAACGGAGGTATTCTCTCAGCAACTCTCGTAAATGCAGATTTCTCTGGTGTTTTGTAGATATTCTCGACAACAGTTTTCTCTTCTGTTCTGAGAATTTTTGGAGCAGGTCCTGTCAAGTCCACTACGGGCCTCTTAAGCTTATGCCGCATGGAGTAGTCCACGGCCCGTTTCGGTGAAGCGTCGATTCCTATTTTATAGTTTTCCACATCTATCACTATAGATAACGGCTCCATGTATTTCTTGTTTCTCAACGTTTCTTGTCTGTTCTCCGGTGATATCGTTGTTGACGATACCGTCGGCTTCTGTGTTTCTGGACTGGAGTCTTGGTCTGACGCTGATCTGCTCGGGGGAGTGGGGAATGGGAATGTCTGGACTGGCCGTGGTGGCGTTTCAAGTTCCGTGGAGGAGTCACAAGCGGAGTCACAGGATAGAGGGCTGAGAGGTGGACTTGTGGGTATGGTGGATCTGACGAAATGAAACGCGCTGGGTCTCTCGTCGTCTAGTCTCAGCGGGTCCGGGACTAGAGGTGCGTAGTCTCTAGGCTGGAGTGTTTCCATGCCTCCGACACAAGAAGTCAGGTGGTTTCCTAGTCGATGTCGGAGTCCCGTGGGCACGCTGGCGAGGCGTGATAGGTATCTCCGCACTTCTACGGCGCAGTCGCTGAAGCCAGCCTTGAACCTGTGCAGCACGGCGGGGTCGGCAGCAATGGCGGCCGCCAGCTGCTGCCGCTGCAGCTTCTGAAGGTGCTTGACTGTCAGCTCCAGAATATCTGCCTTCTCAAGTTTAGAGTGGCGCCCCGGCTGTGAAGGAAAAAACTAATATTTAAGACGAGTCAGATTCTTATTAGACGTTGGAATGGCTTTGAAATTGTAGGACTCAATAATTATATTATTTTATCCCGTATGGACAGTGGAGACATCAATTTACCTAGCACCCGCAGCGACTACCTATAGCCCATACAAATATTTGGTCCGTGCAGGAATTGAACCCGCAGCAAACGTGCGTTAAATAGACAAAATATACATATTGTCTATTTAGATTTCGGGGTATTGATAAGTTTTTTTTCCATCTACCATAATGAGGCTGATTAAGAATTTGATTCTAGAAGTAGGTACTTAATTAATAAGTTTGCAACTTACGTCCTTATCGGTGCCATCTATGAGTAGGTCTTTGAGCTCGTTGAGACAATTGTTGATGCGTGCGCGGCGCTTCTTCTCAATTATCGGTTTGTTTGTCTGGAAATTGTGAATTTTACATTAAAATCACCTTTCAGGACTTCTAAAATTGATATATTTTTTCATGTTTTAACTCTAAATCTTTTATATATAATACACGACTCATTATTTCCGTGTCTTATATTAAGTGCCTATGTCAGAAATCATATTATGATCGCAAAAACTATTATCACTGTTATATTTATTATGTTTTGCGTTATAGGTATACAACACTGTTCAGAAATCACAACAAATTTTTCACAAAATACACGTAGGTTCGTGCAAATCCGATTTCATAATTTCACGCAGTAAATTATTCACCTTTCGCAATTCCGCCTTGGACATCCCCTGAGTAGACTCAGAGAACCCGGTTTGGGAGTCATCGTCCTCACTGCACGGCATTTTTACACTACACGATATAGATACACAATAATATACGTCAGTCCTGGACGGCGGCCGATCACCTTATGAGGACTTATAGGATACTCACACGCAACTGTACAAGCGAAATTTTTCAATTGCCCCTGTATCCTGCTATCCCGTTTAGAAGACGCAGACGTAAAATATTGTTGTCCCTTTTTCACACACGGCTTGATGCGCTGGGAACTGTGTCGGAATGTTTTGTTTTCGTGCCGTCTTGCTCTGATAGGGACGTTGTGAATGGAGAACTCGGGCGCAGTTGTTAGTGTGTCGAGAGGTTCGGGTTCGATTTTGATTCGTTTATGTAACTGCACAATGCTTATAGATAAATAATCAAACTATTTACGGTTTATGAAATGTTGTTTTGCTACTTTAGATAATTATACATATACCTACGTACATTGATTTAATTATCTATCATGGTAAGAACTAAATGCCTAGAAAACTATAATTATTATTGCAATAGAATGAGTATCATATTCCGCATACCTACTCGTAAGTATACCTACCTACATAGTATATATATACCTACAAAGTTCTTGTAAAACACCGATATACAATATTGCAATGCCCGTAATTAAGAGTGAAATAATTAATTCAACAATTATTCTATAGCAAATTACGGACCTATATTAAAGTAATATACATTTTAACAATAAACTATTGAGTGAAGCTACACCTGCGCTCCCTTATCCTGCATACTATGGGAATGTGACCGTGCGCACGCACATCAAGAACCGCAATCATTCCCTCCGCTGCCCTCATAAAAAAACCATGCACTTCATGAACGCACACCTTTCCATAAAGTCTCATAATTATTTTCACTATAAACTGTTCATTTTACGCGCAACTTTATGGGTGTAACGTAGCGTAAAGGGAAGGTGTAGTATGAAGTTTCAAGTTTTTTTGTCGTCGTGTGTTCTCAGGTAATTGTGGTACTTTATGGTAGGGGGTGAGTGTGTGTTCCCACGGAGTGTGGGAATGTGTGATAGGTGCAAAGGGTTCCCTGTGACGCTATTCGTTCCGTTTGTTTACTGTGCACTTAAATTTTTGCAACTTACGTAATTTGGTCAGTAGTAAAATATTTTTCAGATTTTTTTAGGATTGATTTTTCTTGAAACTGTCCATTCAAGGAGGCTACTTATTTTATGGTCGTGATATTCACGAATCCGATGGCTATAAGGCTAATGATGGCAAGTGCTGTCGGTAGGAGTTCAACATGCCTGCCGCCTCCCCAGGAGGCAGATAATCCATGAGGATTTTACGTAAGTACCTACTACAAAAGTATACCTACTCATATTTGCCCGTACATTCGATAATGATTTCATATATCGCTTTATACAGGTAAAAAAAGTAACAAGTTATCGGTTCCAGCGGTTCCTTTACAAAACTAGGTCAACTTATCACGTAGTAGGTACATAAAAAAAATATAAAAGACGTCATCGTCAGTGCGTCTTTTAAAATATAAGAACCGGGTAACAATGAAATAGGTGCCCTTCAAATTTGTAAGAGATTCGATATGTAGGTACCCAGAAATCCCTTATGGTACCCACTTACCTCGCGGCTATCTACGTACGAAGAACCTTTTACTTAATAGTTATTATGGCATAATAGTGCTTTCGGGTACATAATACTTATCCTTTATCTCCCTACTTAATTATTAGGTAAAAATATCAATACTAAGTCAAATCAATCTCTCAAAATAGTTTTATTTTCATATAAACCATAGACAGGCACTTATGAAATGTCGAGTCTAGGTGCACGGTTCCAAATTGGTCGTTCCCTATGGAGAAGAACCGGCAAGAAACTCCATGGTTACTCTTTTAAATTATATTTGTTTACAATGATGTTCGGTACAATAATAATTATAAATTGGATACTTACGTGAGAGGACAATTTAGTAATGTTGCGAAGATTACAATTAAATTAAATACAGCTAGGCTAAGGGTAAGATAACTAAGAAGGGTCATCGGATATATGAAGTGATTTATGATATGAACATACTTAATCAAGAAGTGTAATATTGTAAACAGTAGGTACCTAAATACAAGTGGTAACTGAATACATTTGCAATAACAGTCCCGTGTCCTTATTTACTCCTTGCATGTATTTAGAACTATACCCTGATTAACTTTGTATTGAATAGGTAGGTAGGTACTTATATTTAATTATATAAGTCCTTAGGGTGGTCATGTAATGTACATACCTACGCACTTATAGGCCACGTAAACCACTGTCCACGACAACTGGCCTTCTATCCAGAATAAATATAGAGTTTCCCCCACATTCAAATTACCATAGATGTAATATTGAGTCAGTTCGAGTACCTAACAGTACCTACAGTTTAGTAGTAGGACATAATGTATACTAATTATAAAGTTAAGTTTATAAGCTAGACTTTTTGTGGAAATCTTCAAGTATGACAGCTGCGCACAGCCCAGGATTTTGTCGGACTTTTTCCAATTTAAACTAATGTCTAAGGTAACCATGGTTTGCGGCGTGGGCCTCGGGATTTCGCAATTATCACACAACAGCTGACGTAGGTAGCCATATTTCCTAAAAGATCTGACAAACGAGGTTCTAATACTATTCTCCTTAGTGTGAAGTTCCTCATACGTAGGTACTTAGTGGATCATAGTTCTAAATTTGGCTGTGATGAATAGTTATTTCCGTAAACAAGTCGTTGCCCCATCCAGGTGTTCCGGCGACCTTTAGTCTGGGATACCTCCAAACTATTGTGCTTGATAAATATTTAATTAGACAGCCAACCATTTCTCCCACGGTAGCCATTCATATTGACAAACTTATTGAAACAGATGCACATAAAAGAAACACTTTAAAATTAACCTTATGACGTGGCTATACAGACTCAAAAACGCATGTATAAGTTTGTCAGAATTGTAACACATTATAAATTGTGCGGTTTATGAAATTACAACGACGACTTAAGCCTATGATTTTAAAGTGCAAATTACAATATCAAAAGTAGTAATGAACTGCATTATGTATGTTGAATGTGTCCAAGTGTGACGCTATTCCACGCAATCGCGTGATGAGCCTAATGAGTGGTGAATAATTAGAATGTCACATGTCGCTGATGATGGCGCGGCGGGCGGCGAGGGTGGCGGTGAGAACTTTCAGTTTGTCCCTAATAAAATTAATTTATTAATTGATGATAGGAATTGGGGTACAGTCATGGACCAGATGGTAAATCAATTTAGGAATACCTACTTATTCTTTGGGATTTTTATCACAATAGAAACGTTTAGACTTATAAATAATATGCAATAATTCAGCCAAAATCATTGTCAAATATTTTATTTCAATTATTAGACTAGGTAAGTATATGTATAAATAGCACTTTTAAAAAGTCAAAACTAGTTGCAAAAGATATAGATATTTCTATTATAAGGTAGTTAAGGGACTTTTACATTGTCAATAGAGTGCATAGGCTACTATTATTATAAAAGAACCGTGCGTGTACTCAGACGTGACGGTATCTATGTCTTGAAGAACCTCTATGATCTATGTTCACTACTTAGGTAAATTGATCCATTGCAAGTTAACAGACTTCGCACATCGTCTAGTCCTCTGTCCGCCGCTAACCTATCGTGCAAATTTTACCATAAGTGTTTTCAATGAAAAGGACGTTGCCCCACTAGCTGTGTTGTATTCCTTACGGTGAGCAAGGTTGCCAGTGCTCCGCGAGAAAGCGTTGTGTTGGCAGTAGAGGGTCTTTGACCCAACCCAACTAAATATTCCTCTTTCGTTTTACAGGGTCGGCAACGCGAAAGTGATAACCCTAGTTTTACAAGCGTCTAAGCATAGGCTACGATAACGGCTTACCATCAGGCGGGTCGTATGCTTATTTGCCACTTTAATGGTATAAAAAAAGGATTTTCTCCTGTATCTCTTATTAGTCATTAAAAGTAGATATATTCCGGTCTTTACGCATTCTATTACTACTTACATATAGATCTACTACCCTGTACTTACATTATAGATCTGTAAATAGGTATTAAGTTTCCACTAAGAATAACATAATATAAAACTACATAGGTTTAAAACCTCTGTGGTCTAGCGGTTCGAGTGCCGGACTGCTGATCATGGGGTCGTGGGTTCGATTCCCACAGGACACAAATATTTGTGTTTGTCTGGGTGTTTCTTATGTATTATAAGTATGTATTTACAAAAAAAAATTATATGTATTATATCCATTGTCTAGTACCCATAGTACATGCTCTGCTTAGTTTGGGACTAGAATGTGTTGTGTAAAATGTCCCAAAAATATTATATATATGTATATTATATTATCGGTAGGTACCTACATCCTACTTACGGCCGGCTCCAATAAAAAAATCTATCGGTAGATTTACTTACAAGAGAAAGCTTGTAAAGCTTGATTTACTTGGCTTTGACATTGGCAAAATTCTATCTCTAGTAAGCTAATCTACTTACCGATTTGTTATTGAGAACGGCCGAAGAAATTTACTTACTAAACAAAAACTGGCATATCCTGGCGTCATTATAATCGGAAACAGTGCGTGTGAACGGTTCCCAATAAATTATGAGACTATCATTTAAAATTGTAACGGGCCGCATCCATCCTTCCCGGCCGACTCAAGAGGGGTTGCGATACACAAAAAGATAATAATTTTGGATTAACAATCGGTTTTTTTTTCTTTCAAATGATAAAGGCGTTTACGGAAATATCAAAACCCACATTATCAAGTGTGAAACAAAATATTTCACAAAGAATTCAGATTTAAGATAAGTCTTAAAGCCTACATTTTAACAGCAATTGGAATAACACAGAAACTCATATCTATTTATCAGCTTATTTTTGGTTTTTCATCACTAATTATAACGGGTTCGTTTCCTTCCTTCCGACACGTCTCCTCTGAAGAGGGTTCGACCCTCTCACGTATTGTAAAGATACTTAATAAATCTTTTATGTTGGGATTAAGCACCCTTCAATTTTTTACCTCACAAGGTTGTTTTCTCACGATTCGGCCATAATGTGGCTTACATTTGTGTAATCTCGCAGATTATTTTTATATTTCTGAGTACATAACTACCTATTATCATGAAACGTAAAACCATAGTTGCGTTATAAGTAACTTTCAATACAGATTCAGCTCACAAAAATACTTTTAGTTACCTGAAAAGTATTGATAGAAGTCAATACTTTCCAGTAGGTATTTATTATCTACTTACTTACTACCTAATACTAAACAAAATAATTTAAAATATATGGAATCAAACGATTTATTCTCGGTTAAAATTTCGAGCTTTTTGTACTTACATCCTCTCCCAAAATAAGTTTCTGTCATGTTAACTTTTTATTTAACAAAAGACACTTCCTTACACCGGACATAGGCTCAAATACAGGGGCGTGTCGTAAGTATACACAAACCTTCATGGTGGAGCACCCTCCATTTTTTACCGAAACATCTTCGCTTTCTCACGGCGGCCGGTCAGCTTGTTTCCATAATCGATAATTTATCTGTTTGCAAGATAAATATAACTTAGGGGATGGATTTTTTTGGAAGTTGTAGTCTTTTAAATTATTGAAAAACATCGATTAAAGTTAAAAAGATTTAGTAACACTTAGCTATGTACTTTATAAAACAGGCGTTAAGATTGTCTAAGCCCTTAATTTTTTATTTATTTAGTCATTTATTTCAGGCATCCACAGACCATAGATGAATATATTATATATAATATATATGAAAATATTTTAAGAATAGTGGGTGCCTTTATTGTATTAACAGTCAAGGTACCTACCCACTATTCACAGCTAAAGCTTGTAAACTAATATTAAACTATCATCATTGATTGTAGGCTCAGCTTAAAAATGCGAATTAAGAAATTTATACTTAGAGGCAGGAACTACATTTTATCTCTCAGATCTTTTAATATTTTTAAATACTATACTAAAGTATGTCCCCCTGTTGGTGAAGGAGTTAAATTAAATATATGCTCAAACAAACATTTTATAAAATGTTTCCTCCTACGGAAATCACACACAGACTAGACAGTGCACTTTCTGTTAGTTACCTATACTAAAAAATCTCATTAACTTTCTCACAATATTTCCGCCTAAATCTGTACAATATTTTTTCATATCCCACATCCAGAGTTCCCATGGAAACAGGTGTTTACAAAAACTGCTCCTTTGACTATCAACTCGTTTTTATTGAGTGGTTGGGAAAAAATCTCTCGTATCCGGGGCTGTTTCCGGGTCGCGGGAGACGTCACAAAAAAGTTTATTATGAATGAGATTGATGGGTCAATGTTCGCGGTCGTTTACCACCGTATAATATCTCTGCAGAGGTCTTCTGAGGTGGTAGATATCTGCATAGCCAAATATTATGACTCCAGAGCATTATTGTGTTCCGGTTTGAAGAGCAATGTAGCTAGTGAAATTACTGGGCTTCAACAGATCTCAAGATAACAACGTGTGATTGAGAATAAAAAAAAGCATATACCTAGTATTATCCATTGTTTAGTACCCTCAGCTCTGCTTAGTTTGGGACTAGATGGTGCTGTGTAAAATTGTCCTATAATATCTATTTATCGATACCTACCACTGGTGTTGCTGGTATTTGAGGTTGCCGCTTACCATCAGGCGGTCCGCATGCTTGTTTATCATCTTATCTCAAGAATTAAGTAACAAATCTAAAATCTCGATTGTTTTCTAAATTGGAGAACGAAATTGGACCTTATTTCAAGTTATTTCTATGGAGCTTATGTACCTAATAATTATATCGAATTTCAGTATAAAAGCAATCGAGAAATATGTATAGGTTAAGTAATAACAGCCGCTATTGATTTAGATAAAACTGAAATAATATTTAAAATGCCATAAGTAACTTCACTTGCTCACTCATAGACGCGTTGGTGTTCGATAGCAGATCATTCAGCTTACCTAATCTTTATATAAAAAATAAAATGTATAGGTATATACAGACGACTTAAGAACCTCTTCCTTTTTTAAGTCGGCTCATGTATGTATTTATTTTTGTATATTTGTTAGTGATCGATGTCCCTAATATTCTCACACATATGCATTTTACCGATACATAAATTGCAAGTTCCAATACCGTCACACAATGTCCTTCCTCATAAACATTTTCCCACGGAGCTCGACAGGTGTGCAGGGGGCCTCCTATTCGAGTTTGTTAGAGGTAAAATAGACTTTAACTTAATAAGATAAGGTTGGTTTGGATCTGTACGCAAGTGTTTGATGTTATATATGGTTAACAATTACGTGTTTAAAGAGTTACAAAATAAATGTGTTTACGCGCTGTAAATACCTAGAGGGGTGGGTGATTTAAAATCTAAAGTAACTGTTCTGTATTTGTTTTTTTAATTTCAATGATTATGTACAGACGCCAGCAGGTCAAGCTATCCAAAACTGTCAAAATTTCCTAATTGAATATGAACCTTATTACTTACTGTACAGTTAATTATCACTCGCTTAGACGGTGAAGGAAAACATCGTGAGGAAACCTCACACCTTCGAGATTTTTCTCGACGGTTTGTGAAGTCTGCCAACCCGCATTAGGCCAGCGTGGTGCATTAGCATTTTAAATCCATGAGTTTCTATATGTATGTGTGTACCTATATCTCTAATTGCTATGTGCGCAAGCGCTATGTTATTCTGCCTCACGAAGACCTGTGTGATGCCATAGACTATAAATAATATATCATTGTCATATACTTATTTCAAATTTCAATTTAACGGACTTAGTGAGAGAGAACTTCTACACCTTCGCATCTACAACACGAGTCTCTGGTCTTCTAAAATTACCTACTTAGATACAAAATAGCTTTTTTTAATTCTACTTATTTACTGAACTCGTACAAAATATACAAAGATATATCTTCCAAATTATTAAGTGTAGTTTACACTGATGTTTCCAAATAAATTAACAAGATAATCATCTAGGTCAGCGATATAAAAACGTGTAGACAGAATTATTTTGTCGACTGACCCTTTTGCAAAAAATGGGTTCTTGTGGGAAGTTTTCGCGAGCGCATTTCTCAGTTGAGGGCCAATACATCTTTTGTGGAATCGCACCTTGACAGCCAGCCCTTTGTTAGGACACAAAAGGCAAGATTACCGGTTCCTTTGTAAGCGGATACTGCGGAATGATTGTGGGAGTCATTTTTAATGTATTTAGTTGTTGTCTTGCTCTTGTTTTTGTGAGGTGAATAGGAGTCTTAGCGGAATCGAAAACATCTTAAATTCCCAGTGGTAGTTCCCTTAGCCGCATTCATATTTTTTTCTGAATCCTAATCTTTCAGGTATAGTAGCGTGATTGTATGTTCTGTTCAGGGATCATTTTGGTTACCCGTTGAAAGGGTTTTCGATAGGGTTTTTACAAAGTGTTGTTAGAAAACCCAATTCATAGGGGTTTCACTTTTTAACGGTAAGCCGCTGCAATGGGTTACCTCTTCAAACCCCTTTCATTTGGGTTACCTGTTTAAATTCTTACCGGGTTATACTATTAAACGGTAAGCCGTTCCGAACGGGTTACCCCTTCAACCACTGTAACAGGGTAACACTTTCCGAGTCCAAACACTAATTTGATCTCTAGTAACCTAGCATTAAGTTCGAAATAGCATGCATTGAGCTAGCACGTGTCAGTTGCCACTTGCTCTGAGTTAAATAGACCATAGCGACTCGATAAATACGGGACTATGGTTATTAATCTCTGTTCGTACATTCTCTCTACATCATAATCAAACCATCATAATATAGCTTCTATACATTTTATAATATTAAACGATATTTAGGGCACTGTGTGATCAAGCCTTATGAACGAAACTACTTAGTAATACAATTCTAGATGTTTGCAAGAGAAATTTCTATATTTTATAGTCTCCTCACCCTACCTAACAACGTAAATTATGATGATAACCATACGGTTACCCTGAAAACCCATATCAAGAGGATAACCCCTTCAATTGGATACCTTAAAGGAAAGGGTAACCCCTTCCACTGGCTAACATATTGAAAGGGTTACCCTTTCATTGGTGTTAGGAAAAGATTACAGGAACAGAGGTAACATCATCCATACGGTAACCGAATCAACGGGTAACCCTTTCAATTGAATTAACTCATAAAGGGGGTTGTACGGTCCCTGGTTCTGTTACCTATACAAGAGGAAATTGGTTAAAAAAACACCTTGGTGATTGGAAGATCTCGTTTATTGCTATAGATTATAATAGATAAGTGATTAAAATTAATACGATTAAACAAACATAATAATATCACCGCGAGTTATGATCATACAACATAATTATTACAGGTACTTTTGTGGACACAGACGCGGATAAAATACTAGAATACTACAACACACAAAGCACAATTACATGGGTGAACTTACGGTGGGGAAAGGTAGAGTTTGCCACACCCTGGTCCCAAACTCGAAGCTAAAAATGTTGGTTTGTCAAGTAATAACAACATTAATAATTATTCATTTGGAATACCAGTGTGCTTGCAGGTTATTATGAAATAAGGTCACTAAATAAAAAGTATTTTTACATTCTAACTATTTATCCCACCTCTAAAATCATACTGGGTACGCGCATGCACATTCCGAACGATTCTTTCGTGAATAAGCTCAACTTTTTGTTAAAGCACGGGAGGTTTGAACGTAAACGCTAATGATTTAAGTTTGAACTAGCACAAACACTAGGAAGTCGTTAGAATTCTTTATTCAAAATATGATTACAATCACAACTCGTGGTTTCACGACAAAATAAAAATTATAGGTACATTCTCCCACACACGTACTAACAGACGTACAATTTTAAAAACTTAACTAAGTAATAAATGCATTGATTTCAGGCATTCCGTATCGCCTTTAAATGCAATGAGAAACTTAGTAATACAGACCTATTAATAATAAATGCATTACAAATGCCGAGTTAGTTGAAGACAATTCGAGAACGTTGTTTTTCTTGCAATACTATAATTGGTAAATTTAAGAAAATTATATTGACCTTTTATTAATAAAAAAAAATCAACTCAAATACACATCAGCCGGTTTCTTTAACAAATCAGTCGGTACATTTCCTTACTACGGATAGGATTTTGACATAACGCCCATAAAAGTTATGTCAAAATCCTATCTCTAGTAAGCAAATCTACCGTCAGATTTGATATTGAGAACGGACGTTAGTCTCTCTCAGCTGTTTGAAAGTGATGGATACAAAAAATGTGTTCAGAAATGATATAATTGTAATAAGAGAAGTGAAAAAACCGTATAAAGTACTTAGATCAATTGAGATTAAATTATAAGATGATATAAAGAACTTTGTATGCATACTTCAGTCTATCGGAATTACATATTCTTTATTGTATTGTGTAAAAAGAACAAAAGGCTCATCGTGATTGGTTCGTTTTTTTATTAAAAAAAGGTCTATTAAACTAAGATAAGTAGAAATATTACACTATGCATTTTAAAAGCAATGCACAAATTAAAATATAGTTTTTGGTAAATATTTTTGTTAATTTCAAAATGTCATATTACTTTTAAAACTTATACCAAAATTAGACAATACCAAATAGTCTCTCAAGTTGTAAAATGCTAAAAATCTAATATCTAATACACTGGCACTGCACTATCACAGAATCGGTTTGTTTTATGCTTAGGTTTACTTATAATTTGAATTACTTATTAATTTTTAATCATTAAGACTTGGGTAAGATTATGGACCTGCATAAATATAGTTACAATTTGAGTAATATAACTGTGCCTCTCTTAAGACCGAACGCGCAAGTACAATCGCAAATATACAGGGTGGAAGGGACATCGACGCGCAACGGCTTACCATGACTTCAGTACATGATTCTGTACCCCCCTGCGTTGGAATTTTTCGTCGGCTTTTTCTTAAATTTTACAACTCGGCAAGTGAACTCTAAGGAAACATCTGACCAGAAGATCTTTCGAGTTTAATTTACAATGCTGTTTTTAGTGAAAAAAGTGAATTAATGACTTTATAATTAAAATTATTATTGGGTTAGATAGAAATAATGATTTTATACAGTTTAAAGTTGAAAAAACTGCAAAAAAAAAACGTAAAATTTAAGAAAAAGCCGACGACAAATTCCAACGCAGGGGGGTTCAGAATCATGTACTGAAGTCATGGTAAGCCGTTGCGCGTCGATGTCCCTTCCACTCTGTATAAAAATATTGCCATATTACTCCTACGTTCCTTCGATACATACTGGGGACTCTCTCGGTACAGTAGATAATCAGTGCCATAAATGTTCCGTATTCCCTAACAACTTTCGATATTTGGCACAATAAAACTTTTTCTTGCGACTGTACCCGCGATGCTGTTTGGAAAGCCAACGTTAGAGGGGCATAGTTTTACTACACGAATTATACGATAAAAAAAATATTTCGTAGCGCGAATCTTGCCTTTAAAAATCTTGTATTGTTCAATGAATTAATGGAACAAAAAGAAAATTAAAGTAATTAGTGTCGCTTCTGGACCACAACTCTGCTTTTTTTTTGCTTTAGTATGTACATCAATCAATGACTTTAGATTTGATAATTTTTAACAGTTTTGTCTTTGTCAGTCCCTTGTGTGATAATTTAGTATCATTGAATGACCATTCTAATAAAATTGAATTAGCAGAATTGACTTGATATCTACATATATCTTATTACCATAAGGCGCAAGTTACAAGACGCTCTAAAATTTAAATTCTAAATATATTTGGTATTACAAACTATCATGCATATTATTAAAAAACTAAAAAATTACAGGCACATTAACAATTAACTATTATATTAATCAAATGTTTATATTAAAACAGTTTGATGATGATAATAAGTAAAATAAAATAAATGGTAGGTAATTAAATATTTTAGTCAAATAATTTGGCCAGCCAGTTTACTTACAGGCCTGGACCTCTCTTGTGAGATGAGACCCGTGCCCAGCATCAGGCTATCAAAAGTTAATATAATTAAATATTATGGTATATAACAAACTTTTATTGAATAAAAAGCTGATCAAATGCAGCATTCGTTTTCACGAAACTCGGTGTCAGCCGCAAGTATCAAGTTTACTCAATTATTAAAAAAAAATTTGGTGTTTAATTCGAACAATATTTCAATATATGAAATATACTTAGTACAAAACGTTATAAATATAAGTCACACATACTTTCTAGGGGTAAAATAAACTTGCCCCAACATCAAGAAAATACACAAATTGAAATGGATTCAAACAGTAATGCAATGTTACAACACTTCGATTACTGCAAATGTATATTCCCACTAAACAATGACAGTTGAAACCCTTCACAATGGTATTATTAGAAAATTATTTAAGGCCACACTACTATTCCTGTTCAAAATCGAAAGCGGGAAATGGGTTCGCACAATGACAAATCAAATAACCACACGAGAATTGTATGTAGGTACCACGAACCAATGGTCGCTGGTTGTTCACATGGGTACATCAGCGACGTACTCTATCCGCAGCAGCAGGTCCATGAGGTCGTGGGGCTGCAGCCAGCGCCACGGCACGTCCCGAGGACAAGCAGCGCCTCGCCCGTCCCGTCCGCCTCGCGCCACGCCACACAACACCCACACCGCACACAAGAAGCACACCACCGCGAACAGTTGGAACAGACACTTCAAGGACTCCCTGCAATCACATACTGTGGAATATCATACAACCGTCAGGCTGACAAGGGAGGGGGCGTAGGATACGAGGTGGGGATTTAGGTTACTGGATGGATGTCACTAAGAACAATTAGTATTTTGATGTTAAAAGTCAATGTATTTTCGAAAAAGTATGGTAACTTGAAAATAATGTCTAAAAACTTGGTTTAAGCACCAGTCACTATTGTTTTCGGCTATAGCCATAGGTGTTCCATAGCACACGTGTGACTATGATTTTAGATATATGATATAGTCGCCACAAATTCATAAAAAAATATTACCTAAGCAGAAATTACAAACACCAGATGCCACGATTCTTGCTTTAGCAGCAATAAGTTTTAAGTATTGTCAAAAATATCAAATAACCTAACAAATAAATAACATGTAGTCATAATGAGTTAGCAATGACACTTGAAATAGTATAATATTGTACAGACGCCAGCAGGTCAAACTATCCAAAACTGTCAAATTTTCCCAATTGAATATGAACCTTATCTATTTTGTATTAAAGTTGAAAATCAATCAAAGAAATTTGACAGATTGTGGTAGCTTGATGTGCTGGCCTCTGTACATCGTCTTGTCGTATCGCGTCGCTTACTACTAATCGCTTTCCATCACATAGAACAGCGGGTTATTATAATCATACCAGAAATACAATAGCAGATACACAAGGTGGTACGCTCTGCCCACGATTCAGAATTCACCTGGAGTGGTCCTACAGCATTGACAAAAATATTCTGCCGCTAAGCAATAATGTACAGACGACAGCAGGTCAAGTTATCCAAAACTGTCAAATTTTCACAATTGAAAATGAACCTTATCGTGTTACTTTAAAGCTGAAAATCTATCAAAGAATTTGGCAGATTGGTGCTTGATGTGCTGGCCTCTATACTAAAATTAGTGTGTTCCGATTTGAAGGGCAAAGTAGCCAGTGAAATAACTGGCATATGAGACTTAAGAACTGAGACCTCAACACTCCAATACCACCACTGGTGTTGCTGGCGTGTATAGGCGTGTAGATGCGTTTCAAATAAGAATAGGACTGACCTCCAGCCATCTTGTGACGTCATAGCTGTCAATTCAAATCAGATAGGTAGGGTGAGCAAAACAGATATTTTTGAAATAATATTTTGTAGGTATTTAAAATATCCCACCGACTGTTATTTAGAAGAAAATTAGATATTTTATTACCTGTCATTATAATAAAACTAAAGTTATCGTCGTATTGAAATATTTCCCCTTTTTTGGTATTTATTTGCGATTAATTTGACTTGGTTAATTTATTTTTGCCAATCATCACTGGTATTTAAATCAATAGTTTCCAGTGTTACATTCTCAATTTGGTTTTCTAATTGTTAAATATTATTATCAGCCACCCTACGCCAATCAAGTGCCAGATATATTCAATTGGATTTAAATCATAATTGTAGGGTGACAGCTTCAAAACTTCAAAGCCATTGGAGTTTTAAATATTGTCTGTAATATAGTTTTGGCAGTTTGTGCATTTTTTAACTCGCAGAGTTTCGGATTTGGTATGACTGCTTATAAAAATATTATAAAGTTATAATGTGTATGTTTATAATTTCAAAAGAAGAACATTAATTTTCTTTGCAAGCTGTACTTTTTTGACAGATCGAGGTCATTGACGACCTCTGTGGTCTAGCGGTTCGAGTGCCGGACTGGTGATCATGGGGTCGTGGGTTCGATTCCCACAGGACACAAATATTTGTGTGGATAAAACATGAGTATTTGTGTTTGTCTGGGTGTTTCTTATCTATTATAAGTATGTATTTACAAAAAAAAAGTATATAAGTATTATATCCATTGTCTAGTACCCATAGTACAAGCTCTGCTTAGTTTGGGACTAGGCGGTGTTGTGTAAAAATGTCCCAAAAATATTATTATTATTATTTGTATCTCCACTTTGGATATCACGGCATATCTCCCGTGAGGAAGACATCCGGTCCTTTGGCAGGCTTGCGCGGGGACACAGGTCCAACGCGTAGAGGCCCCTTGGAGAGCTTTGTTCTAATATGGGATGGGGCACCAGCCTGGGGTACTCCTAAACTGGACTATTAGAGTACAGCCTGGAGTCTCCTGGGTGGGTGCAGGACTATTGCAAAGTATGTACCTTAAAATTAATTGGGTTTATGGATGTGGGTGTTAGGTGGACCAATAACTTCTTTTGCCGGAAGAAAACGGCGTCTGCCTTACAACCTCGAATAAATATCCTTAGGGATGGCAGACGGTGACTCGCCACCTCACTAGCTGGGCCCCCTGAAAAGCTGCCAGTACAGGCAGAAGGCGGCAACAGCGGTGTGAGCGGCTAGGGGTGTAGAGAGGTGCGGCCCCGGTTTCACCGTCGCGAGTCTCCACGAGACCCGGATTGGGTTTCCCCGCTATTACGCCATTAGACACTATTATTATTATTGACGTTCCTATTCTTATTTGAAACGCATAGTAATGTCTAGACGAGCAACAGGCACACCTGGTTAACGGCGGTTGTGTTAACGCCTGGCCATAATAATTGCAGCACCAACCAGGAGTTTGAATATATCAAAATCCTGTTTGGCACTACACTGCGCTCGAAAACCTGAGACATAAGTTGTCAAGTCTCTACTGCCCTGTAATTTCGATGGAAACATTGCCCTATACACCATCAGACAGCCCGTAGCTTGTTTGTTATGTTATCATAATAAAAAAAATATGTACGCACCATAAGAATTTCCTGAGGCTACGGTGAGCGTTGCGTTTTTCGCAGTCAACGCACGGCACGTCTACTTGCGTCGAGACGGATTCTTGTTCTAAAAATATATAGTATATAATTACTGTGTATAGTTTAATAAAATAGTATATAGGTATCTACTATTTCTAATTCATTTTCTACTAGACTACATTCTAAACTAGATTATTTCTAGTAACTTTAGACTTTTTATATATGAAATGTAACCGAAATGATGATAATACTTATTAAATAAAATTTACACAATTTGCTTTTTAAATAGGTACAGTCAACAAAAGAGTTAAGTACACAGATAGCGAACGAAAACTGCGTCATATTACGACCTTAATATTTATGGGCAAAGGGTTTGGTGTATAGCAGCCTAAAATATCTACATTTTGACAAATATTTCGCAATATATTATTACATAATCACTATTAAAACACATGTTCAATTAGCGGCCTGTACACCTAAGTCTTTTGTCGATAGTACACAAACATTTTATACACATTTACTTATTATTATAACTAATTCTAATCTATCCATCCTAAAACAGTACAATAACTAAACAAAATGATACCAACACATAACATAAACCGCCACCAGAGGACGCCACAATCAAACAAATGTTCAGATCACATACTATACAGAGGTTACTTCCTACACGCTATGGTCGACACTGAATTTCAGGAGGTTATAACCCAGTTCAGGGCTTTATTTATGTATTTTACGCTCTTTGCGCTTTAGCATGGTGCGGGTGACAGTTCAGTAACATTTCGTTTCACTCTTGAAAGTTCCCGCGACTTACAAATTATGATTTAGTATTTCAGCTGTACCACATTCGTAATATATTAAATCATTAATAACTGTAGTAAATTAAACATAATACATATAATACGTCATACAGGCAACTGTCACCCTCATCCGCACCATGCTACAGCGCTGAGTGTAACTATCTTTAGAAATGTTATTTTTTTACAGCATTGTCGAACCTGTCAGTGTTTGTGTTATTGGACAAGCATTCCGATACAGCAAAACCTCTGCTTAGTATGTATCCAACAAAATACCGGACAATGTCAAAGCGTACCCCAATGGGTCTGAGTGCAAGCTGAACAGTCGGACGTCAAGCTGTCCAGCCTATCCCCCTGCTTAGCGCAAGCCATCTCCAGGAAACCGATCTTCGACTCCAAGCTCTTTATATTGGCTTGCAGCACACCATTCCTCTCATTTCCTTCAGCCACAAATTTCTCAAGAATGTCCAAATTACCCTCATATTTGTCTAATTCTACCTGCATTGCTGTTATAGTGTGATGTGAGATCTTTACGTCTCTTTCTAATTTTTGTGTATATTTATTCGTATTCTCACATTGAAGGCATTTGGAATGGATATTATTATTGTTAATATTTTCCATTTCGTCTGTTTGAGTTTCTGATGTAATGTATTTTTTAATCTCGGATTTGTCGGTGTTGTCAGAAGTTTGAGATCCGTCTGTTTGCGTCCCGATTGTCGTGAAGGAGTTATCTAAGTTTTTGTCACATATGATGCTATTGGAGCCTGTATTGTTGTGTCGGGACATATTACAGAAACTGTAACGTATTTCGTCAAATAACGACATGTTCGTCGCCCTCCCCTGGTCCTCTTTTAAGGCGTTCATGAATGACTCTTCGTCTAGGATACGGTTTTCTATTGGAAATGTAGGAATAAAAGCACAATGAAATACATATATAAAATAGCAGAATAAAAGCTTCACTGTAATTGGAATAGAAACAAGATCTTTAAAATTTTGCAATCCATCCTAAGGTTGTCCGGTAGATATCTATATCCATAGTATAATGAATCCTAGATAAATCTTGTTTCTTATTGATAAATTCTATAAGCACACTGCAATAGAGTATAGGTACCAATTTCGATCTCCAGTAAGGAAAACAATCCAGAGATAGGTGATTAAGTCTGTCCGTTAGTCAGTAATAGTTACTAATAAATAACTGTTTAAAGTAAAACAGTTCGGCTCTAAATAGATCAGCTTATTAACCATTACAGTCAACATTGTTGGGTCAACTTGTTAAGAACTAAGAACTATTACGCGCTGAACGGACGATGAACTGTTTTTCCGCGACCACAGAACATGTGGACATCTATACAATAAGGGACTAAATGCATTTGTAGTCTTCCATACTTCCTATCGTCGTAGACTACACATCGTCTACTCAGATCCCTAGTCTTAATCTTAGCAGTGGGGGCTGGCATGGCCACCAACACTTCGACCAAATGTGATCTGTTGTGTTGTCCCCAGCATGGTACATTCCTTACTCTTCAAAGACGTGGTTCATGAAGGCGGCTAGCCCACTAAGAGAAAGAAACCTATAGGCTTCTAGTTTCGGGTATCCGTTGCCGAGATGATCCCTAGTCACCAACCTGATGAGAACCTGGTGTCTGCGTTGATGCTGTCAAGCGCGGTAAGCATCTGCTCCTCCGTGTAGCTGATGTCGATGCTGCGGTCCATACGCAGCTGCGTCTGGTTAGACTTGTTCAGAACATCTTTCAACTCCATCTCTAGGAGTACCTGTGGAATATCATAATTATGTTGGAAGCAGTATTGCAACTCTATTAGGTATAAAAATAGCGACCCGCCCTGGCTTCGCTGAGGTATGTTCATAAATTATAATATCCTAGATAATCAATCTATCTAAAATGGGTGAAAACCGTATGAAAATCCGTATAGTAGTTTCTGAGATTAGCCCGAAGAAATTGAAGCTTAGCCCGAAGGAGTTGAAGCTCAGCCAGAAATAATATGTGTAATGATGATTACACAGATACTTAAAACTAATTAATTTCCATAGCAAACGTGTCACCCGCCCCGGCAGGTGCAATGGACAGATAATATGTATGTATGTTGTATAATCCTTCCTGAAGAAATTCTCTAAAATAAAGTGAAAACTATTATGTATTAAAATTCATTGCGTATTTTAGAAGTAAGTGGAGAATTCGATAGTCAAAGGAATCACAGTCGACTTTAATTCACTATCGAATAAGTCCACCCCGGTCTGAGCTGATCCTTACTCTTGTCGGACAACGTCACTGAGCGATATATCATTGATCCACGTGGTACAAACACCAGGTCAAGCTATCCAAAACTGACAAATTTTCCCAATTGAATATGAACCTTGTTGTTTTGTTTTAAAGTTGAAAATCTATCAAAGAAAATTGACAGATTGAGGTAGCTTGATGTGCTGGTCTAAATGACGATACCTTCTCCTTGATCATCTGCTGCATGAACTCGTCCTGGTCCTGCAGCTTGGTGGCCAGGTCAGCGTGTTCGGTCCGCAGCGCCTCGTTCTGCGTGAGGAGCGCCGACTGCCGTGACGCGTACATCTCGTTGATGCGGTGGCACTCCGCGTTCGACTTCGTCAGTAACTCTTGGAGGGTTACTTTCTGTAATAAGTATGCATAATTTATTTTTAAATTTAATTATTTAAATTTTATAACGTTGGAAATAATATAAATAGTCTTGGAAATATTTAAATTATTTAAAAAAAAAATTTAAAACACTGAATAAATTTGTGCTGTTCAAACGCCGCCATTTTATGCGGGCTTTCGGTGACGTCACATGACACGTTCCCTATATCTTTACTTTAACTTTAGTGTTGTGTTGTTCGCGCAATGGTGACGCGTTACGTAAGTTTCAATTTCCCTCGCTTATTTGCACTCTATATATTTTTTTAAATAGGAACTAAATAAATAATATCTTTTATAATGTGATGATAATAAAGATTAGAAAGAGAGACAAAGAAGAAGATAATATGCCTTAATTGCGTTAACATCTTATGGTTGCAAATGCAATAACATGCAAGCTAATATTATTGTATTCCGGTTTGAAGGGAAATGTAGCCAGTGAAATTACTGGGCATATGATACTTAGCAGCGGAGTTCTCAAGATGACAATGCACTAGTGAGACTACTGGTGTCGCTGGCGTCTAAGCTTATATAACTGACGTTGAACTAAAACTACTTCTTTTTACGGATTTTATCGCGTTATATTGATATTATTAATCCCGACGTTACGGACCCTTTACAGCGTCCATGGTCACGGGTAGACTGAGGTGGTGGGCGTCTTGATGATATAATTACTGACAGCTACCCTACATTTTTATTGTTACATCATCAATGAAACCCGTGTTTATGGAAGCTGTAAAGGGTCCGAAACGTCGGGATTAATAATATCAATATAACGCGATAAAATCCGTAAAAAGTAGTTTTATATCAATGTATAATATTCGCGTAGATGTCAGAAATGAACTGACGTCATTTTCGAGGTCGGCGAGCTGGTCCAGCATGGTCTTGTTCCTCCTGCGCAGCACGTCCAGGTCTTGTCGCGCGTCGTCCAGCGCTCGTTCGCTGGCGCACAGCCGCTCGCTGGCCTCCTCGTAGTCGCGCCGGGCGTGGCTCAGACTCATGTTCTCTTCGCGCAACCTAGCATTTTTTTTTTTATTGAGAAAGGAAATTGGAGTTTTTGACGCACATATTGTTAGCCGTTTTGGACCGTGTACAACCATATTTCACACTGTTTGTACCTAAATGTTTTAAGGCAATCGTTACAACCACAACATGCAGGTCTGACCTCTGGAGAAATCTCAGAAATGCTACTTTTACGCAAAAAAATCTGTGTTAATATCTTGGAGAAAGGTCAGTACCAACAATAGTACTTCTCAGAATTAACAATGTACTGAAGTGGCTGCGCGTGCGCATAGGTAATTTTTAAAACAAAACGATGGGATGCATGCGCGGTTAGGGAAGTGGAGTTGTCGAGTAATATCTCAGTGAGATAATCTCACTCACTTTCTGAAGTTTCGTACATAATATCTCGTCCACTCCATTGAAAAGACGGTCGAGTTGTAAATGTTCCATTAGTGCTAATTTACGTTAGAAGTTTCGATATTTTGCACAATAACACTTTTTAATGCGACCGTATCAATCAGTCACATTAATAGAGCTGTAATGTCTAAATCTAATCAACAAGCACAGCTGTTTAACGAGTTACTTACATGTTAAGGTGTACCCTCAGCGCGTCGCGCTCTGCGGTGACGGCGGCGAGCGCCTCCTCGTGCTGTCGGTCGGTGAAGTCCAGCTGCGACCGAAGCTGCTGCGCTAGGTGCGCCTTCTCCCGCAGCTCACACTGCAAGTCCTCCACCAGCTGGAACCCTGCACCAGACAACGTTTACGTCGATAATCTTTAAAGATGGTTACAGTGCTTCCTCAGGGTGAAATTTATCGAAAGAAACTCGATGGGAATCATAATCATAGTGTTGAAAGATTTTTAAAAAGTATTTCCAATCTACTCACTTAGATGAGAAAGGGAGGTAGGGTCATGACCCACTCAAACTCACCCAATAACACTGCCCAACACAAGCAACAAACCCATAGCTTGAAATTGAGGCACCATGCTTGTGATGACTTGTATAGTGGTGGAGTACTCTTTTAATGGACTTGATATAAGTACCACTTAAGTATGAACAAGTACTTGCATTCTGTTGAAGTCATTGGGGACATTACTGTCAGCTTATGTATTTAACAGATAGCAGTGTTGCGTCATTTTACCTACTGGTCAGGATTTTGAAAGGAACAGCAGTATGCCGAGACCTAATTGACACAATAAAGAAAAAGAAACAAAAGGACAATAATAAATAATTTAAGTATTAACTACTTTAATTTAAGTACTTAAATAAATATATTACAGAAAGTTAATTATTGTCTTACCATCTGAAGATATTCCGGAGTCTGAGTCTTGTGGGCCTCCACTCTTTAGATTGAAACTGAAACAAAATTACTTAGAATCTTTAACATGAACAATAGGTTAGACAGCCTTAGGATACAATTCACTCCCCTTTATTATTAGACCTAGACCAATGAGGTAGTAGAGAAATAATATTTATTATATAATTATTTTCCCCTGCAATGGGAGACTACAGGCTTTTAATAACTATCCTATCATGGAACGGCGCATTTCACGGATCCCGTTTGTAATCGGTACGAATCCGACATATCCTGTCTCCACCCCAGGTGGCAGACAACTCCATGAGGATTTTCCATATTATAAATAAAAAGGATTTAATTATTATATTAATAAAAGAGATAGAACCGATCTGGCATATCGATCCGCCGCCATTTTGATTTTTTTGCACAAATTGGAAGTGGTATTGGTATGTACGGGTAGAAAACACATATACGAACAAAAAATGTGTACACGATACTCAGTGTCACGTTACCCAGATATTTGGAGGTAAAGATCGACATATGAGTACAGTTAACAAAAGAGTTTGATATACAGGTAGCGAACGAAATCTGCATCTTTACACAGATTGTGATTTAAATAATTACCCGTCAAAGAGTTTGATGTGTAGCAGCTTACAATACCTGCGTTTTGACATATATTGCGTGATACATAATTACACAATCTTTAAAAAAAAACGAAGTTTAATAAGCTGCCTGTATACTTAACTCTTTTTTCGACCGTACAACGACAATCGTTAAAAATAGACTGATAACATTACATGCTTAGAGGTGACAGATTGTATCCAAATAATCGTTTCCAGGTTGACTATTATTATCACTGTTTATAGGAAGAGAGTAGGTACGGTCAGCAATGAAAGTCGCTGAACAAAGCAAAATTTTGAAAACATGACAGCTCTAAAACTTGTCGTGAGATTTTTTTATTATAAAGGTAAGGTAAATGGTTTAATGGTTATCTATGCAATTATTTCGTACAACCTTCACAGGTTCTTACGCTTCCGTTCGTACAACTTCACATTAAAAATCGTATTAAAGATTGCAACATGTTCAGCGACTTTCGTTGCCGACTGTACAAACGCCAGCATATCAAGCTACCACAATCTGTCAAAGGACATATTATGAAATGGGCTTTGTTTTTGAACCAGTATCATGTGCGGTTTTTCTGATAGGGAAAATATCAAGAATATGATTACAAAAAAATTGAATTTAAAATATTAATAAATTAATATTTTAAATTCAAATTTTTTTTGCGTAATATATATTTTACACAATGAAACAAAGAGAAAACTATTGTGTATGATTTCTTAAAGCTTAAATATACCCCATAATGTTATTTAAAATAATATTGATAATAAAATAATAATAATATAATTTGGATGTATATCATAGATTCCTTTGCTTCAATAGAATTTATGAAAACATTACCTTTCTGTCAGTATGGTGTCTTGTCAAATCAAAACATTATTTACCTAAATGTCAAACACAATAATTATTTTCAATTTTTCAGTTTGCTTAAATATTTTTTTATATATTATCGTAATATTTTTTATTCAATCACTTGTGTGATTGTGTGTTTTGAAAAACTGAGAAAGCTTTGAATTTGACACTTGACTGCCGTTGACAATAACAATAATGACATTGAATAGAACAGTGTTGCCAGAATCAATAATTACTGCGAGATGCAATTTACATAATAAATTATAATTATTAGAAATAATAACAACAATAAAAGGGTGGCTTTAAAAAAAATATACAAGGGCTCCTCAATTTATGTACAGAGGCCAGCACATCAAGCTACCACAATCTGTCAATTTTTTTTAATAGATTTTCAACTTTAATGCAACAGTATAAGGCTCATTTTCAATTAGGACACTGACAGTTTTGGATAGCTTGACCTGCTAACGTCTGTACAAAAACAAAACCTTATTACGGTTCATAATATATTGGAATAAAAGCCCAGCCGCCATACAAAAATATAAAATGTCCTTTCTTTGATAGATTTTCAACTTTAATCCAAAGCAATAAGGTTCATATTCAATTGAAATGAAATTTGACAATTTTGGATAGCTTGACCTGCTGGCGACTGTACATTACATGCCGATATGTGTGGCCCGATTCTTGATGTTCAGCAACTTTCGTTGGCGACTGTACATTACATGCCGATGTGTGTGGTCCGATTCTTAAGGGACACAAATATTTATAGGATGAACATGACTGTTTTTATTTGAGTTCTTTGTTTTCTATATACCTATTATAAGTATATAAAAAAAGTAAGTATATTATATCCATTATAGTACCCATAGCACAAGCTCTGCTTAGTTTAGGACTAAATTGTGCTGTGTGAAATGGCCCAAATATTTATTTATTTTAATTTAAATTTAGGTCACAAATTCACAAGCACCATGACATTGTTTATCTTGACAATGTTTGCCTACTCTTCATTTTTTAATCTAAACAGTCATGTCTGTTTCTGTACACATGTAACCTAGTTGAAAATATTACACAAATAATATTACATGTGCTACATAAACAATTACAATGTACTTCAATGCAGTAATGTTGATTGCACAATATTACATTGTACAGTACCCCTATACAGTTACAATTGATTAGTTATAATTACATTATTATTTGAATTCTGGAGTGGCTAAGATCTGCAAGGTTAAACTGCGCTAGCCGTGGTCAGTCTGTGGAGGGGTGACCATTTTTAATATCTATAATAATAATCATTTAATGCCAGTAAACATTGTTCTTTTACATTTCCTTAGTCTAGTTCTTATTTCTAATTTAGCCTAGTGAATAAAGGAAATTTTTGAGTAGTCTCCACACTAGGTCTAGCCTGTCTCGTGGAGATAGACCCCTCCATGCCTCGGAGAGCAGGTAAAGTCGTCGGTCCCGGTTTTCATACTAACACCTATGAAAATCGTTAGTGATAGTCACAAGCCCAAAAAGCCTGACAACCAATCTATCTGCAGGATTGGTGTTGAACAGAAATTGGGTTGTGAAGGTCTGATGCAGTTACTTCATGTGAAATATTGATATTCAGCTGCACCGGGTTAGACTGGAAGATAACCAGATACAGAGAGATGCAGAGAATTATATTATTAGAATTCTATAGTGTCACACTGGCAATGTTAATGATATGCATAAAACAATTAGCAGATCAATTAGTTAATGGGGCCAACTAATCAGGGCACCTAATTTGATCCATGATAGCAAAGAAAATTATTCCCGTGATAAGTTATCAGTAGATAGAAATATTTATGAATGATATTCCCTCCTAGATGATAAATAAATTTTTTGAGAGTACTCTGGTATCCATAGTATCAAATTTGCTAGACAAACAGAACATAATGAGCAAAACACCTTATCTTTAGGATGTAAACAGGTCAGATTTGAGTGAGGAGATTCCTCATTTAGTAGTATTGATCAGAACTAAGTTATGGCCTTGCTAAGGTTTTAAGAAAAAAAAAGTCAAATCTATTTTGGCAAAATCACCTCTATTTTTTCTAGATATACTCCTTCAATATACTACATTAGACAAATATTTATTCACACTCCCTGTTACATGACACATACTTAAACATACAGGCAAAATGTGGGTGTATAATTAATACACCTCTGCCTAACCCTTTGGGGTACAGGTGTGATGGTATGTATTATCACACAAACCTCATGGACTTTTTATCAATTAAACTGTTCCATTTAATCTTTTACTCCGTAAAATTGTCTGTGCTAAAGCTTACCAATAGTAACTTTATAGGGGAAACCAATGGTTCTCACCTTTCATCCAGGTCAACTTTCAATTTCTGATTTTCACTGTACTTGTGTAGGGTTTTGGCTAACATTGATACATTTATTTCTGGATTGCCTTCATCTGGATCTAATAAAGATTTTATGTAGTTGTATTCAGCCCTGTAATACAAAAGAATATGTTAAAAGATCTTGTGGAATTATGACACACTTACAATATTAGATGAAGTCAAGTTGATGGCCCATAGCTAGTTGAAACTAGCGGCGGAAACTAGGTGATCAGCTTGACTTACTTAGTTGGCTCGAGTTTGGATGTTTGCTCCTCATAAATGGCTCACACCCTATTACATGGGACCTAATCATACCAATGAACTGTGGGTGGTACATTAATGTCACATAATTTCTGTCTAATCCTTCAAGGAATACAGATGTATATGACAAAAGATCAATGAAGATAAATAAGGAAATTGTATCCTACTGGCATTGGAATTTTATCACTTTGAAGTAACTGACATAGAATTACTAAAATCTCTCATTGTGTATGCATGGCCATAAGGAAAAAATGGAATGAACTATGCATACTAAATAGTACATAAGTTATACTGGATGAATATGTTTAAGTAGTGTTTTGCTTCTTTAATAAGAAACAATTTTATTCAAGAACATGTGGTGTAAGATAGGAACTACTAAACTATTTTCAACAGAAACAAACGACTTTTCAACTCATAAACAAAGTCAACAGCAGTTAAAACAATAAAACTCACTTGTTAGTTTTCACGAAAGGTGCGAATTTGTCCATCAATGCGTCTACACGCAGCGTGCCTGTACTCTCCGCGCCGCAATAATCAAATATTTGCAGCGCCGTCACGTAATAATCTGGAAAAGGACTATAATTAGTAAATATTCCTGTAAACTGGCACCAACGCGGTGTTTAATTATAAACAGATTTTACCATCCGCACTGAGTCCTGATCTATCCAAATCCATTTTGTCTTTGCTCAAAATATACACGCTTTTACACAAGTATTATTACGTTATTAATTATTTGAACATAAATTATATCTCGCGGGCGCGTTAACGGTCCGTATTGTTTGTTTTTCATTAGCAAAATAATTCGTTACGCTAGAGCGCTGTACAAAAATAGTTTCCAATAAAACCGTTTAACATTTGTAGTGACGTACGCTTAACCTTAATTCAAATTATATCGATATCGAATGTAGTGTTAAATACGTCGTCGCCGTTGTCGTGGTATTTTTAAGTATCTGCTACAGGATAATTATACGATAACGCTAAAGATTTTTATATTTTTAATTAAATATTAATGAATTTGAACTATTATACTTGTAACTAACACGCGAGAGTAATTCATTTTACATGATTTTGTATCATTAGTTCCAAGTATAATTCATTAATTATAATTTCATAAAAAAAAATACTATTAATTATTAGGTATATTTCTAAAAGCATATAATATTTAAGTGTAGTATTTTTTTGGTTTTACAGTAGCTAACCATATTTTGACTGTATATTTTGTAGAGTCTGTGTTTATTATAAAGTCAACTGTATCGAATCATTATCTTTTTGAAAATGTATTTTTTGTTGAACTTCTAAAGGCATTATTTTTATTTCTTAATAGGCATGATGACAGTAATTAAAAACTACTAAAATACTATATTTATTGAATAAAACTTGAAGCTTGGAATATAAAATACGCATTGTTTTTTTATTATAAGTGTGATTAATATTTATTTTTATAAAATAAAACTACAAAATAAGGCAATCCGCCATGATATCTTGAACACCAATCAGAACGCATGACGTCAAGCTTGAGTAAACGCATACGCAACACGCACGAACATCATGTGTTTTTATTATTTTTGTTTAAATACCGAGTACTATTTGAGTGTGAATATTATTAATTCGAATATAAAATAACACGAATCATGGATCAAGGATTTACTAAGGCAAACAGCGCTAATTTGCCTAGAATCGACATAATAATGCTGGGAGAGTTTTTGTCATCAAATAAAGACTTTTGTTCAGCAGAATTTAGAAATGTTAAAACTTCTATGTAAGTATATTAATAATAATTAAAAACTTTATAATTTGAGTTATAAAATAATTCCCTAAAATATACTTTTGACGATGTATTTCTTATCAAGTTATTTTTAAGGTTATGTTATTGAAATCTATTTTTATAATGCTTTAACCCTTTATTTATAAATTGATTTTTCTTTTAGGTCCTCCAGGCCATCCTATGGCGATTCCATATAATTATCCATATCATTAGGTAACTGAAATATGAATAAAATACGTAATACATATCAAAGAGATGAAACCTAACCTCGAAATAGATTGTTTATATTTTTACATTTAGACCTCGTACAAAATATTATTACTAAATACTATATACTAAAATCTACAAAAGTATGTAAAAACTTACGTCAAAGTGATCTTCACAAAAATAAAGGTGAGTACTGGGCAATATTCCTTTTGAATCTCGCCTTGCAAGTTTAAGCCACTTGTTTCGTATTGTTTTATTTTGAGGAACGAACACAAATAGCTTATTAGGAGTTTTTATGGATGTATTCTCACACTGGGGGACCCCACACCACCTATATACTTACGAATTCATATTTAATAACACAAAATAACTAAATTCTTGCACGAGCGCAGCGCGTTTACGTTTTGATTACTCAAACGTGACGTCACAAGCGACGCCATGACACTAACAAGCGTTTTAGGGGGAAATTTAAATTATTATTTTAAAATTGCATTTTTTTCCTACTAAACTTTTAATTTCTGCAGAAATATCTTATTCATTGTAAATAGTATATATATTTCTGGACATTATAGGTCTATTTTTCAATTATTGTCATCATGCCAATTCTAACGTCTGTTAACGTAGATCGATATAATTATAAAAACTCCAAGATAGATCATCACTATAGTTTATAAATGTCATATGAAATATGTTCGGATACATACCATTAATTCTTAACCTAAACTGTAAATAAATATTTCCTCTAAATTGTAAAGGGACATTACAGTGTTAATCTGACTTAACTTCAACGATTTTTAATTATAATAATACACAGTCCACCATTGTCTTGTTTGTCGCCAGTATGTTTTAGGTTCCATGCAATAGGGGGGGGATTTAGTTCTTTTTAGTTCAATTGTTTCGTCAGTTAAATTCAATATCTATGGCTTGAACTATGTTATATACATAATATATGCAACATTAGCATTATCAAACATTTGAGCCTCAGAAAAATAACTTATTTATTCGAAGGTACAGACGCCAGCAGGTCAACCTGTCCAAATTTGACAAATCCCGATTGAAAATGAACCTTATCGTCTTGCATTAAAATTCAAAATCAATCAAAGAAATTTGACATATTGTGGTAGCTTGATGTGCTGGCCTCTGTACAGATGCCAGCAGGTGAAGCTATCCAATACTGTCAAATTTTCCCAATTGAATATGAACCTTATTACTTTGTGCTAGAATTGAAAATCAATCAAAGAAATTTGACAGATTGTGATAGATTGATGTGCTAGCCTCGGTATCATTGAGGCTTGTAAATATTAATTAACTGTGTCTCACGATCATCGTGATCTCGTAGTCACAATTCCGTGGCAAATATTATGTTCCTTACGATGAGCAAGGTTGCCAATTTATCTATGCCATATACTGCCAACCCAACTATTCCTCTTTTTTTTTACAGGGTCGGTAAAGCGCAATTTTCTTAGTGTTAAAATTTGTGTTACAGTCAGCGTCAAATAGTTAGTGACACTCAGGGTATTCAAATAAATAGACGCAACCAAAAAGTCAATAATATCGGTACAAACAAAGTTTCCATATTGTTGTCAACATTATAGTCGCTCAAAAGGTCGAGACGTTTAAAATGTCACATAGATAGGTTCAGTCAAACCGCCATAAATATGGTTACAGTCATCCCGTCAATGGTATCCAAGCATTCTAAGTGGTCAAAAATATGGAACACATTAGAAAAATGAACTTTACTACTATATATTTTAAGTATTCTTTCTCACATCAATTAATGTGAAAACATTTATACACAAAAATGAAAGGAATAAAAACTACTGCTGTCCTTTTCATTTTAAGCATGACTTCATAGACATGTCTTTTGTTTTGTAAAGAATTTCGTGCATAGCCGTTTACGATACTTAGCAATATACAGCTGACTGAAAATAGATGTACCTAAACCTCATTGATAATGAGTATGACTATATATCTCATAGAGCAAGAGTGCATAATTAAAATATATGATTCAATATCATGATCATTTTATTTTATTTTAATTAATAATGAACGTCGACAAAACTAGACTCGATAGTGCTTGCAAAAAAGAGGTGCAAAGTTTTCAACCTTATTGACTATTACTCAAAAACTGCTATTTTAAACATAAACAAGGTAATAGAGTGGATGGGTAACTAAAAATAAGCAATAAAATAATGTCAATAAGGTCGATAATCGCTTGCATCTTTTCAATTTTCTCTAGTTTTCGACTGCTTACCATCAGGCGGGCTGTGTGCTTGTTTATACATATATGTGCGAATATGCAGAAATGAGGATCTAGAGAGATGAGAATAATTCGATAGGTAACTACACGTAACATCTAAAACGATAGGTATATAAGGATATTCCCAGTTCATTTGAAATATCTGTTACGGAGACACCTTCCTCCCTCAAATATATAATTCGATGTTTTGTGGTGTCACTAATGCGTAGCCATATTTCTAGCTTGCTTTAGTTTTGCACTTGACATTGATATTACTGATAGATAAATAGAATGACATGCAAATAACACTAGATTGCCTAAAGAGGTTTTCATCTTTGGGAAACCGTTTATTTCTATAACATGCTGGTTTATTTTTCTAATGTGTTCCATATTTTTGAACACTTAGAATGCTTGGATACCATTGGCGGGATGACTGTAACCATATTTATGACGGTTTGACTGAACCTATCTATATGACGTTTTAAACGTCTCGACCTTTTGAGCGACTATAATGTTGACAACAATATGGAAACTTTGTTTGTACCGATATTATTGACTTTTTGGTTGCGTCTATTTATTTGAATACCCTGAGTGTCACTAACTATTTGACGCTGACTGTACATAAAAATGTATTTTCACATGTCTAAAAGATCATCAAATTGAGAACGGCTCGAGCGAAAATTGGTAGATATTTTTTTTTATACCAATAAGGCGGCAAACAAGCATACGGCCCACCTGATGATACGCGGTTAGGCTACGGTAACCGCTATGATGATCTTTTAGACATGTGAAAATTCATTTTTATGTATATAGATTTTAATTAACCCTGGGTTTTATAAAATCAAAAACATTTTGGAACAACTTGCACTTTTATTTCTTTACAAACGTTTAAAAAATACTAGACTAAGCTTTATAATAAAATAAAATATATAAGTAATCTATATCACTAAAAATCCTACAAAAATCATCGCTCTCTTATAATATTCAAAATGTCTTTAAGTCCACTGTGTACTTTTAGGGTGATTAATTTAGATTCCACCATGGAGAAGTCACTTAGCTCAATCTGTAATGAAAATAGAAAAATAAAAAAATGCAGAAATTAAAAAATATTGTAATATAATTAAATAATAAGCATCAGTATAGATTAGGCGGAAAATTGTTAGAGCCTTTAGAAATAAGTATTTTTATAGAACATAATTATCATCGTTATTGGATATTTTTTCTTATTTATTTATTTTCAAATCAAAGTACAGAGGTTACACATCAAGCTACTCCAATCTGTCTTCTATGATAAAGTATTAAGATTCCTGTTCAATTGGGAAAGTTTGACAGTTTTAGATAGCGTGTCCTGCTGGAGTCTGTACATTGGAAAAAGCAGCGCACACGCTGATATGGCTCGATCCAGGTATGACTCATAAAAAAAATCTAAATAAGTATCTATGTAATTCTGTATGAGATATGGATAATTTATATTTTAAGTATTAAGTATATAAGTATTATATCTATTGTCTAGTACCCATAGTACAAGCTCTGCTTAGTTTAGGACTAGATGGTGTTGTGTAAAATGTCCCAAAAATATTTATATTTATGATTTTCCTCTATGCGCTTTTAAGTGCAAAAGGAAGGTAGTTACCCCATCAGGCGGATCTTTGTCTCTGTGCGGGAAACGTCCATACATTCGCTCACAAATCGCACATAAACCACACCACGTCCGATACTTTATCGTACCTTCATCGGACTGAAACAAAAATTTATAATTTATAAACATAAGCACAGATATTATAATACTATAGTAGTATTATAGGATATACTAGCAACACGCCCCCGCTTCGCACGGGTGCAATGAACTAATAACATACATGTATTATACTTAAAAACCTTGAATCACTGTATCTATTAAAAAACTATATCAAAATCCGTTGCGTAGTTTTAAAGATCTAAGCATACATAGGGACAGACAGACGAAGAGACTTTGTTTTATACTATGTAGAGAAGTTGTAAAAAAGCAGCCCATGGTTTTGATCCTAGATCGAACAATATATTATTGGGAATTTCACAGTTTGGAGTGCTCGGTTATGGCAAGTCTCATCCCCACCCCACCCCCTATTAATTGGGGCATAAACATACTGAGAAACGACGAGCGTTCACGAGCAGTACCCCTATGCCCAACCCTTCGTGAAATACAGGCGTGATGGTATATATCCGATTTATGATTGAATTGTATAATAGAGTAGTACCTAGATTGCTTCAATATTCGACACAAAGATTCCTCAGTCTTTGTATCCTTTAGACTATTCATATGTACAAAATTTATAAAGTAAAGCCTGACTATAAAAAACAAAAACAATTTAAAAGCATAAAATAAGACCACATTCACGCCACATTCTTAATAGTCAATGTACTAAATTATCAACTCATATCGGTAGTCAAAAGCCCAAAAAGCTTGATAATCAGTCTATTCACAGGTACTGCCTAGAAATTGGGTTGCAGCGGTCTGACTGGAAGCCCTGGGGTTACCAATCTGATACGGCTTAGTTGAGACCAAGTACAGTGATGTCCGGGTTACAAGCCGTGGTTGCATGCCGCTATGAGCCGTGAGGGCCAGCTTAACTATTTTTCTACTGCAAGTACTAACTATTACTGCAGATTTTCCTATGTTGGGTAAAAAGATAGATTACCTCCCCATTATCTGTCTCAGTGCTGATAGGAGGCTTCTTGTAACCATTATCGATGAGGGTCACCCTGATCTCGTCAGGAATATTCTCCTCCTCTTCATAGCTCGTCCATTCCATGATTTCCTTGAAATTATTGGCCTGTACCGCGGTCAGACTGCCACCCATCATCATTATCAGACCTTCTTCTATGTCCTTTAAAATAGGAAAGTACAAAAATTTGATAGTTGATATAATTAGATATTCTATCTCACGAAGACTTATGACCTTTATGTCATTGACATAATGTTTAAATTTCGACCTTCGTGAAATTAAGGGACTTCATGAGATAGAATGTCGCTTCACCAAAACATGGCTAATTCCGTCATTCGGTAAAAGACTGAGATGTATGAAGAGATGCGGGACAATCTTTTGAACAGCAGTGGAACATCTGAGTACCTTTATCGGCATCCTGTAGCCATGGGGCCTAAACTTTCTAAGTACCGTGAGGTACAGTAGCTGCTTCGACTTCTTTAGGGTCACGAATCGAGCTGCGTAGTTCATTGGTGTCAGAGCTGTAAAAAAGTTGTATGGAATTAACCATTCTGTAAAATTGTACCTATTAAACTGATCGTACCTAATACTACCTAACCGTCGATTCTTCATCATCAACACATATATTGTCCCACTGCTGGGTACGGGTCTCCTCTCATATTGAGAGGGATTAGGCTATAGTCCACCACGCTGGCCTAGTGCGGGTTGGCAGACTTCACAAGCCGACGAGAAAAATCTCTAAGGTATGCAGGTTTCCTCACGATGTTTTCCTTCACTGTTTAAGTGACTGATAATTAATTATTAATATGTGGTCGATTGGTTGGAGCGAATGTCATGATTCCCATGGCCATAGGGCAAGGGAAGGTACGAGTCTGTCCAATATACACTGTCGATTCCCCTGGTGGCAGACAATCCATGAGAATAATTCGCACGACAACTTCTCTTAGGTACAATTCTGTTTAGAGAACACTTTAGGTACCTATGTAAAACTGGTTACCGAGGCTAGCTGCAGTCACTTGCAACGGGATCTATATTCCCATGTCGTAGCAGTATACACTGTAATCGAATAGACACAGGGTGGGTCATTTTGATTGGTCGCAAGAACAGCTAATTCTGTCTTGAGAACACTTTAGGTGTACCTGTTTCTCATAGCTCATGAGAAATTCGTCAACACTCATTCATCCAGTCAACACCCCTTCCCGCAGAAACTTTCAACAGGTATACCAGTAGTAATGTACCTCTTCTACTTATCGTATCAACAGCAAATGTAACAGAAAGAGAAGAAGAATTAGTATACTTACTCTCGAGGGCATTGGTGTCAATTGGTAGCGAGAACTGAGCATTTTGTCTTGAGAACACCCTGGGTATGTGGAGCCAATCACCGAGGCTGACCGCAGGCACTTTCAACTCTCGCAACAGCGTCTGCATTTCTTTTCCGTACACTCTCTCCGGACGAGTTCTCATTGCCTCTTCTAGCACATAACGACGCTGAAATATATAAATATGTCGCATCGTATCGTTTCCGGAACGCCAGCGCCATCTAGCCGACGTTGGTTACAACTCACTGTTACGTCACACATCGCGTGATGTAGAGTGGGGGTGCTTGACGGAGTCGTGTCATTATCGGTCGGGAGATTGCGGCGCACATTCTTTGCCTGACTCTGGTCCGATACAGACGCACGGAACTATCTCACGTTTCCTTGTGTTAAAGTGAAAAGCGAATTTATCTTTACCTATCTACGTCTTTCAATTCTCTCATAAGAAATATCTATGCCCCACGGTGATGAGTCTACCCACGATTTTACCTTCTGTTCCGACAAATATATGTATGTTAACACCGTTGATCTCGTTTTTTCCAACACAGTGCGATTTTCCCTAAATCCTTTTTAGTGAATAACTAATTCCCCTTAATGTGGCAGGAAGGGGTCCTGCCACATTTCTAAGGGTATTTTATAAAATGAGTGGTGTTACGCTTTCGTCTGTATTTTTTATGTATTTATTTATGTACTTAGTATGTTTGTAACTGTACCTGATTTCAAAAATTTTTGTGAATAACTAATTCACCCCTTCCTGTAAAATTTCTAAGGGTATTTTATAAAGTGAGTGGCGTTACGCTTTCGTCTGTATTTTTTATGTATTTATTTATTTGCTTTGTAGGTTTGTAACTGTACCTGATTTCAAAAATTCTTCTCCAAGGTGGTCCCATATTAATTTTATTGATATTGGACCTTGGACTACGAAGGCAGACATAGAATGAATCGTTCAAAATAGAGGCAGCTCGAAATACAAACTCACCTTTATATCAAACTCAGTCTCAATGGCCTCCTCGTCAACCTCCCGATGTAAATACTTAAGTATATCATCATCAAGGAATGAGTCCGTCTTCTTGGGGACCACTAGAGGCCTGATCACTGGTAGCACAATGACGTCATCATCCTGTGCCGGCGCTATCGAGCCACGGGAACTCGGGTTTTGGGAATCCGTGCCGATGCCGGCTATCTATAAGAAGCATATTAATATTAATTATTGTCATTAGAAATAATATTATAATCATCCATAAGGGAATTCCAAAAAGTAACTACCTATTTCAAGGTATCTAGTGCATCCTATCAACAGTACCAACCCGACTAGAATAACGTAGAGGACCTAAAATGATCTAATCTTCAATTTACCTGGGTCTCAGGATCTTGCTGCGCTTGCGCTGCTAATCCAGCAGATGTCATTCGGTCACTGCCACCCTGACGTCCTTTTCTTCGTCTCTTGCCGCGCCTTCGAGCTTCACCGCTCCCTGAAAAAAGATCGATCGATATTTCGTCAGTTAACATCTCTATATTTTTTTATACATAGGTACCACTATTCTGAGTTAAATGTGTTTTAGGTTCTACTTCTTTGTAACTCTTAACAAATCAACCCCACAAAACTAAAGGACAGGGAGCCTATTATGTCGGTGTCTAACTTTTTAGAATTAGATCCATACGATCTTTAGAAATCGATATGAAATAATTATGTACTGTTCGGACGAAATAACTGAACTGTACATACCGAAAAAACTTATATTTTGTTCCGTGAACAAGACCTACTTATGTTTTGAAGTGTAATTGATACCTCCTTCTTCCCCGTTGGACGCTGTCTCTGTGGGATCATTGGCTTCCTTCTCGGGTTTCGAACGCTGCGATGCCGGAGTTTCACCCTTGTTGTTCTTACTCTTCGTTGGCTTTCCTAGATTCAGCGCCTTTAGTTGATTCTGAAAAAAAAACAATATAAGTTAACAAAATAATTATTTGTCAGGTGTATCTACCAATGTTCCTATTCTTCGGAATGTGATCATATTGCTCATAAAATGATATAATGGCTTTGTTACCTCAAGTTTCTTAAAGAACTCATCGGTGTTATGAGTCAGTGATTTCTCGACGTTGACCAATTTTCTTGGCAATTTAACACTGGGCAGTTTCATGCGCTTCCTTTGCCCGGTGGTACCCCACGCGGTCATCGATAGAATTATGTTCGACGCGCCTCTCTTTCTACTCTTTGGTGCGTAACTAATAACTATTTTGGTGAGATGCATCAGACTGCAGTCGCATGACCCCGATCTCACTATAGGAGGAAGTTTCGGAGTGCTTTGTCTCAAACGTCGAGTCTTCAATGTCGTCAAGTTATCGCCCGACACGAAGAAGCTCTTGTCTTTCTGTTTCTTATCTTTCGCAGTATCCTTGAGCTTGTTTCTTATTGGCAAGAGTTTTGTTTTAGATATTAGAAACGGCAGCATATTGTAAATGGTTAATTTTCCACAATTTGTGTAGGTATTATCACTCTCTCACTTTCAGGACGACTAATCCGTGAAAATCGGCGTATCGGACTAACGTCAGCGACTGTATCGATCTATGTTTATCAGTGTTGAATGATGTTTGGAGTAACGCTCTAGTAACTCTTAGACAAGCTTGTGGGGAAAGTTACAATATCTCTGATAAGAGCATGGGACTGACGCTAACACATTTGCGTTGATAGCAAAGTTGACGCATTTAAAATAAGTACTTACCTTTTTAAAGTATAAAGTAAAATATTGAACTATGTATTTAACATTCTAGAACGAGTAATAGCTTCGAGTATCTTTAAATGGCGAGAAATCAATGAAATAGGTACCAAGCTACTTATCCATATTATAGTAGTTGGTATTATGTGCAGCATTCGTAAATTGATGCCCATGATTATTTATTCCTTCTAGCTTCACCGTTTCAGTTCTAGATGTGGTCTTCATAAGAAATTTCAATGGGCTCCCTCTTAGAATGAGAGTATTCTACCACACTGGCTTAGAGAAAATCTCTTTAGCATGTAGGTTCTTCACGATATCTTCCGTCATCGCAAAAGCACATAATGATATTGAAAAGTCAGAGATGCTTGCCTTGGTATGAGTACGACATGTAGGTATGACTGAAAATTGCTTACCTTTTTTGCATTTCTGACACTTTGGGGTTCCTTCGCTGGTATTGTTCTCTTGGACAAGACCAGTGGGGAGGCGAGAGGCGGGAGCTGTTCGCACTGGCCCTTGATGAGGCGGTTGTGGGCCCCTTCCGACAAGTTCAGCGAAGGTAGGGTCGAGCGCTCGTTGGTGGGACTTGTGTTATGACCACCGGTCACGTCCGAGGTCGCGTACCCGTGGTAATAGATTGTTTCCTGATGAAAAAAAGTGCAGATTATTTACAAAGATTTCTAAAATTCAGCGCGTTTTATGCTAACGTCAGTAGGCAGCACAGAATATAGCGTTAGCCTCCTAAGCGCCTACCGACAGTTAGATATGATATGCCATTTTTTAAGTAGGAAATCTTCTAAGGAAAACCTCCCCAGGTGGCGGACGTATGTCGGACTCATACCGCCCATAAAATGCACTTGTTGTCCTTTGCCTTATAATGGCACGGCCATGCGATATGTGACATTCACCACGACCGTGACCGGAGATATGATATGCCTACCAAATAGACATGTTTCTATGATTTCAAATGTAGTTAACACATATATAAAAATGCATATGTAGAGTCTGGGGCCATAAGTCCAGTAGCACGTCAACGATCATATTCGCATGCACGGTACTGCGCGTATACACACATTTGTATGAGTGATTTCAATGCAAACATTTGTGAAACAGTATAACTACGAGAAGGTGATAGTATGTGGTTTGTAACTAAGGCTAAAGGTAATGATGATTATATCGCGCTCTTTCTGTCTAGATAATGATGAAAGAGTGCGATATACGAGATCGTGTATATGTGCAAAATGTTTGTTATAGAAAAAGGTCGTAAGTGCGACTTGTTTTGATGCGATAGAGTTGTGAAACTGCTACTGGACTTATATGACCCCGACCGTACCGACCTACGTAGGTACTTACCTATTAATTGTATGTATATACTTAATGGTGATTACCCACATTTCTTTTTCTAGGTCTGACTGCGTACCCACCTGACTGTGGCTTCGCCTCAGGTCCAACACAATGGTTGTTTTCTGATGTGGCTGGTCCGGTGTGAGACATCGTCGGGAACCTCTGGACTTGCCGCTAGCAAGCGTCGGTGCTGGAGTGAGGGGCCTTGAATCTGTCTCCGCGTATCTACAAATTATAATACTTACTTATAATATATGTATAAGCAATGATAGACTATTGATGTAACCAATCGATTACCAAGTCAAAGGTCTCGAGTTCGAATCCAAAGCACCTCGTACTTTTCGAAATTATGTGTGTAGATATCAATCAAAAATATATTAGCACTCGCTTAAACGGTGAAGGAAAACATCGTGGACTATAGCCTACTTTTGAGAGAAGACCTGTGCCCAGCTGTACGACAGTATTGGTTGATGACGATATATGTATACAAAATTGAAATATAGGTAATAAGTAATTAAATTCGGCAGGAGTAGGTATAAAAGTGTTGACATAGAAAGATATAGGGAAAACAACATCGAGATTGGCAAAATCGAGACCTGGTTTCCCATCGCGAGTAACTCGGCGGGGCACAGTTAGCAAATACATAGGTACCTATCTTACAACTTAGTAATCCTATTTCTTCAACTGGACTCGATCCTTGAAAATTTAACAGTTTTACAGACACGAATCTCAGTAAAGTCTCCTCCGTAGGTAAGGACAGATAAAGAGGAGTTGAAATCAGTTTTGTAGGAATTTATGGAGGAGATGTGATCTGCTGGGCTAGTAAATGGACGGGTGGAGGAAAAACGAAAACGTAGGTAGATACGTTCCCGCAGGTAAAACGGAAAAATACAGAATATTGGTAAATTTTACGAGAATTTACCTTCTAAACATATCTTCAGTAAAAATATCGTGTGGTGTTCTATTCTTGTCTTTGTCGCCGCCATCTTGGAACTTGGATAAATCCTCTTGGAAGTAATGTGATTTACCTTCTAACTGCGAACAGAAAAGATAGATTAGGTAAAAGTTCAATGATGTAAGATGACTAGGCCTTTTCGGTATTTCGGATCATCCTAGAAATTCGTACGATGGTCACATGCAGATTTCCCTTGACTTTTGAAGAATAAAGTCCTGAAGCACCTTTTAACAGAGTTTCTTTGATTTGCCTCCTAGGATCATATAGGGATCATAAAGGACCTACCTACTAGCAAAAATGCAAGATTTTATGTTGGTTCATGTCATCTTACCCAGTTGTCCTTGGCCCTTTTAACGACATCCCTGGCCTCGGTGTCGGCAGGATGGTTGCAGAGCACGGAGCATGCGTGTGAGAACGGGTTGTAGAGGCCTGCGTACGGCCGCAGCATAAACGGAGCTGGGGTCACGTCGCATCGCAACTCTATCGTACTCTGAAAGAGTTAAATGGATACACTTTAGCTTCTAGTACTGGGAAGTGGCAAGTGTAAAACCTTATCAAAGTTCATTCTTCGTTGTCATTATAGGTATTTCTGTTATGATACCCATAGGTATTCCGAAGGTACCTATCGCTTCTTGTTCTAAAGACAACTTTACAAAATAAATACGAAATATGTCAGAAAGCTTTTTAATTCGCAAACCAGCAACGACTGCGCTCTTGCTAAGCTCTTGGCACGAATACTTAGTATTATAAATGTGGAAGCTTGTTATTAGCGACTGTCATTAAACATCTACGATATCTTTGTTATTAGTCTACAACTTTCTGTAAAATTAAATAATTCTATTAAATATTGTGTAAAAGCAACAGTTTTACACAAAAACAACGAGCGAACTTTATCACGTTGTTTACATAAACAAAGGTAAGGTGACGTTTAATATTGAGTTAAAGTAAAAGAAAAAACTGAATGTTCAACTTACCTTCTGCTTTATAAATGCTGGTTTCGGAGTAACACTTGCCAATAACCCAGTATTGCTCATAAGTCCCATAATTCATTTTATTTCATGTATCTTTCTCGTAACTTGCTGTCTTCGTAGTCGGTAATATCGACCAAACTATCACCTGGTTACGTACGCGGGAAAAACATTGCATAAATCTCGCTTTCAAAAGAATTAAGTAATAAAAATCATACAAATGTACGCAAAAATTCTTGTATTTTGACAGAATATCGGCATAAAGATAAATAAAAAGAATTGACAGGAATCCCTGGAACTTTTTTGAGACGTTCTGTATTAAGACCTTGAAAGGAATCTGTTGTAATTTTTATACGACCTAAGATCTGACGTGACGTATTTTTTTCCAGAGGAACACTAAATCTCATAGTTGGCAGCTGAAATAAAGAGAGACTCATTCACTCTTCTATCTCTCAAGCACCTATGTGAAGCGCGGCCCAATCAAATCCTTTGAAATCCTTCAAAAGGCAAAAGTAACGCATCAGCAACTCTTCCGGCTTTGCAGGGCGGCGATAACCACTTACCATCAGGTGGCTCGTTTGTTCGTTTGCGGAACCAAAATAAGTTCCGATAGGTATCAATTTAATGTGCCTGTAGAATAATCTATATTGTTATTTAAACTCTATAACTTACTAAATAGTGAGCTTAATAAGATTTCGAAAAGTCAGAGGTGCGTGCCTTGGATTCGAACTCAAGACCGTCGACTTGGCAGTCCAATGGTCATACCACTAGGCTGTCATTAAGATTGTAGAAATAGGTAGTCTTAATTTGGGGCCGAGGGGTCACCACCCCACCAGGGATCCGTTACGTACGCTGGGATGTTCCTGGTTGGCAGACTAGTTTCACATAGCTTCCAGAGTTTAGCTGAATTATTGTTCTAAGGTGAAAGAGTAGGTACCTAAAGGTTATCAAATCAATATCAAAAATCAAATCGCACACGAATAAAAAAGGAGTTATCTAAATTTTAACTTGGCCCATCAGCGGAGTGCAAAACCACTAGGATATCGGTACATATTTCATCAACAAGTAATTAATGTAGGAAACACCTTCAAATTACTTTATGGATAAAAAGGTTTCTTAGTTATTTTATATTAGCTGTAAATATTTGAAGGAATTCATTACGCTTTGACACAACGAATATTTTGTTGGAAAAAGGTCAGGAAGCAAAAAAATACAAAAACTGAATTTTTTCACATATATTATTCAAAAAAATTTACACAAAAGCACTAAGACATCCATTTAACCTTATTGTCTAAATAAATGAAGTTTTAAACCGACACGCAACCTCTTAATTAATGAAGATATAATTTGTCTCTAAAAATAATACTCATTTCCTCTTTTTAGATTTCAGAAAATAACTATGGCATTACCAACATAATGCCTACGAAGCTACATTGTGAAATTTGTCTCTAGTAAATCAAATATAATATAACTTGAGAATCGTTTCTAACAGCGCCTATTTGTTACAAAGGGAATTTATATTACATTATTAGTGCACAGATTTCTTAATGTGTACAACGGGCGTTAATTACAACTCTTAACATTTACAAGAATATTAACCACTCATTAGTATTATTATTACACAGAATAGTCAAGATCAAAATAATTTCAATTGTATAAGTACTTAATTTTTGTGTTAGTTTTACCCTACTATCGATATATCTTTAAAACAATACATATAAACACTTTGTCAGCGCACAAAATGACCTTTATTTCGTAGACATACAAGAACATTTTTGTGTTAGCTTCATGATTATTCATGGGAGTATCTAGTCTGCAAAATAAAGGTATTTTTGCAAGTTTCAGTCAACAATTTTATAGTTGTCGGGCCTCCGACTTGCCCCCTCGTAATGGACCTGACCTGCATTTACTTTCTCTGAACTCACATGTAGAAGAGAGATAGAAAATGACACGTCAGTGCGAATGAACAGGACAGGTAATGTTGTTTAATTATGTTGTTAAGTACCACTGCAGGTTCAAATTGAATTTGCAGTGCACGCGGTATTCAGTTCTACGTAATATGACTGCTAATTAGTACCGGTTTCTCATTAAATTATGTACCTATTATCATAATAGGTTAAAAATATCACTGGATGAGATTACAACAAAAAATCTTTAGATATAAATTTATTAGTTGAAGTTGAAACAGACATTAAGATAAATTGGATATCTGATGTAACTAGGATAAATAAATGCAATAAACATAGCGTTATTCGTAATAATGGTGTGTTCCGACACAGCTTATTTTCGCTCATTACACAAAACGCGCGCATTGTGTGCGGACCGTATTATTAGCAGTCATAACTGAGAACGAATCCCATACAGCGAACATAAAAGAACAAAATTGCATTCAATAAAAATATTCCATCACAATCTGTACAAAACGATCTTTTACAACACCAAGGCCGTAATAGCCTTTCATTATTAATATAAAATTATTGCATTTGGCCAATATCAAAATCTGAAGGCAACATGAATTAGTAACAATATTTCCCACGGCGATACTTACCTCAATCTTAACTGATATGTGAATGTAATTATTTCCACAAATGATTGCCTCTCATGACAGACTGAATGTTCTAAATTACTTGATACTCTCACTGAGGGTTACATACAACTATTTGAAAATATATTTCTATTTAAAATGTAAATAATTTAAGTGAAATAGAAGTTTCTTAGAATAAAACAGAGCGAGAAACTCACTACGGGACAATACTTAAAAGGCAAGTTATTAGAAAGGCAAGTCCACACAGTCCCTACTCTGTTTCGTACTTAAAAAAAACACTTATTTATAGTTATATATATTATTATGTCATGAACATATAAAGCAATGTAGTTTACATTGAACATAATTACTGTAATCATGTGGTCCACTCACATGAATGCTAACCAGCACCCTTATTTATTTGCATTATAATTTCATTCGAAAGCTACTGGTATTAGAACACGTGTGGTTTCCGTTCTGTAATGTAACGTGACATAGTTCTTATATGAAGTAAGCCGTGCAACACCAGTAGCCATCGAGGTCTTTTATGCTATTTAAAAATAAACAATAATTTAATCTAAATAGCCTACGTAAAAACGTGTGACTCTTTATCTCATTCACAAATAAAATTTTAATTATGACTAGTAGGTAAGAAATAAATTTGAGCATGGAAAATAAGCGTACTACACGACCATGCAACTATAAAAAATATTATAAAAACTTAAATACTTAAGGTACGGCCCTATCATAAATATAAATTACAGGTATCGTCACACACGAAAATATCGGTCGTCCCCGGGGACGGCGCGTGAACACTTGTAAAGTTTGTTTGTCAGAGTGTAGGCGGCACCGGCGCCGGCTCCAGCCGTAAGCACTAGGGCCTCGAGGCGCGCGCCGCCTCCTCTAGTGCGCGCACTTTAAGCTCGCGCTCGCGCTGCTGCCGCAGGAAGTCTTCGTGATGCGCCGGGTGCAGGAAACCGCGCTCGCGCTCCAGTAGGAGCTGGCGCTGCAGCTGCTCATGCGCGGCTGCTTGCTGCGCCAGCTGCTCCGCATAGGGTCGACCCAGCAGATCAGGGTGTGGCAGCGGCCGGTAGGGGCCCAGCGCCAGCGCCGCCTCTTGCTGCGCTTGCGCTGCGGCCTGTTGTCCCGGATGAAGGTGCAGGTGTGTGTGCGAGTGTGCGTGCGTATGCGCATGTGTGTGCGCATGGTATTCCGGATTGATTCCCGCCATTTGCAGACGCACCATAGGGTCTGCGGCAAGTGCCAGTCTCTCCGCTGCTTCTAGCTGTGCCGCCGCCACTCCCGGGTGCGGGTGGTGTGGGTGATGTTGTTGCGACATAGTCGTCGGTACGGACTGTTGTTGGCCTCCTGCTGGCGGAATGCCCAGGCGTTCAAGTCGCTCGCGCTCGAGTTGAGACAGCGACGCCGGCCCGTGTCCTGGCGGGTATAGTCCGAACTGGACGGGGATAGCCCCTTGCGGCGGCGGCGGTGGCATTCCATATCGCCGGTGCATCTCCAACCAGTGCGGGTCGAGTGCTCGCGGGCCTACGTTGTTCTTGAGCAGTTCCTCCTTAAGTCTGTCATTAAGTTCACGTTCACGAAGTTCTCGAATCTCCCTATCTCGTTTTTCACGTTCGAGGTGTTCTAGTTCAAGTCGTTCTCTCGCGCCAGCGGCACCATACATTGAACTAAGCTGGTACTGGAGCATTGGGTCCATGCAATGACGCGGCAGATTTCCTGGGCTGAAACCAGCGTGTGGTCTGGCATACTCAGATAATTGACGTAAAGCAGGTGTGTCAGGATATCCAGGCGGCCTTGGGAATCGGTCGTATGGGGAGGATATCGTTTCAATAGCCCCCCTTGAGGGCGGCTTTGTCTCTGGCTTTTCCGGTGTAGCTATCTTTCTATGCGCCTGCTGAGCTATCTTTTCTCTTTCTTCTCTGTCCCTTTCAGCTTGTTTTCTTAGTCGCTCCTCTCGTTTCCGGGCTAGTTTAGACTCTGGTACTGGTTTAAAGATAAGATCGGTTCTAGTACATGAGTTGTAATCACCGCGATTCCAATGTCTGAGGAAAATCGCCGATTGAGACCTATGACATTCTGTATCCTCAATCTTCGGTTCAGGACTCGGTCCATGTGGTATGTGCGCGGGACTTGGTATCTCTTCTTCTTCAGGTTGCGATTGGGTTTCAAGTTTTAGTTCGGGATTCTCGTCGGGTATTGGCCGAGAAGGACCTCGTAGGTGTGGATGACCGTGAGGGAGCTGATGCGGCGATCCGGGCCTAGGATGTGATGCCTGAAGTCCAGCTGCAGCCTGTGCATGTAAGCGAAGACTTTCAATCGAACTAGGACCGGGACCAGGTGGCAACCCAAGCCCCATGGGATGACCCATCGATGGCGGTTGTATCATTAGATGGTTCGGGTTGCCGGGAAGCATTTTCGGATGATGACGCATAAGCATAGAATCAGCTGGCGACAGTCTTTCAGGGTGATGTGCCAGGTGGTGAGAGTGATGATGAGTATGGTTGTTCGAAACGTTGACACTCGACGAAGAGCTGGTAGTCTGAGATACGCTAGCCGACAAGTGGTGCGGTGAGTTTGAGTGAGAACTACTTTTTTGCTGCGTATTGATTTTGTGCTGTATCGATTGGGACGAGCTGCTTGACGTAGAATGAGATATAGATAGTGTGTGGTTGGTGCCACCTCCTACGTGGCTGGGCTGCTTCTCTGTGCTCGTATGAACTGCACTGTGATGACTAGTCGAATGATGGTGTGTCATCGTTGTCTCATGCAGTTGATGTCTTTCAGTTGTCGCATTAGGGTGTCTTGGATCCTCCGAGCTTTCAGAAATTTCTCTAAGAGATCTCGTTGTGACTGAAGAACTAGTGCTATGACTGTGATGCGAGCTAAGCATTGTCGTAGATTCTATGGTCGACGGTTTCACTGGGTCATGGCGTCCTGCCGTGCTAACCGCAGGGTGCATGGGCGGTATTGGATGAGGTTGTGGAAGAGGTCCGTAAGGATATGGGTAAGGCATTGAATAACCAGGGTGTGGATGTGGATAATATGGATGCATAGCGTGTGCCGCCGCCGCCGATAATTGAAAGATTGACGGGTGAAGTAAATGTGGATGATGAAGAGGCGACGCGAATGGGTGAGGTGGTCCAGGTTGTTGACCCGAATGCATTACAGGACCAGGTATCGTAGCCGGTATTGATAGTGGTGTAGGATTCATTAAGTTGAGCGCCGAATGCGACACTGGTGTATTTGGTTGAACAGGCGAAGCTGATATTTGCCTCGGCTGCGAGGGACTTGTCATATGCCGTGAAAACGGAGATGTCGTAGCAGACGAGTGAGGAATATGCATTGGTGTTCCATTGTGACCTGGTTGACTTTTTATAGGTGTCGGCGTATGTGGGCTCTTCACTGGAGGAACGTGGTTCGAAGAATCTGAACCACTGCTCTGACTTGTAGAAGTGGGTGGTAGGTGAGGTTGATGTAAGAAATCAGGCTCTTTCTTTATGCTTTCAATTCTTGGACCTAAGAAAGCACTAGGCATATTGGTATTCTCATTAGTAGGTTGACTGGGAGGCCGACTGTTATTTTCAACGCTAGATATTGATTCTCTATCCCTTTCTGTATTCAAATGTTGTGCTATGGCACTTCCAATTGGATATCCTGGCACTTTGACTTCTTTGAGTGATTGAAGGGGATCCACTTGCTGTGTAGATAAATTAGCTGGTACATTGTCTGGCACCTCTTGCTTGATTTTCAGATCCTGTGGCATTGAAGGATCATTTTGATTTGTGGGAGCAGCAATAAGATTACTGCCCTGTAAACTATGAGGTGGTGGATGTTGCTGCATTAGAGGTGGCATTGATCCAGGCTTATCAAGTCCTGGATGTCCTGGATGCACAGGATGACCTGGATGACCATACAATGATGTAGGCATGAAACCATAAGGTCCAACATTTGTACCATTACCAACAGATATTATAGGTCCTGATGGCAGTAAGCCAGCCATTGAAGGCTGACTGAGTGGTGGAGGCATGTTTTGAACTGAAACAGGTGTAACAGAAGCTTCTGTTGATCGGATACCAAGATTTTCAGGCCGCACTGGATGTGAAAATGAGGGTGGTCTCAAATTATTATTCTGGGTATCCAATTTCGGCATTGGTTGAGTCTTTAAGTCTGTTGGTTGTTTATCGTCAACATCTGATTCTTTGTTTTCTTGTGAATTTGCTGGTGAAATTGGCTCTGTATTTAAAGTGGTAGGATGTTCCATTGGAGGTGGTGATGATCCACGTGGATTTGTGGGTGTTGGGCTCATTCTCTGTAATGTGTCTAATCTAGGAGCATTCGGAGAATCAACTTTGTTGGCTGATGATATAGTTGCAGTAAAGATTTCAGGTGTGTTTTGATTCTTCATTTCACTGGCTTCATCCCTGGGTTCTAATTTTATCACTGTTTTTAGAGGATTTATGTGAGGATTATGTTTGGAAGTATCATTACCAAAATTCATATTAGGGTAAGAAAATGATGGCATTCCAGTAGAAAAGTCTTTTGCGCTTCTTATTATTGAACTATCTTTTGTTATATTCATAGGATTGAAAATATTATTGGGCACATTTTCGATTTTAATACTGTGACCTAATTTTGGATTGTATATGTGACTGTCTTTCACAAAAAAGTTTGTGTTCTCCAAATTAAGTGGTTTGTTTGATTGGTTCACAGGATGTCCTGGGAAATTGTGTGATAAAGGATCTTTTGGATAATCATCCTTTTGTAGATTCAATGTCTCATCTGCATCTATTTCCTCTTTGATTTTAATCTTCTCAATAGGATCTGTACACATGGGGGTCACTTTAGGTATAATCAGTTCAGTTTTACTAAACATTGGGTTTTGCATTGCAAGAGGTCTTGGTTCTATGTTATCAGGTATTTTATTTGCTGTTGTATTTGGATCTGTTTTCAGATCAAGAGCGCTTCTCTCATCTTTCTCAGTTGCTACTTGGAAAGTTGGAGGTAGAGGGTCTTTCTCAGTTTTAATAACAGGTTCAGGGTTCATCTCTATTTTGACTTGAGAATCAGCAGGTTTAGGAAGCTGTTCTGGTTCTGGTTCTTTATTTTGTTCAATATTTTCTTTATCAGTCTTATTAAAACTAAAGTCACAAGCCTCTGGCTCAGGTTCTGGAGTTTCTGTCTCATCCATTGCAGGAAAGCTATCATTAGTTAAACTTTCTGCTGGACTATCGGGGGGATCTACTGCCTTTTTCTTCTTCATTTGCACATCACCATCCAAAATACTCTCTGGCTTAGTTTCATCTGGAAGACGTTTCTTAACTTTTGACACGTCTACCTTACCATTTGCTACCTTTTTCGCTTTGATGTCTTTGCTAACTGGAGATGACAAAACTTTTTCAGTAATCACGCGTTCAGGTATATTATTATTGGTACTTTGTACATTTGGTTTACTAGGTTTAGGCTTAGGTTTTGAATCATTATCACTCTCATCTTGTCCTTTCTTCCCATTAGGTGTATTTTGTTCTTTAGATTTATTGCGAGTTCTCATTCTACTTGGTGAGTCATCAGGGTTTTCTGTTCTTACATTGTCAACTTTTGCTAAATCACCTGCATCTCTAGAATCACTATCTTCTTCAGAATTTTCATCCTCTGTAACAGAACTCATTTCTCCTGCTTCCTTTGGATTAGGCGAGGGCCTTGACCCATTTGTGTCTGGTACTGGGGGCATAGCTTCTGGAGTTTGTTCTTTGGGGGTACCAGCACGTGAGTTTCGTGTATTACGCACTCGTCTTAGAGAAGCTTGACGTCTTCTCCTATGTGGTCTGTTGCTACTAGCACCGGGAGTCTTTTTCCAAAGATAATAGAACTCAACTAGTTCAGCAGTATCTTTGTGTGGCAACAAGTCTTTTCTAATTTTAAAGAAATTCTTACCAAATTGCCGTATTCCTTTTACAAATCTTTTGGTTTCTTCCTCAGTCCACTTTTTCTCGATTCCTTTGGGAACTGGACATTTGACAAGAGCTTGTAGAGCACGACCAGGGTCATAACCTGAGTCATGAAGTACATCCAGAGCATTAATAGTGGTATCGTCGCGACTGGCGGCCACACAACCGTCGTCTGGTGATCCTCCGTCACACATACCAGCAAATGCAGCCATTGATCGCGCAGCCCGCAAGTACATCACCAGATCTCGGTCTGTGGCCTGTGCTGGCAACCAACGGAGTTCTTCACCACCTGAACACGGTTCGTCGGGTCCAAGCGGCCCGTTCGTCCGCATATCAGGCAAACAGGCGTAAATATCTTTCTCTTTCACGGGTTGGTTCGGTGTCCCCACTTGAACCTCCCCCTGATTCTGGGCCATGGTTCGTACCAAATGGTCTATTTACACTGGGTACTTTTTCTTATTCACATATCACAAATATCACTCGGTTTACATGTTGTTCAGTTATAAATTCAGTTAAATTAATCAGAGGAACACTTTAGATGTTTATTTGCTGGTCCGACCAGCAGTAAGTATGCCAATATACATAATTATTACTTCTAATGGCCACCATTACACGATGCATTGTGCTTCATTTTATGAACTTTTACGATTCACACGTATAATAAGTTATTAGTTCACTTTATTGTACCATAAAAATAAGTCTTTTGAGTCAGTATTTACGCAAATTTTACTGTTATTTTAGGAAATGCTATCTACATGCTAGCCTTTTGTTTAGCTTCGCCTTTCTTTGGCTTACCATAGACAAAACTTTATTCTATAAAATGGCTGCCACGAAAGGATATTTTTTCCTGTATGTTTCGATCTATGCAGCAGAATACGAAGGCAATATATGATTTTCTAAAAACTTAATAGCTAACAGAATATCATAATCGTCAGATTATCTAAAAATACTAAAATGCTCATAGCATTATCTTTATTAATATATAGCTATTATCATTATTAATATATAAATAATACAATAGAAGAATTTCGCTAATTTCTTATTTATTTTTATGATGTAAAGGAACGTGTTCACATAAATAATTAAATTCAAATTGTCTATGTTCTACATTTTAATTTTTGTTGAATGAAAATCTAACGCTAATTGCAAAAAAAATAACAGCAAACAATCATCGAAAGAAATAAGGTGATTCTTACAGCTAAAAAAAAACTAAATAATAATGTCCCTTGCGCGGCTTGCGCCATCGACCGATCATAGTTCATCCATACTCCATGGTTGAGTTGGTTGACACAGTTTCGTTCCAAATTCAAGTTCATAAATTTTTATGTTTTTTCGCATTGCAGAATTGACATGCTCAGTGTGAGTTCTTTTCTATTCTCATATTTTGGTGAAGATTTGAAAGAGATAAATTATGAGGTGATAGGCGCTACAACCCGAACAACTTGACTATGAAATTTAAACAACGACAAAATAATTGATGACAAAACAAACATCCAATCCAAATGCCAAGAAAGATCAATCAAACATAAAAGTTGATTAATTGACTTTGCGTTCCCGGCCCTCAAAATAGTGGTTTACTAATTTTTAATAATTCAATTTTCATGTTGTCTTTGTGCAGTGATATCCAAACGAACAGAACAGCTAATTCCGAAAGATGACTTCAGATGAGTCAGACGATGAACCACTGTCCGTAATAGCGGCAAATAAGAAATTAAATCCAGGGCAATATGAAGGAGAAACATCAGATTCTGTTGAGGTTCCAAAAAAGAAAAAGAAGTTACCCGCTCCTAAGCGGCTCCCTGTTACAATAAAACTTCAACGCAGTAAGACTGCCCAGCAACAGGCAGTGATAGAGAGGCCTGCAGACGTGTGGCTCTATCTAAAAGATCTGAACCCTGCAGGACCATACAGTTGCTTGCTGTGCCCAGAGTGGTTTATCAACAGATCAAAAATTATTGTTCATTATGTCCTAAATCACAAGAAAGACTTTTGTGGTATTTGTAGGTAAGTCCTCAACATTTTAATCTTCTAGTGAATCTTATTAAAATAATAGATTTTATTTAATACTAATTACTGATTTCTTGTTCTTTCAAGGTATTTTGTTCCTGATAGGGATAGCTGGTGGAAACATGTAAAGTTTCATACTCCTTGGCCATGCTCTCAATGTGTTCAGAACTTTGAAACTGAAATAGAACTACGAAATCATCTTAGGGCTGTTCACAATCTGGTACATTGTAGACTTTGCCATTTCCGAGTTCTTGATGGTGACCCCTATCACACACATTTATTTCAAAAGCACAATGTCTCTAATGTGTCCAATAAAGATGAAGAAAATTTGTGGGAATTACAATATGATGGTACCTCCAATTTCCTGTGTTTACTTTGCTCTAAATCTAATAACTCTATTAGAATGTTCTTCAACCACTACATGGGGTATCACCACTTCACACTGAAATGTTTCACCGCTCTAGTCTCAGGAAGAGATCCACCATTCTTAGTGTATGGTGCTGATCTCAGAGCTGAATTTGTTGAAGAACAATTGAAACAACATCCAAGATATGGCTATGTTGATGCTGACTTTCAGCCTCATGGTAGTTTAGATGCTGAACAGACAGACACAAAAGATTTGCTAAAAGTTCTTATACCGGAAATTAAACAAGAAATTTTAAGTATAGAGGAAGCTAAGAATACTGGAGCTGCAAAAGCAAAGGATGATGATAATGATGATGTGTATAAAAACTATAATGGAGATGATGATTTTGATGTTACATCAACAGAACTCATAGTTGTACAGAAATGTTACTATGATTACATCAGTGACATATTGTCTGACATTAATTCTAAATCATTTTATGAATACTCTGATATTGACTATGACAAGGCTACAACTGAGGTTACAATGGATATAGTTTGCACACTGTGCAGCGTTCGGTACAGCACATTGTCCAGTTTCACTACACACATGTTTAAGATGCATTGCATTAAGTCCTTACCACTATTTTCATGTAGAGTATGTGCAACAACATTTGAAACCCAAAATGAGTTAGACAATCATACATCAAATGAGTTGGGTGACTTTGACGATCTATGGATCTGTCAGTTTTGTGATAAGGAATTTGATGACAGAGAGGAAACACGGAGGCACTTGACAGAACATTGGGATCTCGTAGAATATGACAACTGTTTCAGCCCTCATTTAGGCTTTAAATGTAGATATTGTCCAACATTGTTTTGGCATGAAACTGACAGGGAGACACATCAAGTCCGAGCACATTTCTTCAACCATAAGGATGGTTATTACAAGTGTGAGAGCTGCAATGAAGTATTCAGTGACAAGGTATTGTTTTTTTAATAAAATCCTCTTAGCACAAGTTTGGCAATATGTACATACATGTAGAAGTTAAACTTAACCCATAGTAAATAGAAAATAGTTTGTCTTTATAAACCTTCAGTATAATTAACATGCCCATTTCATGGTTTCATAAATGAAACATAGGTAGAAAAGAAAAATGAAAAAAAAAACACTGCATGCATATCATTACTTGTTTAGTAGGTTAACAAAATCTAGGCTAGCCTTATTGGACTGTTTCTTGATCCCTCATTTGTTGAGGATCTCTAGGCATAGTACGCCAAGAGATCCTTGCACGTAGCTTAATTATAATTAAATAATCTTGTGTTTTTCATGCTAGGGCCAAAAATTACCATATAACATTGATTCTGTATTCATTCATTTACAATTTATATTAAGTATACTTACACATAAATTGTTCAAGCTGCAACTATGTATAATACATAGTTGCAGCTTGAAGTTGGAGTTGCAGGCATGATGGCATGTTATGTTAATGTGTTACTTAAGTATAACTTTGCTATCCCCAGATCTGGTTTATCCACCACTATCTGGAAAGGCACAGCACTCCTGATAAAGTGCCTTTGTATCTGCTCAAATGTTCTCTTTGCTGCCTGGTTCTGCCCAACGTTGAGGAGATGAGGGCCCACTTCAACAGCCTTCACCCGGAAGCCAGGAAGGTGTTCTGCTCTTTAGACACATGCCAATACAAGCCCTTGAGTCACCGGAAGTCTTTTAAACTGCATGTGCGGGTAAGATACTGTTTCTACATTTATTTGAATTTGTAAATAGAATGGAATAATCAGGCGATCTGGCGATCAAGCGTAGGCCTATCACTACATAGTATAAAACAAAGTCGCTTTCTCTGTCCCTATATCCCTATGTATGCTTAAATCTTTAAAACTATGCAACGGATTTTGATGCGGTTTTTTTTAATAGATAGAGTGATTCAAGAGGAAGGTTTATATGTATAATACATATATATTATAAGTAAATTGTACCTGTGCGAAGCCAGGGCGGGTTGCTAGTTAAAAATAAAAATAGAATCCCCTAAGATCCTTCCCGTTGGACTGTGCCTGAGTAAAAATGTGTTGATGTTGTCAAATATGTTTTCATCACTTCTATTCAAAGGTGTAGTTTTCTATAAGAAACTTTTAGCGGGCAGTAATGAGTTTTTAATCCTTTATAAATGTGCGCCGCGATTATCTTTGCAGTGCACTTTTTGAATTTGGAACATCTTAGTGTGGCGCTGAACACTATAAAAAGGATTAAAAACTGATTACTGCCCACTGTTTATTTTCTTTGATGAAAAGAAGTGTATCACTCGGGCGCAAAATATAATATTTTTGGCTCGGGCGACGTACTTTGAATCCCTCGTTACGTTCAGGATATTACTAAAGAATCCCTCACTTCGCTCTGGATTCAAAAAAGCGCTCTCGCCGTAAAAATATGATTTAGCTCCCTTAAGATACAGTCTAGTATTGTATGTGCAGACGATGCACACGTCGCGGTCGAAGTACCGGTCGGATCGCGTCGCGGAGTGCGCGGTGTGCGGGCGCGAGTTCAGCAGCTCGCGGGCGTGCGGCGCGCACGTGGCGCAGGCGCACGGGCCCGGCAAGTTCAAGTGCAAGCTGTGCCGACAGCTGCTGCACACCATGGACGAGAGGTCAGCTCACACTTATACGACCCCTACCAACTACTCAACTTTACTCTCATATCTGAGACATGTCATGATTTATTCCTATATTTATATTATGCTTTAAACTAGTGATGTTGATAATCGATTAATGGATTATTGATAATGGATTGAAACAGGTAAAATTATCTTAATTATCTCAAAGGTATACATAACTCAGTCAAATCATCAATAATCATAAATAAATGACTCTAAAGATTTATTTACCTTTGTTTCCTGTCATCTCAATGCTGTGATAGTAATGTTGATAATCGATTAATCGATAATCAAAATTAATACTTTAAACTAAAAATACGACCCCTACGAACTACTCGACTTTACTCTCATATCTGGAGCATGTCATAATTTATTCCTATACTTATATTATATTAATTCACTATGGGTGATCTTATCGCGCGAGGTGATCTCTTGAAAATCGTTATCATAATAATCATAATTTATTAATTACGAATATACTATCTTTTGTATTTTTTGGCATTTTCCATGATTTGAAAGTTATTTCTTCTTCTCAGCCGAATCGCTCTTGGCAGAGCGGTCGTGGCCGTCATGTAGTAGTGGTGTTGGGGGCAGATGTTATTCGCCTCACGATGTCCCGCCATCTCTCCCTGTTGGCCGTCATCCTGGTACACTGACTTATGGGGCCACCCACTGCGTTCTTGATTTGGTCAGTCCATCGCATTGGTGACCGACCGCGAGGTCTTGTACCGTCAACCCTTCCCTGCACAACCAGTCGTTCGATGGATCCCTCATCTCTTCGCGACACGTGGCCAAAGAATGTTAAAATGCGCTTCTGTAAGGTTGCAGATAGACGCTCCTTGATGCTGAGTTCTTCAAGTATTGAGACGTTAGTTCTGAACTCGGTCCAGGATACTCCCAGCATTCGTCTCCAGCACCACATCTCTAGAGCGTCTACTTTTTTCTTTTCGATTTCTCGCAAGGTCCACGTTTCGGCGGCATATAGAAAAATGGGGAACACGAGTGTACAAACAAGTCTTACTTTTGTACTCTTTGTGATTTTTCGGTTCCTCCATATCTTCCTCAGGTTATCCATGGTATTCCTTGTCATCACCATACGTCTTTTGATCTCCTCCATGCATCCTCCATTGTTGGAGATTAATGCGCCCAAGTAAACGTATGATGAGACAACCTCACATTTCGCTAGTTGCGTTAGTTCAGGGGAGTTGTTATTGAGGCGGTCCACAATCATCACCTTGGTCTTTTTTTGGTTGATTTTGAGTCCAAACTCAAGGCTCACATGCTGCATCCTCTGAAGTAATTCGTCCATATACTCAGCACTGGTCGCAAACAAGGTTGTATCGTCAGCATATCTCAAGTTAGTAACCCTATAACCACCGATACTAACGCCGTCGGTCCAGTCCTCTAAAGTCATGCGCATGATGAGTTCGGTGTAGACGTTAAATAGTAGCGGAGATATTATACATCCCTGTCGGACGCCCGCGCTTGGGTGAAAATTGGACGACAGAACTTCATCAGTTCGTACGGAGGCTGTTCCATTCTCGTACAAGCATCGTAGGAGATGAACAAGGTGTACTGGCGCTCCCATTTCCAACAGGGTTTTCCATAGAACTGGCCATTTCACCGAGTCGAAAGCTTTTGAAAAGTCAACAAAGCAGATGAATGTAGGCTTGTTGAATTCTCGGGACTTCTCAATAATCTGGCGAACAATGAGAATTTGTTCTCGGGTGCCTTTTCCTTTCACAAATCCTGCCTGTTCGGGCGCGATTTCTTTACTCAAAAGTTATTTAGCGAAGGAAAAATTAGACCGCGGGCAGGATTCGAACAGACGCTATGACCACTAAGCCACCGCGACTACCACCCGCCAGGTCGAATTTTGGCTTCACATTCTGAATTATCGTCTTGGTGACGTTAGTAACACCTATTGAAATGCAACTTTTTGCTGCCATAAATACGGCCTTCACATTCTGAATTTACGTTTTTATTTAGACGTCCCCTTCAAACCTTCAAAATACTTAATTATGTGTTGGCAGGAAACTCCATTACCTCATCAGTCACCCTGGACAGCATCCGTTCGAGTGCTCCGACTGTGGCAAGTCGTTCCAGTACAAGTCCTCGCTGTATATGCACAAGCAAGACCACCAGCCCAATAAGCAGAACTACTCATGCACTTACTGCGGGAAGACATTTTTGGTGAGCTTCAACTTTTGAGCGCTACGTCAATAACGAAAATCCGTGTTCTCTACGCCGAGCGACAAATTCTAGTATCTAATAATAGGTAAAAAAAACAACAAATTTTTGTAAAGACATGTATTTTAAACAAAAAAAAGTGGTATTTTTGACGTGCCATGCCGTCGTTGGCGTCGTGAGCAAGTTTTCATTTGACGTCTATACACGTCCGTGGCGGTCAAAAGGTTAATCGTAAAAAAAAAGTAGCTCTGTCTGGTTGTATTTATTTGTTATACCACTAAGGTGGCAAACAAGCATATGCCCCACCTGATCGTAAGCGGTCACCGTAGCCTATAGACGCAAGGAAAAATTCGACCGCGGGCAGGATTCGAACCTGCGCTTCTGGTTAGGTACACCAGACGCTATGACCACTAAGCCACCGCGATACCTACCCGCCATGTCGAATTTTGCCTTCACATTCTGAATTTACGTCTTTATGGTGACGTTGTCTTATGTATATTTTCTTATGTGTGTCATTTACTTATGTCCCTACATGTGTAAGCATGATGGCTATAACGTGAATGTTCGGTGCAGAAGCGTGATTCGTTCCGCGAGCACATGCAGATCCACGAGGGCCCGCGGCACGCGTGCTCGTACTGTCCGATGCGCTTCGTGCAGCGCTCCAACATGCTACGCCACGAGCGCCGCCACACCGGCGAGCGGCCCTACGTCTGCCCGCACTGCCCCAGGAGCTTCGCCGACAAGGGAGCCTGCAACTCGCATGCCAGGTACAATACCTACTTAACCCGTAGAAGGCTGTGTGAGCCCCTGTAACATCAGGTGTGCAAACCGATTGCGTTTGCACACCAAGTGTGCAAGAAATAACCGTTCCTATTGGTCACGGATTTATTACATTTCCTATGACCTCATCGAATAAAAATAGTTATTTCGTAGTACCCTGAATCAATTCCGGCTTTTTCGTCAAATGGCGCTTTAATCATCGTCAAATAGCGGGTTAATATTATAAATGTGATAGTGTATGTCTGTCTATTACTTTCACGCCTAAACCGCTGAACAGTTTTTGATGAAATTTGGTACAGATATAGATTATACCTTGGAGTGGCTTTTGTTGGAAAATATGGGGTGCAAGAGAAAACGTGGGCAACAGTTAGTATAGAAATAAATAACATGTTTTTAATTTTAAGTATTGACACAAAAGTATTACTACCTACATAGAAAAAAAAATATTTATTCATGTTTCTGTGTCTGTGTGTCACTGCGAGGATCCCAACTGAAAACCAGCGCTGGGTATTAAATGCGCCCAGCATAATGCTGAGCTGGCAACCTATTCGGGGCAAGCATGCCGCCACCACATCTTGTGGATCTTTATCGTTTTTAAATGTTCATACCTAATTTTATTAGTGTGTTGTACGTACCTTGTCTGAATAAATGTTTATCTTTTTTTTTTATATATAATTATTAAATAAAATTTTTCAGGACGCATTTGAAGAACACGTCGTATGGCTGCATGTACTGTGGGAAGACATTTGTGCAGAAGTCCAAACTGACCTACCACATCAGGAAACATACTGGAGAGAGTGAGTCTTCAACGTTTGTTTATATTATAAGCACTAAACTGCCTCGTCAATCTAGTAGTTCTAAGCGTGACTGCTACGCTAGAGGTCCAGTTCGATTCCCAGGCGAGCAGAGTGGATTTTTCACTAAACCGTAGGACGCAGGTTCGAATCCTGCCCAAGGTGATTTTTTCTTTTATAAAATGTATAACATAATTTATTTATTCACACATAAAACTATAATCACAGGACTTAACCTAATACAATAGCGTAGTTTAATTATTTCTATCTAATTTATCTAATATATAACATTATGCATACTTTATTCTCATATTAATACCTGTCATACAGACAGTGCTATTATTTTTATTAAGTATGAGATATAATATGATTTATATGTACAGTAAATCGTTCGATTAAATTCACTCATTGTGCAGCTAAATAAGTCGAACTGTTGTGATATCGCGTTCTTGATTTTAGCGCCGATAGTTGGTAATACTCTATAATATGATTTATAACTGGTAAATGGCATTAGATTCGCCCCTTGTGATGTTATTTTAGCCATTATTATATTACGTTGGGTGCACATTATTACACCTCTGCAAAACTCTTGGGGGAATGAATATAGGCTTGATATTATTTACATAACACGTACCACCACGCCTGTATTTCCCGAAGGGTTAGGCAGAGGTGTACTAATGTACACCTACATTTCGCCAGTATGTTTTAGGTCCCATGTCTTAGGGGGCGAGCCTATTGCCATTAACCGGGCACAAATCCAATAACACTTTGCTCGACCTGGGGATCGAACCCAGGACCAGCTAGCGCGACAGCTAGACTAGCAGTCGCGCTTAGAACCACTAGACTAATGAGACAGTCTATTAACTGATTGAGACTGATATTATTTACTGCATATTTTATGGTATATTAACAGACTTGGAGACCTGCTCAGTGTGCTCCAAGTTGTTCACAAGTGCTTGCTCACTACGTGAACACATGAAAATACACGAACCCAAGAAGGACCAGATTAAATGTCCACTGTGTGGTAAGTTAAATACTAATAATAAGATAATTTATTCATGAAAAGAATATCATTTGAAGAGAAGTAGTGGGAGTAATTCCACTCAAATTGGAGCTGCCCGACTGGGGAAGTATCTCCGCCTTGCAGAAAATCGAAGTGAAATAACACTGCTTTGAGCTGTGTTGTGTTCCTTACGGTGAGCAAGATTGCCAGTGCTCCGCGAGGAAACGTTGCGTTGGCAGTGGAGGGATTTTGATCCTCATATTGCAACCCAACTATTCCTCTTTTGTTTTACAGGGTCAGTGATAACCCTGGTGTTACAAGCGTCTACAGGCAACGGTAACCGCTTACCATCAGGTGGGCCGTATGCTTCTTTGCCACCTTAGTGGTATAAAAACAATGATACCAATTTTAGTGAAACAAGTAATATACACCGTGTTACAAAATACCCCGTAAAAAATATAATTAATTATCAAAGCCAAAAATTTTGTCAGCTGTCATGTGAGGGAACCAGATTATTTAACAGAAAGGCCTACGTACCTATTTAACCTAATAATTGTCTACTTTAATAGTGCCTACCATCAAGCAGTTTATGAAACGCGCCTCTAAGCGCTATTTCGATTTGGCCCCCCTTCACCCTAATCCCCTTGTAGTCAGTAGCGTAGACTACAAACCCTCTCAGATAAGTAGAGTGCGCCGCCCAAGGCACGCACTCACTTACCCTGACGACCAAATCACCCTAGCGCAGGAGTCAAACAGAGTGACTAGCACTCTCAAAACACACGCACAAAAACGCCGCCCGATATACCGTCCTCGCCGGCGAGGCCCGTCGCGAAGACCCCATAACGGTAATCCTCCCCGTCCCTTGCTCGAGCCGGCCCGTGCCGAGCCAGTAGCTTTAAATTCGCCCATAAATAATTTAAACCCAGATCCAGCCGTCCCTAGCTGCCCCCCCAGCAACGCCCTAAGCCGAGGTTCGAGTCCCGCAGGGGACGCCCTTAGCTGTGTTGCTTAGTTTATAAGTTGCCCCTGGCTGGAGGCATTTGGTGCCTCGCCACCTAGTCCGGTTAAGTTTTTAAAGCTCCCTCGAGCTAAAAACTATGTCCGACCTAAAAAAAAAAAAAAAAAAAAACTTTAATAGTTTTTCTATTTTTCATTCATAAATGTTGTTGTATTCCTTTTTTTGGGGTATGTTATACAGCGTTACTACGGTTCTTAAATATAGTGAATGGACTCGTTATAAGGCAACATTTAACCTCCTCTCGGCTTTACGGGTAGTTTTGTAACACCCTGTATAACTTATTTCGATCATAAAGTAATGTATGTTGTGGTATAAGCTATGTATATGTATGTGTGTGTGTGTTGTCAGACCGCAAGTACCAGGACGAGCGCTACATGCTGCGTCACCTGCGCACGTCACACACGCATGCGCGGCACGGCTGCCCGCTGTGCCACAAGATGCTCACGAGCCCGTCCGGACTCAGGCACCACGTCATCACGCACAGCAACCTCAAGACGCTACGGGTACATCTCTACTACCTATTTAATAATTGTATTTAAAAGACATTTTTAGTATTAGATGGCGTCGGCATTTCCTAACTGACTACACTGTAAAAACGCTTTTAACTTGTACCATCGGTCACTTTGGCTCGACCGAGTATAATAAATAATATTGCGCATGCAGCGGCGAGCTCGCATTCTTGGACAACCGTCATATAATGAGGGCTTTTAATTTTTTTCTTTAAACTTAAAACTACCTACACCGGATTATTGTAATCATACTTTTTCTTTTTTTTTATTATTGTTCTCATGTAAGTGACTTCCGTCTTAATGAGAAATAAAGATCTTTAAACCGGACTACCTCATGTCAGGGACGATATATAAATGATCGACGTAGCCTGTATACTCAACCTTGCCATTGCCAACGACCGGCTTTTTTTAACTCTTGTCTCCTTTCATATACGAAAAGCTAGAGGTGCTGACTGAATTAGAATAATATGAGTGAGACGAGCCAGCGCTGTAGGCAGAGTTGATAAAATATGAAAGCATTTCCATACATATACTATTATTAGAAGTAATGCATGTTCACAAATATTTTATATTCTTTGTTTCAGTGCAAAATGTGTCCAAAAGCGTACTCAGTGAAGAGGACGATGATCAAACATTTCAGACGTCGACACGGCTTCAAGGGTAACGAGCCGAACATAAAAGAGTTCTTCACTAGACTAGACCCGAGGGAGTGTAACCTCGGCCTAGATGAGCCGATCATGACCAGCATATTCGGACCTCCGAGCAAACGTACAGATGATGTCCTAGTAGCTAACTTTGTTACTCTATCCAATCTAGAACAACAGAGAAGACTAGCAGAACAAAGAGAAGAGAGTGAGAGTACAGAAGATGCACAGTATGACAGGTCACAGTCAGACGAGATATCAAGAGCGAGTGAAAAGGACACAGATAGTGCCGAAAGAGATGACAAAAAAATTATCATAAAAGTGGAGGCTAAAGAAGAGGGCGAACATGATTCGGAGTTGGAACCCACTGACTTCGTCAGTGTCAAGATTGAACCGATGGATGATGACAATGAAAATGTAAACTAAGTTATTATATTTCCGTATTTCCAGTAATGTACGGTTTATTTAGGTTTCGCACTGTTTCCACTAGATATTATGTTAAAATTTTCCAAATAGGGTTCCACAAGCCGGGTAACCCAATGGGGACTGGCTTGAGGACCTTGAATTTACGCGCTCGGAGAGAGTAGACTAAGAAAATAAAGTTTAATAAATGTTCGAAATATAAATTCTACGCCTATTCTAAGTTTGTTCTTCTTATAAATAAAATATTTGAATTAATGTTAGTTTGGTAAGCGTAGTGTTTAGTATAATGTTGTCGGTCTAATTAAAGTGATTTGTCTGATTCGATTGTATTTTATTTTAAAACGTTCTTTACTAATTAGGCGATAGTAACCTTACGTGAAAAGCAATTAATTCTTTGCACCATTCTACCAAAAAGTTAATCTGTATAATATTTTTAGTACGTTCTACAAGCGAATAAGTACGCCTTTATAGGTACGGTTCAAATTCAGCCAACGATCTGCAATGTTTGTTTCTAGTCTGGGTATTTGTGTATGCACAAATACCCAGACTCGAACCTTGTGTCTGTAAAAGCAGCTACACCGTAATTTAGTTAAGCCTTTTGTGTTAGTGGCAAGTGATTGTCACATAATAGATGTGTATGGCCCATATCTGATGCAGACATAATAAAATTATTATTTCATAATAATGAAAATGGTCCGGCAATATTTTAGACCTGGGGATATTTTTAACTTAGACAGAGGGTTCCGAAATGCCCTGCCTTTATTAGAATATAATTATATTCAAGATTTGCAAACCTGAATCTTTAGAGGCAGGGGAAACCCAACGGTCAACAATCAAAGCGAATAAAAGTACTAAGTAGGCTTGTAACTTTGTGGAGGTTGTAACCTTTTGACCGCCACGTCAATAACGACAATCCGTGTTCTCTACGCCAAGCGACAAATTTAATATGTAAAAAAAAAACAAAATTTAATATTATTTATTAATAATTTCATATTCATGTTAAAACAGTACAATTGTTGAAGTGTAATCTGGAACGCAATGTAATCAGCTGTTTTTGTTAACTTCTTTAGTAAACAGGAAACGTCAATTCGGTCAATTTGACATTTTTATGCTTAGACTTTGACCCTGTAGATTATTGAAATTTTTCTATTAAATGTGCAATAAAAAATTACGTAATGGCTTAAATATTAAAACATATACTTAATTCTATTACCCGGTGAAAGCCTCGTGTTAATTAAACCATGTATAACCCTGCAGTAACGGTTAGAAGAATCGATGTTTTGATTCGTATTTTAGGTAACCGTAAGGTAATTTTAGCCGCTAATCCTGTGAGAAGTTATTCTAGTGAAGATAAAGTGACCATAGGTGATGTCAGCAAGGAGATTCATAATCCCAAAAAGGTGGAATACGTGCCAAGAAAGTACTGTAAGTGTTTACCTTGAAAGTTCGAGTTTATAACCTAAAACTGAATTGGAAAACATGTTTTGCAAGTTAGAGCTTCAATAAAGGCATAAAAATTCAATAATAAAGTGATTATACGTATTTTTTTATAACATACTTATTTAAATTATTTTCTGTTTATTAAAATTAAACTAAACGTAAAACGTAAATATCTCATCATCTAAATTCTCCACTATCACTTTGCTGATCATAGGCTTCCTCCAAACTAAAAGCTTATAATTAACATTTTCAGTAACCATAGAAGATTCCGAACTCAAGGCTCTATCACAAAGCACACTTAGGAACTTAAGATGGATGATGCAAAAGGATTTACTGGGACAGGACATGTTCCTACTTGGCAGGCCGGGCCCAAGCAGGTTGGTTTTATTTTTTTAACAAAATAAGTCATTATTATGAAAGTAAGTAATTATTTAGTCACAGGGCTTGGATACCAGTTTGTTGCCGTAAGTCCTGTTCACATGTGGTGAGATTTTTTTTGCTTATTAAAGATCTTCTTGTTAAATCTTCTGGGTGTGTTTGCTTCATAATCAACCTCATCATTGTCCTGGAGGCAAGATTGAAGATAAAAGAACAAACCCATTTTTAAATTAAAAACTCAATTTTTCAAATATCATACACACTTTAATTAAAACAAAAATTGGAAACTAGTCTATAGTCAGTACCCATTAAAAGGAACATAGTACCTATGTCTGCATTAAATAATTACCATACAACTATAATATCTATTACATATTACATTGCATATAATGAAGTCAAATTTTATGAATTCAGTGCCTTTTTTACTAATTTTATTTCAACAAAACAGAACCATGATTAAATAATGATATTGTATGTAATATAAAGTCAGTACTTTGTACTTTGCAATAGTGAAAGTACATTTCATTTAACAAATTTTGTACCCTTGCCAAAATTGAGCTATTACTTCCCATAGCTCAATACAAATCTACTATAGAAACCTAGCAAGAAAGAACTCTTTATAGTCATTGACAGCTGGTATGAGCTATGTTACATTTAATGTATTGAAATGTACATTATTTAATATGTATACAGTGCCAACCAGAGGGTGTTATTAGGCACAATGATCTTTCAGATACATAGGTATTGATTTCTGATACTTATGCAAATATTAGACATTGAAATAAAATGACTTTTTATGGATTTTATCAAAATAAATAGAAAAAATATGTTTATTTTACTTCCACAAAATGACAACAGCAGTTTAGGAGTTATCATAAAATTTGATATGATAGATTAGAATTTGTGGGTGAAATGTAAAGGGTCCGACATTGGGGCTAATAAAATCAATATCACAATAATAAAAAGTTGTTTATTATGTGTATAGTTTTATTACAGATACCTTTTATGAGTAGTATAGGTTCAGTTGAAAGAATGTGTGTTAAGAAAATGGTGACACAACAGTATTTGTAACCACTATAATTAATTTTAGGAGGAAAGTAGCTCTTCAGTATTTGGAGTTAACACAAAGAGAGTTGGAGTATGTGGCTCTATCCAGAGACACAACAGAAGCGGACCTTAAACAGAGAAGGGAGATTCAGAGCTCTACTGCCACATATTTTGATCAGGTAAGTTTGATCACCATTAAAAAAAGTCATCAATCCTCAGCTTTTTAGACACGACTTATGCTCGTAGTTACATTTTATGTCATACAGATGTTTTCTATCAAGGTACACATTAAATTTATAATCAATCAGAAAAACCCAGAACCCATATTAATGCTCCGAACTTGAATTCGTACTTGGGCGACAGGCGAGGATAAAAAAAGGCTAGAGCGACGTTATCACCATTTTTAGTGTAAAAATGCTGATCAATCAAGGACTACTATTTATTCCCATTTATTATTAATTTGTAGCTGAAACTTCTTGAAATACTCAGATATAGATAAGAGGCACTACCAACACCAACTATTGGTACCTATATTTCGGTGTTATCTGCAACTCCACATACCTACCTAATAGCGCGTATTTTGTGTGCAGGTGGGAACAGTCTATTCACCCTCGGATTTGTGTTTTCGAGGTAGGTACTTAGCCCTGTACGTGGCAACCTCAGGACAGTGCAATAGCATGTGGGTCCTTGTTTGCGCAGCTCTCAGGTAGGCTGGAGGAGGGGTTAAAATGAGAGCTTATCATACGTACATACATACACTCACGCCTTTTCCCATAGGGGTAGGCAGAAACTAAAGAACGCCACTTGCTACGATTCTAAATAATGTAATTAAAGATCCATTTTGTTTCACAGAGTGCCGTTCGCGCAGCAGTAGAGGGCCGTGTGCTTGTTCTAGAAGGAATAGAGAAAGCGGAACGCAATGTGTTGCCAGTGCTAAATAATTTACTAGAAAACAGGGAGATGCACTTAGAGGACGGACGGTTTTTAGTTCCGGCTGCTAGATATGATAAACTGCTAGAGGTAAATTATGTTTCAGAAATATTCAAACTATTTTTTCAAGTGGTCATAAAGTTAGCTTTTGGGCAATTTAGTTCAGAACTTCAGACTACAATTTTACATAACACGTTTGTGTTCCCGGAGGGTTCGTTATTATGTTAAGGTCCAATGTCCCCGTTCTTATACTTCTTTATTTCTTTTTCTGCCTACATGTGCATAGTTTTCAACAGGAACATGGTGCTGAAGAAGTATCAAGATGGCGCCTGGTGCGCGTTGACGAGAACTTCCGCGTCATAGCACTAGGTCTGCCAGTGCCCAGGTACAGTGGGCAGCCGCTCGACCCCCCGCTGAGATCCCGCTTCCAAGCCAGAGACGTTGCTACCATCGGCTTCTCGGTAAGTCTTATGATAACATGAGAAATGAACTTATATTACCCAAACTGTACTAGTTTGGGTAATATAAGTGTGCTCTTCTGAAGATAGGTTGCATAAAAGAGTGTTAAATATATCTAACATACCACCATCACAATATTCCCCGAGATTTTAGGTATAGCTGATGTACTAATGTACAGAGGCCAAGCACATCAAGCTACCCCAATCTGTCAAATTTCTTTGATAGATCAAAAGAGAAGTATGTCTTGCTTGCTATGATGTCTCTTCGACGTATAACGCACACTTTATCGACTTGGATGTTTACAGGCGAAAGCCTACAACATTTAAAGTTAAAAAAAAACGAGGTTTTAGGTATCCAATTGAGCACCAAACCTAATACTTATGAGGACTCAATTTTCTGTTCTCATGTTTAGTTTGTTTAAGACTGATTCCGTCATACAGTAATTGTAATGTAAAACTTTTTTTTTGTCCCAATAAAGTAAAATAAAATAAATTGTAAGTCTAACGAATTCTACTCCTCCCGAAGGTCCTGGGCTCGATTCCCAAATCTTTGTTTTCTTTGAAATTCTGTAGAATATCACTCGGAGTCTGGATTTGTGGCCGGTTAATGGTTATGTTCGCTCCTATTAACTGTGAACTGTGGCTTTACAATAGTAGGTACACCTCTGCCTAACCCTACAGGGTATACAGGCGTGATGGTATGTTTATGTAAAATAAAATGTCTTGCTAAGGAAAATTCTGATTAATGGCGTCTAAGTTCTGTTACTTTTAAGTTTATTTTGCATGCACATAAATATTATTATATAACAACTTTGTTAACGTGTCTCTCGAAAATAAATATTCGACTTCGTTTTCAGCAAAGTGTACTTATAAGTTTTTTGTTACGTTCTAGTACGTGAACTTTCAATGAAATGTTTCGTATAAGCATTTTTTTTATACCGATTAGGGGTAAAAAGCGCTTTAAAAAGGCTTCATTTTTTTGTCATTTACAGTCGGTATTTGTTTAGGTACCTCGCAACGTAGCAGCCCATTCCCAGCCGCAGCATTAGGAATGGTATAGATATTCCATAATGCAGGAAGTTGTGTGAAGTCTGCAGGTGTTTGAATTTTGGCCTGCTTGTAAACTGTCTGTCGTTAGGTAATAAAAAAGAAATCAAAATAATACATAAAGATTTACTTTTTTAATGTTGTTTCAAACTTTATACTTTTGTTAGAGGGCTGCGACAATAAACTTTCGGTTCTACTAGTAGTGCTCGATTCAAACTTCTTAGGCAGCTCAGGCATGAAAATGTGAACTTGTCTTTTAGGATTCTTGCTGACATCAGGTATTAACTTTTTATTCAGCATCTCCGCATACTGCTTTTGGACGGCGTTTTTTTCCGAAATAACTTTTTGCCGCGTCTCGACGACGTTCGTTCTTAGCTCTCTGGACTTTGTTTTGTTGTGGTTGTCTTTTATTTTCGCATTCGTCTCGTGCCGTGGCGTAGTCTTGGCGTTCCGTGACTGTCGCGCGTAGTTCTCGATCGTGTTCGCCGACGTCGGCACATAAAAATCGTGCCGATCGATAGTCCCATTTTGTTGCGCTTTTGGACTGTCCCCCTCTTTCGGCGATGTTCGCCCGGCCTCTTTATGTATGTCTATGGCTGTTTTCGATTTCGACAAATTATGGCCCCGACGTTGCAGCTCCGGCCAGCTGTGTCGTGGCTGTGACATGCGTTCCACGTTGTCTGGCGCCAACAAATCTATTTTACCCGCCAAATCCAGCCATTGTAAAACCCGTTCTGAGAGTTCAGTGTTCTCCTTAGCGTCGGTTCTGGCCGTTTTATTCGCTCTCAAGTTCCTCATATTGATGTTGAGACTATCGTAATTGCTTTGGTTGGTTTCGTTTAAAGGTTGTGGGCTTGCTTTTATGATCAACTCTTCATCAAAGTCTTGGTCTACGTCATGCAAGTTGAGGTGCTCTATATGGCCGTGAGAAGTGTTCGGTCGCTGGTTGATATGCGACTTATCGCTGGTGAGGACAAGGTTTAATTTCCTCAAGCAGTCTTGAAGTTCGTCGGTGTGATGGCTGAGTCGAGAGCTCTTGTTAGTGTTGGTGGAGCAGCTTGCGGATGAGTTGGGTCGGCGTCGTTTTGAGTGTAGTTTGAGTAGGTATGGGTCGTCGTGAGTGAGTATGGCGTGTCGGAAGCCGCCTACCCACACAGTCCTGACGTACATAGGCCGTTGCGAGGACTGCCACAGGACCATGTTCCCATTCGCCACTACGCGCTAACGCATTGAGTCACGCGACCCTTTCTATTAGTGCGTGCACGAGCTGGCTGCGGCTTCATAATTGATTCGTATCATCTGTCGCGCGGCTTTCGACGGCTCTGCAAATAAATGGTGGAGTTTTATTTGATAGTTTTCATGAATGAAATCGTCGAGTTAAATGGAAAATGATATTACACTTTTAATTCGGTTTGGCACGCGAAACAATGTCTATAAAATAATATTTTTTCCTGATTCTGTTGTTTGCGTACCCAAGGCTCATAATATAAATTAATTATAACCACTTTGTTACTTATTCAGTTACAACAAACTATTAAATAAATATTCTTAGGTCCTTTTTTCACGGCATAATCTAGTCCAAAAGTAGATAATGGATATAATACTTATATACTTTACTAAACAAACACAAACACATTATGTTCATCTCATAAATATTTGTGTCCTATGGGAATCGAATCCACTTCCTCGTGATCGGCAGTACGGTAGTTCTAGGGACGAACCTCTAGACACCGTCAACAAATAATTTTATTATTCTTAACGTTTTTATTGCTTTCTATTGTGTACAATACAGAAATATGTGCCTATATGTAACTCATATTTCTGCAAGTTTTTGTTTAGTTGAAAAATATGAATTTTATGCAGTTTTATTAAAAAAATAATTAATCTACTAAACAGTTTGTGGCAGCTCATTGTGCACCTTGCCTGTTGCTTGTAAATTGTTTCCGTTGTTGACGACTAGTAGGGTAACCAGTTATAAAATACCTGAGGATAATGATCATGTTTTTCACCATCTCGGCAAATCACTTTTTACCGAAGCGAGATAATTATTGTGTATGAAAGTGAAAACGTGCCTTGGAACCCTCAACGAAATTAGTTTAAAAGTAAAATAAAATTAGAGGATTATCTCCCACTTCTCTAAAACAAGCCGGTAACAGAAAAGGTACCATCACGCCTGTATTCCTTGAAGGGTTAGGCAGAGGTGTGCTAATGTATACCATAATGTTCCCATGTAGTAGGAGTCGAGCCTATTGCTATTAATCGGGCACAAATCCAAACTCCGAGCATACAATTCATAAATATAAACCAATACCACGTTGCTCGACTTGGGAATCGAAAGCGGAACGAAAAAATTTCATTTCATTTCTATGGTTGTAAGCGCGACCTAATGAGGCAGTTGAGAAAAAAGTAATATAGGTCATTGACGCCGGAAGAAGGGAACAATTCTGCTAATTCAGGTTTATCTGAATGGACGTCCTGTGACACAAGGAGAGATAATTATGTTCAGAGTTTATTTTGATACAATACAATTGTAGTCAACTTGAGAGCCAGAATTTTACCACTGGGATACGATCACGATACAACAGATAAATAAACAGAAATTCAGGACGTTGGGACGTGAGTAAACCATACTTGCACTATGTCCTATAAAAATATTAATAGGTGGACCCTCTAGCAACCCCAACGTTGTAGCAATGATTAATTGAAAACCAAACGTCGTAACGCGGGCACGCCGCTGTCAGAATGTGTCGTGAAGTTAATAAATTATTACTTAAAATGTATAAACTCCCCTTGCAAAGTAGGTACGATTAACCGGGGTGACTAGGGATACGGGGGTGAATCCGACAAACTGTTAAAAGTGATTTTCCAGCTTTAACTATAATAGTTTGTTGGAAACAGGGACTCTAATATTGTTCCAATATTGTTATTGTTATTATTGTAAGCAGTGCAGATAGCCTAGTGGTATGACCATTGGACTGCCAAGTCGAAGTTCTCGAGTTCGAATCCAAGGCACGCACCTCTGACTTTTCGAAATCATGTACGTATTAATAATTATTATCACTCGCATAAACGGTGAAGGAAAACATCGTGAGGAAACCTGCATGCCTTAGAGATTTTCTCGACGGTGTGTGAAGTCTGCCAACCCGCACTAGGCTAGCGTGGTGGACTATAGACTAATCCCTCTCATTCTGTTAGAGGAGACCCGTGCCCAGCAGTGGGACTGTATATGGGTTGATGATGAATATTGTTCCTAAATTATAATAAACCATTAGAAGACCTTGTTGGCATCAAACTATAATAATTAAACCTGAAAATCCCTTCAAAGATTTGTCCCCTCTGCATCTCTATTCACACCATTTGACGTATATTCTGTTGTGTAATCTATCTATCAAACTTGTTATGTGTCTAATAGCATATTTATAAGTATAAATACATACTAGAAACACTGCTTATTAAGTGGTGCTGTGTAAAGTGTCCCAAAATTGTTCTTATTTATATAATATTTTTAAATATGTTTACAAAAACATTTAAAAATATAAAAAAATATTATTAGGTATTATTATTCTTTCTTTATTATTATTATTTCACCAAGTAGGTAAGTACAAATAACGCGCCAGTTAATTTCATATAATTTTTGTTCCATTTTTTAATTTATTCGGGGAAAAGCGGCTACTCAAAAAAAAATTGGTTATTGCACTCAAAACCAATTAATTAATAATTTTGTATAATTTTAAGTTTAGCCCCACCTTTCATCCATACTGAATGTCAGTAAATTATACTGGTAATATGTGGAAACGTTGTTGATTGTACGTTAACCTACTTAATTGTATACTTAGACGTAAGAAGAAAATGTACAATTGTTTGTTTTCCCTAATAAAATAAAAATAAAATAAAATACTCAAACTTGGTGAAATACATCTTAACTGTACATAATTATGAATGTAAGTATTTTCTATGTATAATATAATAAATAAATAAATATGTACAGTCGACAAAGGTTTAAGGTAAACAGGCAACGGATGACATCTGCGTCTTAATTCTGATTGTGTTGTAAATTATTGTTCGCCAAAGTGTTTGGTATCATTATCATCCTTTATTATGTCCCACTGCTGTATGTCTCCTCTCAAAATGAGTGGCCACCACGCTGGCCTTACGCGGGTTGGCAGACTTCACAAGCTGTCAACAAAATCTCTAAGGCATGCAGGTTTCCTCACGATGTTTTCCTTCACCGTTGAAGCGAATGATAATTTGTTAATATCAGAGGTGCGTGCCATGGATTTGAATTCAAGACCATTGGCTTACAAGTCCAATGGTCATATCACTAGGCTATCACTGCTCTCTGCTGCGTAAATTGAGATACGTACTTTAAATGTAAGTAGATAAGAACATACCTTGTCTCCCAAAAAAATCACTGTTATTTTCGTATTCATTTATAGATTTGTAAACTTATGATTACTATGAAAGATACTTATTTATCTTTTAGGTTTCCCCCTGGAGTAAGGTTAGGTTTACGGTATGATAAAAATATTAATGACCGGTTAAATAGCCTTCTGTACGCTAATTTCGGATATATATGCTTTACGTAAGATTAATTCCTATTTGGCTGAAATTCATTTGAAATAATCTTGCAAACAAACAATACTTGAGAGACTTCATAGAGCTCTAAATAATATGATAAAATAAGGTTTTTATAGAAACAGTTTTTTATAAGACAAAGAATCAGAATGAAGGATGTCTATTATTTCTGTTGATTTTTTATCGTTGAGTTATTATTATTGAGTTTTATATTGAAGATATTATTATTGATTATTGAGTTGCTTATTTTGTGTAGATTTACAATTTCCATTATTGTTCGGTTAAATTATTATAAAGCATTGTTTCTAGGTGTATAACACGGTAATCTCCAAGATGTGCATAGTAGGTTGCCTTAATGAGAAAGTCGAATAATAAATCATTAATTTTACTTACAACTCTGAGCTCACAATCAATACTCCATATCAATACAATGCATCGGCTACGAACTCGTAGCAAGCCCGTAGCATATCTACGAACCGTAGCGAGCGTAGCATTCACATGATCACTAACTTGTAAAATAATGTGCAAAAATTAGGCCAAGTTATTTTTGTTACACAATTTTTATAATTTTTTTGCAAATATTTTGCTATTTCGTAAGTTTCAATGCAATTGCGAGCGTCGTTACTTATTTCCTTGTAAGCGGTGACTGGTCGTCGCTCCCCGATCGCGAGCGGTTTTGTCGTCAAATAAAGCCGGTTACACACGCGATGACACGATTCGGGTTTAAGGTTGAATATATTAGGTACATGTGTCAAGTTGAACTCATGAATCATTTCTGGGAATGCTCGAACTGTCGTCACTCGGTGTTGGCGTGTTTAATTGCATATTTTTTCGTTGTAAAGTTTGTTATTTGTCGGATTTCATTATTAAGAAATTAGTGGCTTGAAAGAAAAATGTTTTCGTTACAAAAATGTGCTTAAATTATTTTTGTAACTTATGCGGCGATAAAGTTGAAGCAAGTGGAATTTTATACGAGTTGTTTCACAGTAATTAAGTGATTAAAATTCTGTAATCACTGTAAAACAAATGTAAATTACCGCGCACTAAATACAGAATTAAGTAAAAGCAGGTAATTTTGTTTGAACTTATTATTTACTAGTTTCTGCCCGCGACTTCGTCCGCGTGGAAAAGTTACTTTTAATTAGCCTATATGTTATTCTGATGTATAAATAATAATGCTGTAAAGTTTCATCAAAATCCGTTCAGCAGTTTTAGCGTGAAAGAGTAACAAAGATACACACTCACAAACTTTCGCCTTTATAATATTAGTGTGATTAGTGTGATCTACACACACATTTTTACATTTTTAAGGTCATAGCATGATGTTATATAGCCTAACCTTCCTCGATAAATGGACTATCTAACACAAAAATCTTTTCAATTCGAAGCAGTAGTTACTGACATTTCGCGTTCAACCAAAACAAATATAAAATAAAAAAAAAAGGTTTATTGCAGAAACTTGTACAACTTTTACAGTAAATGTTACATAGAGACCTCCTTTTAAGTAAAATATATACCTGTGCTAGGACAAACCTCAGCTTTATAATTTTAGTATGGATGATTAGATAATACATATAAAATTCTGTGAGAAAAATTAATGATCCACATGCTATGGCTATATGTTACATTTATTGCTCATTTTCAATAAATTACGTAAAGTGACAAACCTTCACATAATTCGAAGATATAGAACATACTCTTGTAAGTATATACCTTTACAATATCTTTCGCTAGCCTGTGACATCAAAATTATCATTTTTCTTTTAATAGTTTGTCACTAGGATTGCACGTACTTTATTATTACTTTCTATATTTAGCAATCACCAGAACTCGTGCCACGGCATCCTGTTGTAATTATTCGTATCGTGCGACAGTTTATAATTCAGTCTGAAATATTGTTGTATTATAAATTTTGCATAAATCCTATTCGGTTTGCATAATTTCGGGGGACATGATCCGAACTGTTCGGGGCACGAAACATTAAGTTTTATGGTAGTAAATAAGTAGTTTGGTGAACTCAGGGATGGGCAAATTTTGTGCTAATAGCTGAGCCAGTGATACTATCTTTTGAGGGGATTATACAGAAGCTATAAATGGATTTAATGTGCTATAAAACGCTTTGGTATATTAGTTTGTAGCTAGGTGGTTTGATTTCGACACGAGTTTACTGAATCTTTTATGATTGTACGGGACTTTAAAGTGCGACTAAACAAACGCGTGATCCTATTTCTTTTTGTACGGATTTTATATACTATAAACTACACGCCTTTATTTTTATTTTATTTATTAGGGAAAATAAACAGTTATGTTTTAAAATCTTATCATCATCATCATCAACAACCCATATATATTGTCCCACTGGTGGGCACGGGTCTCCTCTCATATTGAGAGGGATTAGGTTATAGTCCACCTTATACTTATACTAAAAATAAAATCTTATACTAAGCTATAAATGTACCTACTAGAATTATAAATGACGACATTTTCCACAACATATTAAAAGTAATATCAACAATGCACTGTTTTTTGCTGTTAAAACAGAAAAACAGTTAAACGTGAAAACATAGACATGCATGCTAACGACAGACAAAGAGAGAGGGAGAGACAATTTTCTTATAGATAAGACTTCTAAATTTTTGAGCAGAGACAGGAAAGAAGTCGATGTCTTCAAAGATCTTGTTGTATTGATTGGTAATGGCGGCGTAGCGGGGCTCGAAAGCCTGCGTTTGTACGACAAGAACTTACTGCAAATAAAGCCTTTATTTGATTTAAGATTTATTTGCCCTATAATCATGGGATCCGTGAAATTTACCACGATCATGACAGGGTGTGGGACTCCAGCAATCGCTGGACCCCTTCATAGTTGTTGTTTGTGCCGTTTTAAACAAAAATATTTACTCTGTTGCTGTAATTAGTCTGACTAAATTCAATAATATGTAAAAATCTTCACAAACGAAAATGTGGTTAGGTGGAGGATGTCAGATATGTTGGATATTTGATTATTACAAAAGCGTAAAAAAATTATCAACTTTGAGAGAACACCCGTAGCGTTAAATTGAGGCAGTATAACTAGAATAATATTGTATTACTCAATGAGTATTTATTTTTTCCTTATTTGAATAAAAATAATTGCCGAAAATAAAAAAAAAACAGTGATTAAAATGATTAAATGATATTTATTTCTGTAAATAGATCTTTTAAAGACACTTTTACAAGTCAATATTTTACATATTTTTTTAAGCTTGATGGCTCCGGCATTTCCTAGCTGACCTCTGAGAAGAAAGGCCGAAACAAACTCAGAGAGTTATAGTCTCTTTTAAAGTCCAGACAATGTATAGTAACAAATATGTGTCTTACAATGTAGTACTTAACAAATCTTATAAAGACACTTTTACGAGCTTAATTTATTACATGTGTTGGGGTCCACTTCCAGTCTAACCAGGGGGTCTACTCCCTAAGCACGAAGTCCGTAGTTTCTACCTTCGTTACGGGCGTTTCCTACTCTGTATCACCTACGGATGAATGATTCGTTCGGGTCCCGAACTAAGAATAAATGACGACACAATTTGACAGTTGTCCCTACTCTCGATGTGTTTTTACCTGTTCGAAAAATTGAATTTGACACTTGTTTTATCGGACTCCGAATTTTCGGAGAACTTTCGAACGGTTCGTAACTTCGTTGACGGAGATAGGGAGTAGACCCTCAGATGCGGTTGAATATCAGTATTTTGTATGAAGTGACTGGCATCAAATCTCCGCAACCCAATACCGATATCCTGAGGATTGACTGGTTGTCAAGCTTTTTGGGCTTCTGAACTACCACTAACGATTGGCATTGTATTTATTATTTAGCCACTAAGCCCCTCGGTAAGAAGTGTTTCTCTCATAAACGGTTTAAATCACCGATTCGTGTACCATTTGTTTCGTCCAAATTTCAGGAAAAACTCTTACATTGTACGGGCAAACAAGAATTTTAATAGACTTTGTAAGCAGCACAATTTCGATCGTTTCCTTCGAGCCGAAACTACACTTGTCAAAACAAGTGTAGTTTCGGCAAGCAGGTGCTTGAGCCTTGATTTTTTTAAGTAAATATCTATTATATATTTAAATCTAATTTATTGTCTTTCTTGTTGTCATTGATATGTTGTTTTATTGCTTGGTAACAGTGCTCTGTAATGTTCACACTTTATTTTTCATAATTAATGTTTTATACGTGAAGACTTGTAATTGGCTGTCAGTGTACCTTACTGTTTCTTTTATGTTATATTTAGCTGCTGCTTCCATAGAAATAAATAAATAAAATATAACAAAAAAAACACCCTTTCATCTTATCTGTTTTTCTATCATATGTATGATGCTTGAGCATAGCGTTAGAAGTGAGTAGGATGACAACGACGCTGACTGCCTTTTTTTAAGTACTGAATGTCCTCTTGGTTCGTCTGCCTTTACCACGACCGTTACAGGAGGTTCATCATCATCAACCCATATACTGTCCCACTGCTGGGCACGGGTCTCCTCTCATATTGAGAGGGATTAAGCTATAGTCCACCACGCTGGCCTAGTGCGGGTTGGCAGACTTCACAAACCGTCGAGAAAAATCTCTAAGGTATGCAGGTTTCCTCACGATGTTTTCCTTCACCGTTTAAGTGAGTGATAATTAATTATTAATACGCACATGAATTCGAAAAGTCAGAGGTGCGTGCCTTGGGTTCGAACTCGAGACCTTCGACTTGGCAGTCCAATGGTCATACCATTAGGCTATCACTGCTATTACAGGAGGTTGACTGCCTAGGAATGGGATGTATCGAACGATCATTATAAAAATACCCTCACGCTTGTATTCCCCGAAGGGTTAGGCAGAGGTGTATGTACAAACGCCAGCAGATCAAGCTATCCAAAACTGTAAAATTTTTCATTTGAATATGAACCTTATTGTAGCGACATCTACCGCGCTACCTAGAACTACGAAGGCCTGAATCGCGCAAGCAACATTCGCAACGAAAGTTGCATATATATAACCGCCCGACATCAACCGCTGGGCCGTGGCCCGCCAGGCACAACACCCGCCTGGTTGGAGTATCCTCCCTTTGGTTGGAGGGGCAACACACCTCGCCTCTTCACACTTGTGACCCCGACGTGATCCCAGTATCTCCACATTATTTTATTAAATTTATTTGATTGATATTCAACTGTAATACAAAGCGTATTACAGTTGAATATCAATCAAAGAAATTTGACAGATTGTTGTAGCTTGATGTGCTGACCTCTGTACACCAGACGACCAGACAATGGCCCCAGTAGGCGACACGCTTGTGGCGAACACGTGTGCCTTCAATTGGTATGCGAGGAAACGCCTCGCTAATTGATGGAGTCCAGCGACCGCTGAACTTAGCCCGTCATGGTCGTGCCGAATTTCGCGGATCCCACGGCCATGACTATAAGGCAAGTTAAGGCAAGTGCGGTGTTTAGTCGGTACGAGTCCGACATACATGAGGATGACCTGAGGATTTTCCGTACTATATAATAATAATAATAATAAAGGCAATAATAATATATTTTTATTTCGGAATTACATCCATATTTTGTTAGTAACAATAGAAATTTATAAACTAGTGTTAGTAATATTCTTATTTTAAGCTGCATTAGGGAGACAGATCCCGGGGAGCGTCTACTTGACTGCATGCAGTCGTATCCATCGCCCCAAGATCGGAGAGTCCCACCTGTCACCTAACGTTCTGAGAATGATTTTGGGGCTGTCGCGAACACGGCGTAGAAGCGATAGATATAAAAAGGGATAAAGTTGCATAATATCGTCACTGGTCCAGGCATGTTTTATAAGAAGATTTTTTTTGTATGCATAAGACTAGTTTGTAGATAAACAGGGCGTCTCTTTCGCCAATGAACTGAATCAAACAGTTTGGCGAAAGAGGCAATTGGGAATTGTAATTGTCGTACGAATTGTATTTATTTGAATATAATATTTATTAGTTTAAATTTAGTTCATAAGGTTATAAGTCATCTGTAAAATATGTGAATAACGTTGCGAGCTACACATTTATACATATATGTATTTTTTTTTATTTGTATCGTGTACTTATTAAGTAATCATTGTGTGTAACTGTTTGTTTCCCCAAATATAATAAATAAATAAAAATAATATTGTGATTCGAGTGCTTGTAGCGTATAAAGGGTGTTTCTTTATACGCTACAAGCACTCGAATCACGAATGCCAACCTAACTCAGTAATATGCAAATCAGCAGCTATCAGATACGCCTGTGGTTCTAGCTCAGACAGTACTTTATGTGCGCAGCTACATTACCTGCGATCACGTATCTACCCACATTATTTACTGAAGGCACTTTGCCCCGTCCACGTTTATAGGTTAGCGCTTCCACGAGGCTTTGCAACCGGTACCAACATTTTATAGGTACGAAGAGCCACATATATAGAAACTCGTTGGGTGTAAGATTACAATCGGGCGACACATCTTTTTCGCTTTTATTTCGTTTCATGACTCACAAAGTTACAGTTTGATTTCAGAACTTTTTTCTTTATAGTTCGGAAACTGCATCATTAGTCTAGTGGTCCTATGCGCGACTGCCACGCTAGAGGTCCTGGCTTCGATCCCCAGGTCGAGCAGTGTTATTGGGTTTTTCTATGAAATTTACCGTGGGAGAGCCATGCTTCGGCACGAATGGGCCGGCTCGAACGGACTTGATACCACGGCCTCACAGAAAACCGGCGTGAATTAACGTTTTCGTTGTGTTTCGTCAAGTGAGTGAGGATACCGGACGCCCAAACCCCTTAAAAGGGCGGCAACGCACCTGAAACTCCTCTGGTGTTGCGGGTGTCCATGGGCGGCGGTCTCGCTTACCATCAGGTGATCCGTCTGTTCGTTTGTCCACCCTATCACATAAAAAAAAAAAAAAACTCAGTAGCAGCTCTGAGTCTGGATTTGTGCCCGGTTAATGGCAATAGGCTCGCCCCCTATTACATGGGACCAAAACATACCGGCGAAATGTGGTTGTACATTAGTACACCTCTGCCTAACCTTTCTGGGAATACAGGGGTGATGGTACGGAAAATCCTCATGGAGCCTCTGCCACCCGGGGAGGTGGTAGGGTATGTTGGACATTATGACTAAAAACCGCACTTGCCTCACCTGCCCTATAGTCATGGCCATGGGATCCGCGAAATTCTCCACGACCATGACCGCTGGGCCGTTGGTCACAGAATTGTCTTAATGATTAAGTAACTAAATCAAAAGCAGTAATAGCATAGTGGTTTGACCATTGAACTGCTAAACCAAAGGTCTCGAGTTCAAATCCAAGGCACTCACCTCTGACTTTTCGAAATAATGTGCATATTAATAATTAATTATCACTCGCTTAAACGGTGAAAGAAAAGATCGTGAGAAACCTGAATGCCTTAGAGATTTTCTCGGCGGCGTGTGAAATCTGCCAACCCGCACTAGGCCAGCGTGGTGGACTATAGCCTAACACTCTCGTTCTGAGAGGAGACCCGTACCCAGCAGCGGGACAGTATGAAGGTTGATGATGACAATCATTTTACATTTTCGTACCAGTGTTCCCCTGCTATACTTCGAAACACTATATAAGCGAGTATTTCTTACTTGTATTGTTTAAGCTTACCTATATGGTGAGATTTAAACTGTATTGCTGTTATTGTCTCCACGATATTACCTTCGATTTCACTGAAACCTATAGAATTTTTACAAAATATTCTAATGCCATACAATTTATTGTGAAGAAGAAAGTTAGTGGTATGAAGGTTAGCGTGTTTGATTCTATTCCTGTGTTATAAAGAAACTAAGAAAACTGCTTATACATATATGTACTATGTTGTATCACAGATTAAATAATACAAATCTCTCGAATATCGGAAGGATGCCTTGACCTTGATGACCTTTGTAGGCACGTCGGGTTGATGTTATATGCCTTATTTAATAAAATATACAATGAACTGTGTGATGTTTCGTGAGCACCCAGACTAACGTTTTACAGGTTTATGAATTTATTAGTATTCGCCCCGCGGCTTTGTCCGCTGGAACCTATACACTTTACAAGGTTACGGAGTATCATACGTTTTGTAAACGTCTCCTTTGTAGGAATGCAATATATCGATCGTGAGCGTTAGAGTTACAACGTTTTTTGAGGGTTGGAACTCGTCTGGCAAGAATATAATCATTACATACATTTTCATATTTTTTGTAATGAGAAAACCTGCATGCCGGAGATTTTTTCTTGACGGCGTGGTGGATTATAGCCTAATTCCTCTCATTTTGAAAGGAGAGTGGCCCCAGCAGTGGGTTAATTGATTGAAAAAACATGGAAAACGTTGTGTTGTGCAGAGGTAGGTACTTAGATCGTTATACTGCCAACCCAACTATTCCTCTTGCGTTCAGGGTCGGCAATGTGCAAGTGACACCCCTGATGTCGCAAGTGTCTATAGGTTGCGGTAACCGCTTACCTGGTATTAAGCGGTTACCGCACACAAACAAGCTTACGGCTCACCTGAGCCATAAGCTAGTTTGTCACCTTAGTGGAATAAAAAAAGAAACTATTGTTTGATTAATACATTACAAAAAGAAAAAAACATTTGAAATTTCTACACAAGTCATGTACGCTAACCTAAGGTTAATGAGTCGTCAGAATTAAAAGCGGTGTATTAATTGAGGTAGAATTGTTTTCGTGTCGGTCGGTAATGGGGCGGCAACATGCCATGCTCTATGTGGTAATTATGGGTTGAATTAACCTGTGGTTACATTAACAATGTTTGTACAACATTATATTTTGGTAGAAAAGCTTTTAATGACGCGCTTATTAAAACGAATCGACTTGAATCGCAAAACCTCGTGACGCAGGTAGTTCTTTGGCAAAAAATTTAAAGGTCAATAAATATAGGTTTGATGTTTTTTTGGTTGGTTTACCTTTCGAGCCTCTTCTCACTTTTTTTTTACGATCGCATATCCAGTCGTTGCGTGCCGGAATATATTCCATATCTAGGTTTTCAGCACTTTTGCCGCTAATAAACGTCGTTGGTTTTGTCACAAAAAACATTCTTTGGATACATAAAAGTTTGTATCGTCTATAAAAAGCAGGTGGAGTGGTAGACAGCGTCTGGTGGAATTGGTTGTAAAATATGAGTGTGTTATAACACTGTTCTATAGGACATCGAGTTTTCTTCGCGTTGAAGGTTGAACAAATTGTAGGTATAATTGTTAGACTGTAAAAGAGGAAGGCTTGATTTTCTATATTTTTTTACATTTACAGATGATGTTTTTTATAAGGTGGCAAACAAGCATACGGCCCATGGTAAACGGTTACCGTAGCCTATAGACGCTTGTAACACCAGGGGTATCACTTGCGCGTTGCCGACCTTGTAGAACGAAAGAGGAATAGTTGGGTTGGCAGTATAAGGGTAAAAGTCCCCCCCCCATGCCAACACAACGTTTCCTCGCGTAGCACTGGCAACCTTGCTCACCGTAAGGAACAACACAGTTCAAAGCAGTATTATTTCACTTCGATTTTCTGCAAGGCGGAGGTACTGCTCCAGACGGGCAGCTCCAATTTGAGTGAATTACTCACCCTATACCTCTCTTCATATATTTTTTTTATCCTATATAAATTCCATTTTATAGACTGCGTTTGTTATTTGCTTTTCATCAGGCAGCACGTATGTCTGTCTGTTTATTGCTTTAAAATTTTCAAAAGTCGAATGTGAATTAAACTTCAAAATAGTTTTGGGGCATCCCTAGTTGATTTTCATAATTGCCAGTCAAAAATTAACTTGCCGCGACGTAACAACCCTAATTCTGTAGACGTTTTGCGAAAATAAATTCATATGATTTACGATTCCTAAGTTTAGTAGCTTTTTTGTCGAGAATTGGGTATTTTTATGTCTTTGTTTGCTTGAGGTAATGAAAAGGCTTTTCAAGTTTCGCCGAAACCACAAATGTTGGGTGGTTTGTATTTCTGATGGTCTTCCGGAAAGAGGATCGTACATATTATTATATTATCTTATGGTCATTAACTATAATATATATTAATACGTGAAGCGAAAACTTTGTACTCCTTTTTAACAATATTACGTGCACGGAGGAGGGTGAGATTTGGCACAGTTTAGAGAAGAAGTGCAGAAAGCTAAAATTTATGTATAATAAGTGCGAGAAATATATTAAATAAAATAATTATTATTGATGTTCGGGCTGTCAAACAGAAACATAAAAATGTGAATATCGTCAAATAATTGTAATAATAATATAATAATGTTATTTATTGCTCCTGACAAACTTATTCTAGATTTCACATATTGCTTTTTTTTTTCTATTTTAGCAATGTGAGGAGCTGGTGCCTAACTCAGAAGTTAGGCGTAAATAATAATTATAGTTGTACTGTTTTATATTTAGACACTTTATTGCTCTTATTGATTTTTAATGTGGAATAATCATTGAATTGTTAAGGAGAAAGAGATAGAGATATATCTGTTAATTTCAGATCAGCGATTCAGAACTTGGATTGCTTCACTGCTGGTCACTGAGAGTGCTTTGCATTAACGCGATTAAAAAAGTAAATAACACGGGTACACATTCTATCATCGAAAAGTCGAAATTTAATAATACGCTATAAATCCCGTAAAAAGTATATTTATTCCAATTACTATTATAGTTTTTTGGTCTAGTCTATTTTGTGCCCCACTAGCTAGGAAAATTCCTCCCCTTGGTCCAGCATTGTCTATCCTAAGCTTCTTCATACCATTGAGGATTCTACCGCCTGACCTACTAATGGCTCCAGTAGACGGTACGCGTGTTCGCCACACGCGTGTCTTAAATCAGGATGTGAGGCAAGGCTTCGCTGATTGAGAAGGTCCAATAACAGCTAGACTACAGCCTGTCAGGGTCGTAGCGAATTTAACGGACTGTAGAGCAAGTGACTATAGAGCAAGTGAAGGCAAGTATGGTTTTTATGTCGGTACGAGTCCGGCATACTCTGCCGCCTCCCCTGGTGGCGGATGATCTATGAGTATTTTCCGTACTATACAAAATAAAAGACTTTTTGTTACCTTAATTATTATTAATTATAAAAAAGAAATCTGTACTAAACAGTCTGGACTAAACTTTTCACTCTGTTCCCAGGAGCATCTAACCGCGTTAAAAGAAGAAGCTCCCGGCGTGGATCGTGTCAAGTTGGAACAGCTCCTGTCGGCTGCGTACGCGCTGATCAGTCCCGAGCTTCAACAGATCAGTTTGCCTGACTTCCCCGTGGACAGCTTGCAAGCCGCCGCTCTTATATTGGTAAGTTGTATGCATCCTTCATGTCTTCATCACTACATATTATTATAAACTAGCTGCTGCCCGCAGTTTCACTCGCACCACAAAGAATTTTTTGAGACAAAAGGCCTATATTCTTCTCCAAGGTCCTATCTATCTCTGTACCGACTTTCAACAAAATCAGGTCAGATTTAGACGTGAAAGTGTAACAGAGAGACAGACGGAGTTACTGTCACATTTATAATATTAGTAGGGATAAAAGCCGCCCGCGCCGCTGCGCTGAGGTTGTGTTTGTTCGGGTAATTCACAGAAATTTAAGGATACTTATGGATTTATTTAAGGATAGCTGAAATCTATACTCTTGGGCATGAGCTAGTCAATAGTTTGACAGAGAGACTGTCCATAATATCTACAACTGATCTGAACTGACATGCTTAATTATTTTTCTCTAGGGAAAAGGTTAATCAGTCTCAAATGCCTTCTATACTAGGTGACTGAAGATTAAACATATTCGAGGGCCTAATTCTTATACGAAAAGTAACAAATTTTGTTCTATGAGATTGGGAAATTCACAAAAAAAGCAGTCTACAAACTTTTCAATTAGCTTGTGGCGTTTTTTCTGTCTTCTCCCCCTTGAATCTTTCTCCTCACTACAGATTGTTTAATCTTCCTAGCTTCTATGTAATAGTTAACTATGAACTGTTAGATATATGATGTGTTTTTTATAATAACTTGTAGGACAAAAGTTATTAGTTTTCATTATAGCATCATTAGCCTAGTCCAGAATATATATTTTGACAAAGATTAGACAAATTGTAGCATTGTCAGCAGTATGAAGTAGTATTAGCAACAATGCTCTTACACGAATGAATTAGGAAATGTTGTCTACTGCTTATTAGGTTTCCTAGCTTTTACAGGGATGATAAGAATCTCCTACCACTCCGGAGTTTTCGCAGAATAATAACAACAATCTATGCTCATAGCAGATAGAGATCTTAGAAAAAATGCTACCATATACTAAAGAAGAAATAGACGTCACATTTTATGAGGCAGGGAGATACGGTTGACCTTGGGAGTCCCTATGATGTGCACGCGATTCCATCATCAGGGGAACTCGTCGCCAAGGTCAAGATGGTGTTTTCGTTTATAGTTTGTTAGTTTTTCACTTTATTTATTCGACATAATGTTGTTCTTTTTGTAGGGTGGAAATTGAGTAAAAAGACAGCAATTTATGAAAGAAAATGTTTTCTTGTCCTTGACATTGTGTCCTTTACGCGTATACATAGTAAAATCCTGTTGTCTTTGGAATGAACCATATATAAATAGTATAATGCGATCTCAAATTGTGGGGAAGTCCCCCCACAGCTAACAAAACGTTAAAAACACAAAACAGCTCATATCAGTGTTATTTCACTTAGATTTTCTGCAAGCTGATCTTATAGCGTTAATATTCTGATAGGCGACGACAGTCCTATTTAAAACATAGTATGACTGTCATGAAGCTTCTGCAAACATTGGTTTGCAGAAGCTAGGTTATTAAAAGGTTATTAAAGTATACTATAATAACCTACCTTTAACCTTTCTTCAACCAAGCTTTTAGAATAATTTCATAGCAAAGACCTCTCCATACATACAAACATATTTTATAAATTTTGTGTTTCTATTTCTTTTTTAAAGACAGTTCCCGCACTAAGGAATAAGGCCCGTGCCCCGTCAAACAAAATTAACGAACACAAAGTACAGACGCCAGCAGGTCAAGCTATCCAAAACTGTCAAATTCTCCCAATTGAACCTTATGGATTTGTATTAAAGTTGAAAATCAATTAAAAAAAATTGACAGATTGTGGTAGCTTGATGTGCTGTCCTCTGTACACCCAGACTAGACACAAATATCTGTTGTTGACACAAAGATTTGTCTTGTGTGGGAATCGCATCCACCACACCCTTCCCAACAGATATGGCGTAGTGACCATCTTAACAGAGGCGTCTCGAGCCCATTTAGTGCCATTGTGTAATCAAACCCTAGCGCCCTCTTGTAAGAGCTCGATCGAAATGGAATGGGTACAAATAACAGCACATTACCACAAACTGTCAAATTTTACCAATGGTATTATCCATCTCAAGTCTATTGTTTGGAGATTAAATTGAAAATCGATTGAAGACATTTGATAGTTTTGGATGCCATAATGTGCTGACTGTATTTAGAATTGTTAGTGCATCTACCGTGATCGTCTCTGCACCACCTTTCTTTTGGTTGTCTGGTAGAGAATGTCTAAAGCATTAAGACCGCCTTTGTACACTTTTGTACATTAAGAATAAATAAATAATTTCGCGGATGGTGGAACGGTGCTCGGCGCCCCCTGCACTATAGGTAAAGTGGCCTCTGTTTACCGCTACGCCGAACGCGCAGTCCATTATTCGCTTCGCTTTGACTCTGCGCTTTTTGGACTAGAGCCTTACTCATTTAATTTGTTTTATACTATAAACTTTACTCATTAACTAAATATCGTGTTCTGTGGCGATTAATATTTTCGCCAAGGTCTTTCATTCGTATTTTAAAGAGAAAACTTTACAAACCGTAACTTAGAAAATAGAAAGAAATTACTTAATTAAGTAAGTTTCGAAGTTACGGTGACAGTGTCAGTGGATTAAACTGTAATCACGCATTTTTTATTTCCTTGGACATATTTTTTTTGCACTAACGCAAAACTAGCTTAGAGTTCGCAAACCACAGCTACGATAGGGAGCCTGGGTTTAACTCCCAGGTCGAGCAAAGTATTATTAGGTTTTTCTATCATATTCTCAGTTACAGCTCGAAGTTTGGATTTGTGTAGCGTTAATACCATCATGCCTCTATTTCCCAAAGGGTTAGGTAGAGGTGTACACCGATGTGCACCCACAGTTCGTCGGTAGGTATAATACAGGTCTCATGTAATAGTGGGCGAGCCTATTGCCATTAACCGGGCATAAATCAAAACTACGAGCTCCTACTGAGAATTTCATAGAAGAACCTAATAACAATTTTTCTCACGGAATTGAACGCAGGACCTCTAGCGAAGTAGTCGTTCTTACGACCAATAGACTAATCAGAACTTTTTTTTTCAGGAACGGAACCCAAACATCCCGACACACAGGTTAATCTACCTCCTCTACCCCTACCGCTCATTCCTTTCCAAAGAACATGTCAAAAACGTAGAAGGAGTTCTTCATAATCTGAAGATAAACACTGGATCCAAATGGAACATATCACTCCAAGGCGTCGAGGTCAAGGGAAATCAAGCTGTAGTGTCTATGGAAATTGATGGTGTTAAGTCTCAATTCGGCGTGCCGTGTGGTGATAGGAAGCGGGGTGGAGAAAACAGGGGTGTGGTTAAAACGGCGTACCAAAGTGAACTGCTCAATGAATTGATGCTTAGTCACAGTGTTGGAGATTTTTGTATTATTGGTTAGTACTTCTTTCACTTATTTTGTACCTACCACTAAAGTATTTCAGTTGGCACTTCATCAAAATTAAACGACGTAACTTAGTAAAGGCGCGGCGGGAAAAAAATATTTTTTTTAAAGCGACTTTCGTTGCTCATCAGAGAAAAAAATTAATGATGGAGTAGGGCAATGGTCAGTCTTGTCGTGAAGAGCGATCTTTACCAGATAACCTACTACCCTCTATTATCAAGAGCACTAATAAAAGGGTCTAATCTTATTCCACGTTACAATGGCAATACGCTTGTCCCTATTACATTTATGTCACATTTAATTGATTGGGCAATCCCTGTTTCTTTGGCCACGCCATAACTTAAGAACGACTTCACCGATTCTGTCCGTTTTTTTCAAGTTTTCTAATACTTTGTAGAAAGTTCTTATGGAAAGAAAAATTGAGAAAATTGCGCAGAAAATTGGGAAATACCAGAAAACTTAACGACTAGATACTTTTTATCTAGAAGTACACGCAGACGAAGTCGCGGGCAGAAACTAGTAATAGTATAAAATAGACAGATATTTAGCAAAGTTATTATTTTGTAAAGGTTTTAGTATTGTTTTTGGTTATTCCTATAATTGAAAAATATTAAAACTTATTCCCGCTTCCGTCGACAGGTCCAAAAGGTTGCGGGAAGAGCCTGCTAGTCTCTCAACTCTCATCCTTACTAGGCTACACAATAGAGCCTATAGTCCTATACCAAGACATGACCGCTAGAGATCTAGTGCAGCAGCGAACTACCCTGGATAATGGAGATACTGTGTGGAGGAACTCGGCGCTCGTGGAAGCGGCACTCAAAGGACATCTGGCAGTGCTTGATGGGCTGCATAGGATACATGCTAGTACGCTTGCAGTCCTGCATAGGTAAGGGATAGCGTAGATTAGGTCAAAATTATATTGTTACGAACTTTTACAGATATTTGTGTTTGCGTTTTGGTTGGATGTTTCTTAATGTATTTACTTTAAAAAATATAGATATTATATCCATTGTGTAGTACCTATAGTATAAATTCTGCTTAGTTTTGGACTATATTGTGCTGTGTAAAATGTTCCAAATATTTATGATTTATTATTCTACCCGCGACCTATTCTTGCATTTTTTGACGGATGGCTTTCAATTTAGTAGTTATGTGTACACCATTCGGTTGGTACCACATCAGCTATTTTTTTTTAATTCTTAATGTACAAAAAGTGTACAAAGGCGGTCTTAATGCCTTAGGCATTCTCTACCAGACAACCTTTAGGTGGTGCAGAGACGATCATGGTAGATGCACTATCCTGCTATACAGGTGCACCTGCACCTGAATAGCAGGTGGATTAAACAGAAATTGCTGTATTTGCCGTAAATTATGACTTACAAGTTCATATGTAGTAGCAGTCATCAAAAACGAAGTGTACCATAATCAATGCAAGTTTCTTAACACGATAGAAGTACTCCATAACCTTCAAAGTCCACTTTCTACTTCAGGTTAGTCCACGACAGGGAATTGCAACTGCATGACGGCACGCGTCTGTTACGACATGACAGATATGACGAGCTTCTGAAGTCAGGAGTAACAGAGGAACAACTCCAAAAGAACGGAGTTAAGAGGATTCACCCGGCGTTCAGGTAACTAGTTGAAATCATGTGAAGGATAATCGATGTTAGAGAATCTTGGAAGTTACTTTCCTTTCAGAAGAGATATATTGGCAAAAAATTCAGGTACTTTTAGTCATTATCATCAACCCATTTACTGTCCCACTGCTGGGTACGGGTGTCCTCTCGGAATGAGAAGGGCTAGGCTATTTTCCACCTCGCTAATGCAGGCCAGTGTGGTGGCAATCCAACCAATGCTTTCCTTCACCGTTAATGCGACGTACCTTTATAGGTATTATATTGTTGTTATTATTCTAAAATACTGATATAATTAACCGAAAAGGGTGTATTATTCTATAGGAAGGCACTTAGACAGAACTTACTGAGAAAATAAGGTGACTTTCGAACGAAGCTACAGTTTAGGGCTAAGAGATTTATTCCTTAAAGCACAATAATTACATTAAAGATTATACTTACTTATCTTTGTCGTTTTCATGTCAAGAGAGGAAGACGGCATCAAATATAATAGCCACTGTAGCTCTCTCTTATGTAATTAACATTTTAGAAGAAACAGGTAAATCGTTACGCGAGCGGTTTCTAGTGGAGATTCGCGGTTATGATGTCAATTTTAATATCACTTCTCTAGGATTGTAGCCTTAGCAGAACCTCCGGTGCTGGGCCGTGGACAACAGTGGCTGTCTCCTGAGATATTAAGCCTCTTCATCTTCCACGAGATGAGGAACTTGAGCAAGACCGAGGAGATATTTATTATTAACAGTTTGGTAAGTTTCCTTTCATATTTTTATGATTTTGACAAGTTCAGTTGTTCTTATCTTTTTGTTCAAATCGAATATTCTACGTCAACCGCTTTAGATTAAGCCTAAACCTAAACAACACTAGACACGGTGAGTAACGATATTCATCTGTCCTTTATATTATAGTACCCTGTGATAACAGTCTTATTTCTCAATTGGCTTACCATAACCTTTCCTTTCAGTATGGAGATATATCCCAGCCCCTACACTCCATAATCAATTTAGCAGACGAACTTAGGAAATCGGAAGACAGCACTCTAAAAAACCTCTCGTCTTCACTGTCCACGCGGCAACTCCTCCGGATCGCCAGCAGAATGTCCAAGTACCCTACAGATTCGGCTTATGAAACGGTCCAACAAACATTCTTGGCTAAATTCCTGCCTAGCTTAGCCAGGCGCGCGCTAGACGGAGCCAGTCAAAGGCTAGGTATCGATCCGCCAAAACGCTTTGGCATCTTCGGGAACAATCCTTCGGAAACCAAAGTCAGTTGCACCGTTCATAATAATGTGCTAACTATTGGTAATACCAGCACTGAGATCTTCAAAACTGACGCTTTAACCAAGGTCCCGGATATATTGTTCTACGACGTGCCTCAGCACATGAGGTTGTTAGAATGGTTGCTGCAGGACTTTTTGTTGGGCAACCACTTGCTCCTGGTCGGCAACCAAGGCGTCGGCAAGAATAAGATTGCCGACAGACTTCTGCAACTTCTGAATCGTCCGAGGGAGTACATACAACTGCATAGGGACACTACGGTGCAGTCTTTGACTGTGCAACCGACCGTCAGAGACGGTGTTGTAGTTTACGAAGATTCTCCTCTCGTTAAAGCAGTGAAATATGGTCATGTGTTGGTCGTCGACGAGGCTGATAAGGCTCCTACTCACGTGACTTGCATCCTGAAGACATTAGTGGAGAATGGTGAAATGATACTCAGTGATGGAAGAAGAATAGTGCCAAAGCATATGCTGGAAAGTTCTGGAGGGGATGTATCGAGCTTCATACCTGTACATAATGATTTTAGAATGATTGTGCTGGCGAATCGACCAGGGTTTCCTTTCTTGGGGAATGACTTCTTTGCGTCGTTGGGTAAGTAGAAGTTTCAAATTAAATCAATTTTGGCAGAGAGTTTACCATGTAATAGCTATAAGTCTGGATATTTTCGTTATCTGAATTTTCGACCGAAAGAACACAAGTCTCACAAACTGTGAGGCCCAGAAACTTAAAATTTGCCAGGCATCAGCCTAGAAAGGACTTTCGGAATTGAGCATAACTGGATGAACGTGTGTAGCTTCGCACACTAGTATTTTATCATGGCAACACTAAACTCAACGCCTTAGCTAGGTCAAGTACAGCTAGGTAAGATAAGTTTATGGCACAATATTCCATAAAAAAGGCATTTCAACAACATATTCGTTTAAAAAACAAATTAGCAATGTTTAGAGCTGCTTTTTCATAAAGTTTTTTTTTCCTAGGTGACTTATTCTCTTGTCACGCCGTCGACAATCCATCAGTGGAGTCTGAGATGGAACTCCTCCGATCCTACGGGCCTGATGTGCCCCATGACGTGATGAAGAAGCTTGTGCAAGCGTTCGCGATTCTGAGGGATAAGGCCGACCAGGGACAGTTGACGTATCCCTACTCCACTAGGGAGCTGGTCAATATAGTGAAACATTTGCAGGTATTATTATAATTATAAATATTATAAGATCAGATCATTAATTATTCTACTGCTAGACTAGCTTTATGGAGAGCTTTTATATTTAAGTTTTCAGCTTTTCTCATGTTATTTTCCTTCATAGTTAAAACAAGTAATAGTCAATTTCGTATTCGCACACAATTTCCAATACCCCCAGGTATTGGAAATTGTGTGCGAATACGAAATGTTTGGCGGTTCGTGCAGTATTGGCTTTGGTCTTGTTCAATTGTGTTGTGAAGGAGAACCACTCGCTACACTTTTTACAGTATATCTATACCACACCACCCCCAACCCACCATCATTCAAACCGAATAAAAAAAAACTAATTTTATTGAAAATTTCGTAAAATGTTTGAATTTTATCGAAAACGTATTATAAGGCATTTTACCAAATTTCATCGTTGGTTTTTTTTTTTTATAAGAGATAGGTTAGCGTTTGACCACAATCTCACCTGATGGTAAGTGACGATGTGGTCTAAGATCTAGCACGCTTACCTAGAAGATACCTATTCACTTGTGACTTGAAGACCCCCAAATTGTACACGTCAGGAAATACAGACTCAGGCAGCTGATTCCATTCGATTTAGATTTTAAGCTTAATATTAATTGTTCCCATCTCAAGAGGACAGCTGGGTCAGACTGAATGCGGAAGGCCGAGAACCAGGTGTTGTGGCGCGATTTGGGAGAGGCCTGTGTCCAGCAGTGAACTGCGATAGGCTGATTTGATTGATTGATTAATTGTTCTGACATTAATTTTAGAAATATCCGGATGAAGACTTAGCGACCGCCATTGGCAACGTATTCGACTTCGACCGATACAGCAAGGACATGGCTGACACACTGCTGGAGGTGTTGCATTCCACCGGGCTGCCTACAGAGGGCGTGCTCGAGGGCAGATCTAAGGAGGCGCTCAAGAAAATACAGATGACCATAGACAGGCATAGCGGGTAAGCGACAAGTGAGATTCACAAAAAAAAATCAAGAACGGCTATTGCTCTCTGCTTTACTTGCTATTACCGCCTTTATTAGATTGCTTTTATTTATTTTAACTTCAGTCGTCTTGCATGAAAAGACTTATTCGAGCAATATTAAGTTCAATTTCGATAAATACGAAATAGGATATTTATATGTGATGAATATGTTTGTGTTTGTCTGGGTGTTTTTTATGTATTTACAAAAAAGTATATAAGTATTAAATCAACTAGTTCTCATATCTATTCATAAAAGCTTTGATTAGTTTGGGACTAGATGGTGCTGTAAAAGTCCCAAATATTTAAAATTCCTGGGGTCTTAGTACTCCTCATTATGAACAACCTCTACTAATGAACCTATGCAACAAACCCTGAAACATGGAAAAAAAAATCGCTGTTTCATTATTGAGCATTAGTGTATAAAACACTAAGTTGTTCATAACTATGTGTATAAAAACCTTTTCTCTTTATAAAACTAGGGTTTTATACTGTGCCTTTTATGGTAAGCTTGAATGTCTTTGAGTCTTGACTGAAATAGTACAGACTCTTAAGATTCGGGTATTGTGGTTTGGGTGCAAACAGAATTTTTATTAGGTGTCTGAGTTTGTTTCGGCGTTTCTTCTCAGAGTTTGAGTCAGTTAGCAAAACATTGACTTGTAAACGTATCTTCAAAATATCGTGTTTTTTTTTCAGTAAAGACGTATCATCTCCTAAACATGGCAAGGAAGACCCCAAAAACGATCCTCACGTGGGCGGCAACACGTGGGCGGGCGGCACGGGCGGGCGCGACACTGCCGGCCTGGGCGGCAAGGGTGGCCCCTATCGACTCGATAAAGGACATGACGTGCATCAGGTGTGATTTTTTTTTTGCTATAATCAATTTCCTATCTAGAGTGGAAAGACTCAACAGCATTTTTCTGATGCCCAAGCGCTGGAGCTGGGATACGTCAACTAGGCTTATAAAATAGCGTCTGCCATCAGGCCTGGGCGATACTCATATCCTAAGGATAAATTGGCTGTCAGGTTTTGGGCTTCAGAATACTCCTAAAATTTGCCGTGATGCTGCGTGCTCTCCAGGGTACGGACAGTTCTCAATGTGCTAAGAATTTGTCTCCAGTCCATTAAATAGCCACGGCAAGAGTAGTTTAACCGAGCAGATCAATAATTTATCAATGCAGTTATTATTCAGCGACGAAACCAATTGTGGATACTTAATATGTATGTTTTGTTTGAAAGAGGTGGGGACCTGATGACCTGTATTACAGGTGTTACAGGTCTTTGGGCACTACCTACCACAGACACCAGCCATCCACAACCAGAAATTGGTCAAGCTTAGCTTGCTATTGCATATAATTATCAGTGTTCTATTTTTTTTTATTTATTTAAACTTTATGACATATAAAAATGTACATTGGCGGACTTAATGCCTTAGGCATTCTCTACCAGTCAACCATAGGGTGGTGCAGATAAAAAGTGGTATTTTGGTTTGTGGTAAGAAATAAACGTTTCTATTGTTATTTTATATTCAGATAAACTTATGCAACATATAATTCAGCTTTCAGACGCTGAAAAGGACGATGTGCCAGAACACGTGAAGAAGGCTGCGCGTGAGATGAACCGGAAGGCTTTCGAGGAGCGCCTCAAAGAGATACAGATGAGCGAGTTTGATGCTAAACTCTATGGACAGTTCTACAGGGCCGTACAACCACAGGTAAAGACAGAAATAATAACAAGTTTATTTGACACAGTCATCGGCCGGACAATAGGTCAAAATTCTATCTCATGTATGCAAATCTGTTGACTAATATGCTATTGTTATCGTATTCATTACTTTGTTTATTGGTTACTTGTTTATATCCATGTATTCATATATCTTGACTCGACATAAGCGTTTTGGTTCCGAACTGTAAGCTTATTGTTATGAAAATAAATAAATAATTAGTCTAATTAAATAATAATTCTTAATTCGCTGAAGATAGGTTATACAATAGTGTAACATGTCATATTGATACAGTTTTCTATATTTTAACGTGCGGCATGCAAATAACAATGGAAATTCAAATGTCAAAATACAAAAAGTAGGATCATGTAAAGATAATTATTTATTAAAAAACTTGGTGTTTAGAAAATTGGTAATATTGTAATTGCGTATTTGCTAGTCAGGATTAAAGCTTTTGTATAGAAATATTCCCAGTTCCCACTGTATAACCTTTTTAAATCTCGTTGTTTCCTCTGATGTAAAAATATAATAACTAAATAATATATTGATCTCTGACATTTACGCGAATATTATACATTGAAATAAAACTACTTTTTACGGATTTTATCACGTTATATTGATATTATTAATCCCGACGTTTCGGACCCGTGACCATGGACGCTGTAAAGGGTCCGAAACGTCGGGATTAATACTAAATAATAACTAAAAAAATAATATCTTAGATAGGTGCGTTGCGCGGCGTGCTGGCAGAACTGCAAGCGAAGAAGAAAGAGCGGCACTGGAGCCGACATCAGACCAGCGGGGAACTGGACGACGGGAAAATTATAGAAGGTACATGAAAACATTCTCCAGCCCGTCTACTATTTGCGGATCTGAAACCAAACTTCCCAAACACCCAAAGGAATGCATACAGAGTGAAGAGAAAATTGTGTACTCATTTTTAAGTATATTGCGAGGAGTGAGAGATATGGCATAATTTTAAAGTTTATATGGGGAAGGCGTGCAGAAAGCTAAAATTTAACCCCGTTATTCATAAAAACTTAAAACGCTCTATTAACCTATTTTAGTTAAAATATGTTTTGTCCGTTTCTTTTATCTTCATGTTGAAATTTGAAAGAAAGGGACAAAACATATTTTAACTAAAATTGGTTTATAGAGCGTTTTAATTTTTTATGAATAACAGGGTAACTCTTTAAGTGTTACGGATATATAAAATTGATCTTCATTTTCCATGCTAATATTTTAAAGTTATTAAGCGAAGGAAAAATTATAGATAGTAAGTAAGGTGGCATCGTTCGACAGTGAACTAACTGTGAAGTAAGTCATGTCGGTTGAGAAGCAAAACTTTGCTTTTCAATAGGTGTTATTGACGTCACCATAAAGACGTATATTCTGAATGTGAAGGCAAAATTTGTCTTCGGCAAAATTCGGCTTAGCGATCATAGCGTCTGGTGTACCTAACCAGAAGACGCAGGTTCGGTTATATATTTTTATTATGATTGTATGTTGATACTACTTAAGTCACCCCTATAATAAAACCTTATATAAAGGGTTAAATGGGGGCCGAAAGGAGGTTAAATGAGGCCTTATAACGAGTCCTTTCACAATATTTAAGAACCGTAGTAACGCTGTATAACATACCCCATAAAAAGTAAAACAACAATATGAATGAAAAGTAGAAAAAGTATTAAAGTAGACAATTATTAGGTAAAATAGGTACGTCGGCCTTTCTGTTAAATAATCAAGTTCCCTGACATGACAGCTGACAACATTTTTGGCTTTGATAATCTATCTAATATATAAAATTCTCGTGTCACAGTTTTCGTTGCCATACTCCTCCGAAACGGCTTGACCGATTTTGATGAAATTTTAGTGCTTATCGGGGAGGTCTGAGAATAGGCCAACATCTATTTTTCATACCCCTAAATTTTTTTTTATGGCAAAACAACGTTTGCGGGGTCACCTAGTTAATTATATTTTTTACGGGGTATTTTGTAACATGTTGTATAACCAATGTCCTATTTAATTGATACCAGGTCTAGCCGGCGAGCGGTCCATATACCGGCGCAGGACGGAACAGGAGCCGCCGCCAGGAGCGCCGCCGGACAAACACAAGCGCTTGCGCCTCGTACTCGACGTATCTGGCAGCATGTATAGGTATGACGTCACCATCTCTGTATTCTAGCGGTTCGAGTTAGACTGCTGGTCATAAGTTCGTGTGTTCGATTCCCACAGGACACTAATATTTATGTGACGAACGTGTTTGTGTTTGTCTGGGTGTATTCTTATATATTATAAGTATTTATTGAAAAAAAAAGGTATTATTGAAATAAAACTACTTTTTACGGATTTTATCGCGTTATATTGATATTATTAATCCCGACGTTTCGGACCCTTTACAGCGTCCATGGTCACGGGTAGGCTACCGTTATTAATATTTTTACCAGTATACCCGTGACCGTGGCAATCACTAAAAAAAAATACAGTATTGCTCTCGAAACAACAAAAGGTGGCAATCGGCGACTCCGATGTTGCCATGGTTACTGCTGCTGGCTGCACGTCTTAAGTTGTAAATAAAACATACTTTATTTATTACCAGATTCAATTCGTACGACGGTCGTCTAGAACGTTCAATGGAAGCAGTTGTGCTGTTAACCGAAGCCCTAAAGGGATATGAATCGCGTATCAGGTACGATATGCTGGGGCACTCCGGAGAAGAACACGCGCTGGAGCTCGTGAGGGTCGATAGACCTCCCGATAATGAGAAGCAGAGGCTACAGGTCAGAGAAGCAATATAGTGTTTTTCATAATTAAGTATTTATTCATAATAAGATAAAATCAGTTGATAGTCATGTTAAAACTTGACGTGCCATGCGGTATTACTAACCTTGACGTCGTATATTTCCCAAACCCGTGAGAAATTCCCAAAATCCTTTCTTAGCTGATGTCTATACACTATAAGGAAATTGCCTACTATGGACTATAATGTTTCTTAGATTTGGTTATTAATCATTGAGTGAGTTTTGCTTTTTTATACAACGTGTTACAAAATACCCCGTAAAAAATATAATTAATTATCAAAGCCAAAAATTTTGACAGCTGTCATGTCAGGGTGCCAGATTATTTAACAGAAAGGCCTACGTACCTATTTTACCTAATAATTGTCTACTTTAATAGTTTTTCTATTTTTCATTCATAAATGTTGTTGATTTCCTTTTTTTGGGGTATGTTATACAGCGTTACTACGGTTCTTAAATATTGTGAATGGATTCGTTATAAGGCCCCATTTAACCTCATTTCGGCTTTACGGGTAGTTTTGTAACACTCTGTATATTATGTAAAGTTATAGGGTGTCTGGCCATTACAATGTGCCATAGCATGATCGTGCTATGAACATATCAGATACGTCGGAGTCTAGTAACGCAAAATAGAACGTATCAACATTAACTCGTTAATGACAAAATACATAGTAGAACTACACTTGATGGAGTGCACAAAATGCCCGTACACCTGCACCTTTGAAGATCTAAAGAATGCCACTGATGCCGCAATTAACATGGCCACCTACTGGGCTCAAGTAATATAAATAATGTATTTACCATCGACACGAAAAGAAGAAGACAGTAGAACTCAATAGTATTGATTACATAGAAAGTATTGTACGTGCAGATAATCCGCACGATGCATGCGCACGCGCAGTTCTGCTGGTCGGGCGACAACACGCTGCCGGCCGCAGAACACGCCATCTCCACCATAGCTACCGAGGATGCTGACGAGGCGATTGTCGTTATCCTGTCTGATGCCAACCTTAGACGGTCAGTATATCTTAAAGCGAACGATATATACCAGTGATGAACTGGCAAAGTAATAGGTGAACACTGCAGAAAAAAAAAGGTGTAATTATACTTTGAATATTGTCGGTAAACCATCTACTGGTATACTGTCCCAGTGCTGGGCAAAGGTCTCCTCTCTCAGAATGAGTGGACTGAAGCTATAGGACACCACGCGGGTCTAATGCGGGTTGGTAAACTTCACACGTCGTCGAGAAAATCTCTAAGGCATACAGGTTTCCTCACGATGTTTTCCTGCACCGTTTAAGCGAGTGATAATTAATTATTAATAAGGACATGATTTCGAAAAGTCAGAAGTGCGTGCCCTGGGTTCAATATCGAGACCTTCGACCGACTACTATGATTTCTAGATATTTAAAATTATTAATACCGGCAAAAATATTTAGGGTTGAAATATTTACGTAAATATGTATTTTTAAATAAATAAATTTATAGTTACGGCATCCGGCCTGAAGAGCTCGGCACGATACTTACATCGGACCCCCGTGTGCAGGCGCACGTCATATTCATCGGAAGCTTAGGCGATGAAGCCGCGTCGTAAGTAACGTTCATTATTATAATCTTAAAGGCTTAGGTATTATATACTTTCATCAACCGATCTACAATGGATAGATAACCATAATTAGCACTACAAGTTCCTTTCGTGTCGGAGAGCACGTAAAGCCATCGGTCCCGGTTGTAAAAAGAAACAGTTACAACAATCGTTTGTGGTTGGTCAGTTTGTTTGCCGCAAGTGTAGCGCTGAATTCTGACTCATCTAGTGATAGTTTGGTCAGAACTCCTACAAGCAATTATATTCTTTATTGTACGGTCGCCAGCACAGGTTACCACAAACTGTCATTTTTTTTCATTTCATTCGATATTGAACTTAACTACCATCATTTTAAGGTTTAAAATCATTTGGAGAAATTTTACAGTTTTGTTTAACCTGATGTGCTGGCGACTGTACTGTGTATAAAAAAGATTATTCGTTGCAGCCTACTGCGTCGCCTGCCGGCGGGTCACGCTCACGTGTGCATGGACGTCGCCTCACTGCCCCAGATCATGCAGCAGATATTTGCCTCCTCACTCCTGCAGTCTTCTTGATGTTGATGAACTATAGTAGGTAACCAATTATGCCGTGGTAAAGCTTAATCAGTCACCAGGGGTCATGCCTATTACAATTCTAACAGAATGCGCGTCAAATTGCACTAAATGAAGAAAGAAAGAAATATTTATTTACCTTTAACGACAGTCAGACATGTACAGACGCCAGCAGGTCAAGCTATTTACAACTGTCAAAGTATGTCACCAAATTCTGCCCAAATGATGTACTGAGGGTATACTTATTGAAAAGATACCCTTTAATACAATAATTAAAACCTTAGTCATACTTTTTTTATGCTGACTAGGGGATGAGACAAAATGACTTTTTAACACACTGGTATCAGTTTCATAGAAAGAAAGAAAGAAAGAAAATACATTTATTTGCCGCAGAAACACATACAAGCAAAGTTTTTAGCTTAATTAAGCACGATGTACAGAAACATTAACAAAATACAATTTACAACACAGGAAACACAAATCACAAATCTTAATACCTAACTGCTGCATGTCGTGTCCGCGACAAAACAGGCTACCACTCAGCATTATGCTGTGCTGTGGCACGAGACCACAACAAAGCGCTGATTTTCAGTGGCCACCTAGTGACGTACAGGTATCAAACCAGCCTATACATATTTATAATAAAATATCTATATATAATGAGCACACATAATTTAACTATATACATATAATTTTTATAGTACAATATGCTATTAAACAAAACTGAAAAAATACGCCAATTAGGTATTCACATATTATTCAATAAACTGAAAAAATACGCCAATTAGGTATTCATATAAGTACATACATCCTCGCATCATTATTGTGCCAGCATAGTGTTTTTATTTATAGTAAAAACTGTCAACTTAATAGCTCTCAGTGTCAGTTTTGGAATGTAAAACGCACGCCATTTTGGCACATTATTAACAGTTTCATAGTGATTTCATAGTAAAAACTGTCAACTTGACAGCTGTCATGTACCTCAGGTACAAATTTGGGTCGAGTTGTATGGACTTTTGATGAGCTCCTTTTCCCAATTGAATATGACCCTTATCGTTTTGTATTAAAGTTGAAAATCAAGCTTAATGTGCTGGCCTCTGTACACAAACTTACCTAACAAATAAAAACAAGATATACGTTTGTACAGTCCCCCGCGGCAAAGGGCCTTTCTTCTAAACAATAATAATAAAAATTTCGCAGTCCTTTTAAACTGTTGCTTAGTTGGTATGTATTTACTATTAGGAAGCAAAGCACATGCACAACATGTATTTACTATTAGCTAGTAAATATAACATTATCCCGAAAAATCAAGAAATTACGTTACTTCATTCTCGTAATTTTTCTAACAATATTAAGTACAATAATTATAGTTAGAACAATTGTAAAACTATTGTTGTATAAAGAAGAATCGTTAGTAATAGTATTTTAGAGACAGTACATTCCTTTATCAATTATATAATATGATTACAGCTATTATTGAAGAATTTGTATATAAATAGTTATTTTTTATGGAATGTATAATATTATAATATTTATATAATAATTTTGGCGAAAAAAAAATTTGATCTCAGGCTGTTTTCGAACCTGAGTGAGTTAAGAGAGGACCGGAGTTAACCGGAGGATTTTTCTTTCGCCAAATTTTATATTTTAGAAGTTTGAATTTATAAATCTCTATGACTGTGTAACATTTAAATGGGAAATGTCACAAATAGTTAAATATTAGTATTAATTGAAACAACAGAGCTTGCGTTCTGATCACAGACAAGTAGAGTTTATATTAATACACAACTACATACATACTAAGATTTGAAAGTTATTAAGCAAAGGAAAAATTCGACCGCGGGCATGACCACTAAACCACCGCGATGCGCGGTGGCTTAGTGGTGGTCATAGCGTCTGGTGTACCTAACCAGAACACGTAGGTTCGAATCCTGCCCGCGGTCGAATTTTTTCTTTGCTTAATAACTTCAAAATCTTAGCTTGGAAAATGCCAAAAAAAAAAAATACAAAAAGATACATACATACTGTTTACACATTTTAAACTAGATGACGCTACTAGTACTTAGTATTAGTTACATATTTTGTACAATCAATACCCCTACTATATCAAAACATAATTACAAATATTATTTTTGTTGAACTCCCAACAATTCTAAAAGTTTATAATGTTTCTCAGAATTTAAAGACTTAGTATGTCAGCTGGCATACGAGCTGTCAGTAGATACTCAACTTTAACTATATTATTTTTAATACATTCTCGACCAAAATGATATCTTATGTCAATATGCTTTGTTCTATGAAATACAGGATTATGTAACAACTTATGTGCACTCTGGTTATCATTCAAAATTACAATACATTGCATATGACCTGTGATTTGATTTTGTAAACTTCTAAGGTAAATTACCTCTTTACAACATTCAGATATACCAACATATTCTGCTTCTGTGCTAGCATATCACATTCTTGATGATGAGCCTTTTTAATTTTAGAACTTTATCTGAATCTGGGCAGTTAAACCCTTCAGGTATTTGCATGTAAATATTTTCATTTAGATCACCATTCAAGAACGCGGTACATACATCCAAATGTATAATATCAAGTCCAAGTTTCACGAAAATGGCAAACAATAATCTCAGAGTACTGTGCCTTACCACAGGTGAAAAGGTCTCAGTATAGTCCACACCAGGTTGCTGCAAAAAACCCTTTGCCACTAACCTTGCACGAAAACGGACTTTACCGCTAGGCTCAAATTTTTTTTGAGCACCCACTTACACTGCACAATTGTAGAGTTATCGGGAACACTCACTATCTCCCTAGCATCATTTTCCTCGAAGCACTTTAATTCCTCCTGTACTGCCTGCAGCCATTGGTCTCTTTCAGACTCTTTCAGCACTTGCTCCAGTGCAAGATCCGTTCCACCATCCATCTCATTTCTGTGTAGCATATACCACCAAAACCATACCTGTTTGGTGAACGGCGTTCTCTGACAGGTCTATCTAGCCTATCACGATTATTATGAATATCTAAACAATCTTCATAATCACTTGGTAAATAATCTGAGGATGAATCCTCCATTACCTCTTCCATCAATGTTAAATCTGTGTCTCCCACTAAATCTTGCAGAATCTGGGTTTCTTTTTCATTAATCTCAGATTCTTTCCCACTCTCTTCAGAAGCAATATCTACCACGACCGACTGTTTCTCCATAACAATCACATCTCTACTCGTGAAAATTTGTTTCTTTATTGGATCATACAATCTGTAGCCTTTAATATTATCAGGATATCCAAGTAGAATACATTCAAAGGACTTTCTGTCCCATTTGGACCTTTTCTCTTTATTGACATGGACCATGACAGGAGATCCAAAGATCCTTAGATTACTCAGATCTGGCTTAACACCCTTCCATAGTTCATATGGTGTTTTGCCATCTAAAACTGATGAAATGAGATGAGTTCGATTGTAAGTGCACGGCCGTATTGCAAGCCTCGGCCCAAAACTTCTTGTTCAGTTCAGCATCATATAACATGCACTTAGCCCTTTCAATAATCGTTCTATTAATTTTTTCACACAATCCATTTTGTTGAGGTGTGTAAGCGTTAGATTTTTGGTGTATTATCCCAAATTTCTTTCAAGTAATCATCAAAAGCTGCATTCAAAATTCCTTTCCGTTGTCAGTTCTGAAGGTTTTCACTTTTCTATAAGTTTGATTTTCTGCCATTGCTGTGAATTCTGTAAGGTATTTCAATGCTTCATTTTTCTGTCTTAGAAAATAAATGAAGGTCATCCGGCTGAAATCATCGACAAACAATAGAAGGTAGGGTGTACCTCCTAGTGAACATTCCTCCATTGGTCCACAAAGGTCACTGTGTGCGACATTTAGTAATTCAGTAGACTATTTGTAAAAGGTAATCGGCATTGTTTACCATCACAACGTCTTACACATTGACTTATTTATAGTGAAATTCTCAGCATAATTCATTCCCTCAACTGCATTTTTAGTTTTTCTTAAGCTATCACTTCTCAAGTGGTCTAACCTGCGATGCCAAGTGAGAGCTGAGGTAGTCACTGCAGCAACCAAACATTCTTGCACATTTAATTTATAAACACCAATCAATGTCAATGAAGCAGTGGTAACCAACTCACGATAACTGTCATCTGTGAAATCCACTTTGATACCGTTTTATATCAACCTGCTGATATGAGGTTAGTTGTCAAGTTTGGTACACAGGAAACATCTTCAATGTTTATTTCAAATTCACTGCCTTTGACGGAGGTTACAGTATTAACATCGTCAGCACACGCCATGCAGGTTCAAATCCAGCCCGCGGTCGAATTTTTCCTTTGCTTAATAACTAGTAGTAATAGAATTTAAAACTTGTTACTTACATTGTTACTAATATTGAAAAACCTACCAAAAAAATTATGTTATTTGTCCGAGTTGAATTTGGCCAAGTTTTGGACTAAACTACCTTAAATCTGTAACACTTGACACAAATTCCAATCCAACGCACTACTTTTTAATGTAAGTCTCGATATGTACAAAAGAAAACTAAATATGTTGTGATTCGGGTATGGCTATTAAAAGTTTAAATATAGTTATGCAGATATTTAATTTTATAATCTTCAAGCAGTGTTCGTTTGTAAAAACCTTAATACACCACTAAGTATACACAATATTGTATTTTGTAGTTGAAGGCGGAACACACGCTTTGTTGTAGTAGTTTTGAACACACAAATATTTGTGGTGAACATAAGCGTTTCTGTTTGTTTGGATGTTTCTTTTATATTATGAGTATGTATTTACAAAAAAAAAGTATTTAAGAATTATATCCATTGTCTAGTGCCCATAGTACTAGACATTGGACATAATTTTCTTAGAATAGTTTCCACGAGTGTTAAGTAAAATATTTATGAAACACGCTAATAAATTAAAATTATTATTATTTATTATAATAATAATAAGGATTTATTTTTCTCTCCACAACATCATTATTATTAGCCCGTGCTGTTCCACTGCTAGGCAAAGGCCTCAATTCCTTCCAACGGTCGCGATAGTGCGCTACTTCTTTCCAAATCTTAAGGAAGACATCCAGTTCGTCCCGCCATTGCCCTCGTGATCTGCCGCGACCTTGTGTCGCTTTTTCAGGGCACCAATCCTGAGCTTTTCGGGCCCACAGCTTGTTGGACATGCACAGACATGTCCAGCCCAGTCTCATATAAGTTGGGCAGCCTTTTGAGCCACGTCAATTAGTGTTTTGGAGAGCAGTGTTTACTACACTACGATATTTTATTTGTTACTTTTCGCTGCAGAGCGTGTGTATCTACCGTGTAAAACTGTTGATTTTTGTGCTAAGTATAAAATGTGATCATTCGACCAAAAGAAGAAATATGTTATATTTTATTATTTTTAATAAAGAAATTAAAAAAAACGCGTAGTCTTCATAAATTTATTAATTTAGTATCCATATTTATAGAAATCACTTATCAAGAAGTATTATCGTGACTGTCTTATATTGGAAGCGAACAGACGTGTGTCGCATCGCGCTGTGTATATTGACGTTCTTGTGATTTTTAGTGCTGTGATTGGCTGCTTTTACAAATTTCAATTCCTTATTACTCCTGTGGTGTTATTACCTGTGGTCTACGCCCACTGGGAGGAGCTAGAGGAGGATAGAATATTTTTATCAGCTCCTACATTAAATGTGTCTTTAAATAAATTAGAAAAACTCTTACAACTAAACGAAAAAAGTTTCGCATTTGGCTGGGCTCGAGCCTGCGTCGCCGAAGCGTTGGAGGCGGCGTGTATGTGCGCTGGGCTAAGTGAACATCTGACCGCACGCACGAAATAGCCAACCAGTACCGACTGCAAGGAGTCCCACTGAATTACCTTAACTCGTCTTGTTTATTATTTACGCAGAGCAGCAATGCCTCGCACTTTGCGATCACCCCCCCTGAATTCCACCATCACGTTGCTTGAGACTCACTCTGAGCCTGATTTGTCCTCTACCGCATCTGTTCCTGAATTGAACATCGGTGATAAAAGGGATAACATCACAACACGGCAGAGCAAGAAACGCTTCAGAGGTGATGACGACTGTGCGGAGACTGACAGATTCGAAGATTTGAAGAATATGTTGCAGTCATGGAAAAATGATCAAGATGTTGTCCTTAACAAAATAGTAGCTGACGTTTCTGAATTGAAACAACAAAATCTGAATATCCAGAAATCATATTATGAAATTGAAAAATCAATTCAATTTTTTAACTCAAGCTATGAGGACATGAAGTTACGTCTGGAAAGCCTGGAAGCTGAAAATAGAGAGAATGTTAAACGCCTGAATGACATGACTAACAATGTGGATGTACAAGCTGTGGCTAAACTTGAGGTTAAAATTGAGGCAATGGAGCAACAGGCACGTTCATGCAACCTTGAAATCTGTAATTTGCCAGAAAAGCGAAACGAAAATTTATTCGCCATCCTGAATTCCATAGGCTCCGCTATTAAATTGCCTGTATCCCATAATGACATCATTTCGATAAATAGAGTACCACGCGCGCAACAACATGATCAAAAACCCAAAAATATTATAATCAAATATAGAACACGTTTTATACGTGATAACATTCTTAGTGCCTATCGTCAAAACAAGGGTCTAAAGTCTGATCTGTTGGGAATCTCTGGTGCCCCAGTACGCGTTTATCTTAATGAACATTTAACCCTAAATAATAAAGCATTATTTCGAGAAGCTAAGAGAATTGCAAATGAATGTGGTTTTAAATACGTTTGGATCAGGAATGGGACAGTACTTGTACGGGAGCGGGATGGTTTGTCATCAATGGCTATACGTTCTGTGGAGGATCTTAAAAGGATTGTTATCAGTGAGAAGAAGTGTACTGGAGACCAAGACTGATTGTTATACCTATATTCGCATGGTTTGTTTGCATATCTATATTAAGCTTCGTCTTTATTCCTACATTATAAGTTTACTTGACAGTTTTATAGGTTCAGTTAATGGGTATGTCAGTCGCAAATTTCATTTTAATCTCTTGCCTACTTGCTTATGCCATTGCTTGTCATTGCTTAAACTTAAAAAAATCTTGCATATTATTCCCGGCTTTCTATGTTACATACGATTTCTTTTTGTGTCACATAACCATTTAAGTTTGATATTGGAAACCAACGTGAAACACAAACATTGTAGCAAAATTGAGCTTATTTGTAATTCTGACTTATCTGTGACTTATCATATAAATACTTTAGACATCGGGTTTAAAAAATATCTATTAGTTGGTAAGCTTTATATAATACGGACTTATTATATTATTGTTATTAATGGCTACTAACAACATTACGTTTTACTACCAGAATTGTAGAGGTACTCGTACAAAGTTGCAAACGCTTTATATGAACATATTGAGTAATTCTTATGATGTTATTGTTCTGACCGAGACTTGGCTTATTCCTGATATCCGTGACAGTGAATTCATTGACGATCGCTATGTTGTCTTTAGATGTGACCGTGACCGCGTCGCGACAAACAAAAAAGATGGAAGTGGTGTTCTGATTGCTGTACTTCGTGTCTTGCGTGCGACAATATTGACAACTCGATTACTTAACTCTGAAATTGAACAAGTAATATTACAGATGCCTGCTACACAGCAGCACACACGTCATATTATTGGCGTCGTGTATATACCTCCAGCGTCTCGTGTAGAAGTATATGAACAATACTTAGACATGCTGCAAGGCTTAGCTAATAATCCCAATTGCAATTCCTATCATTTCTTTGGTGACTATAACTTACCTGAGATTGACTGGGTGCAACAAGGCAATCATGCCACTGCGCGTCACACGGACTCTACGGGACGTATATTACTTAATTTTATAAATATAATAAATGGTATACAATTTAACTACACGAAAAATAGTTTAGGTCGTGTGTTAGACTTGGTAATTTCTAACGCTGACCCTCATGTGGTGCCTTGCAATACTCTGGTGAATCCCGATAGCCTCCACCCTCCTTTTTGCATATTAACGCACCTAGATGTGCATTTCAAACCAATGAAATGCCAGCTGGTTCGCAGGTACAACTTTTTCAAAGCAAATTACGATTGCATTAAACACGACTTGGGCAATGTAGATTGGGAAGAGTCACTCTCTCATTATTCGTCTGAGATCGCTGTTGATTGTTTTTATGAAACTATATATAAAATTATCAGGTCTCATATTCCATTAACTTATATTAAGAATTCAAAATTTCCGATCTGGTTTTCACCCTCGTTAATTAAAATATTTAAAAAAAAAGAACATGCTTGGATTAAGTGGAAGAATTATGGTAATCACTCTGATTATGCTCATTTTTCAAATTATCGCAAATTGTTCCATAGTGAGACCGCTAAATGTTATATGAGGTATATGACATCTGTCGAAGACAGTATTCCTAAATCTGTTAAGTATTTTTGGTCGTATGTCTCTTCCAAGAAAGGCAAATCTAAGTACCCTGCTAATATGATTTATAAAAATGCCTCCTCAGATGACCCCAAGAAAATATGTAATTTATTTTCAACTTACTTTAGCTCGGTATATGAACCCTCTACCTTTGACCCAGACCAATGGCAACCGTCTAACCGCTATGAAGACAATTCACCATGTATTTCTGACATTTACCTGCCAAAGGAATCAATACGTACAGCATTGAAGTCACTGGATTCCTCTAAAGGAGCTGGACCCGATGGCATACCACCATCCTTCTTCATAAGAACATCTGATCAATTGTCCACCGCATTATATATAATTTTTAATAAATGTTTGAAGGATGGGGTCTTTCCTACTGTTTGGAAACGAGCTTCTATCACCCCTGTTTACAAAAGTGGCGATAAAAAGAATGTTGAGAATTATCGTCCCATTTCCATTCTCTCCACTTTGTCGAAGGTTTTTGAACGACTTGTGCACAGTGCACTTTATCCTCATATCCGTCATCTTATCATACCCGAACGACATGGTTTCGTCAAACGTCGCTCTACCAACACTAATCTCATGACTTTTGTGAACTATCTCTTTGAAAATATGGATCGGCGGGTACAGGTTGATGCTATTTACACCGATTTTCAGAAGGCCTTCGACAAGGTGGATCACACCCTACTTATGGAAAAAATTGCCTTTAATGGTATACGCGGCAATTTACTCAGGTGGTTTGCTTCATATATTTTCAACAGGACTCAAAAGATTGTCATAAATGGGCATGAATCAGACTCTATCGTTGTTAAATCGGGGGTTCCTCAGGGATCAGTATTAGGTCCCTTTCTCTTTGTATTATTCATTAATGACATTAAATATTGTTTTATCAACTCACATTTCTTGATGTATGCAGACGATATGAAAATTTATACCACCTGTAAAAATACTCGTGACTGCCATTATTTACAACAGGACCTTGATAGATTTTATGAATATTGCGTCAAAAATAAGCTCTTTCTTAGTTTTCCTAAATGTTACGCTATTTCTTTTACCAAAAATATAAATCAGATCAAATTTAATTATTCAATAAATAACATAAGTCTTGACAAAGTTCAATCTGTCCGCGATTTGGGTGTTACCCTTGACGCTTGTCTACATTTTGACACTCATATTGACAATATAGTTAAAAAAGCTTTTCAGATGTATGGACTAGTGATGAGACTTTCATGTAACTTTGTGCGACCTTCTACATTCTTAATATTATATAAAAGTCTGATTCGGCCGCAATTAGAATACGCCGTCCAAATTTGGGATCCTCTATATGATAAGTACAAGGATAGGCTAGAAACTGTTCAGAAAAAGTACCTACGCTCTATGAATTATAGATGTTATCGCCCCAAAGCCTCTTATGAACAACTACTAAAACGTTACAATGTTCTTACCTTGGAATCTAGACGATTGCTTCTGGGTGTAGTTATGCTGCATGGTATATGCAATAAGAGATTTGACTGCATTCCTTTATCAAACAGTATACATTATATAGTACCTAGATCTGTCATGTTTCGTGGGGTACGTGTGCCTAGACTATTTCACATAAATTCATGCAGGACTAACGCTGGTGTGCGCGTGCCTCTTCGTCATCTCGTTGATGCATATAACACTCATTTTATGGAGCTTGACATATTTGCTCTCTCCCAACATCGATTCAAGATGAGAGCAATAGAGTTGTTTACCTCTTGAATATAGTTCTCTTTTTTTTTTATATCTTTGTAATAGCATCTTATGATACACACAGCATGTCTGTTTTCTTTTAACTTCTATTTTGTAAATTCGTGGACAATGGTGTGGGTTACATGTATATTAATATAAATATGGAATAGATTATGTATAACTATACTTCTAAGTATTATCCTTAATTTAAGAATGTTTAGCTAAGCTTGGCATGTAACTGTTTTTTGTCCCTAAGAAATAAAATAAAATGAAAAATGAAAATGAAAATATTACATAATTTAGTTTGTTTTGCCAGTGTGGTCATGAAGAAGCCCAGGATAGACAATTTTGGACTGAGTTAGGCGAGTCTTTTTCCCAGCAGTGGGATATTAAAGTAACCTCTTTTATGTAATAATTTTTCCAGTTTATAGGAGATTATGATTTTCCGAATTTGTTCCGGGGTTCCTTTTCTCAGGTCGTGAGGAATCGTCGCCCGGTTGCATACTAATGTTAAAAACTCAAAAAACATTGTCCTCTATCTACAGGACAATGTTTTTAGAGTCAAACACAAAAAAGTACTAAGGTAACTTTTTTGTAAAATATCTATTTGTAGGAGTGGGTAGGTATAATTTATCGACATCGACAGTTCATAACAATGAATTGTAAGATTGACTGGAAGAAAACGCCTCATGGCATTAGGATCGCCTTTGCCTTTATACCATTCGTGCGTAAGTAATAAATACATAAATAATAATTGCAGTTATCACCGATCCGACCAACGGCAAGTGTTATCGACGCCGATATACCCTAAGATGTTCTAAGCCAGTGTACACGATTGTATTCGACGCAAATGTGTGATGCGTCTTGCGTCACTGATTCATACAATAAAATCGAAGGAAACAATGACTGATATCGTTACAAACATGTTATTTTTAGACGGTATCAATTTAATTAATTATTGTTTTAATAACTTATGCATCGTAAATCAACCTTTATGGTCCCTTTAATAATGACATTATTTAAACCCAAACGAGGGTAGATTGAGAATCCGTCTGATACGAAGACAGCGCTCCGTCACCGTCAGTCTGTGCGCGATCGCGGTCGATATAATCCAGTCGAAACGTTGAGAATAAAAAGATACTGTTTTAAAAGTTATTTATTTATATTGATTTCTGATATTTATTTATTTTAACGATTAACGATGACGAACGATATTGGGTCTATATCGATATAGACCCGATTAAGTATAGGATTTTTTGTTTAAAATGTGTTCAAATTGTGATTGTTAAAAAATATTTTAACAAAACCGAAGCAAACGACAAACCAAAGTAAGTTTTTCATCGCATTTTTATTCTTGACGTTCTTGAAGCGTCTTTTGAACTAACGAGATAATGACGTGAGACGTTCCAAAAGTGTATTTCAAAAATTTTATATGACATTATAATACCCTAGCGAAACCCATCCACGATCCGCTGTGACTCCTTCATTATTATATTTTTACTATAAAAACACGTGCGTATCCGAATACAACGTGAGAAATATCCTAATACATCGACTACTTTTTTAATTTTACGGACATTCGGAAGCGGAATTTTTATATAGCCGCATTTTCTGTTCTATTGTCCATAACGCGGGTTCAGTGTGGAGTTAGTCTAAAATATGTAGATCCTATATATGGCAGGATCAAAGACTTCGTAGACAATAGATTATGGTGATTAGTCTCGTCAACTCGGGAATTCCAAATCAATAAGTTGACATTATTCCTTAAATTCCGCTCACGGTTTGTAGAGGAATGTTATAAAATTACTCTGTCTCAATTCTCTATTGACGAACAGATAACACTGCAAAATGATAGCGACTTTTTGCTGAAGAAATATTCAACCAATCAAACTTTATATATTAGAAATCTGTTTGTCTTTGAAATTGCTCTTTAACATAGAGGGACTTAATATCTTTTTCCAATGACGAGGCGAGAAAGGCTTTTAGGGTGAATGTGTTCATGAATCCCATGACTTGACGATAGGTTTCTCAGAATGTTGGGCCACAGGTCTCTCAGAATGAAGGGTCCGCCTAGTGCGAGTTGGCAGATTTCACACGGCATCAATATAATAGAATATAGCATAGAATATAGCTTGTAAGATTTCCAAGCTATGTTCTATAAAAGTTTTTCTATGAAAATCTCAGCAGCTCGGAGTTTGGATTTTGACCGGTAAATGGCAATGTCCTCTATTACATGGTACTTAAAAATACTGGCGAACGTGGGTGTACATTAGTACACCTCTGCCTAACCCTTCGGGGAAGACAGGCGTGATTTTTATGTAGGATGACAGGTTGTTTGTTTTTATGTACATATTTTCGAAAAGTTGTGTGGCATGGATTCGAAAGTCATATCATTAGGCCGTAATTGCTGTTACCTACATAATAAAACGTAGTATACATGTAAATTGAATATTAATATCTTGAGAACCAAGCTGTGGTTTTATAAGAAACCTTATTTCGAAGAAACTTTATCGAGAACGGAATGTAAAACCAGTTTCGAAGTTTTTATAAGAACTCGAATCCTTGTAAGTTAAATGAACCTTTATTAAAATGGATAATTTTAAATGAATTTCAGCTTCATCGATGTTATTCGGATGTTGATAGTACCTACTATATTATATGATATAGATATTAGGTAGTGATATAATAAATATACCTATAATATAATTATGTAACAGATATTATACCTACTTATATGTATAAAGTGTTAAAAATCTTTGATATCGAAAAACAAACCATAATAGGTATTGCAAAAGACATTAATGTTTTTGAACGATGTAATTTTTCAATGGAAAAGTATTAAGTATAAACCTATTTGGTAATTATTATTTTTATGCGCACTGTGTACTGTGGGAGGCTTATTCAAAGAAACTCTCGGTTAAAAGGTACACTGCGACTTTATTCTTCAAAGGTCAAGGGAATTCTCACTGACAACCATTAATCACTTTTACTAAACATTCTACAATAATTTCAAATGATTATTTCTTCTTAAACCAGCCAGTCTCACGCTGACTCCTGGTAGCGACCTCTACATCAGCTACGCCCACCATCATGGATAATACTTCCAGTGTTATCCATATAGAGAAGAAATAAACATGTCCCTACCTAGTGCCTAACTCGAACTGTCAGTTTCAGGCGAAAATATAATTACACCGCACGTGAGGCATGTCAGTTTGAGATGAGGCTTATCAGTTTACAATAATAAGCGAGTCGCCAGCGGCCGAATAACCTTTAATAATACATAATTATAATTCAGGTGAACAATTGCATATTTTTGGAAAGTATTTGTTAGTTAGTTTTTAAGTTGTTTATTATGTTTACCTTTGTAATATTTTTATTTTATATTATTCTGTCAAGAGTTATTTAACTCCTCAGATTTCTTAGAGTTAATTTACGGACGGGTCGTTCGGGAACGGAATTAAAGGTTTCCGATCTGGGTATTTGTTTACGAGAGAATCTGTGTTTGGGAATGCACTCATGATACATGATAAATGTATATGTGTTATATGCATTGACCAGTATCCATAGTACAAGCTCTGCTTAGTTTGGGATTAGATGGTGCCGTGAAATCTCCCAAATATTTATTTTAAAAAACATTACATAATTAGCATACATATTAACATAATGTCTAATATACATTCTTTAGAAAAATAATCTGCTTCCATTTTTTCTTTAGGGATGTTCACTGCATAATTTTCAAAGTACGTGCTACTTCGGAGATAGGAAGGCGCGCATAAATCTCCAATTTGGGCGAGACACCCCTAGTTATAGGGCTAAAGACTTTACCCATACTTTATCGGTCTATCGAGTCGTTTAGGATCTATATTAATTTGTGTGGCAATAGTTAGGTAATTAAGTGCTTTACGGGAGAACTAATGTTGGTTATTAAGTAGGTACTAGAATTTTCAAACATTTTGGTATGTATGTGAGAGAATCCCATCTTTCGTGGCATGACTTTAAAGCAGGTTATTTTTTGTTAGATATAAGTACGATTTACTAGAGATAGCGTAAGTTTAGTCAATGGCACTATTGCCATTGACCGGGCATAAAACTAGCCTATGCTCGCCCCCTATTACATGGGACCTAAACATACCGCCGAACTGTGGATGTACATTAGTATACTTCTGTCTAACCCTTCGGCGATTACCGGCGTGATGTTATTATAGTATGTATGTAAAAAAGTGTTATAAAATTCAATAAACAAACAAACGAATAAAATGCTAGTAAGTGACCTTGGCACACTTATAAAGATCGACCTAGTTAATGCAATATTGTCGTCCTACTTAGAATGGCATGGCAACTCCAGTACCAAGAAATTATTCAAGGTGTTAATGCTATTTATCTTCTGTATCGTATTATAAATTACTCATTGGTCTAGAGTTTGCAAGTGCGGCTGCGGAGCGTGACATTCGAGCAGTATTATTGAGGTTTTAACCGCCTTAAAAAAAGGAGGTTCTCAATTTGACCTGTATGTACGTACGTATGTTTGTCCGCGATTACCTCGCGTTTGGCTAAACCGATTTTGATGTGGTTTTCAGAAAAGTATTTGTTATATTCTGGAAAAAAAATTGGTATATAATAAATGGATACCCTGTGACGTCATCCGCGTGGATCCGAAAGCGATATATTAGTTCAATTCGACCGTTTTTTTACACACAATGCTTGAAGTCTGTTTTCTTTTCCTAAAAAGTTATTAGCTATATATTACTCGTATAGTTATATTTTCAGTAGCAGCTCGGAGTTCATGACTTTTTAATTGTAATAAGATGAGAAACATGCATATTATTATAGTCCCCCTGATATAAACGCCAGAAATACTAGTAATATCACTATCACGCTGTTATCTTAAAACTTCAGTTGTTAAGTCTCATATGCCCAGTAATTTCACTGGCTAAATTGCCCTTCAAACCAGGACACAATAATTTTAGCACATTATTAGATTAACCGAGGACTATGCCTATGTCTAGAAATGGATTAATATAGGCTGATGATGATTATTACATTAACACATTGCTCGACCTGGGAATCGAACTTGATCCTACAGTCAAACTGTTTATACAGTTTTGTGGGACATTTTGTTAATATATATGCTTTAATATGTAGGTAGTAGGTACCTTATAAAATACAATAAATAAATATATAAATAATAATAATAGGCTCGCCCTAAAACCGACCTGAAACATACCGCCGAAATGTGGGTGTACATTAGTACACCTCTGCCTAACCTCGGGGAATACAGGCGTGATGGTATGTAATAAATAATAAGCCGCGTTTAAACGGCAAGATATGCTTTGTAACAATATATTTCTGTCGCGTCATATGCCCATAAATTTCACTCGATACCTACATTGCCCTTCAAACCGGTACACAATAATGCTACCACCCTATTGCTTAGCGACATACCTAATATTTACCAATACAGTGGCACGACCCCAGAGGATCTCTGCAGCATCAGCAGAGTCTACTAAAACAAAACTAATAAAACATACCGTACTTATAACTATCTCTCATAGCTAAGACTAATAGTATTCTTTTTTTTATATACCACTAAGGTGGCAAACAAGCATACGGTCCACCTGATGGTAAGCGGTTACCGTAACCTATAGACAATTGCAACACCAGGGGTATCACTTGCGCGTTGCCGACCCTTTAAAACGAAAGAGGAATGGTTTGGTAGGCAGTATAAGAATCAAAGCCAATTCCCGCTGCCAACACAACGTTTTCTCGTGGAGCATTGGCGACCGTGCTCACCGTAAGAACACGACACAGCCCAAAGCAGTGTTATTTTACTTAGATTTTCTGCAAGGGTGAGATACTTCCCCCGTCGGGCAGCTCCAATTTGAGTGGAGTTACACCCACTATGCCCTACCTTTTATAATAATAATTCTAAGAGATTTACCAGAATTTTCCAAAGAAAAAGGCTTTTAAGAAAGCCTTATTGGGCAGGGCTTGGCAACAACGGATTCGTGTTAATCCAATTTTCAGTTGGGGTATGCATAAAACGGTTTTCTTTGTTCGTCGTTCGGTTTTCAATACACAATACTCATGGCAATGCTGAGCATAATCACTGATTATGAATTTATAGGCATGCTGGGTTGCAAATTAGTTTTGAGATATGAAGTAGGCTGCGTAAGGACATACTTTTGTAATGGCCACTAATTTCACTGGCAATATTGTCCTTCAAACCGGAACACAATAATGTTGGCACATTATTGCTTGGTAGTATACTTGGTAATGCGGTGGTACGGTCAGCAACGAAAGTCACTGAACACAGCTAAATTTTTAAAACATCACAGCTCCAAAACTTGTCAAGAGGTTTTCCTATTAAGGTAACCTAAATATTTAATGGTCATCTATGCAATTATTTCGCATAACCTTCACAGGTCAGTAACTTCATATTTATTAAAAATCATAATGAAGATTGCAACATGATCAGTGACTTTCGTTGCTAACTGTACCAGCTCAGACGAACTTTGCAGCATGAGAGTATGTTGCATAATGCGTATGAGCAAACCCTACCTAGGTACAGAGTCCAGCACATCAAGGTACCCCAATCCGTAAAATTACTTTGATAGATTTTCAACTTTAATACAAAGCAATAAGGTTCATTTTCAATTGGAAAAAGTTGACAGTTTTGGATAGCTTGACCTGCTGGCGTCTGTACTTATATTTGAATAATTTAACGAAATTTGTGAGACAGAATGTCAGTTTAATGTGTATTTATATAAACATATGTAACCAAACAAAACAAATTTTTATTCATATTAGATTGATGAGCTGACAAACTCGTAAAGAAAAGTTGTTTTTTTAAGTACTTTGTCAGACATAGGCTTTGATAACGTCGTATACATATTGATTTCTGACACTTACGTAAATATTAGACATAGACATTAAAACTACTTTTTACGGATTTTATCGCGTTTGATATTATTAATTCCGACGTTTCGGACGCTTTTTATTTCAATGTTGCAGTTTTATTTCAGTGTCATATACTTACATGTAATACGTTCATCACTAGATATTGACGTCATGATATGAATATGGAAGATAAATATTACTGGGGCTGGTGTGTGTGTAATCAGCTACTGAGCGTGAGGTCCGCTTCGATTCTTAAGTGATTGAGTTTTTCTGTGATTTTCTCAATAATCGCCCGTAGTTTGGTTTAGTGCTCGGTTAATGGAGATAGGTTCAGCTCCTATTAAATTAGACAGTAAGTATACTACAGTTTGCCAGTAAGTATACTGGCAAACTGTAGGAGTATAGTACACCACTGCCTAAACTTTCGGGTTTACAGGGGGCTAAAGTGGCACAATATGATTCACGGACACGCGTCCATACAACGGTCCGTACATGTCCAATATAACTTGACCTTGCATTGTATACGCTTTTTGTACATTTAGAGTTAAGCTTATACTTGTGAAGCGGCGAGGTGTGTTGCCCCAACAATCAAATGGAGGATCCTCCGTCCAGGCGGGTGTTTTGCCTGGCGGGCCACGGCCCCACGATTGATGTCTGGTGTCTGTATTTATGCAACTTGCGTTGCGAATGTTGATAGCGCGATTCAGGATTTGTTCGTAGTTCCATACAGTGCCATAGACGTCGCTACATCACTCCCCTCCGAGACCGGAGGTCGATGATCTTGATGATGCGTCTGAAGAGCTTGCCATTGCCAGTGGAGTGCATGTTCCAGTGAGTTGAAATGGATGTCGCATAGTCCATAGTGGTGACTGTGTTGCGGTGAATTCACCGCAACACAGTAATTCTGCGTAGTCCTCAAACTTATTACGCCCTAATGTTATTTATTAAGGCTTATTTTATGTGTCTACAAGGTTTCTCTCGCAGTACTTTTTCTCCATTGTAATTTGATTCGTCCAGTGAAAGTATTTCGAAGCCTAATTAGAGTTTGGTTAGTTGTGGTACTGAAACTTTGTTGTTCAAAGTTACCCTTCTCGGTTCTATGTTCGCAGAGATAAGTCAGCTAAGGCGTGTTTGATCCACGCGTGTCTTCTAGTAGAAAGTGAGGAGAGGCCTCGCTCTTGGAGGGGGTCCAGCGAGCGCTGTTACACAGCCTGTCACGGTCGTGGCGAATGTCGCGAATCCCATGGCCGCCACATATAGGGTTAAAGGAAGGCAAGTTTGCCGTTTTTAATCGGTAGGAATCCATATACCCTGTCTGCATATCCAAGCGGTAGGTAGATGTTCCATGAAAAACATCCGTACTATAACTAAATAGCTCAAGAAAGCTGAAGGTGCTTTGAAGCTAGTTTCGACGTCTGTGGTCTAGTGGTACGCGTATCGGACTGCTGATCGCAAGGTCGTGGGTTCGATTCCCACGGGACACAAATATTTATGTGATGAACATAAGTGTTTGTGTTTGTCTGGGTGTTTCTTATGTATTGTAAGTATGTTACAATAAAAAAAGTGTACATGTAAATATTATATCCATTGTCTAGTATCCATAGTACAAGCTCTGCTTAGTTTGGGACTAGATGGTGCTGTGTAAAAATATCCAAAAATATTAAAAAAATACACTGACTGCCTACCCAGGTGGTAGGTAGATTTTCTATGAGAAACTTCCGTAATGCGTAAGACACATATTTGTTACTATTCTAGTCTAGACTTTAATAAACGAGAGAATGATTCTCTGAGTTTGTTTTAACGTTTCTTCTCATCGTCGTCAGTTAGGAACTGTCGGAGCCATCTAGCTTAAAAAAAAGTTAAATATTGACATGTAAAAGAAGATCTATATACAGAAATAAATATCATCTAATATATAAAATTCTCGTGTCACAGTTTTCGTTGCCATACTGAAATTTTTATGAATTTTTTTGTGTTTATGGGGGAGGTCTGAGAATAGGCCAACATCTATTTTTGATACCCCTAAATTTTTTTTTATGGCAAAACAACGTTTGCGGGGTCAGCTAGTTTACTATAATTATTATTAAAAAGCTCAAAGAAAGAAGCTAGTTTTTACAAACGGTAGTAGTTCATAGTTATTGGAATTATGATTAAACCAGAAATCCTTTAATGTAGTTAGTAATGCCTCACATGCAGGATGAAGCTTTCAGAGCCAAATGAAACAATAATCTTGATTGGTTTATCTGATTGGTAGACACTATTTAATCCGTATCGGTATAGTAGGTAAGAGCGATAGTAAAACAATTAGCCGGAGTGCCGACGTGTCACGGACGCTGATGTAGTAAAACCTGTTTTTATGTTCGGTTTTGGGTAAGTAGGTTATTTTATATAAATACTAGCTTTTACCCGTGACTTCGTACGCCTAGACTTAGTAACACAATTGTTGTCGGATTGTTTCATGGGATAAGAAGTACTCAATGTTAGGGAAATTCCCGCTTTGTTCCGAGAAAAGAAGTATTCAATATGCCAGCGCCAATCACAAACTATTAGTGTACCAACATTTTATTAAAATCCCGTAAGTAGGTCTCCTACATAAGTTTTCTGGGAATTCCCACATAATTTTGAGGTAAAATGTATCCTATTTATTATTCCCGGTCACATACTGTATCTGTATGAAATTTCATTCAAATCCCGAAAGTAGTTCTCCTATATTAGTTTTTCCGGGATTATTGGTATATTCCCACATTTTCCTGGGATAAAAAGTAGTCTATACTTTATTCCCGGCCACATACTATTAGGGTACCAAATTTCATGCAAATCGGTTCAGCCGTATTTGCGTGATTGAGTAACAAATAAACAAACAAACAAACATCCAAACTTACACATTTATAATATTAGTATGATATGATTAGTATGATAGTATGATTAGTATGATTCTTGGACAATTTTACACAGCACCATCTAGTCCCAAACTAAGCAAAGCTTGTACTATGGGTATGTACTAGACAATGACAATTTTTTTGTAAATACATATAATAGCGAACATAAGAAACGCCCAGACAAAAACCCAAACACTTAATTTCATCACATAAATATTTGTGTTCTGTGGGAATCGAACCCACGACCTCGTGATCAGCAGTCCGACACGCGAACTTCTAGACCACAGACATCAAGTAAAAATATGAGGAATACATTGATTTATAAAATTAGTGCAAGAATAAATACACTACAACTATTTTGGATTAAATGCTTACCAGATGGCGTCATACCGGATTCACTATTGTTGGTCCATGGGCTACCTTCGACTCATAGGGCCGAAACTCAAGACGTAGCAATGTACCAATCGTTGTGTCAGCCAATGGCCTAATAGCCAAGAGCCTCGACCAACATCTAAGGAGGCTATCGTTGGGTGGTTGGATCAAGGGCTTGATACAGAAAGCAGGACACAGCCCGTATTGTTAGGAGGTTTCTTTCTCTGGGGCCCCGACCACCGGTAGCTTGGGTTTCTATTTTTTTTAATTTTAAATGTTTTTTTTTTCTATATGTATATACTAAGGATAAAATATTTAAAAAAATGCATGTAAATAAAGGGATTAATAATAGTAATCCATTTATTTCATAATCGTCACACGAAAATTCAAAGCATGATTAAGTATTCGTGGCACGCGTCGTATCTATTTGTATGCTCCGAACATTATATCCGGAATGCTGTGCTACGAATATTATTATCCGCAGGTAAGGGCTACGAACAATAAACTGTAAAGGTGTATGCCGATGCTTTTAACATTATCATGACAATGGATATTTTAACTATAAGACCGCCAATTGTGTCGTCACGTTTGTTTTTATTTATTTACTGTGTCCTTTGGTGTACAATTAAAAATACTCTATCTACCTATCATCCGTAGCGGAGTACTACGAAATTTATCCATCTTTAGGTGTATGGTACAAACACGATCCGTAGCTGGGTGCTACGAATATTAACCGTAGCTGAATGCTACGAACATTTTCATCTGTAGCGGATTGCTACGAATGTTATCACCCGTAGCTGTACGCTACGAACATTATTATCCGTATCTGAATGCTACGAACATTTTAGTCCGTAGCGGAATGCTACGAACATTTTAGTCCGTAGGCGAATGCTACGAAAATTATATCCATTAGGTTGCCGTGTCCGGGTCCTGGGCATTGCATTTTGTAGCACAAATCGATAATTTGATTATACTTAAATAATAAGTATTCTAGTTGTAGTATATTCTAAAGACTAGCAAAAATTTCACCTGTCCATAAGGTTGAAATTTTAAAAATTTTGTGACAGGTATTTTATTCAATAGAATGTGCTATCGCAGTCTCTGGATACACCCGAAATGTATATTCTTGTAAGTAAAGAATATTTTTATATAAATCTATCACTGAAACCGCAATATTGATGTATTTACCTTGGGTTTGACGTGAATTAGATATATCCTACGATCTCACATTGAATATTGTTCTTTATGAGATTGGTAAAGTGCCAGGTGTATACGTGCATTGAGTTTAAAGTTACAATACTGCACAACAGGTCGGTAACCTAATGCCTTCACTTAGCTTGGAGGATCTGTATTTCACTCTTAAGTGCAAATAAAGAACAATAAAACACTGCTCCGGCATTCGTCCAGGTGTAAGGCTTTGTAGGTATTGTAAAGACGCAGGTCAAGCTATTCGAAACTGTCAAATTTTCCCAATTGAACATGAACCATATTTTGAAATAAAACTACTTTTATCGGATTTCATCGCGTTATATTGATATTAATAATCCCAACGTTTCGGACCTTTTACAGTGTCCATGGTCACGGGTAGACTGAGGTGGTGGGCGTCTTGATGATATAATTACTGACAACTACCCTACATTTTTATTGTTACATGATCAATGTTATTTATTACTAATTATTAATGAATACTAGATGGAGCCAGCATTTCCTAGATGACGACCTCTGAGAAGAAACGCCGAAACAAATTCAGAGAATCAGTCTCTTTTAAAGTAACAATATTCAATGATCATGTTTTAGTTTTTTAATTATTGGCAATCCGATTCACGCCGAACTAGCTCACAGTATCGTTTGGTCTTGCCGTTGTTGGCCTGGATTTTGGTTTAATAGAATCTATAACGGGTTCTAAGCAGGTGGTAAGACCCAGCCATCTTCTCTATTGAAAGTAGTTTTATTTCAATGTATAATATTCGCGTAAATGTCAGAAATCAATATGAACCATATTATTTTGTATTAAAGTTGAAAATAAATCACAAAATTTGACAGACTGTGGTAGCTTGATGTGGCTCTGAACGTATTGATTGTGATCGGAATCCCATCAGGACTATTCGAGCCTGTTCACGCAAATTCTCAATTAACAAGCGTTTAACAAACTCTATTTAGATTTAAAACGATAAAAATAAATTAACCTTGTTGTATATTTTATTGACTACCTCATTGAGTGGTGCGTGGTGCGACTGCTACGCTAGAGGTGCCGGGTTCGATTCCCAGGTCGAGCAAAGTGTTATTGGATCACCAGAACACTACCTAGTAGCCGAAATTCCTCTTTTATGAGGGTCAACAGATGCTCAGACGGCGCTCTCACTACAAAAGAATTAGTAAAATGTCTTATCTTTAACTTATCACCGGATATTGTAAAACGTAACGTCAGAAAAACACTTTATACTGTTAATAATATGAAATGACTACCAAAATTGAATCACTCATTTTCATTTGAGCATGGCCAAATTTTTACCATACTGATTTCTGACACTCACGAGAATATTAGATAATTGAAATAAAACTTTACTACTAATTTTACTTACTGCTTCCAAAAATAGTAAATTACCACCAAAATTAAAATACACTGTGACGAGACTACATCCATTTGACCATTAAGGTAAATGTGGCCATAACGATATCTGCCTAACCCTCCGAGCATAGAGGCGTGATGCACAATAGTAAATTGACGTCAGAGCGTCCCAGATGTATCCTAACAGTATTAATTATTTAGTTGTTAACATTTCCACTTCATAATGGAAATAACCGCACCATCCAGTTATTAAAATTAGCTATACACGGAGCAGTACACGGTGAGTCACTCGTGGGTGGGCCCCATTAACTTTATTAACTACTTTTTAATTTAAAAGGACCTGGCTCCCGAGAGGCAAGAGGCCAAGGTCTGCAGTCCCTACTTCCCTAGTAATTATAATAAATGTGAAAGTAACTCTGTTTGTTTACGCTTTCACGACTAAACCGCTGAACCAATTTTGATGTCAAAGTTATTAAGCAAAGGAAAAATTCGACCGCGGGCAGGATTCGAACCTGGGTCTTCTGGTTAGGTACACCAGACGCTATGACCACTAAGCCACCGCGATACCTACCCGCCATGTCGAGTTTTGCCTTCACTTTCTGAATTTACGTCTTTATGGTGACGTCAGTAACACCTATTGAAAAGCAAGTTTTTGCTTGATGCCACTTTACCTTCTAACTATCTTTTTGTATTTTTTTGTCATTTTCCATGCTAAGATTTTTAATGGCATGGAAAATGCCAAAAAAAAAAATACAAAAAGACAATTTTGATGTAATCAAATGGCACAGAGATACTACTAGGTACTATTTTTTGTTTCAAACATTCATTTGACGACGTCTGTGGTCTAGTGGTTCGAGTACCGGACTGCTGATCCCATCGTGGGTTCGATTCCCACACGACACAAATATTTGTGTTTGTCTGGGTGTTTCTTATGTATTATAAGTATATATTTACAGAAAAAGTATATAAGTATTATATCAATTGTCTAGTACCCATAGTACAACCTCTGCTTAGTTTGGGACTAGATGGTGCTGTGTAAATATATCCCAAAAGTATTTATTTATTATTTATTTATTTGAGATGGAAATCGAAAAATCTAACTGCAGACAACAGCTAGTGTTATATATATACTTTTATAATCCTTGTCAGGATATTATCAAATAGTGCAGTTGAGATTTGTATATTGCATAACATAACATACCATCACGCCTAAGTCCCCGAAGGGTTAGGCACAGGTGTACTTATGTACAGTCAACAAAATAGTTAAGTTTAAAGGCTTAGGTATGTAGTGGCTTACAATACCTACGTTATGACACATATTATGATTATCAAAACACAGATTATTAATGAGCTGCCTGTATACTTAACTTTTGTTGACCGTACATCCACAGTTGTGTACTGAGAATTTCTACTTTCTTTCTTTTTCTTTCTTTCTAAGATCTACACGATCTTATTCCCCTTTGCCCTTTCTAGTATCGGACGGACCAGAGGCATGAAAAAACGAAATCCCAAAAATCCGAATTTTATTCTCTTTAAGTCTACTTTTATCATGCGTACCGCTGAAATGTGGAATGAGCTTCCCGAGTGGGTCTTCCCCAATAGCTATAATCTGTGTGTCTTTAAATCTCGAGTGAATTGGTTTCTTCTAGGCAAGCGCTCCATCTCAGATCGCAGTGTCGCTTAACATCACGCGAACTAGCGGTCAAGCGTAGGCTTATCATGAATAAAAAAAAACACAGCTCGACCTGGTAATCGAACCTACAACCTCTAGCGTAGCAGACGCACTTACAACCATTAAGCTAATCAGGTATTTTTTTGTATTGTGTCCTGTGGGAAATGTATCTCATTGAATACTTGGGATTCGATATTCAAACAAAAGCCCCATCTTCATTCTGTTAAAAGGCGTTGATAAGATACTTTCTCTATTGAAGATTTAGAACAGTACTGATACTGAGTATATTATGGAATATCGATCGTCGGCAAACAAGAAATATCGGCGCCATATTGGATTAACTGCCTCGTTAGTCTAGTGGTCCTAAGCGCGACTGCTACGCTAGAGGTCGTAGGTTCGAACCCGAAGTCGAGCAAAGTGCTATTGGGGTTTTCTAAATAAAACATTTAACTTTGATTAATTCTTAGAGACCTTAAGTGTATTTGATGTTGGTGTACTGAATTCACAAAAAACGCCTATTTCAACTAGCTACCTCTGACATATACACTTAGCACGATATTTATGTATAAGTAACTTTGTTTAATCAAGTTCATGAGCAAACACTTCGTACATCCATCCGTTGAAAGTTCAGCAAGAACTTAATTACAATAATGTCGTCACAAAGTTTGTGTATCTAATACAGTCTTATTGTAACAGTCCAAGTATTATATTATTACAAAGGACATTTCTCTTATTTGTTTCTCAATAGTTTTATTTATTATCTATCTTACTTGGCGGATACTTTTGCTTAGGGTTATTTAATATACATTAGATATACGTAATATAGGCTTGTATTTTCCGAAGGGGTGAAAGAAAAAAAGAAAGAAAGAAAGAAAGAAAGAAAGAAAGAAAGAAAGAAAGAAAGAAAGAAAGAAAGAAAGAAAGAAACTAATAAACAAGTGATACTAATATTATAAATGTGAAAGTAATTTTTAAGGCTGCTCATACAAAGCCTATCTTGAAGACATCCTACAAACACTTTTATATGAATACTATTAAGGTATTAAATACAGTAACAGCTTTTTCAAAAGAACAGTATTAGGAGATACGTCGAAATAAATGCACAGTTCATCCACACTCCCTATTAGATAATCATTTTCAATTACATTTAAATCCAATGCTGCTTTTGTTTGACCCGTAACTATCGATAACCTTTCTACTCCAGCAATGTAGTAAGCAACATAGAATATTGCGAATAATAAATCGAATTCAAGAACTCAGTGGTGAAGGTATAAATTCAATTCATCCTGTATCTGTGTTCCGTCCAACCAGATGAATGTGCAAGCAAGATGGAAATACGGATCCTTCAAAAGTTTGCATTTATTCACAATGAAATCTACGCCTTATGTGTGAAAGGCAAAGTTGATTTTGCAGTGGCGACTTTCGCGTTTACGTCACTAAGCTTTCAGGTTATCAGTGTGTCCTTTTCACCCTGTTTCCACCACGGAGCATGTAATCAGTCGAGTATATACCGTCCGCCGCGTCGCTCGTTTCGGCCGACTTGAGCCATCAAGATTATATACATACACTAACAATAGCTATATTCGCATATTTTTTAATATTATACAAAAAAAAACACCTGTAATAAAGGAAATATTTATAACCTTTTAAGATATTTTTTTAAAGTAGCCTTGAATTTCGCGAGTGTTTTGAACGTAGTGTTATAGCGACTTGCAATTATTAGTCGAAAGATTTAGCTGTCTAGCTTCTGTTTGGTGTCTGAAAAAAAATAAACATGAAAACTTCTTCGTTCTCGCTGCGGGTGATGCGAAGGGTACGTATTATGCGTAGCTATGTATATGTATGCTTGTGTATATATAAATGTGGCGGTGTTGGAGTGTAACAGGTAGTGTCAGGAAGCTCTACAGGTTGTGGTTTCTTGTCGAATCTATGCCACTTCCCGACCACACCCTGTAGATTTTATTTTCTTGGTTTCCACGATAAGATTTGGCAATGTTTTTACTTGTTCTACGAACAGTATTTAAAAAAAAACATTTTGCGTATATTATAGATGGTGATATTCTTCCGAGGTTTGTTTTTGGATTATAATTTTACTTTAATATTTTAACTTACATTGGGCAATACTTAAACAGTTATTAACCCAGATGAACTCGGCAACAAAATCCTATTACCATAGTGAGGTTGTTTTGGATTTATAAAATGACATTGGAATGTCAGAACGGAAAACTACCAACGCATTGATCTCATTTCCAATTTATGAACCAGTGACGCAGATTATAGATATATCCGAGTTTATGGGTTCGATGCTCGTGTTGTGATAGATATGTTATACTGTCTGGACTCTTCTTTTATAATAATTCTCATCAATTCATTAATCAATTAATTATCATTTCTTAAGTTTAGTGTCGTTGTCACTAGCACCTCCAGCAGATTGAAATGAAGTAATTAATTATCACTTACAAAATTTAAAATGAAACTATTTTATAATTGGCTGTGTTTTTGAATTGTTGTTTAGTCCACAGTTTAATTAGGTACCATCAGATTCTCTTTTTAAAATCCGTATTGCAAATATTATTTTTAACGTTTTTTATTGTAATAAGTAGGATAGATACTGTGCCCTACAAGCCTCAAGTACTTACAAGGGTCTGTGAAAACGTAAGGCGTTTTCACAGATTTTGAGAAGACCCTGTTATGGCATACAGACTTCGTTTTTCACGGACAATAAAAAAACATATTAATTGAAAACAAAATTCCAGTTTTGGAACGTCAGCTGAAGCTGAAGTGATTTTTTATACATTTATTTTATGTTATTTTTAATATTCTTAAATTTTAATTCATAAGTTATATACTTAATTATAAATTCTTAAATATTGAATGAAGAAACAACATTTATAAAGTCACTCTTTTATTTTTTACATAAATATAAGTTATAAAGTTATTATTCTTTTAATAATATAATATTATTCTTTTGTACTATTAGAATGTAATAGAAATAAATGACCATGCTAAGATCTTCTGTACATACATAGAATATAAAACTAACTTCGTTATGTCCTGATGTTTGTGTTCTCTCAGGAGTTATTCACTCGTGACCTTTACGGGAAATTTTGCAGACGTTTCAGACTAGTCTATAAATATCTTGTAGGTCTTATAGCCTTCCGAGAAATTGGTTTGCTGTACTGAGGCTATTAAAATTAATGTTACTTGTGTAGACTCGCCCCTATAATAAAACCGAATATATTAATATACCAATGTGGGTGAATATCGAAGACAGTAAAGCTGTTTGATGCCTTAAATTTGGGGTGGTAGCTATGCAGGCGGATAGCGAAGGCAGGTACTTTAAGGTCTTAAGGTGAGTGGGGAGCTTGCAAGGTAAACCTCGTATCATCAAGCGATGGTAGCTACTTTAAATATTTATTTATTTTAATTTAGATAAAACGAACAGACTAATTATGATTTTGTCGCCTCATTAGTTTAGTTGTTGTCTGAGTGATTGCTGCACTAGATATCATAGGTTCTATTATCAAAGTCAAACAAAGTAATATTGGGGTTTTCTATGAAAGTCCCAGTAGCAGCTCGGAGTTTGAGTTTATCCCCGGTTAATTGAGAAAAAAAACCGGCGAACTGTGGCTGTGTTTTATTACACCACTGCCTAACCCTTCAGGGAATAGAGGCGTGAGGAAATGTTTTTCTTAAATTATTTTAATGTCTAATAATATATAAATCAGATAATTATGCGTGTAAAATAGTGCTCTCATTTGATTGAGACTCAAAATACTTGTCGTCTCACATTTCCTATTAAATGTAAATTTGAATTATGACAAGCAAGGTGCTAACGTCGGCTGAAACCCTGCCCCTCCGGGGGAAATCGAGCGTGCTATTATCGCCCAGTCACCCGTGGCTTTCATTTAGCTTCAACTAGTTCACTGCCGAGATGTATGGTGACACTCGTAGCTCAACGGTTAGAGCATAGGGTTTTCGATGTCTTTAGAAGTATCTCGAAATCTCTCAGTCTTTCGAAGTCTTTCAAAGTCTGTCCAAGTATTTTAGAGTATCTCAAACTCTCTCGAAGTCTTTAGAAGTTAATCCAAATCTTCCGAAGTTCGGTTGAGTTCATTAAAGTGTAAGCCTGACTGTATTTTAATTTTTATAATTTAGGTACAGAGGCCAGCACATCAAGCTACCACAATCAGTCAAATAATCTTTGAAACATTTTAAACTTTATTACAAAACCATAAGGTTCATATTCATTATGAACCTTATGGGAAAATTTGACAGTTTTGGATAGCTTGACCTGCTGGCGTCTGTACTTTAATAGGAAATTATCGGGACAGAGTACATAAAAGTAGCCTATATAAAAGTTTTTAAAGGAATGCATAATTTGTCGTAACGTATTAGGCTAGGATGATATTATTGATTCCTGATACCTATTAGGGTGATATAATAATAATATTATAGTAGGATTGTATCACATCACCACATACTTTGTGACGTCTGTATTCAATTACACATAAACGGCTGAACGGATTTGGACGTTTGCAAACACAAAGATAGATCATGTTCTGCACTATAACATTATCATCACGTCTGTATTCACCGAGGGGGTATATTTATGAACAGCCGCCAGCAGGTCAAGCTATCCAAAACTGTCAAAATTGCCCAATTGAAAATAAACCTTATGGTTTTGTATTAAAGTTGAAAATCTATCAAAGAAATTTGACAAATTGGGGTAGCTTGATGCCGCTGTACACCCACAGTTTGCCAAAATGTGAGCCCATTAATCGGACACAAATCCAAACTACCACTAATAAAATACGAACCAAAACCCAATAACATTTTGCTCGACCTGGGAATCGAAGTCAGCACCTCAAGCGTAGCAGTCATGCTCACGACCACTAGGCTAATGAGGTAGTAAATAATATTCATCTACCTTCTCATTAGCCGGCTGAAAGGTACGAATATGGGACATACAGAGAAACGTTAATAATTGGGACATTTGGGCCTTTCTTGGGACATTTTTTTTTACACAGCACTATCTAGTCCCATACTAACCAGAGCTTGTACTAGACAATGGATATAATACAAATATACTTTTTTTATCAATACATAGATACTTACAATACATAAGAAATTAATACATTTATGATTCTATATAAGGAAGATCTTGATATTGAAGTGAAATAACACTACTTTGAGCCTGTGTTTTGTTCCTAACGGTGGGCAAGTTTGCCAGTGCTCCGCGAGGAAACGTTGTGTTGGCAGTGGGGTGACTTAGACCCTCATGCTGCCAACCTAACTATTCCTCTTTCGTTTTACAGGGTTGGCAACGCGCAAGTGATACTTCAGGTGCTAGAAGCGTCTGTAGGCTACGGTAACTGCTTACCATTAGGTGGGCCGTATGCTTGTTGGCCACATTAGTGGCATAAAAAAAAGATTTTGATAGAAAATCTATGCCCAACAATGGACTGCAAAACACTGTTCTAGTTTGCTACTGGACTAATGATTATCTGATCGTTATTTTGTTCATTTAATGTTGTTCATTAATATTAAAGTGACCTTGCGGTTAATCACTGGTTTTACACGTTGAAAGCATACCCAAAACCTTTGTGGAATTATTTTGTAAATTAGTTGTGAATTTTGTGCGAACAGCGGTGGACTGTGGGCGGAATTATATATTAATATATTATATAATATTAATCTTAAGTCCGAAAAAGCCTAATCAACCAGTTAGTTGAGCTTATTTTTCGAGAGGTAAGGCATAGTGGGAGTATTCCACTCAAATTGGAGCTGCCCGACTGGGGATGGGGAAGTACCTCCACTTTACAGAAAACCAAGTCAAAGTCAAAGTCAAAGTCAAAGTCAAAGTCAAAGTCCAAGCTTTGAGCTGTGTTGTGTTCCTTACCAGTGCTCCGCGAGGAAATGTTATGTTAGCTATACTGACAACCCAACTATTCCTCTTTTTTTTTACAGGGTCAGCTACGCGCAAATGATACCCCTGGTGTTGCAAGCATCTATAGGCTACCTTGTGTACCATCTTAGTGATACAAACAAAAACCTTTTTTTATAAGGTCTTCTTACGTACTGATTTCTGACACATGACGCGAATATTAGACAACTTTTGTTTACCCGTGACCCTGGACGCTGTAAAGGGTCCGAAAGGACGGGATTATTAATTCCAACTTCCCTACTAATATTATAAATGCGAAAGTAACTCTGTCTGTTGGTCTGTCTGTTACGCTTAAACCGCTGAACCGATTTTAATGAAATTTGGTACACAGATAATCAGTTGAAAAACTAAATCTTTTTGTCTGGCACGTCTGGCGTAATAGTGTAGTAGCTCAACCTGAAATATGTATCAAAATTCCCTGGCTAAAAGAACCTTTACGAACTCATGCTTCTGCTATTAGGTTCTTGGCGGAATCGCCAGGTTTGATGCACTCCAAAGCTTTAACCTTATCCTAGCGCTGAGCAGGGCCAATTTGCAGATTGTGACAAGTAAAATAGAATTTAGCTATAATGGGAAAAAACGCATAAATGAATTCTCACTAATTATGAATAAGACCTAATAAAAAAAATAAAGACCTCTTTGACCTCTGTGGTCTAGCGGTTCGAGAGCCGGTCTGTTAATCATGGGGTCGTGGGTTCGATTCCCACAGGACACAAATATTTGTGTGGATAAAACATGAGTATTTGTGTTGGTCTGGGTGTTTCCTATGTATTATAAGTATAATTATGTATTTACAAAAAAAAATTATACATATAAGTATTATATCCATTGTCTAGTACCCATAGTACAAGCTCTGCTTAGTTTGGGACTAGATGGTGCTGTGTAAAATGTCCCAAAAATATATATATAAAAAAAAGGTAAATTATAGGTTAGAAAATAAATTCTGTTGTCTAAATAAGCATAGATCCAGACGCGGATCGCTATTAGACAAGCATAGTGCTCATATAGGTAAACATTAATATTAAGCTCACATGAAATTAGAGAGCTCACTCCTAAAAAAATCCTGCTGTTTATAGTAGTCGCAGGGTTAGCGGCTCTAGCTCGCCGAATGACGATCATAATAAACCTACTACGGTCGGTAATAAATAATAAAGAATAGCCGCTGAGCCATTCATTTCTGCGTCACGGGTTGTGGTTCGACTCCTTTTTTATAGTACGGAAAATCCTCATGTATCTTCCACCACCCGGGGACGTGGCAGGGTATGTCTGACTCGTACCGACTAAACACCGCACTTGAAAGAAAGAAAGAAAAAGTATTTATTTTCGTTCAATACGACGCATGACAATTATAAGTGGGCCAAAGGCCAACAAGTCAGTTTAGATACTAAGATGGCAACCAAATGCAAACATAATAAAAAAAGTAAACTATAAACAAAAATAAACACAAATAGTAAATAAGATTTATAAATTAATAGAAGCCTTAAGTTTAATTATATGACAGGGATGTGCATCGCGTGAGCGAAAAAAGGTCAAAGCTCAGCATATTGCTGCGGAGATGCAATACCGACAGCGCTGGTTTTCATCATTGATCTTTACTTGCCTTCACTTGCCCTATAGTCATTGTCATGGGATCCGTAAAATTCGCCATGACCTTGATTGGATTCGATCCCTGCATCGAACAAATATTTGTATGACCGGTATTTGTTTATGGCCTGTTTGAGTATGAGGAAATGTCTGTTTGTAAAGGCACCCACGAATATAGCAGAATATCCTGTCCTCCACAAGTCTGGGGTAATAATTAAAAAATAATGTATAATTATCATTACCTAATTCCCAAAGGTAGTGATGTTGATAATCGATTATCCATAATCGGTTAATCGAATATTAACATTACTATCACAGCATTGAGATGACAGGAAGCAAAGGTAAATAAATCTTTAGCTTCGTTCATTCATGATTATTGATTGTTTGAGTGATATATATGTATACCTTTGAGATAAGATAATTTTACCTGTTTCAATCTATTATCAATAATCGATTAATCGAATATCAACATCACTACCCAAAGGGTTAGATATAGGATACGCTTTTGTGAATATCGATCTTAAATGTTTGTCAAAGGCGTAATTAAGTGACTTTAATCTCGTGTGATCCGAGCCAATTTTAAATTAAAATTCCGGAGCAGGAATCAAACGCATTTTTAACATTTCAACAGCATTGAAGCGGCAATAACCATGTAAGGGTGGAGTGGGGAGGTAACGGCCACGTCTCGCTTGTTTTAGGGAATTCCCCGTTTTAATGGGAACTTCCCAACGCAACTCTGTCAAAATTTCAATCTATCGACTACTTTCCGAGTTTTCGAATACAAACATACGGAACATTGTCAAATGTCAAACTGACATAAAATACCGTCATAAAATCACGTCTGTATATCACGAAGAGATACATAGAAATACTTTGGAATAATGAGCTATAATTTTGTATAGAAAATGATTTATTATGTATACATTATGTATTTGCAGGCCATGTGGCAGATTACGTTTGAAAATTATTGTACTGACGCCACCACATTCAGCTATCCCAATCTGTCAAATTTCCTTCATAGATTTTCAACTTTAATACATAACAATAAGGTTCATATTCAATCGGGAAAATTTTACAGTTTTGGATAGCTTGACCTACTGGCGTCTGAACCATATTCTGAATTTGAATTGATTTGAAACCGCTGTGAACTGTGGGTTTTAGGTCGGTGTTAATCTTTCTATGGCGTCCTCTCCCGGCGGTTCGACTGACATTCGCCATATAAATGTATTTACAAAAAAAAGTACATATAAGTATTATATCCATTGTCTAGTACCCATAGTACAAGCTCTGCTTAGTTTGGGACTAAATGGTGTTGTGTAAAATGTCCTAAAAATATTTATTTATTTATTTATAAATGTCTTTTGTTAGTAACTTTTCATACATTCTCTCGACATGCCCAATACAAACGTTGTATTCTCTTTCTAAACTTCACAGCTCGTCTCCGTCGGAATAGCAAATTATCTAAGTAGTCCGTTTAGTGTCGATACAAATTTGTCACAACAATGGCTGCCGCGCGCGTGGGAGGCTTTTATTATTACAATGGCCTTCTGCACGTCAGATCAATGAGGATAGGCTCGTTTCGAACACAATTTGTTTGTATTGAATTTGCCAAAACAATGTCAAGAGAATTTTGCATGAAATACAGCATACAGTTCGTCAGCTAAGTAATAACTGCGTTTATTAACAAATCTTAACACATCGAGACTCCTTCGTGCCTCGGAAAGCTCTTAAAGCCGATTCCAGTTGTCATACGAACACTGAAGCCCAAAAACTCTTACAACCAGTTTATCCTTTGGATATCGGTATTGCCCGGTATCTTTATTTAAAGAGCTTTTTCGCTATTTGCGAATATGGCGCTCTGTCGGTACACAATTAATAAAGTTACTTTGTTACAATAAATTATATTAGTGATCATTTATGGATCTGTCTTTCAAGGCTGCCTTAACCATATTTATGATTGAAATTATATGCACGGAATGAGGAACAGAAAGTGAGGCTTCGGCGTTTCTGACTTTCTCAAGGAATCGTTTCGAATGCATCTAGCTAAAATATGGTATGTATCTTCCCGGTCATTACAAACGTTGCAGTTTGGGGATTGTCCGGTAAGTTGCGGTGGTCTGTTGGCAGTTGCTTCGTGTAAAATACTGATATTCAGCCGCATCTGGTTAGGATGGAAGCCGACCCTACACATTTGAGAAAAGGTCAGGAGGTAAAAGATTGTGTATTCCCGGACTCATATAACCTTGGTGTCTTTAAGGTGAGAGTGAACACGTATTTTCTGGGTAAGCGTGTTTCACTTTCGACCTCGTCGTTGCTTACTATCCCGTGAGACTGAGGTTAAATGAAAACCCGTCAACAATAAAGAGATTGAGCGTAGCAGTCACGCTTAGGACCTAGAGGACTAGATGAAAGTTTTGTATGTAAATGTGCCCAATGCTTCCTCCTCTTGCGAAGTCGCCTAAACATGGTATACTACTACATTACCAGACTGTACATGGTAACTAACATAATTTAAATTACCAACTAAATCTTTCGGCGATTAAGCTATCATCAGTATATCTTTTCAGTGTAAATCATACATTATTGTTGTTGTTCGTTCGCATCCTCTAATATTAAACTAATCCTAGTTATACAGGGAAACCTATTATTAGCCATATTATATATTGTAATACTTTATTGTAATATGTTATATGTGTCGCTGTTGGTTTTCTAAATAAATGAAAAAAAATAAAATAAAAAAAATTGTATTTACAGCGGCCAGCACATCAAGCTACCACAATCTGTCAAATTACTTTGATTGATTTTTAACTTTAATACAAAACAATAAAGTTCATATTTAATTGGGAAAAATTGTCTGTGTCAGCTTGACCTGCTGGCGTCTGTACCTACGGCAATAATATACGATCCATTTCACTTTGATAGATTGTTACCAACAAAACTATCAATAACACTTCACGAAGTTTGTCACTTAGGAAAACAAATATATAGCCCGAGTAAATTATTTGTAAGCTATCGATATTTCCAAACTGTGGGAAGGAATGTTCAAGTTATATTCCCTCGTCATGTGATATTACTTTTTTTTTACAAGTACGGTCGACAAAAGATTTAAGTATATAGGCAGCTAATTAAACATCTGTGTTTTGTTAAAGATTGTGTAATAATGTATCACGCCATATGTGTAAAAAAGCAGGTATTGTAAGCTGCTACACATCAAACCCTTTGACGGGTAATTATTTAAATCACAATCTGTGTAAAGAAGCAGATTTCGTTCGCTACCTGTATACCAATCTCTTTTGTTGACTGTACATATACTCACACCTTTTTCCACTGGGGGTACCCAGAAACTAAAGAACGCCACTTGTTACGATTGCTACATACTTCTTTTGCTTCGACTACATTCATACATCTTGTCATACACACACGCCGGTTGCGAGTACTACGCACCTGACCTTTTTGAAGAAGCCCACCAATAAGCTCGATACTTACTCAAAACAATTAAGGAAATCAAAGCATATTCTCAAATATATTGTTATTATAGGCTTACATGGGACGTCGAATTTTTGGGATAACTACTTGTGTAGCTTTTAGTCTAAAACGATGCGGCTGTATATCAGTATTTTACACGAAGCGCCATATTGCCAAATATTTTGCCGCTAAACGTACAGAGGCACATCAAGCTACCACAATCTGTCAAATTTCTTTGATAGATATTCAACTTTAATACTACAAAATAAGGTTCATTTTGAATTGGGAAAATTTGACAGTTTTGGATAGCTTGACCTGCTGGCGTCTGTACTAACATTACTGTGTTCTGATTTGAAGTATACAAAGGCCCCCCATAGACTTCCACAAAGACCGATTATAAGCCGCCTGTATCCAACCACTATGAGCGACCTTTACCAGGGGCCATACCACAACGTGTTAATGCGATGATTTTTAGGTTGTGAGAAAGGGATGGCGCTATTTAATTTATAGAGCGACATCCCTCTCTCTCAATAGGAAAACGATCGCAACAATAGGTGGTGGTGGTGACCTCAGGGCGTCCGTCCATCTCGTTGGAGACCGTCCTACGCTGCATTTTCCGGTGCGTGGTCTCCACTCGAGAACCTTTATGCTCATTAGTTCTGCGAGCTATGCACCCCGTCCACTGTCACTTCAGCTTACTAATCCTTAAAGGAGATAATAATTCTTTATTTGCGCAGAAAGTAGGTACAAGATACAGTTGTTGTTTAATTTTGTTGATCCTTATACAATCTACCCTTAAATTAGACATGCAAAATTGTGTATATCTATAATTAGTAAAAATAAGAAACTAAATATCAAAATGTCACATGAAGTTAAGTATTACAATATCAAGATAAATTACAGTTTATTAAATTATGAAATGTAGATGTCAGAATTAAACAAGGTTTTTATCATTTAAAAAAATCACAGATAGAATAATAGCATTTATCAGTTAATATGACTGTCAATTTCTTTTTAAAAAGTGGTAATGTTTCATTTTTTAACCTATGAAACATTACCATAGGTATATCCTTTCAACTATGTCGGCATTCTTTGGTTCTTCTACGGATCTCCTGTTTTCTGATTAAGGAAGGAAAGGTTATGTAGCCACTGTAATTACTGGGTGAAGGTATGATATAACAATTGAGGTCTCAAGATGACAATACGCGAGTGATTCCACTAGTTTTTCATACGCTAACCTTCAGGGGGCCCGAATGCTTGCTTGTCATGTTATAACAATAAATAAAAAGAAGCGACTTTCATATGACCTTCACAACCCAATTTCTGGACAATACCGATATTTTAAGGATAAATTGGGCTTTTGGATTTCACAAATCCAATCTCCGAGCTGCTACTAAAAATTTCCTAACATAAAAAAACCAATTACTTTTGTTGACTCGAGAATCCAAGCTAAGACCGCAATCTTTAGATTGCACTTCACTTGCAGCCCCTACAGAAATAATGTATTTTGATCTAGTAATTATGTAAACATTAAGATTATAATACATACATTAAAACGAGAAAAAGTTATAGGTAGTACTTTAATTTTTGAAGTCCTCGGCTTTCGACACAACAATACGCCATTGTGGTCGTGGCTGATCACACAATTGATAAAGCCTCCACACAATGGCCGATAATTGTGGACTGTGGACACTTTACTTAATGACAGATTAATAACTCCTTTGACGTACTTACTGCTTCAAGAAAGAACAAGTATAGTTTTATTATCATATTTATTCGATGTCCTACTGCAACTGCCTCATTAGTCTAGTGGTCCTAAGCGCGACTGCTACGCTAGAGGTCCTGGGTTCAATCCCCAGGTCGAGCAAAGTCTTATTGGGTTTTTCTATGAAATTCTCAGTAGCAGCTCGGAGGCTGGATTTGTGCCCGGTTAATGGTAATAGGCTCGCCTCTTATTACATGGGACCTAAAAATGTGGATGTACATTAGTACACCTCTGCCTAACCCTTCGGGGAATACAGGCGTGATGGTATGTCCTACTGCAAGGCCTCGCTACCTCCTTCCATTTTTAAGATAGGATTTAAATTTCAGAATTGCACACCCACAGTTTGCCAGTATGTTTAGGTCCCATTTAATAGGGGGCGAATCTGTTGCCATTAACCGTTTTTGACCTGTTTTTAACCAAAGTTTTTGCTTCTCAACCGACATGACTTACTTTACAGTTAGTTCAATGTCGAACGATGCCACCTTACCTACTAACTATCTTTTTGTATTTTTTGGCATTTTTCATGCTAAGATTTAAAAAGTTATTAAGCGAGGTAAAGGTTATTTAGTGAATGTGAAGGCAAAATTCGCCATGGCGGGTGGGATTCACCGTGGCTTAGCGGTCATAGCGTCTGGTATACCTAACCAGAAGACGCAGCTTCGAATTCTGCCCGCGGTCGAATATTTCCTTCGCTAAATAACTTTAAAATCTTACCATGGAAAATGCCAAAAAATACAAAAGTTTTTTTTCTTCTTTTCATAAATATAATCAAATCTGCAAATATGTCTGGCACATGTTGAACCAGATCCTTTTCAGCAAACATGAGGGCATTATGATAGTGCTTAATACTGTTTTTATGTTTTATTTTGTTTTTGTACAGTTTATTCATTAATGTACGTCTTTACTGCGGCTGAATAAATTGTTTCTTTCTTTCATATACAAATACATATACATTTTTACAAATTCATTTAGTTTTCTACAGATACTTCACATAAAAGGTCCTACATTGTTTTTGTTAAGCACACATCAGAATTTTAGACATTCCTTCCGTTCTACTTCCGTAATGCACCAGTTGGAATTTCACACTACACGGGAAGTCATAAAAATATTTAACATGTCATTACCTGTTATCATGCAACCTTTGTGTGTCAGGTAAACAGATGAGCGGAATTCACGCGGTATTGAAGTGCTGGACAGGTATTTACCGCATACCAGTGAGGTAGACGGCAGCTTTTGTGCGGTTTATTAAAGTACGAAGCCCATGAAAGACCGTCATTACCATGCTGATGTAAATTAGGTCCCGTGTACACTTATATAGTGCGATATGTTTTATGTGAGAGCTCGCGTGATGCATAAAGTTGTTTGCATATACTCGTGCGTAATTATATCGGATGACCTTGTTTAGTTTCAGACTTCAAGGGAGTGTTTCAATGTGGTAATTACAATTTTAAAAAAGAATGCCTCATTAGCCTAGTCACAAGCGCCTACGCTAGAGGTCCTGGATTCGAATCCCGGCTTGAGAGAAGTGTTATCGGGCTTTTTCTATGAAATTCTTAGTAGCAGCTCGGATTTTATTCATTACATTTGTTAATAGCAATGGGCTTGCCCCCTATTACATGGGACCTAAACATACCGGAGAGCTATGGGTGTAAGTACATTACGGTTTTTTTTTTATTCTACTAAGTTGGCAAACAAGCATACGGCCCCCCTGATGGTAAGCGGTTACCGTAGCCTATAGACGCTTGCAACACCAGGAGTATCACTTGCGCGTTGCCGACCCTATACCTAGTCTTGCCATAATTATTGTAACAAAGAATTTTTTTTTGTATTGCAAATAACATTAATATCTTTAGCAATGTGTTAGTTTAATACATAAATATAAAACAATTTAAAATATAAAAAGCTTATTCGAAGTTGTCTCCATTGGCTGCAGTACAGTCCTTTAAACATTAAGGCCAGTTATCAATAGAAACACGCACTCTTTCCATTGGAAAATTCTTCACTGCCAATCGTATGGATTGTTTTAGGGACTCCAAATTATCATGGCGTTTAGAGCAAGCCGTACTCTCTAAAACTGACCATAAATCATAATCCAGCGGATTAAGATCGGGTCTAGACGACGGCCAGTCTTCAGCTCTGATGAAGTCCGAAACGTTCGTTTCCAACCAAGACTGCGTGGACCGAGCTTTATGACCCGGCGCCAACTCTTGCTGGAAGGACCATTCTTGGTTATTGAACATGGTGTTGTTAAGGGGCTTAACTACCTTCTCAAGAATGGTATCATGATACAATTGTGCCAATATTTTTATACCTTTTTCACAAAAATATGGCTCAGTCCCTCCTTCATAGCTAACATCCCACCAAACCATCACTGAAGTCGGATAATGCCCACGTTGCACTCTGTCGACTAAATGGGAAGCTTCCTTAGAGCTTTGAGCATAAATACGGTCATTTTGTTTGTTAAAATGTTGCTCAATTGTAAAAAAATTCTCATCCGTAAACATAATTTTTCTGTGATCTCCCTTTGCGTACCGCTTCAGTAGTTGTTTCGCTTTTACCACCCTATTCTTTTTTAAATTATCAGTTGAGAAATGACCAGTGCGTCTCATATAGGCTGCAAGTTCTAAGTCATCTTTTAAAATACGCGATATGGTTCTAGGTGCTATCTTCATTTCCCGAGATCAAAAATCTTTTGCTTTCGGACAGGATTTCTTCGAATTCTTTCCCTTACTGCTTTGACCACCTTTTTCGTACGAACACAACGTGGACGGCCAGATCTTTTTCTGCCACAAACAGAGGAGGTCTCATTGTACCTAATAATAGCCCGGTACACAAACATTTGACTAATACAAAGCGTATGGAGACTTTAAAAAATTGCATATGCCTCCATATCTACTTTGTGTAATGAAATCACAGCGATTCGGTTCTCTTTATCACCCCACTCCATTTTAATATCGCAAAATATTGTACAATGT